>CM046878.1:232394390-233144202 GCA_025667525.1 Glebionis coronaria
CGAGCCTGACTCGACCCAAATTTAGTTCATGGGGAACGTGGTGAGGGATGGAATCATCTCCTGAGAGATGTCCTCACCAAAGTACAGCTTCAGACGCTGGCCATTCACCTTGAAATTGGGCCCATTTTGCTGAGAAAGCTCAATGGTCCCATACGGAAAGACGTTGGCGACGGTGAATGGACCAGACCAGCGGCTCTTCAACTTGCCAGAGAAGATCTTCAACCGAGAGTTAAAAAGTAATACTTGATCACCAACGTGGAACTCTCGGTTCTTGATTTTTGCGTCATGGAGGATCTTCGTCTTTTCTTTGTAGATCAGCGAGTTCTCATAAGCTTCATTCCTCAGTTCATTGAGCTCGTTGAGTTGAATCTTACGATGATCACCGGCTTTGTTGATGTCGAAGTTAGCCCACTTCAAGGCCCAGTGCGCCTTATGCTCCAGCTCGATGGGAAGGTGGCATGCTTTCCCGTACACAAGACGATAAGGTGTACAACCGATCGGGGTCTTATAAGCAGTACGGAAAGCCCACAGAGCATCATCTAACTTATCGGCCCACGCGGCACGATGCTCTCCCACAGTGCGCTCCAAAATTCGCTTCAATCCACGGTTGGATATCTCGGCTTGCCCATTGGTTTGGGGATGATAAGTGGTGGAAAGACGGTGATTGACACCATACTTGGCCATGACTCTTGCAAATTGATCGTTGCAAAAATTAGTCCCGCGGTCACTGATAATAGCACGAGGAACGCCGAATCAAGAGAACAGCGATTTCAAAAAGTTACAAACCACCCTTGCATCATTAGTAGGTAAAGCTTTGGCTTCAACCCACTTGGAGACGTAGTCAACGGCAACAAGGATGTATTTGTTTCCTTTAGATGAAGGGAATGGCCCCATAAAGTCGATACCCCAAACATCAAAGATTTCACACTCTTGAATGAAATTCTGAGGCATCTCGTCTTTATGTGTGATCGTGCCTTGTTTCTGGCAAGCATCACATTTTTTAACCATATCGTGAGCGTCACGATAAATGGAGGGCCAATAAAATCCTGAATCAAACACTTTTTTGGCAGTGTAGTTGGGACCAAAGTGACCACCAGTGGGTCCTTTGTGGCAAGCATCAAGGATTTCGAAAGCTGCCGGTCCATCAACACATCGGCGAATAATCAAGTCGGCACATTGTTTGAAAAGATACGGGTCATCCCAGAAGTAAGTCTTTATGTCTTTGAAGAACTTCTTCTTTTGCTGGGATGTTAACCCGTCAACGAGGATTCCACCCGCTAAGTAGTTTGCAATGTCTGCGAACCACGGGGTTTCGTCAGCAGTTGAGTTGATAGACATTAAGGTCTCCAGGGGAAAAGAATCATTGATTTCTTTGTTCGGATGATCCCCTTGGTAAGGATCCTCAAGTCTACTGAGATGATCCGCGGCTAGGTTTTCTGCTCCTTTTTTATCGCGAATTTCGATTTTAAATTCCTGGAGCAGCAAAACCCAGCGAAGAAGTCTTGGTTTGGAATCTTGCTTTGTCAACAAGTACTTCAGCGCGGAATGATCGGTGTACACAATGGTGGTGGAAAGGACAAGATAGGGGCGGAATTTTTCAAAAGCATAGACAACAGCTAAAAGCTCTTTTTCGGTTGTCGTATAATGCAATTGTGCCCCTGTCATTGTCTTGCTAGCGTAATGGATTGGTTGGAAGTGTTTGTTCACTCTTTGTCCAAGAACCGCTCCAATAGCAAAATCACTAGCATCGCACATTAACTCAAAAGGAAGCTCCCAATTGGGGGTGACCAAGACGGGTGCCTTAGTAAGCTTATCCTTAAGCGAGTTAAAGGCTTCAAGACACTCTTTGGAAAAGATAAAAGGAGTATCTTTTTCCAAGAGGTGGGTCATCGGGCGAGCGATTTGAGAAAAATCTTTGATGAATCGACGGTAGAAGCCCGCATGACCCAGGAAACTTCTCACACCCTTCACGGTAGAAGGTGGAGGCAACTTGGCGATAACATCGACTTTAGCACGGTCTACTTCAAGACCGGCTTTCGAGATCTTGTGTCCTAGGACGATGCCTTCTTTTACCATAAAATGGCATTTTTCCCAATTTAGAACTAGGCGAGTGTCTTCGCACCGCTTGAGCATACGTTCCAAATTGGCAAGGCACGCAGAGAATGAATCGCCATAGACCGAGAAATCATCCATGAATACTTCCATAGTGTCTTCCACCATGTCATGGAAGATCGCCATCATACACCTTTGGAATGTCCCAGGAGCATTACATAAACCAAAAGGCATGCGTTTGTAAGCAAATGTTCCATAGGGACAAGTGAATGTGGTCTTTTCTTGGTCCTTGGGATCGATGGGAATTTGAAAATACCCGGAGAAACCGTCTAAGAAGCAGTAATAGTCATTACCAGCTAGACGCTCGAGCATTTGATCCATGAAGGGAAGAGGAAAGTGGTCTTTTCTCGTGGCATCATTGAGCTTGCGATAATCAATACAAACTCTCCACCCAGTAACGAGACGAGTGGGAATCAACTCGTTGTGTTCATTGGGAACAACGGTTATTCCGCCCTTCTTGGGCACACAATGGACGGGACTTACCCACGGCGAATCCGAAATAGGGTAGATCAAGCCGGCATCTAGAAGTTTGATAACCTCTTGTTTGATGACGTCATGAATTTTAGGATTAACCCTTCTTTGGCTCTGGATTGTGGGTTTGAAGTCATCTTCCATGAGAATCTTGTGAGTACAAAAGTTCGGATCAATTCCGCGGATATCGGAAATTTTCCAAGCAATTGCCTTCTTATGCGCTTTAAGCACATCGATGAGACGAGTTTTCTCTTCTTCTTGCAAGTCCTTAGCGATAATGACGGGTGACTTCTTCTCTGCTTCAAGGAACGCATACTCGAGATGAGGCGGCAACTCCTTAAGTTCTAAATCCGGAGGATTTTCGACGGGAGGCGTTTTCAAAGTCGTGGCATCGATAGCAATAACCGTGGGAGATGGAGGAGACGGATTGTCTTCGGTGAGAAGATTGTCAAAGAAATTCATATCTTCATCCCCATCGATAGGAGAATCATTAGTAGCTAAATTCGCATCTCCCATGGTATCTTCAAGATTGTTCCAAAATAAATCACTATCTCCAAATAGAGACAACGATGAATCAATAGAAGACACGGTCTCAACATTGGGAAGAGAGGAAGGAATACTTTTGCAAGCATCAATAAAGTGTGCTTCACAAGCCTCATCCAGAACGTCAATACAATTAACACTCTCGTTGGAATAAGGTTGTTTAGACAACTTTCCCATGTTGAAGACTACTTTATCGTCACCCACTCTCATGATAAGCTCACCGGCTTCAACATCAATGAGAGTGCGACCGGTCCTAAGGAATGGACGACCAACAATCAGTGGTACACGGGGGTCCATCTCGTAGTCGACGACAACAAAATCAGCAGGGAAGGTGAATTTGTCGACTCCTACAATGACGTCTTCGGCTATCCCCACTGGATAAGCAACCGTACGGTTGGCCAATTCCAAAGTCATTTTAGTGGGGACTAGCTCTGGGAGAGATAATTGCTTCCAAACACTTAGAGGCATGAGATTAATACTGGCACCTAGATCGGCTAGGGCCATGCAATTCTCTACTCCCGGGAGATTGCAAGGGATAAGAAAACGATCCGGATCACCAAGCTTGATTGGCAATTTCCTTAAGAGCACTGCAGAGCAGTTCTCATTCAGTTGGGTGTTGGCGAGATCGAGGAGCTTTTCCTTGTCGCTCAGAAGATCTTTAAACATTTTAGCATATTTAGGCATGTGAGCGAGAGCCTCAGCGAAGGAGATATTGAAATTCAATTGTTTGAACATTTTAAGGAAGTTCGAAACCTGAATATCATCCTTGCTTTTGAGCTTCTCTTTCCTCAACCTAGATGGATAAGGTATATTGGAAGAAGAGGAAGGCTTTGGAATAATAGGATCACTCACATCCTTGGGTGGAGGAGGGGTAGAAGGAAGAGGTGGAGAAATTGGGGAAGGAGAAGGATGAGGAATAGGAGCAGGTGACTCATTCTCCTTAGTCACAACCACCGGTGGAGGTATAGGAAGCTCGGGTTCCTTGGTACCTTTACCACTTCGAGTAGTGATTGCTTTCATCTCCCCTCTTGGATTCGCAACGGTATTACTCGGAAGAGTACCCGAAGAAGAGGGTTGATTACCTTGGAAAAAGCTAGCCATCATGTTCCTCAAGTCATTCGTTTGACTATCCATAGTGTGTTTCATATCAGCTCTCAGATCATTCCCTTGTTTCATCAGGTCTGCTTTCAAGTTGCGCACTTCCTGTTGGAGATTATCCACGATCACATCGTTAGTCCTCATGTAGGTTCCAATGTCTTGATGTGATGCGGGGGTTTGGTTGGAAGGAGCAGTGTATGCGGGTGGTTGATAAGCAGGTTGCTGGTAAACTTGGGTGTTTCGTTGTTGTGGTTGTTGCTGCTTCTGAGGAGGGATGTATGGTGTACGAGTTTGTTGTTGTTGAGGAGGGCGGTTGAGGTTTTGTTGTTGGTTTTGTTTGTTAGGATTAAAACCAGGTGGTGAAATATAGTTGTTGCTGCGATAGCTAAGCAAGTTACGGTCACCTTGGGGTTTTGTTTGATAAGCAGGTTGTTGATAAGTGCCATATGCTGCATTCACATTCTCAGCAGGGTAATCTTGGGTGGCAGTACAAGTTGTGTAGGAGTGAGGACCACCGCATATCTCACAAGGTTGGCTGACAGCGTTCACTTGTGCGTTTTTGGCGTTGTTGCTGTTGTTGTTGCTGACGGTGTGGGTGACAAGCGATTCAAGAAGCGTGGTGATTTTGTCAAGTCGCTTGTCGCTGTCATTAGTGCTAGCACTAGCAACATTGGTCCTAACACTCTTGGTTTGCACACGAGATTTGTTCTCAATGATATCCCAAGCAGCATTGGAAGTCTTAGCCAATAAATTACCCCCTGAGGCACTATTCAGTGAATCTTGGTCACTCATGCTTAAACCATTGTAAAAAGTATTAATTTGATGTACTTTGGTAAAACCATGTTGTGGGCATTTTCTTAAAAGATCTTTAAAACGATCCCAAGATTCACTGAATGACTCATCGTACTTTTGTTCAAAGTTTATAATCTCATTCCGCAAAGCGGTAGTACGAGAGGGTGGAAAAAAGTAGTTGATAAACTTTGTTTCCAAATCCGTCCACGAGAGAATACTCTGTGGCGGTTCCTTAGCAAGCCAATGCCGGGCTTGTCCCTCTAAAGAAAAGGGAAAAAGTTGTAACCTTATAACCTCCTGTGGAACCCCATTGAACTTGACCGTGTTGGTGAGTTGTAGAAATCTCTTGATATGGTCATGTGGGTCATCAATGGTTCGTCCCAAGAACGGTTGAGCTGAGACCATCTGGATAAAGCCTGACTTTAGCTCGAAATTGTTGGCGGCAATTGGTGGTATAACAATTGGATCCGTATTGCCATCGACATGAGCTTGCAGCAATTCAATCATTGGGCGATTATCCGGAAGATGCTCATTGTTGTTGTTATTATTCATGTTGTTGAAAGGCGGGTTGTTGTTGTTATTATTGTTGTTCGGAGGTGGTATGTTATTGTTGTTTTGTACACCAGCCATGTCTAAGTTATCGAGAGGCTCGGGCTCTTGATAAGACGTGGATCGAGTGCGCATACACCTGCAAAAGAACGAACAAAGAAAAACAAAGCAAAAATATTTTTGGTTTTTATGTTTTTTATTTTTTAGGATTTTTGAAAATTTTATATTTTTTAGTGTTTTTGTAAATTTTTATGAAAAAGTAACGTTCACGGGGAACGGATCCCAAAATCCAAATTCTCACAAAAAACTTTTGATCTTAACGAGAAGAGCCGGCAGCGGCGCCATTTGATACTAGCATTTTGCTAGGGTTCAGAATATTTCTCTCGATATCCTCTCGAATTGATCTCGGTCTTAAGTGGAATGATTTGTTCTTGGTTAATAAAAATTGGTTGGTTTGTTTATCTATTTTAAACTAATAACAATTAATTAAGTGTCGAAGAGTAAAATTAAAGATTCAAATGATTAAAGTAAAAGACAAACTTAAAATTAAATGCTTGAAAATTTTAAAGGTTATACTAGAAAAACAAATAGACATTCAAGAGAAACTAACACTTGGAACACTTTGTGAAAAATATGACTTGATTGGAAAAGACTAAAAGAAAGTAAGAACGGAGCAAAGTAAAACAACTTAAATCGGAATAAAGGAAAAAGAGCATCAATCAGAATATATTCCGATCGAATGATCGGAATATGGAAGAAATGTGCTGATCGGAAAGTGGGAAAAATACCCCAATCGGAATAATCAAAATGTAGTCAATCGGAATAATGGTGATCGGAATGTTGGAGAACTTTGCTATAATCGGAATAAATAAATAAGTCCAATCGGAATCTTAAACACTTTCTGCAATCGGAATACTTGAAGAAGGTGCAAATCGGAAAGACTAGAACACTTACCGTCGGAATGTGGAATACTACCAATCTGAATATCAAAACCCTTTTCCGATCGTGCGATCGGAAAGAGGGGGTGTATACGGTCGGAAAATGCAATCGGAAAAGGGAGTTTCCCTTTCCGAAAATGGTGCTAATTCGAGTGAAAACCAAGGAAATAAGCTATCGGAATAAGCTAACTCCTAAACAAGCTCGAACCCAATGATAAGATGATCAAATAAGCACTAAAAACACTTTATCTAAGCTCAAAATAAACAACTTTTAAATCAAATCAATAAAAAGATGAACTTTTTATAAAAACTCCAAAAAGTAAATAAGCTAAATCATCAAATAAGCCAATAAGAACAAGGATCTCAAAGCTTATTTATGTAAAAACTTAAGGAAACATAAAAAGTAAACAACTTTTTAAGCACAAATCATAGATGAACAACACGGATCATACGAGATTTGTACCAAAATCAATAAAAGTAAAAGAAATGAAGGATGAGATTAAAGATTAAAACTTAAAAACTTGAACTTGATTAATGAAAAAGTAATACAAAGTTTGAATTTGAAAGAGAAAAAGATGAAATCTAGTGAGAGAAAGTTCTAAACTTTCTCTCTCTAGAATTAGAGAGAAAAACTAAAAACTAAAAACTAAGTGTCAATTTTTGTGAAGTAAGGGCCTTTATATAGGCGTGTACATGGTGGTGATGGGCTTTTGATTGGGCTTTGATTTGGGCTTCTTTTTCTTCTTTCTTCTTAAGTCTTCACTCGTCTTTTAAATAAACGTTGCCGACTTGGATTTGAGAAGTGTCGGTGAATTATTCCAACTCGTCTTATAATCTATTGTTTTATAGACTCGAGTTCTTCGACATATATGAATCTTCCATCTTTGGCTCTATTCTTCGATAAATCTTCAAATAGGCACAATGACTCCAAATCTTCTGCATCTCTTGGATAATAGACTTCGTCTTGAGTCTTTTTCCTCGATAAAACCCGTGTAATCCCATGTTTTCTTCATTATTCATCCGGTTGACTCTGAAAACACAATAAACACAAAAACCACGCATAATTCCAAACAAATGATATTAAATACGTGTTTTGGTCTTGTTTTAGCCCGATTTAAGTGGTAAAAGGATGAGTGTTTTCACACTTATCAATTACGTCTTACGCCTCTTTTGTTATTTATGCTTTCACGCAAGACATTGTTGGATTTTATTGAATTCTGCTTTCATGATAGTCATGGTTGGTTTTCATTGATCATGTTGTCAGGAAAATCATCGTTGAATTTTGTGTAACCACACTTTAATGTTTCTGTTACAACCAGAATGATGTCTATGCTAATACTGCCAGGTTATCATGATGGTTTTCCTAACCGTTAACCGATATACTTTCCTTAAATCATGACAAATGATCGACCCCATACCGATCATTTCATGTGCATTCCACGTGTACTCCACGTACCGTATTTCATGTGTATTACACGTACCTTAAATCCATGTATATTCACTTGCAATACTTCACGAGTATTCGCTAGTCGATTCTGATTCACCTCAGGCGTATCTTCTATTGCTAATATTCTACAAGGTTGCTGATGCCGCTCATAACTTGGAGATGTTACTAAAGGTTGATGCTGCTGACGTCCGGAGACGCTACGAGATGCGGATCCTGTTCACAACCTGGAGATCCTACTAGACGAAGACAAAGGCGTCGGAGCAAAGCAATTGGACGAGAAGATGTTTCGTCATCAGACAATTTCCATCAATCATTGTCCCTAATTCTTAGTTACATGTCACACGTCATTCGGCTGTCATTTCAGCCATATGAGTGCAAACCGATACCAGCTGGCCACTCAGCTGAATAGTTACATGAATCACGGTCATGAGAATGACCATCATGGAACTGACAGACAAGACGATAGTAACCACTACTATGACAGAACTATCCTAAAAATCGCAACCGAGGCTCCAGCCGCGAACGTGATAAGACATACAAAGGATCAGTAGTCCAACCGATCCGCCAAGTCTGGCATAATAACCTAATATTGTAGTTCTATGGAATTACGTCTCGAGACACATGTCAAGACATCAGTCATGACACATGTCTCACGTATACTTTCTGAAGACACATGTCAAGACATCAGTCAAGACACATGTCTCACATATACTTTCTGAAGACACATGTCAAGACACCAGTCAAGACATATGTCATGCTTATAGTTCCAAGAAACGAGTCAAGACACATGACTCACGTCCAACTATGAAACATTTCTAAGAAATTCAGGGTACCCTCCAAGGGTATATCCATTTGGTTGTGCCATGTATTAAGCAGGCCACAAGAATTTCAATACCATTACCGGCGCATCAGTGAGAACTGTCACGTTGCCGATGTCACTTTCATTCTTGTAACCATAAATCATTGATTCATGACCATGAAGGACGCCTTTCGTATTCCCACCAGTATACGAAGGTTTTCCTTCAGCTTAATGATGAGATCCAAGTTTTTAACGCATTTCCTCGGACATACACGATATGAATTTTATCCTAATTATGGACTATGAACAACACACCATGCTACGATTCATAATTATGTACAGTAATGTTCAGGCTCCTGAATACATTCAGCTTGATTTTCCATCAGGAAAATCTGTACAATTATTTATGCTTACAAGCAGGTGCGTTGTTAGCCATGGTCGCTAAAATTTTCTAGCTGTCAGTAAGACACGAATACTTAAGTCCTTTTACGCATAGCCAGTTGATAATTCCAAAATCTTCCTATACATTCCAGAAGAACCTACAAGGAGAAGAATGGTACCTTGAGATTATGTGTCGACTACTGTCGATTTAAATAAATCACCATTCATGACCGTTATTCTCCTCCACATACAGACAGCATGTCCAATCGACCTTATAGTGTTAATCACTTTTCCAAGATCGAACTCATGATCATGCTGCCAACAGTGATGAGTGAAAGAGCAGGACATGTCCATGACTGCTATTCGTACACGACTCGGTCATGCTAGATTTATGATTCTGAATTAGTCTCATCAATGCTCCAACGACATTATAAGAATGAGTTTCCATGAACTCATAGCAAATTCATCAGTGTTTTCATTGAGGGTAACCCGATTTCCTCTAAGCCTAGAGAAGAACAGGAAGACCATATCTGCACTATGTTGCAAATTCTATGACAAGAGAAATTCTACCCTGGAAAATTTTCCAATATCAATTCTGTTTGATTACAGTGACACACTGAATCACATGGGTTCTATGGTTAATCTTACCATGACTCGGCTTATGCGTAAAGGAGAGAACCCTATACTACATTAGGTGTTCTAGAAAATCCTATGCTAGGAGAAGTCTAGATTCAGAGGCTCAGAGTTTCGCAAACTCCTATGTATCAAGTTCTACGAAGCAAGATACAGTTACGTTCATATCTAAGTACCTGACATACCAACAGGTTAAGATAGGACACCAACAAACTAGGATGTTTTCATCATCTGAAATTGTGAATTGAAATGGGACAAGATCTCCACGGATTTTGGTTACCAGATTAACGCAAACTCAGAAGAAGCTTGATGTTATCTGGGTTATTGCAAACAGTTTGATCAAGTCTATAGAATCCTTACATCCGCAAGGATTGCAGAACCAACAGATTGATCGGACATGTTCCAGCCAAGGCTCATCCGACCACTTGGAAATCCCTCAGCTATCGGGTCAGACAAAGATTCGCAATTGTACTCCTAAATTACTTCACGTCTTCATTCTGATTCCACGACTTGCTTTCGCGCTCGCGTTCATGACACTATCCACGTTCATGATCGTATCAAGGCTTACGATTTTACATTCTTTTTGTTCTGGGAAGTTTTGCAAGAACTTGAGAGACCAGACCCAAGTTTAGTATAACTCCCTATCCTCAGATAAACGTTTCTCGTCATATTCTACGTCTCACCTTGTAGCGTTTGGCGTTACCGCCATTGTATTCTATGTTCACGATATGTTTCACATGTCATGTTCATTCCACGTTCCTCATATCATGATCAAGATATGTTACACGTATCATGGATCACGATATGTTTACTCATACTACACTCGCCATATCTCCACGTAGCACGTTCAAAATTTTTCACGTATTACGTTCAAAAATTTTCACGTACTACGTTTCTTGATGTCTCGCGCATCGTTTCTAGTTAACAGTTAAGTCAGATTGTCTTTCATCGTAACGTTTCAGTTACTCTTGCACGATTAATTCTTATTCCCTCGATCGAATTTAAGGGATCTACCTTACGTTGATAACCAAGAACTTCTTCGTATTCCAAGTCAAGGTCAGGAGGACCAAGACTTATCATTCGTGTCAAGATCTTATGAAGGAACCGTTCCAAGAGGGAAGCCACTTGGAAACGGACAAGCTCATCCGGACTTCTTATCTATTTTTCTCTTATCGATTAGATATGTCCTTTCAGTCACGTCACGTTCCATGTCTTTTCAAGACATGTCACGTTCCACGTCTTTTCAAGACATGTCACGTTCCACGTTCCCTTCTACCATGTCACCTTCATTTCCGTTATTTTGCATACCTTTCCAGTCTGATTCGAGTATGTTTCGCTTCCAGTTACGTTATCTATAATTCAAAGGGACGAATTATTCTTTTTAGGGGGGAAGAGTTGTAAAACCCGCATGCTTTTACCATGAATAGTACCCTTAAGATCGTACGTACTAGATTAAAACTTTCCTTTTATAGTACGATTACGTTTACGTGTTAGGATATTACGTATTACGTACGTGTTAGTACACGATAAGTATTTACTACGCACGAACACGCAATAATTATTTGACAATAATTAATCACGAACATGCGATCATGAAATCACGAACGTAATTAAATCACGAACTATTATTAATTATATATATATTTATTACGAGCGTAAATAAATATACTAGGTCACGGTAATTATTTAACGAGAACACACAAAACGCGAACACAAATAAACACGAACAAACACGTAAAACACGAACACGAGAACACACTTATTAATTAGACACGGAAAACATTCGGGTTACCCCTTGTGGGCCCCATTACCACGAAATTAAGGAGGGAGGATGGGCTTAGCCCATCAATTTTTACTAAAAGGAGGTTAAGGAAAATTACACTACTCATGTTTTTTCTACAGAAGAATTTTACAGAAACCTAAAATCCTCCTCCTCCTTCTTCTTCTTCTTTTTGGCCGCCACCCTAAAAACACCATAAGGAGGTGTTTGTTGATCTTGGATCTTGGAATATTAGTTGGTGATCGTGTTTGTTCTTCGTCCTTTTGATCCACGAATTCGGTAAATCCTTTTTAAACCTTTTCTTTTGTTTTGATCTTTTATAAATCAAGAACATGTTATGTTTTTTTATAAAACCTAATTAGATCATAGATCTAACATGAATTGGGATTTAATAAAATCAAAAGTAATGTTTTAAGGGGTGTTTGTTTTGGCCACAGCCTACACCGAACCCGAGGGGGTTTCGGTTTGGCCATCCGACCACCACCGATACCATATGCTCCCGGTTGGTTGGTGTGGGTCCCACGGAAGCATCAAGACAAGGGTACCCCGATTTGGTTCGGGGTACGGTGTCGATTTCATGTCCGGTTCATGGTTTTTAGTCTAGATCCGGTTCATGGTGTATGTTTAGTTTTTATTTTTTTATGATCTTATGTTAAAATTAAATTAATAATATGACATGATTAATTTAATTACATGACTTAGGTTATTTTAATTACTAAAATCATGAAATTATTAACCTAAGTTTTTATATTTTTAGACTTATAAATTAATTAATTTTTTAAAAACCATGGTTATAATTAATTAATTAACATGACTTAGGTTATATTATTAATAAATAATAATGCATGTTTTAATCTAAGTATTTAACTTTATTTAATTAAAAACATGTTATACTTTAATTAAATATTTTAACCTATAGTTTATGTTAATTACATGAAATAATTAATAAACTATACATTATATCATATGACTTATAAAATAATCATGAAAACACTTAGGCTTATATACTTAGCTTATTTAACCAGCTTATTTCTAATTATGGAAACTCCTATTTTTAGAAACTTATTTAAATAAGGCAGCTAATCTATTTATGGAAACGTTCTATTTTTAGAAACTTATTTATTTCAGGCAGCTAATCTATTTATGGAAACTTATTTAAATAAGGCAGGAAATCTATTTATGGAAACTTTCTATTTTTAGAAAACTTATCTATTTTAAGCAGTAATTCTATTTTTGGAAACTTTCTATTTTTGGAAACTTTCTATTTTTGGAAACTTTCTATTTTTGGAAACTTTCTATTTTTGGAAACTTTCTATTTTTGTAAACTTTCTATTTTTGGAAACTTTCTATTTTTGGAAACTTTCTATTTTTGGTAACTTTCTATTTAGGAAACCTGCTATTTTTGGAAAGTTACTTATTATTACACAGTAAGTATAATAATACATGAGATACCAAAAATACTTAATCAGAGTAAGCAGAATATAAGATAAACACAGTTTAAGGCTTAAAACAGTAAAACATGATATGAACATATAAAATAAGCTAAGACATGACGTAAAACCAGTTACGTATTTAGTAAGCAGATACTTATTCACGTATGTATTTATGTAGCGTTAGTGATACCGAAGTAGGATTCTCCTCAGTTCGTCTTCTTCGTTCACTGGACATAAGGTACGGATTCCCGTCCTTTCAGTATGGACATTCTTTCCTTATTAGGATTCCCCGTATGCAGCCAAATGTTTTCCCGTAGTATAAGTTACGTGTTTGATTGCTTATGTTTAATTAAGATTACCTATAGCCATATACATGCATGACCAGTTTCACCTAGTTATGGAGGTACCATAACCATAACATTAGAGGCACTGGTGTTATGACTTCACCACGGCGGAGTGATTGCTCGTAGCGTCCCTTCAGCTTTTGGCCATTTATATTATATTTATCATGTGGGGCGTATGGGTGCATCCTAGTTACATGTTTTCAGTCAGGATTTCATGGTGAATGTGGTGTTGCATCCTTCACAAGGAGCTGATCACTCCTACCCAAAAACCAGTATAATAAATTAGAGGCAGCCCCTCTAATTTGCATGATGAGGTCACCCCTCCAAGTATTCATGCACGGTGGATTTTCATGACCTATATTGGCTAATGGTAAAATACGTTAAACAGTTTTCATAAGATAAACATAAGGTTTTTCAAACTATAAAACCAGTTTTATGAACATGTTCCAGGTTTTCCAGGACTTATACATTTCTGCTGCTATTAAGTCTCTATTATGTTTTAGTCACTTATACTATGTCTATATCCGTGCACTGAGCGTTTTGCTCAGCCGTTACTTTCCTTTCCATGTCCCAAAACGGCAGGTACCCTAGGAAAGACTCGAGCATTTGGAGGACGTGCATAGGATGGAAGCTGCTAGAGACTTCTTTTCCTTTTTGCCTTCATATACTTATGCTTGTTTAGTCTTTCATTCATTCCTTTTGCTTTATTATGTTTTGGGCTTATGTTTGGGAACCGATGTTTGATTTCGGTTATCCCTATGGTCATGTAATGTTTTATACATTTATCCTTGTATGCTTTGATGGCACGCCATAATTACGCGTGACATTCCATTATCAAAGTGGGGTGTTACAGAATGCCTATGATGTTTTCACCTGCATACACAAAGCCAACCATGAAGATAACTTCAAGTTTGAATAAGCTGAAACCATAAGTTTGTCAGGCTTGTGGTGAAGGCTTATTCAAACAGTAAGAGTTAACCAATGAATAAAAATAAGATTTTTTATGAAAAATCTTTGAAACACAAAACATTTTGAAACCTTTTTGAAAACTGATTGGAATAAGTAACAAGTTTAAAACCCTTTGTGATTAGCTTTAGTTGTCACATCAACTAATCCTATAGGTTTTAAGACTTGGATCCAAAAATGTTAAAAAAAAGTTTTTCTAAAATTTTTGTAAGAAAACCAACGCTTTGATAAACTAAAAATAATTTGCAAGAAAAGTAAATATTGAACTACTAAAACAATTAAAAGGAACTCAGTTATTGCATCAAAATAAAAATTTTCATTTTCATTAATCATTAAATTTTTTTACAAAAAACTGGAACAAACAAAATAAAGGGTACAAGCACCCTTTATATACTACTAGATGAAGATTCTAGATACAAAATAAAAATGATAAACCCTAATCCTGAAAGTCCTAAAAATCCCTTGGTCAAGGAAGTTTGAAAATCGTCAAAAGATGCCCATGTGATATCTTGCTGGCATGAGTTGTACTGGTTCAATCTCAGCTGTTAAAAAACTCCTTGGAGACCAAGAATTGAAGAGGAATCATTGGATAGCTGTTTAGATTCCATTGTTGCCAAAAATGAGGGATCAGGGAACATTGGTGGGGTCACTTTGGGTCACGGGTGAAGTGGGTTGGGTGTGGGTTTTGGTTAATGTAGTGTTAATTAACATTCTGGAGGTTTTTAGATAAAACCCCTTTGGTTTAATGCTAATTAGGATTAGGGTTTATGATTCATAGGTGTGTGTTTTAGTGTGTATTTAATCGGTATTTGGGTTTAATAATGTGTTTAAGAGGGAAAATTAATAATCAGTTTAATAACTGATTATTATTTTGGGTGGATTGTGACGTGGAGTGGGGTGTGAGGTGTTGGATTGTGGTTGGTTGGGTGGGGTGATGTGGAAGCATGATTGGTTGGGGATGGTTGTAGTGTCGCCTATGTTTAGTCCCCAACTTTCCAACTTGTTGTCACTTTGATTTAAACAGATCATAAACAAACTTCCTTTGTTATGGAAGTTTGTTTTTTCATACTTTGGCCACCAAAATTCATCATAACTTGTTCCAAGGACTTTCTTTGTAATTTAATCATTCTTCAAGGACTAATAATGGTAAATTCTTTCTACTTTAGGGACCCTTTTGTAACTTTTTTAGTTTTACAAGGGTATAGAATGACAAGTCTTCAAAAGTAGAGGTACCAATCTTGCCAATCTTCAAAACTTTAAGGACTTGAATGAAAAATCATGATTCGGGTCCGGTTCTTTGTGCGGCTTCGTTTCCCGTGTTTGTTTTTGCTTCATTCTTGTGATCTTTTGTTGATTTCATAATATCAGTACCTAAAATACACAATGAACAAACACAGACATATTTTTGGGTATTTTGATGATGTTTTAAGCGTTTTAAGCCCGATTTGGACAATGAGACTATGTATAATTACAGTCTCATCACTCCCTCATACTAAACCATTGTCGTACCCTCACGCAATGCTAGAATTAAGTATCGTAGCACTTCCAAAATTCATTTTATAATGATATTTATTGAAGACATAAACTTAAATAAACTACTACACGTGTTTTAGACATAATGTATTGTTTTCATCACGATAAAGTGACTTTTAGGGTCAAAGAATAAGAACACGTGAATGTCTCTTAGAGATAAGTTCGTCATCCTGGATTTTCACTCGATTCCATGCTAAGCGTGTAACGAGATCATTGTTATTATAAGTTAGCAACACAATCATATCTCATGAGTGTTAATTACGAACCTAAACTCCCTTATTCCTACTTGATATCTCTTATATTTTATTTTTGTCTTAATGATCACGAGGATACATCATTGCCTTATGCGTGAATAGAGATTAGGTCTAAAAATAGAGTCTTAACGGTGTAACCAAAATCATCGAATTAATAATTCACCCTAATAGACAACGATGTCAAAAAATTAAGTCAACAAGAAGGATCGATAAACACGATTTTAGAATGGTTTTGAACATGAGACTTATTACCATGACTTTTATTATCCGTCATCATCGGTGGTTTTATTATCATGGTTTACCTCCATCTTTTATTCAACTTCGCCGTGAAGCTTTTATTATGACTTTGGTCTTGCCCTTGTCTTTTATTATCTGCCATCATCGGTGGTTTTATTATGACTTGACGTATATCCTCACGCTAAAGCGAATTTTGGATCTTTAAAGCTTCAAAGATTAAGGCTTGATTCACTTTCAATTTGGGCATAGATTTTTCAGCCTTGTGAGCTTCAAATTTCTGCTTAATTTAGGTGAGCCCTTGAAATCTTATTATTGGGTGAAGCTTTCGATTATTCGGGTTGCCAATACTTTAAAACCGTGACGCTGGCGATACCTTAATGTTTTCCCAATTTAATTACATGGAAGCTACTAAAACAAATTAGAAACCAACAATAGTGACTAAACCACTAAATCAATATTTATTAACAATTTATCATAAAAGCGTGGGGAGAATAAGCTAATAATTACTACACATGAGATCGTGAAACCTTAAGAGACTTATAAATAACTCTATCATTTCTCGTCCTTATTTAAGAGACTTAGCCTAAAAAGTTAAGGAGTCAAAGCTAAGTGCTCAACACGCACGGTCGAGTCAAATATTACTCTTATTCTCACCATCGGAAAACCTACATTCGTGTCTTAAACACTTATGAAAAATACGAAATTTTTTAAAATTTGGCCTTTTTTAGCCTTATTTTGCAACAAAACGATAACAAAAAGATGAATATTGGATTGCGTGGTGGCGTAAGCAAGGTAAATATCTACTCACCCCCATACTAAAACTAAACATTGTCCTCAATGTTTCGAGTCTAGGGGTGAAAACACCCCCATACTAGAGACGTAGTCGAATTCTTAATCTCGAGCATAGAAAGGGTAAAACAATAACCTAAAATCCGTTTATGAATTATGCTAATAAGATAAACGTTTGAACGTAAAAGGATATCATCAGATATCGGAATCTCCAAAGGAAACGATCGAAGCTCGAGTGATCTGTAAAACGAACACGAGAGGCTTCAATGATGACGATGAACCTAATGAATCACAATCACAAACACCCACGGAACAAAGGTTGGAAGAGCACAAGTCCCCTCGTTACACTATTAAAAAACCATATTCTCTCTCTATGGGCGAATTACGAAACCATCATTTTTTGTGCCTCATCTTTCAATTCTGCTAGTCATCATTCATCATTTCACGCTTGATTCTGTGATCTTATCGTTGGTTTTATTTAGTCCTGTCGTTATTACGTGTGAGTGGTGTCGGCTTGTGATTCGTTCGCTCCTGACATTTAACTGTGATCGTTTAGTAAACGGGGATCTTTATTTTTCCTCTGATCTGTAGCCAGAATCCCTTGTTAAACGATTCGACGTGATCTAGGGTTTTGGATTTGTGGTACATTTAGGGTTTCTGTTTTGCTTCATAGCTAGGGTTTTTTGTTTGCTGGGGCTTATTTTATTATATTAGTGTGGTTCATTATGGTGGTACATTAGGGTTTGGGCGTGTGACGTTTGGATTAAAACTCTAATTTTTTAGGGTTTTGATCTTCTGTATACGTGGTTTTTTACTTTATTTTGAGAGATGGAAATAGATGATTCTCCTGTTGATGCGCAATCGTTGGTAACTAATTTCGATCAGTTTATTAAGAATTTGAGGTCGGAGGGTCCCCCTAAGAAAAATGTTTCGGTGGCCTCATCTGTTGGGGGTGCACTAATGGATGAAGGTATTAAGGGTACGGGGGCATCTTTTGCCTCGGTCCTTCAGAAGACCAAACCGAAAGCTGTGAAGATTGACGTGTTGCATAATAATGAGATTGTTGAGGGTGCGAAAATTGCTCTTCTATTTAAAGCAATGGCGGAAATTAGCTCGAGGTTTGCTAATACTCTGTATGGGTATTTCATAGGGAAACGTCTAGCGTTTCCTCTAGTGGAGAACTATGTAAGGAATGCTTGGTCGAATACGGACTTAAGCGTGTTATGCTTGATGAGGGTTTCTTTTTATTTCATTTTGATACAAAAGAGGGTATGGATAGTGTTATGGCGAAGGGTACGTGGTTAATCAGACTTGTTCCGCTGTTTCTCAACATTTGGACGCCTGATACTGTGCTTAGAAAAGTGGAGATTCGGCGTGCTCCTGTCTGGGTTAAACTTCGTCATGTTCCTATATTGGCGTACTCAGAAGAAGGGCTGAGCCTAATAACTACCCAAATAGGTCGACCTATTATGTTGGACTCTTATACGAGCTCCATGTGCTTGAAATCGGGGGAAAGAAGGAGTATGCTCGGGCCCTTATTGAAGTGTCGTCCGAAGATACCGGAATCAATTGTGATAGCTATTCTAGAGGGAGACCGTACGGGGCATTCACTGGCCACGATTGAAATAGAATATGAATGGAAACCACCACGTTGCTCGGGGTGTAAAGTTTTTGATCATAATGATAATTTGTGTCCTAAGGTGATTAGGGAGGAAGTGAAGGTTAAGGAGCAGGGGAATGACGGGTTTACTGAAGTTAAGCGAAAAAAGAATAAAGTGAACCAGGCGGTGCAGGTCAATGGTATTCGTTTGTCGAAGCCGGCTTTAAACCTTCATTTTAAAAGAGTGGAACAGGGGGAGTCATCCAAATCACAGCAAGGTAAGAAGGCTGTGAAGTATCCGAAATTTGGTAATGCCCAACCCTCTAATGAGGGTTTCACTGTGGTCCGCATATTAAGCCCACATCTACACAACCGATAGTCACTAAGTCCATTGTCTCTACTACTAATTCATTTTCTTTACTTGATACCAATGATGAGAATGATTACATTAATGGTAGTGATAAAGATGTAGATGAGGAGATTATAATTGATGACCGGCAAGGTACACAAACGGAATCAACGGTAGGAGCAAGCACTCCTGTTACGGAGGTTTACAATGTGTAACATCGCTTCGTGGAATATAAGGGGTATGAATCTCACCCCTAAACAAACAGAGATTAGGCAGGTGATCTATGAAAATAAGCTTTCGGTATGTGAGATTCTTGAATCTCATGTATCGAATGCTAATTTAGATAAGGTGTGTAAGTCTGTGTTTCACCATTGGTCTTGGGTTTCGAATTCTATGGTGTGTAGCAAGGGGACTCGTATTATTGTGGGTTGGAACCAAAATGATGTGGATGTAACTGTTATTCATCAGACTGCTCAAGTTATGCATACCCGTGTGTGGTTTAAGCAGGAGAAGAAAGAGTTGTTTTGTTCGTTCATATATCATAATAGATATATTCAAAGAAGGGAGCTCTGGAGTGGTTTGAAATTACATAGCGTGTTTATCAATAATCGTCCTTGGTGCTTACTTGGGGATTTCAATGCAGCGTTATTTATGGAAGATACTACTATTGGTGCTTCATATATGGATATAGCTATAAGAGAATTCAAGGAGTGTGTGACGAATATTAGGTTAACTGATGTTCAAAGGGCTGGATTAGATTTCACATGGAATCAAAAGCCTAAGGGGAAGGATGGGTTCCTTAAGAAGCTAGACCGTATTATGGCTAATTGACAGTTCTATGATATTTTTGAGGGTGCCCATGCTATTTTAAAGCCATACTGAATTTCTGACCATGCTCCTTCAGCCCTTTTCATCCCCAAGGTTGTTAAGGCTGATCCGAGACCCTTTAAATTTTTCAATATTGTTATTCATACTAACAGGTTCAAGAACGTGGTTGCGGATGTTTGGAATACGAGGGTGTCAGGTTTCTATATGTTCCAAGTGGTCAAGAAACTCAAATTGTTAAAGAAACCGCTGCGTAAACTTCTCCATGATAAGGGTAATCTTCATCTGAATGTTACTAATCTTCGTAGTCAGTTGGATCAGCTTCAAATTGCTGTGGATCATGATCCTTTTAATGATGTGTTACGGGATGAGGAAGCTGTATGTGTTACAGCTTTCAATGAAGCTGTTTTACTTAAAGAGCAGTTTTTAAAACAGAAAGCTAAGATCCAATGGTTGAAAGAGGGTGATTCTAATTCTGCTTACTTTCATAAGGTTGTGAAGAGCCATGTTAGTCGGAGAAGAATTGATGTTGTTGCTAATGCTGATGGGATGGTGTTCCAGAATGATCAAGTGGCGGGGGCGTTTGTTCACCATTGTGAAATGTTCCTAGGCCAACTTTGTAATACAGTTCCCTTTGATTCTGAAAATTTATTCCGTAATCATTTATCGGAAGAGAGTGCGCTAGATATGGTTCGTGATGTGACAAATCATGAAATTAAATTAGCACTATTCTCTATGGGTAATTAAAAATCTCCAGGCCCCGATGGTTTTACAGTAGCGTTTTTCAAGGAGTCTTGGGATATAATTGGAAACGATCTGTCTTGCGCTATTCGGGAGTTTTTTATTAATGGGAATTTACTGAAGGAATTGAATCATACGATCATTACTCTCATTCCTAAGGTAAATGTTCCAGCTCAGGTGAATGATTATAGACCTATATCCTGTTGTAATGTTATTTTCAAATGCATTAGTAAAATAATTGCTAATAGGATTAAGGAGAGTTTGAAATTATTGGTGAGTCCAAATCAATCCGCGTTTGTTTCAGGCCGTAGCATTTCAGATAATATTCTTTTGACGCAGGAACTTATGCATAATTATCATTTGGATCGTGGGGTTCCAAGATGTGTTTTTAAAGTTGATATTCAAAAGCCTATGACACGGTTGATTGGAATTTTTTAAAAGATGTTCTTCAAGGTTTTGGGTTCCATGATAGAATGATTGGTTGGGTTATGGAGTGTGTTACCACAACTTCATTCTCGGTTTGTATTAATGGGTCTCTTCATGGTTATTTCAAGGGTAAAAGAGGGATCCATCAAGGGGATCCTATCTCCCCATATTTATTTACTCTTATTATGGAAGTTCTTACTCTTATGCTTCATCGTAGAGTAAGGGATTCTCTTCTTTTGCTTATCATAGATATTGCTCAAAATTAGAGTTGATTAACTTATGCTTTGCGGATGACTTATTCTTATTTCTCATGGGGACGTTGATTCTGTGATAGTTATTCGGGAGTCTTTGGATGAATTTCAAGGTTCTTCGGGGCTGGTTCCAAGTCTTCCCAAGAGTACGGCTTATTTCTGCAATATTCTTTATCATGTTAAGATCTCCATTTTGTAGATTTTACCTTTTGAGGAGGGCGGGATGCTGGTTAAGTACTTAGGTGTTCCGTTGGTGTCTTCCCGTCTTATTTTTAATGATTGTAAGGAATTAATTGAGCAGGTTCAAAATCGTATTCATGATTGGAAGAATAAATCGTTGTCGATAGCAGGAAGATTGCAACTTATTAAGTCAGTCATTGGTTCCATGCATGTTTTTTGGGCTTCTGTTTTTGTTCTCCATGTGCGTGTGTTGAAGGAGATTGAGCAGCTTATGCGTGGCTTTCTATGGTGCCAAGGTAAAATGCAGCGTGGTAAAGCGAAGGTTTGTTGGGATGTGGTTTGTCTCCCGAAGGATGAAGGTGGTCTTGGGATTCGCAAACTGGATCATTTTAACGTAGCCCTAATGGTGACGCATATTTGGAAGCTGCTGGCTCGGAAGGAATCGCTTTGGGTAAAGTGGATCCATTCATACAAATTGCGTGGCCGGAGTTTTTGGGATATTCCTTCTCGTGGTAATATGACGTGGGGTTGGCGTAAAATCTTGCAGCTTCGTCCTCTTATCCGAGAGCATGTTTGGTACAAAATTGGTAATGGTTCTCGAGTGATGGCTTGGTATGATATGTGGTGTTATCACAGTCCTCTAGCCACTGTTATTTCTACACGGGATATTTTCCGAGCGGGGTACAATTTGTTTTCGACACTTAATGAGGTGGTGCAAGATGGTGTATGGGGTTGGTCGGCTGAATGGTTAGTCAAATACCCTTTTTTACGGTAGATCAATGTTCCTCTCTTATCGGATAGACCAAATTGTTTGGAATGGCGTGGATTGGGGGGTATTCTGCCTTTTTCGGTTCAAACTGTTTGGGAGTCTATTCATGTTCGGGATACGAGGGTTCGTTGGTATGAGGTTGTTTGGTTTAATCAATGTATCCCTCGTCACGCTTTTAATATGTGGTTGATTGTAAAGCGTCGGTTAAGAACTCAAGACACTTTACATGTGTGGGATGTTACTGAGGGTATGAGCTCGGTTTGTACTTTATGTGAGCGACAACCGAATACTCATGAGCATCTTTTTTTTTGAGTGTATTTTCTCCAAACAGGTTTGGAGACATGTGGCTGATTTTGCAGGTCTGAGTGCAGCATTTGTCTCTTTTGACTCAATCATGTCAGTGCTTATCCCTACGGCAAAGTCTAAGACGTCGAAGAGTGTCATTGGTAGGTTGGTTGTTGCCGCTGCCACTTATTTTGTGTGGCAGGAAAGGAATAGGCGCCTTTAAAAGAACACTAAAAGATCGGTGAAGGAGGTTATTACGTGTATTATGTCCTCGGTTCGTCTTAAGTTGCTTTCTAGCAGGTTTAAGAGATCATCCGAAGGGGTTAATTTTGATGGGTTATGGGGTCTCCCGGATTCGGTATTTCGCTAGTTTTTTGTGGATGAATTTCTTTAGAGGTCTATGTACCATTAGATGGTTTTTCCCTATTGGTACTTTTGGTTTTGTAATGGTTTGTTAGTTTTCATATGGCCTGTCATATGAATTTTTAGAAGTTCAAGTGGTTCACTTGAGGTTAATGTGACATTCAGTCACATTCCATTGTACTTAACTGTTTTTTGGTGTAATATATTTTACCGGGGAAATTGACCCTTTACCAAAAAAAACGATAATATTTACAAGGATAAGCATGAGAATCCTCCACGAGGCACCTTGTTTTTGATAACCGAGTCAAAAGCTCGACTTGAATCCCCATATATGTGATCATTTAGGGATAATCATGGTTTGGTCATTTTTGGTGGGGCTTACATGATAAACAATGCCCAAAATTACGTGGAGTACTTTAAAAACCCGATAAACGTATACCGGGGTCAAAGATAGCGTCCTCTTTTTTGGATGAAAGACGAAATAATGCTACTCCAACGCATGCTAAAACCCCAAAGGGGTAGAAGAAAAGAGACGAGAAGTAGAAAGGTGGGACAATGGGTAAGTCAACATAATGAGCTACTCGAGGTAAACTCACACCAAGCAAATGAATATATTTTCCATTTATTGCATCGGTGGAAGCCTGCGATTTCCCTTTACAAGCACATCCGGATCATAAATCTCGTCCTCGGTGGAGAAACATGAGGGAATATAAGGGGCTTCCCCCACACTAGATCCACACCAATCGTCGTCAAAAGGAGTAGACGAGGTGGTAGCACTCATAAAACGATGTGATGACGGAGTTAGACATGTAGAAAAGTCTTTTAAATCACATTTAAAATCCTTTCCTTTTTCATCTTTTAAAAACTCTTTATGAAAACCCGATTTGATAATGTCGAAAGTATTTGGCGTGTCAAATTCAAAATTATTCGCGCTAAAAATCCTCACATTTAAGTCACGGTTAGAGGGTGGTGGATTGTATAAGTTCTCAAAACGTTGATCAACAAAGAACACCGCCCCCTCGGGGTCAACATATTCGTCATCCTCATGAACGTCGATCTCATCGATTTATTCATCAAAGATAGGCTTGCCAAACCAAGGTTTGTCATTCCCCTCCTTGAGTATCTTAGAAACTCTCTCGAAAAGATCACGATCAAGCACGAAACCATCATTCCTTTGTGGGGATTGTTGATAAGTTAAATCCTCACGAATGTGGTAAACGTAATTCTCATTTGAGGAGTGTTGATTAGGTAACTCCTCGAGAATTGGATTTTTGGTGGTCACATGAGTTGGTTCATCATCGAAAATAAGACGTTCCAACTCATTTGGTTCATCCTCGATTTTGGAAAGATCAACCTCACTCGTAGGTAGGAGTGAAGGCATAAGAGATAGCTCTTGATGGAAGTGGATGTGTATAGTGATAATTTGGATACGTTATAGGGTAAATTAGACAATTACCTTTAGGAAAAAGTAATAATCTAATAATACCAATGACGAATTCAATTAAACACGTGAGTGAGTCGAGTTCGTTGTACACGAAGATCTTATGAATTTGAGACGTTTAGCTTTGATTTGGACAATTGATTTGAATTGGTTTGTGGTTTTTAAACTACAATTAAAAACTACGAATTTTAAGCTATTTGAAATTACCCTAAAGTGCATGAATCGTAAACCCCGCTATATTAAAATCTAGAACAATTAATTACTTAAAAATTAAAACTATTTAAAAATTAATCTATTTAAAGAAAATCTAATTAAACTTTTTTAAACTAATTAATCTTTATTAAAATTACTTTTTAAAACTAATCTATTTAAAAGCTATATTTATTTAGATCTAAAGTTAACTAATTAAAATTTAAACTAATTAAACTTTATAAATAAAAACACTTTTTTTATTTTTATATATATTTTTTATTATTTATCTAAAACTACTTATTTTTAAGGTTTTACTTTAATAAAAATTTTAAAAGAAACTAATACAAAAAATTAAACATGACAAAAGATATTAATCTAAAACAAACACAGCCTTAAGGAGAACTCTATAATAATGACATAAATGATAATGAAATCAAAAGGCCTCTAGCCCAAGTGGCAAACACGTTCGACTGGTAAAGGGGAGGTCTCGAGTTCGAGACCCCCAAGTGACAATTTTTTTGCGAATTAAAACTTTTTGACAGATAAATGAACACAGTCACAGGAGTGACTGTTTGGGACAACTTATAAGCTAGAAAAGCTGTGAGGTCACAGCTTATGGGCTTATCAGTCAGTTGGACCGATAAGCAGTTTGCTAGATTAAGTATAAAAAAAACAGTAACAATCAAATAAGCAGAAGCAAATACAGCAGTCAAAAATAACAACTTCAAAATAAGCAGTTAAGTCATATCTCATAGATTCAAATCAGCATACAAATTCATTATCAATACAAAAATGATCAAATACATTCTAACAGTCAATCAAATGTAAAACAGGCAGGCAAATTATTGCTATAAACATATCAGATTGATAGAAAAACAGGGCAGACAAATCAATCAACTAAAATCAGCAGACTCAATCCTATCAGCATATTAAGAATACCTGATCCAGTAAGTCAATCACTCTACCCAAACAAAACAGTAATATATGATTATATTAGTAAACTCAAACTCACAGTAACACTCAAAACAATTTACCTAAACAGCTTCACAAAAACTCATTTGAAAACAGTTATTAATAAAAGAAATAAAAAAAACATACAAATTAAACATCTCAGAATTCATAAACCCTTATGCTACTTCATATAAAATTAATCAGGAACTTTATTAAAAGCAGACAAAACTAACTATCATCATTTAGCATACTAAATTAACATAAAAAAAATAAAAAAATTAACAATGAACTTAAAAGGAAATAAGCACCTTTTGATGAACCCTTTGAGTAGTAGGAATGCGCTGAGCACCCTATGAACCAAATCAGAAACCACCATTCATCATACCAACCGAACCACCAACTCCAATCGAGCTAAACAGATTCTTTTAAACCTTTCCAGTAGGGAAAGATTTTATCCAATCTTAAACTTCCAAAATCAAGTCTAATCCACTGATTGGATTAAACTTAATTTATCAAATATTATAATGTGAAATAGTATATAGCGATTAATTCATATATCAATTAAAGCAGTAAAGAAAGATTAAAGTGAGACACGATTCAGAACCAAATCAACTAAACTTTTATTAATTCTCAGCAAATATTACAAAGCTTTTAAAAAAAATACAAAATTAAAACCTACAACTATTTCGACAGCATAAAATTAAAGTAAAAGAAGGGATGATTTTACACAAGAAATTGGGGGTATTTATAGCCCCCCCCAAGGGCTTGTTGAAGCGAATATGCGGATCTTCTAAAGGATATTCCTTTTCACTCTGATCCTTTGATCTTCAAATCCTTCTTCTCTCTCTTGTTGGATGGCTGAGATGATTCCAAATAGCACACGGATCGCCAACGTGGCATCCGTGTGCTAGTTGTGTTTCTTCTTTGGCTTTTGATTGGTGGAATTAGGGATGTGAGGTGTTGCATCCACTAAGATTAGGCCACGTAGTCATGCTTCTCCTCTGATTCTCTTCCTTAAACCATGGGGGTTTTATTCCCCATGGTATGAATTAACTGATAAAATGAAAAGCCCTTTGTAAAACTTGATTTTTCACTAGGCTAGGTTTAGGAACAGTAACGTTTTTTTACTGGTTTGTGAAAAATGAGATGGGGAAGAAGAAGGACACTTCGTTTGTAATGAAGTAAATAAAAAATGTGTGTGGGTGAAAATAAACGTTTGGGTTTATTTATGATTGAGTGGAATGGGGGTAGGTTTTTTATTTATTCAATGGTGGAAGATAAGTGACGTAAAAAAAGTGAATGGTTGAATAAATCGTTTGGTGAAAGAAAAACGTGTTTATAAATTGAGAAAAACCCTAAGAGCCCATCCGTCTGTCTATTTTAATTGAAGCTTTTGGGCTTTTGGCCCAAATTCTCTTTTCCATCATTAGTCTCATTTAAATACACATTGGGCTTTGAAGCCCATTACTCCATCCGTGTGCTAACCTTCCACTTTTGGGCCTTATGGGCTATCAACAACCCTTTTATTTATAACTTGAATATTTAATGGGCTTTTGAGCCCATTTTCCCCATTGTGGGCCCCACTTGGCCATAAACTTGACAAATTATTAAATCCACGATTGTCGAGCTCGATTTTGGCTTATTGATCTTTTTCTTCAATCTCGTGTCAATTTTTGTCGGTTTTCGCGAACTTGGTACCTACACACATGAAAACAAGAAACAAGCAAACAAAAGGCATATTTGATACATTTTGAGCATAATTCATTGTTTTAAGCTACAAATGATATGAGTAATTACACTCATATCAAATTCCCCCATGCTAAACAATTGCCGTGTCCTCACGCAATGATAAAATAAAACTATATCTACACCATTATTCAACTTTTGACATTTTATTTTGTAAAGACATAAAATAACTTCAAGGATCATAAAAGCTCAAATAGATTCATCGTCCTCGACTTTTCACTTTTCCACGCCAAGTGCAAAAACAAGATCATTGTTATTATAAGTTGGTAGACTAACACGAATTCATGTGGGCCAATTATTCACTTAGACTCCCTTATTCCTAATTGTATCTCTTATATTTTATTGTTGTCTTGAATGATCACAAGGATGCATTGTTAACTTATTTCAATAATTTATTAGGCCGAAAATAAAGTGAACGATTTAATCAATAGTTAGCTAAAGGACAAAATCTTTTAAAACTGCTTCTCGGGACTTCATAAAGTTCATATCTTGGCATAACTTGTTTCGCGATTTGATACCTTTCTCGGACCGATATTTGGCAATGACTTAATACTTCCAACCTTGAGAGACGTTCACGAAATAATGGTCTTCTCTTCATAATATTTCTTCACTTGAATTTCTGAGAGATTCATACTTGGACCACGACTTCTTCATTTTTCTCCAATCTTTACTTGGGATTTTGATTAACAACGATCCGCCTCCTTTTTGGACTTGGCTTCATTTATCCTCATACCTTATTTTGGTCTTTTTGGACAGACTTCTCCATGACTTTTTGGGAGTATTTTGCTTTTCGTCGTGTGTCTCGATCCTTCATATTGATTTTTGATAAATGAGTCTTCACATCACTTGAGATCTTTAGCAATAAAACATAGCCCTCATGTCTTGTTAGGACCTTTTTGGACTCGCCAATCTTCGCATCCCGCTTCAATAAGTTATGCCTTGGCTATGAACTTTAATCTATACCGAGCAACTTTTAAACGATTTTGGGCTAGAAGCTAAGTAACTTTTCAAATCGTTCAACCTTATTTATTGCAATTAAATTTATTAACAAGTGATGGGAGAATAGGCTCATAATTAACTCACATAAATTCCCGAAAGAAAACCAAACTTATAATTGGCTCTATCATCTCTTGTTCTCCATATTGTAAAATTCCAAGAATGAAATCAATGGATACTTAGCCTATTAAATCAAAGTTTTGGGTTTTCAAGTCATCTATAGGATCTTGCAACTTCTTAGACTTTTGCAAGTTTTAGAATTTGCGTTTTAAAGTTCCCTTGATAAACGACTTTCTAGGATCAATTATAGGAGCTTGCGAAAAGTTCTTGTCCTTAACTCGTATGAATTAAGACTTTCGCGTTTTAAAGCTCCCTATATAATAGCCTAGCAAAACTTAATTCAAATACGTTAAGGAAAAGCTAAGGTTAAAAACCGAGTCGAGTCAAAAACTATTCTTATTGAAAACTATATTCGTGTCAAAACACTTATTTTCTTTATTAAAACTTAAAAATAACACAAAAAAATTTAAAATTTTATTGAAAAATGAGAAAAACAACGTTTGGACACGACAAAAGCAATTGCAAGCGATTATATCGATTGACTCCCCCATGCTAAAACCAAACATTGTCCTTAATGTTTCTTAGCTCAAGAGTAACACCCCCTTGCTAAGATACGAAGAGTCTAATGCAATCTCCTAGCATGGAAAGAGCACGCACATCTATAAGCCGTTTATTAGTTATGCCTCAAGATAAAACGTTAGTCGATAAAAATCAAGGGTAAGAAAGTGTGCCCCTTTTTGGCATTCAAAGAATGGAAGATCAAGTGGACCGGCAAAAACCGAACACGAGAGTCTTCAAATATTAGGGTCATACCTAAGATCACAACACAACAAAAACACGAGCACGAGCTTGAAAGATCAAGCCTTATTAGGTGTTAGAAAGTAGAAAGAAGATAGAATGTATGGGACTCCCCCACAAGGCACCTCGTTTTTGTTCACCGAGTCATGAGCTCGAATCGATCCCCGCATTCATTAGTCCTTAAGGAAAGTTTGAAGATCCGGGACAACCTCCGTAGGTATGTCCCCTCCAAAGTAATGTTTCACACGATGACCATTCACCTTAAAGTTAGGCCCGTCTTTTTGAGCTAGCTCAACAGTGCCATAAGGAAAAACTTGTGCAATGGTGAATGGTCCGGACCAACGGGATTTAAGCTTGCCCGAGAAATCTTAAGTCTAGAGTTGAATAAGAGGACTTGATCACCAACATTGAAAATGCGGTTTTTGATCTTAGAGTCATGAATCCTCTTAGTCTTTTCTTTGTAGATCAAAGAATTTTCATAAGCTTGATCCCTTAATTCACTTAGTTCATTCAATTGAACCTTGCGATGATCACCCGCGGTCCTCAAATCAAAGTTACAATGCTTAAGAGCCCAATACGCCTTATGTTCGAGTTCAATTGGCAAGTGGCATGCTTTTCCGTAGACCAACCTAAATGGTGTACAACCAATTGGCGTCTTGTAAGCCGTACGGAAAGCCCACAATGCATCGTCCAATTTATCCGACCATGAAGTGCGATTTTCTCCAATAGAACGCTCCAAAATCCTTTTAAGAGCACGGTTTGAAACCTCCACTTGGCCACTCGTTTGAGGGTGATAAGCCGTAGAAAGTCGATGAGTGACACCATATTTCTTTAGAACTCTTTCAAATTGTTCATTACAAAAATGGGTCCCACGATCACTTATAATAGCCCGTGGAGTTCCAAACCTAGCAAAGAGTTGTTTCAAAAAGTTCACTACAACTCGAGCATCATTCGTGGGCAAAGCCTTAGCTTCAACCCATTTAGACAAATAGTCCACGGCTACGAGAATGTATTTGTTTCCTTTCGAAGAAGGAAACGGCCCCATAAAATCGATCCCCCACATGTCAAAGATTTCACAAACTTGAATAATGTTTTGGGGCATTTCATCTCTTTGTGAGTTCTTTCCTTGACGTTGACAAGCATCACAAGTCTTGATCAAGTCTTGGGCATCACGTTATATGGAAGGCCAAAAGAAGCCGGCATCAAAGACTTTCTTCGCGGTGGCGTTGGCACCATGATGTCCCCCGGTGGGTCCCTCATGACAAGATTTAAGGATATCTTGAGCTTCTTTGCCAAACACGCACCTACGAATCACTTGATCCGCGCACACACGAAACAAATAGGGGTCGTCCCAAAAGTAGTAGGAAATATCCTTGAAAAACTTTCGTTTTTGTTGGGACGACATACCCTTAATCACAAACTTCCCCGCATGGTAATTTGCGATGTCCGCAAACCATGGGGTACTATCATCATCACGAAAAGCAATCATACCAAGCGTCTCGAGAGGAAATGTTTCATTAATTTCATTGTTCTCTCGATCGCTTTGGTGAGGATTCTCAAGTCGAGATAAATGATCGGCCGCGAGATTCTCGGCTCCTTTTTTGTCTAGAATTTTGACATTAAATTCTTGAAGGAGGAGAATCCACCGGAGCAACCTCGGCTTAGCATCTTGTTTATTAAGAAGATATTTGATAGCCGAGTGGTCCGTATACACTATGGTTTGAGACAAGACGAGATATGGTCTAAACTTTTCAAAAGCATACACAACGGCAAGTAACTCCTTTTCCGTTGTAGTGTACTTTGTTTGAGCATCCGTCATAGTCTTACTTGCATAGTGTATAGGCAAGAAGTGTTTTAGCTTACGTTGCCCCAAAACCGCACCTACCGCATAATCACTAGCATCACACATAATTTCAAAAGGTAGATCCCAATCCGGGGCAACCAAGATTGGAGATTCGGTTAATTTTCTTTTAAGCATCTCAAAGGCTTGAATACACTCATCCGAAAAGATGAAAGGAGTCTCTTTTTCCAAAAGATGGGTCATAGGCCGAGCTATCTTAGAGAAGTCTTGTATAAAACGACGATAGAAGCCGGCATGGCCGAGAAAACTCCTTACTCCCTTAACGGTGGTGGGTGGAGGCAATTTGTCAATCACGTCGATTTTAGCCCTATCAACCCCAATACCGGCCTTACCGATCTTATGACCTAACACAATTCCTTCTTTGCACATGAAGTGACATTTTTCATAATTAAGCACAAGATTAGTTTCCTCACAACGTTGCAACATTCTTTCAAGGTTAGAGAGACATGAAGTGAAAGATTCCCCAAAAACCGAAAAGTCATCCATGAAGACTTCCATGGTTTTCTCGATCATATCATGGAAAATGGCCATCATGCACCTTTGAAACGTCCCCGGAGCATTGCATAGTCCAAAAGGCATGCGACGATAGGCAAATGTTCCATAAGGATAAGTAAATGTGGTCTTTTCTTGATCACGAGGGTCAATGGGGATTTGGAAATAGCCGGAAAATCCATCCAAAAAGCAATAGAATTCATTCCCCGCTAGTCTCTCTAACATTTGATCCATAAAAGGTAATGGAAAATGATCCTTCCTAGTGGCATCATTAAGCTTCCTATAATCAATACAAACACGCCAACCGGTCACAAGTCTAGTAGGAATCAATTCATTATCCTCATTAGTAACAACCGTCATTCCTCCTTTCTTTGGAACACAATGCACGGGGCTAACCCATGGACTATCCGAGATAGGGTAGATCATTCCGGCGTCTAGAAGTTTAGTGCTTCCTTTTTGATCACCTCATGAATCTTTGGATTGACCCTTCTTTGATTTTGGATAGCGGGTTTATAATCATCCTCCATTAGAATTTTATGAGTACAAAATTTGGGATCTATACCCTTAATGTCGGAGATTTTCCATGCAATGGCCCGTTTATGTTTCTTAAGCACTTTAATAAGCTCATCCTTTTCATTTTCCTTTAATCCCTTAGCAATAATCACCGGTAACTTCTCCGTTCCCTCAAGAAAAGCATACTCCAAATGAGTGGGTAATTCCTTAAGTTCTAATTCGGGTGCTTCCTCAATAGATGTTTTTACTTTAGTCTTATTTTCATTCACAACTTTTAATTCCATAGGTGGTGAATCAAAAGGATCCATATTCAACAATTTCTCAATTAACGCAATATCTCCCTCGGGATCAAAGTCTCACTATCAAATTCACTAGGGTCAAATGGTGTGCTAAGGTAATCATCAATTTCCTTCTCGATTTTTGAATATCCATTATTCTCAAGCTCTTCAAGAACGAAGTCACCTCCCTCAAATGGAGTGAGTGAAGGCTTAGCCGAAGAGATAATAGGATCCGAAGAAGTGGGATTGCCACTCTTAGAAGAAGCCGAGAAACCAAGAACTTCTTGAGAATATTCTTCACAAGTAACATCAATCACATCGACTTGATTGATTGATTCCTCGTAGTACTTGGAAGAAAATTTCGAGATATGAAACGTGATATGTTCTTCATCAACTCTCAAAGTCAATTTCCCCGCTTTCATGTCAACTAAAGCACTAGCCGTCATTAAAAACGGTCTTCCTAAAATTAATGGAACACGAGAATCTTCGGGATAATCGCAAACCACAAAGTCCGTTGGAAACACGAGTTTCCCTACCTTGACAAACACGTCCTCGGCTATACCTTTTGGCAAGGCAATCGATCGATCCGCTAGCTTGAGAGTCATCTTAGTAGGTGTAAGCTCGGGAAGTGATAACCTTTTCCACACGGAAAGAGGCATCAAATTAATGCTAGCACCAAGATCGGCTAAAGCTAAGCATTCTTCCATATTAGGGAAATCACATGGTATCACAAACTTGCCCGGGTCTCCAAGCTTTTTGGGAAGCTTTTGTGTAAGAACCGTGGAACAATTAGCATCTAAAGATGTAGACACTTCAACCAATTTCCATTTATAATTCATCAATCTCTTAATAGTCAAAGCAAACTTAGGCATGTAAAGCAATGCATCCGCGAAACTAACATTAATATGAAGATTCTTAAACATCTCTAAAAAACTAGCCATTTGAGCATTGGACTTTTCGCGGAGCTTCTCTTGGTTAAGTCTTGAAGGGTAGGGTAGTGTGGGTTTAGTCTTCGGAAGCTCGGGTTCCGGAATAGGCAATTGGTCTACCTTTGGTGGAATAGGAATTTCCTTTTCTTTAACCACCTCGGGTTCTTGCTCCACTTCCCTCACCGTAGAGGTACTCACATGTGGAAGCAAAGGTCCGTCTAAAGCTTTCCCACTACGTGTGGTTATAGCTTTCATCTCACCCTTCGGGTTTGGAATGGTGTTACTAGGTAAGCCACCCGAAGACGAGGAAGGTTGACTCATGAAAGATTCAAAAATCGAGAGTAATTTATTTTGACCTTGTTCCAAACTTTGTTGCATACGATTTTGACTTTGCTCTAATCTTTGCTCAAAACGGTTTTGGTTTTGTTCTAGCCTTTGTTGATTAAGCTAAATCTTATTGTTTTGCCCTTTAATCGTATTTTGAAACTCATTTTTCAAAGTAGCCATTTGTCCTTGAATGTTGTTTTGAAAAGCCTTCAAATTTGCCTCATTCGTTTTAATGTAGCTTAACAAATCATTTTGATTATTCCCTTGAAAACCTTGATTGTTTTTATTAGCATTAAACCCATTTCCTTGATTAAAATTCCCTTGGTTACCACGGTTAAAATTATTCCCATTGTTCCCATTGTTGTACATATTTTGAACCGGTGGAAAACCCGGTGGAGCAACATGATTTTGACGAGGAACTTGACCGTTGGAGCCATAAGTTCCCGTCGCGGCAAAAGCACTAGCTTGATCAAAACCCGTGTTCAAACAAGCATAATTAGGATGTGCTCCACCACATGATACACAAACATTCTCAATCATATTAATGGATCCATGAGGATTCTTCCTAATCTCACTCAACAAAGTCGCAAATCCACTATCAATCTTAGAGTCCAATCTAGAAATCTCGGGATTAGATGAATTCACATTGGAAACAACCGGTGTGTTTCGTGAATATTGTGCTCTAGACTTATCCTCAATTATTCCCCACGCGTCTCTCGGAGTTTTTCTTAAAAGATTACCACCCGCGGCGGCATTTAAAGAATCTTGTTCAATCATATTAAGCCCATTATAAAAAGTATTTATTTGATGCAATTCCGAGAAACCGTGGTGTGGACATTGTCTTAACAAATCTTTAAATCTTTCCCAAGCAACCCCAAACGATTCATGCACTTTTTGTTTAAATCTAGTGATCTCATTTTTAAAGTGTGTTGTCTTAGATGGTGGAAAGAAGTAATTCATGAACTTAGACACTAAATCATCCCAAGTTAAAATCGAACCCGGTGGTTCTTTCTCATACCAAAGCTTAGCATTACCCTCGAGCGAGTACGGAAAAAGCATGAGCTTAATCACGTCATTCGGCACATCTCTAAACTTGAGAGTTGAGGTAATTCGATTAAAATTCCGAATGTGAGAATGCGGACTATCGGTGTCATTGCCACGAAATTGATCGGCACGAATGAGCGATAGAAGACCCGTCTTAATCTCAAAATGATCCGCCAAAATAGCCGGCACAACGATTGCTTCCCCATACCCTTCGGTGGGTGCACGGAGCAATTCCTCCATTGTTCGGTTATCGGCCATCTCTACAACAATAGGTGGAATCTCGGGTTCCACTATTCGTTGTTGACGATTTCTATTTCTACGAGGAATATTTTCAAGCCTATTAAAATCAATCACAAGACGAGAAGAACGTAATTGCATACACTACAAAGACGAGAATTTAGAGGATTGAAGAAAAGAAATTAGACAAGAAAGAAGATTATTTTTGGTATTTTATTTGGTATTGCTCAATCAATAATGATCGATAAAAAACAAGGAATAAGGATAACTACTATGGAAGTAAATTACCCTCGGTCGACTTTGATACGATAGGTGAAAACCTAAACGTCTCGAGGTTCAATAAGTAAACAACAAAAATAAGATTTATTACTACTTGAGTCGGCAAACCAATAATAGGTTGTCCCTCTCAATATACGCACAAGCAAGCGGGGAAACGAGGTGGCACTAAGCACTTAAAAACCTTTTTCCTTAGACGGCCTTTTATAGCACGTCGCCTTATACCCACCTTATAGTTTGTATAAATCGAGTTCAAACTTCTTATTAGTATTTATCTATTTTGCCTTTTGTTTTGGGTTCGAATACAATAGCTACGTGATGAAATCCCAACTAAGGCTTATTTGAAAAGTATTTAAAATTGTTGTTCTACGTAATACAATATATTATTCACAAAAAACGAGAAAAACGATACATACTATATAATAGAAAAATAACAAAACTTTCCGAGGACGGAAAGGGTCTTCAAATCCACGATCAACAAATCTCCACAAAAGCGAATCGTACACAAGATCCCCGGCAGCGGCGCCAAAATTTTTGATGGAAGTGGATGTGTATAGTGATAATTTGGATACGTTATAGGGTAAATTAGACAATTACCTTTAGGAAAAAGTAATAATCTAATAATACCAATGACGAATTCAATTAAACACGTGAGTGAGTCGAGTTCGTTGTACACGAAGATCTTATGAATTTGAGACGTTTAGCTTTGATTTGGACAATCGATTTGAATTGGTTTGTGGTTTTTAAACTACAATTAAAAACTACGAATTTTAAGCTATTTGAAATTACCCTAAAGTGCATGAATCGTAAACCCCGCTATATTAAAATCTAGAACAATTAATTACTTAAAAATTAAAACTATTTAAAAATTAATCTATTTAAAGAAAATCTAATTAAACTTTTTTAAACTAATTAATCTTTATTAAAATTACTTTTTAAAACTAATCTATTTAAAAGCTATATTTATTTAGATCTAAAGTTAACTAATTAAAATTTAAACTAATTAAACTTTATAAATAAAAACACTTTTTTTATTTTTATATATATTTTTTTTATATTTATCTAAAACTACTTATTTTTAAGGTTTTACTTTAATAAAAATTTTAAAAGAAATTAATACAAAAAATTAAACGTGACAAAAGATATTAATCTAAAACAAACACAGCCTTAAGGAGAACTCTATAATAATGACATAAATGAGAATGAAATCAAAAGGCCTCTAGCCCAAGTGGCAAACACGTTCGACTGGTAAAGGGGAGGTCTCGAGTTCGAGACCCCCAAGTGACAATTTTTTTGCGAATTAAAACTTCTTGACAGATAAATGAACACAGTCACAGGAGTGACTGTTTGGGACAACTTATAAGCTAGAAAAGCTGTGAGGTCACAACTTATGGGCTTATCAGTCAGTTGGACTGATAAGCAGTTTGCTAGATTAAGTATCAAAAAAACAGTAACAATCAAATAAGCAGAAGCAAATACAGCAGTAAAAAATAACAACTTCAAAATAAGCAGTTAAGTCATATCTCATAGATTCAAATCAGCATACAAATTCATTATCAATACAAAAATGATCAAATACATTCTAACAGTCAATCAAATGTAAAACAGGCAGGCAAATTATTGCTATAAACATATCAGATTGATAGAAAAATAGGGCAGACAAATCAATCAACTAAAATCAGCAGACTCAATCCTATCAGCATACTAAGAATACCTGATCCAGTAAGTCAATCACTCTACCCAAACAAAACAGTAATATATGATTATATTAGTAAACTCAAACTCACAGTAATACTCAAAACAATTTACCTAAACAGCTTCACAAAAACTCATTTGAAAACAGTTATTAATAAAAGAAATAAAAAAAAACATACAAATTAAACATCTCAGAATTCATAAACCCCTTATGCTACTTCATATAAAATTAATCAGGAACTTTATTAAAAGCAGACAAAACTAACTAACATCATTTACCATACTAAATTAACATAAAAAAAATTAACAATGAACTTAAAAGGAAATAAGCACCTTTTGATGAACCCTTTGAGTAGTAGGAATGCGCTGAGCACCCTATGAACCAAATCGGAAACCACCATTCATCATACCAACCGAACCACCAACTCCAATCGAGCTAAATAGATTCTTTTAAACCTTTCCAGTAGGGAAAGATTTTATCCAATCTTAAACTTCCAAAATCAAGTCTAATCCATTGATTGGATTAAACTTAATTTATCAAATATTATAATGTGAAATAGTATATAGCGATTAATTCATATATCAAATTAAAGCAGTAAAGAAAGATTAAAGTGAGACACGATTCAGAACTAAATCAACTAAACTTTTATTAATTCTCAGCAAATATTACAAAGCTTAAAAAAAAAATACAAAATTAAAACCTACAACTATTTCGACAGCATAAAATTAAAGTAAAAGAAGGGATGATTTTACACAAGAAATTGGGGGTATTTATAGCCCCCCCAAGGGCTTGTTGAAGCGAATATGCGGATCTTCTAAAGGATATTCCTTTTCACTCTGAGCCTTTGATCTTCAAATCCTTCTTCTCTCTCTTGTTGGATGGCTGAGATGATTCCAAATAGCACACGGATCGCCAACGTGGCATCTGTGTGCTAGTTGTGTTTCTTCTTTGGCTTTTGATTGGTGGAATTAGGGATGTGAGGTGTTGCATCCACTAAGATTAGGCCACGTAGTCATGCTTCTCCTCTGATTCTCTTCCTTAAACCATGGGGGTTTTATTCCCCATGGTATGAATTAACTGATAAAATGAAAAGCCCTTTGTAAAACTTGATTTTTCACTAGGCTAGGTTTAGGAACAGTAACGTTTTTTTACTGGTTTGTGAAAAATGAGATGGGGAAGAAGAAGGACACTTCGTTTGTAACGAAGTAAATAAAAAATGTGTGTGGGTGAAAATAAACGTTTGGGTTTATTTATGATTGAGTGGAATGGGGGTAGGTTTTTTATTTATTCAATGGTGGAAGATAAGTGACGTAAAAAAAAGTGAATGGTTGAATAAATCGTTTGGTGAAAGAAAAACGTGTTTATAAATTGAGAAAAACCCTAAGAGCCCATCCGTCTGTCTATTTTAATTGAAGCTTTTGGGCTTTTGGCCCAAATTCTCTTTTCCATCATTAGTCTCATTTAAATACACATTGGGTTTTGAAGCCCATTACTCCATCCGTGTGCTAACCTTCCACTTTTGGGCCTTATGGGCTATCAACAACCCTTTTATTTATAACTTGAATATTTAATGGGCTTTTGAGCCCATTTTTCCCATTGTGGGCCCCACTTGGCCATAAACTTGACAAATTATTAAATCCACGATTGTCGAGCTCGATTTTGGCTTATTGATCTTTTTCTTCAATCTCGTGTCGATTTTTGTCGGTTTTCGCGAACTTGGTACCTACACACATGAAAACAAGAAACAAGAAAACAAAAGGCATATTTGATACATTTTGAGCATAATTCATTGTTTTAAGCTACAAATGATATGAGTAATTACACTCATATCAGCTCTCGTTCAAGGATTTCCTCAATCTCGGGATCAAACTCGTAATCATCGTACTTCACATGTGAAGAGGTATTTTTGGGAGAATCCTCAAAAATGGCATGTGGATTTCGAAGTACATGATCAATCTCGGCAAAATCGCCATCGTCATCGTCAAAGAAAGAGTCGATGTGAGCACTCACAACCATGGTCTTACAAGTCGAATGACTATGCTTAGGCGACTTTTCTAGGACGAGAGGATCGATGTCGATGAAACCTTTAGCCTCAACGGGTGTTGGGCTAGGAAAAGGAGGCACTTCAATGGAGTTAGAAGTGGAAGCCTCAAAGACGTGGTCCTTCGAAGGTGGTGAAGACGAGTCCATTTTTGTCATTGTCGTGACCGCACTAATGTCGCCCTTCGGAATTGGTCGTTCACTTGTTTCACCGAGTACATCCCAAAGTGATTTTTCATTCATAAATTTACGAATAAACTTTTGAATTAAGTACACGTATTCTTTATCATTAAAATCATCATCTTTAGAACTGTTCTTCTTAATTCTTTCAAAACATGCATTAAGCCTCATTCTTTCCGTCAAAGTTAACATTTTAAAATCATTAGAATATGAAACATTAGGTTTTGAACCCTCGGTATTTTCATGATCATTAAACACTTGGGATTTACTCGTGAAAAAATCCATTTTATCCTCCCCATATCTCATAGTAAGTCTCCCCTCGTGGACGTCGATTATGGTTCGAGCCATTGATAAAAATGGTCGAACTAAAATAATGGGACATTTAGGGTCACACTCGTAATCGGATATGACGAAATCCGTGGGAAAAACAAACTTCCCAACTTTGACATAGACATCCTCGGCTATTCCAATTGGTATAAGTGGCGTACAATTTTCAAGCTCGATAGTCATGTTCGTGGGGATAAGATTAGGCAATCTCATCAATTTCCATAGAGAATGAGGCATAAGATTGATGCTAGCACCTAAATCGGGAAGGGCTAAACATCCCTCAATCTCGGAAAAATCACAAGGTAATAGAAATTGGCCCGGATCCTCTTCCTTTCTCGGCATATGCCTTTTGGGTTTTTTAAGAAGGATCGATGCACAAGTTTCTTCAAGGGTTACTTGGGTTAGGTCGATAAAACTCTCTTTTTGAACCGTGGATGGAATTTGAGGTACACGAGGGTGTGCACTCTTTTCTTTGGTCGCCACGTTCACCCCATCGACTTTAGAACACGAAGGTGTCTTAGAAGTCGAGGGTTGAGAAGAAGGAACAACTCGAAATCCATCAAGGTAAGGGGTAATCACACGAATTTTTCCACGAGACGAGGCGGCTTTACATTGTTCCTTCGGATTAGCAACGGTGTCACTAGGTAACGAACTCGATGACGCACCCGAGGCTTTGTTCATAATAGCCGAAAACATCTTTTTAATGTCGATTTGTCCTTGCTCAATCTTCGTGTTTTGCATTTTTAAAGTATTAGAAAAGTCGTTTTTCAAAGTACCAATTTCTCCCTCTAATCGTCTCATATTAGCCTCATTCGTTTTCATGTAATTTTGAAAATCGTTTGACGAACTATTTTGATTTGAATTAAAGTTCCCTTGGTTTTGATTGTTTCTTTGAAAATTTCCTTGATTACCACTTGAAAAATTGTTTCCTTGATTGTTGTTTTGAAAACTCGAGTTTTGGTTGTTGTTGTTATCTCGGTTTTGCCAATTCAAATTTCGACCTTGATTATAACCTTGGTTTTGAAAATTCCCTTGTTGATTGTTTCCTTGAAATTTTTTACGATTTTGATTCGAAAAATTGTTGCCTTGGTTATAATTGCCTTGTGGCAATGGACCGACGTTATTTTGATTTTGATTAGAAAAATTGTTGTTTAACGCATTTACACTCGACGTTTGGCCATCCGTAGCCGCACACTCGTAATAATTATGTGGTCCACCACAAAACGTACACGATGTCTCAACTGCTTTCACCATAGCGGGAGCGTCTTTCTTTTGCATTTCGATGAGAGAAGACGTGAACACATTTGTTAGCTTGTCGCCTTTCACTTCAACCCTCTCAATGTCACGATTAGAATTACTAACATTGGCGACATTGACAACACTTGGTGCGTTGCGGAGTTGGTAAACCTTGGATCGATTCCCGATAATCATTAATGCATCTTTCGGAGTTTTACAAAAACAGTTGCCACCGGCGGCGGAATTCAACGAATCTTGATCTTGAAAACTAAGACCGTTGTCAAACGTATCGATTTGGTGCAACTTGAAGAATCCATGGTGAGGACATTGCCTAAGCAATTCCTTAAAACGATCCCACGCGTCTCTAAAAGATTCATTCGGTTTTTGCTCAAATCTCGTAATCTCGTTTTTGAAAAACGTCGTCTTAGACGATGGGAAAAAATGATTAACGAACTTGGAAACGAGATCCTTCCACGTGATTATGGAATTAGGTGGCTCTTTCTCATACCAATCCTTGGCGGCACCATCGAGCGAGTACGGAAAAAGCATAAACTTGACGACATCGGTGTCGACGTTCTTAAACTTGCTCGTGGCCAAAAGACGATCAAATTTCCGAATATGGTCGTGAGGATTATCGGCTTCACGACCTCGAAACTTCGTAGCTTGAATCAATGAAAGCATTCCGCTCTTAATCTCAAAATTCTCCGCTTCGATAGCGGGAATAACGATCGCGTCTCCATAACCCTCGGTGGGCGCTTGGAGAAATTCCATCATCGAACGATTGTCGGCCATCTCGTCTAAGTTTTCTTCAACAACGATATTAGGAACGCCGGTTTCTAAATCTCGTCTACGTCATCGATTCCTTCGATTACGATTGCGTTGATTTGAAGTGTCGCTAGAATTAGAATAATCCTTCGATCGAGTGCGCATGCACTAAGCATAGAATGGGGGTAGCAAAGAAGATTCTTTTTGCGGTTTTTCAAATTTTCAATTTTTTTGGTTTTTGATTGTTTTTTAAATTTTTTTGGATTTTTTTGTGTATTATGTAGATTCAAATCTACAAATCTCTCCTCGAATCGATTGCTCGATTAAAGGAGCCTCAAAGAATGAAAACGATCACGTGGAGTGAACGCCTTCGATGACTTTAGAACGTTGGTGGAACACCAAAACGTTCAAGAGGGTTTAATCTTGAAAACAAGCAAATATAGTATACGTAGATAATACTTGGGCGGAAAACCCATGATTAGCCCTCTTTCTCAAAACACGCACAAGCAAGCGGGAGAAACGAGGCGGCCCTAAGCACTTAAGAGCCTTTTTCCCTTAGGTCGTGAAATACAACCGCCTTATACCCACCTTATAGTATGTGATAATCAAAATTAAGCCTCACGGAAGTATTTATTTATTTTGCCTTTAAACTTTTTCTTTAGATTCAAATATAATAATTGAGTGATGAAATCCCAATTAAGGTTGCGTTTTCACGCTTTTGGAGATATTGTATATTTATTGTGATACGTAGTACAATATTAATAATATTCACAAGAAAAACGAAAACCAATATATCTAAAATATAGTAAAATGATTGTTTTGTGTTTAATTTAGGAAAATAAAACACGATTTATTTGGATATTATAGTATAATAAGGAAAAATAACAAAAATGAGTATGTACGTTATTTACGCTTTCCAAAAATTGAAAAGCAAAAACGCACTACTCACACAAACACGATAGTAATAATGGAAACTCAAAAACACCTCCCCAGCAGCGGCACCAGAAATGATAATGGTAAAAACGTCTTTTAGGAAAAGAGCGTATAATGCGGGCAAGTATTAAACTCGACGATTTAGGAAAACCGTGAAGACGAAAATTCCAAGTTCGTTCTCGAAGGAGGTGTGTGATTTAAGTGCCAATAATATAAATCAAAGTTTTGATTATTGTCGTTTTTGGGTGAGAAAAGAAGGAAAAAAAGGCGAATTATAGTAAAAATTACCCTACGACGTAAAACGAACGAAATCGTAAAACGCGACGGAAAACGAAAGTGCTCAAAAAAATTACCAAAAAATTACTAGAAATCAATAAAAATGTAACCAAGACAAAAATGCAAGCAAAAATTTCCAAAACTTTTTTAATAATTTTATATTAATTTTTAAAGTTTAATAAAAAACCAAAAATTAAATAAAATTTAAAATAAGTCAAATTGAAAACTTTTTCTTTTGTAAACCTTAAAAATACTTTTAAAAACCTAAAAATGATTTTTCCAAATTTTTAAAATACTTTTTCCTATTTTTTAATCACTTTCCAAAATTTAAACAAAAAATAATCATACAAAATAAATGAAAAACGTAAAAAATAAACTTTTTCTACTGAAAAGTCTTAAGCTAAGTCTACAATGTAGAAAAATGAAAAAAAGTAGAAAGCCTAAATGAATAAGCTGAAATCAGCTTATTTATAAGCTGGTGATAAAAAATAAGCTAAAACAAAGCACACCTTAAATATTTAACCAAAGCAACCCTGGACAGTAAAGTCCCTAGGGCGCAATGGTTAAGACGTATGTGTGTGAGAGGAGTGGCGCGGGTTCGACACCTGGCCACGTCCTTTTTGTAAAAAGATTTTTTTTATTTTCTTTTTATCAAAACTCAAAACCAGTAACTTAAACTTCCCAAAAACACAAATAACACCAAGACTGGACAAGATTAAAGCAAAAGAAAGGAAAAAACGCGCCCAGACTTTATAAAATACTACAGTGGTAAACTATCAAAATTTACTTGTTGTCCGATAAATAAAGAACAAAGGATCGTTCTCTGACAAAAGGGGAAATTTCCCTGTGTGCTTATAAGCCCTGATTTGGCTTGTAACTTGTAATTTCTTAGTTGTTTTGGCAAGTCAAGGCACCCCCACACTCATGGAAGTGTGGGGAGTCAATAAGAACAAGAAAAAACACAATCTCAATGCAAGAAACCACACAAGGATACCCAAAACCAGTTACTGATGTAACTGGTGGTCTGTTAGGGTACTAGCTGGTCTGATTGACCACTTAGGTGAGTTTTGGTTGGCCAAAACTCACTCAAGTCACTACTAAACTTCAACCAATTAATAAGCAGTCCTAACTTACCCTATATTCTAACAGAAAATCAAATATTGATTCACAAAATACTAAAACAAGACACTTATGGCCCTACTGATTTCTAAGGGTGTTTTTACCACTTTTACACATGCAAAACTAATTTTAAGCCTACCAAAATGAAAACCAAGTACCCTAAACAACTACTACCAACCTAGTGAGTGTGTCAAGACTGTTTTTAACCAAGAATGTATCAAGTTCTTAGCCTAAAACTCTAACCCCAAACACCCTTAATAATTGTAAACAAGATTTTTGTGAAGACTTTTTAAGCTAAACAACTCCAAATTAATTCTAAATCTCATTAACACATATGTAAACCATAAACAGACATAAACAAACCCATAAACTAGCATCAAACAGTTTGAACACAATAGTCACATAAATAAAAAAACTTCACTTCTTTGAAGGGTTCAAGCCAAATACCTAGTATGGTTTACATTCAAACCATACAAAGGCCAGCTAAGGCCTTCTCCAAATAAGCAAGGGCTTATGCTTATGAGCTTTGGTGGTGACTGTTGATGTAGAGAAAGAACTAAATGTCTTCAAAAATATGGAACCATGAAGAGAATGCCTATGATGTTTTCACATGCACTAACAAAGCCAACCAAGAAGATAAACTTCAAGTTTGAATAAGCTGAAACCACAAGCTTGTTAGGCTTGTGGTGAAGGCTTATTCAAACAATAAGAGTTAACCAATGAATAAAAAATAAGATTTTTTTATGAAAAATCTTTGAAACACAAAACCTTTTGAAACCTTTTTGAAAACTGACTGGAATAAGTAACAAGTTTAAAACCCTTGTGATTAGCTTTAGTTGTCACATTAACTAATCCTAAAGGTTTTAAGACTTGGATCCAAAAATGTTAAAAAAAAACGTTTTTCTGAAATTTTTGTAAGAAAACCAACCCTTTGATAAACTAAAAATAATTTGCAAGAAAAGTAAATATTAAACTACTAAAACAATTATAAGGAACTCAGTTATTGCATCAAAATCAAAATTTTCATTTTCGTTAATCATTAAAAAATATTACAAAAAACTGGAACAAACAAAATAAAGGGTACAGGCACCCTTTATATACTACTAGATGAAGATTCTAGATACAAAATAAAAATGATAAACCCTAATCCTGAAAGTCCTAAAAAGCCCTTGGTCAAGGAAGTTTGAAAATCGTCAAAAGATGCCCATGTGATATCTTGCTGGCATGAGTTGTACTGGTTCAATCTCAGCTGTTAAAAAACTCCTTGGAGACCATGAATTGAAGGGGAATCGTTGGATAGTTGTTTAGATACCATTGTTGCCAAAAATGAGGGAGCAGGGAACATTGGTGGGGTCACTTGGGGTAACGGGTGAAGTGGGTTGGGTGTGGGTTTTGGTTAATGTAGTCTTAATTAACATTCTGGAGGTTTTTAGATAAAACCCCTTTGCTTTAATGCTAATTAGGATTAGTGTTTATGATTCATAGGTGTGTGTTTTAGTGTGTGTTGAACCAGTATTTGGGTTTAAAAATGTGTTTAAAAGAGAAAATTAATAATCAGTTTAATAACTGATTATTATTTTGGGTGGATTGTGACGTGGAGTGGGGTGTGAGGTGTTGGATTGTGGTTAGTTGGGTGGGGTGATGTAGAAGTATGATTGGCTGGGGATGGTTGTAGTGTCGCCCATGTTTAGTCCCCAGCTTTCCAACTTGTTGTCATTTTGGTTTAAACAGCTCATAAACAAACTTCCTTTGTTATGGAAGTTTATTTTTTCATACTTTGGCCACCAAAATTCATCATAACTTGTTCCAAGGACTTTCTTTGTAATTTAATCATTCTTCAAGGACTAATAATGGTAAATTCTTGTTATTTTAGGGACCCTTTTGTAATTTTTGAGTTTTACAAGGGTATAAAATGACAAGTCTTCAAAAGTAGAGGGGCCAATCTTGCTAATCTTCAAAACTTCAAGGACTTGAATGATAAATCATGATTCGGGTCCGGTTCTTTGTGTGGCTTCGTTTCCCGTGTTCGTTTTTGCTTCATTCTTGTGATCTTTTGTTGATTTCACGATATCCGTACCTAAAATACACAATGAACAAACACAGGCATATTTTTGGGTATTTTGATGATATTTTAAGCGTTTTAAGCCCAATTTGGACGATGAGACTATGTATAATTTCAGTCTCATCAAACCCACCAAGGTAATAGCCAAGTCAAAGAAAGTAAAATCGATCTTCTTGTTCAACAATATGAACAATTTGTCATCTTAGAAGATGAAACCATAGATAGTGCATTTGCTAGATTTAACACTATTATTACTAGTCTAAAAGCACTTGATGAAGGTTTTTCTTGCAAGAACAATGTTAGGAAGTTTCTTAGGGCGTTGCATCCCAAATGAAGAGCTAAAGTCACGGCGATTGAAGAATCAAAGGATCTCGCCAAATTATCACTCGATGAACTCATTGGTAACTTGAAGGTTCATGAGATGATAATTTTGAAGGACTCGGAAATGGTGAAAACTAAGAGTGAAAGAAAGTCTCTTGCACTCAAAGCCAAGAAGGCGCAAAGTGACCATGAAAGCTCCTCGGATAGTGATGATGAGGAATATGCCTTGGAGGTTAGAGACTTTAAGAAGTTCTTCAAAAGACGAGGTCAATACGTGAGGCAACCAAACAACGACAAGAAATCCTTCTCCAAAAACTGATTTTCCAAAGATGATAAAGGTGATAGGAAATGCTTTAGATGTGGTGATCCAAATCATTTCATTGGTGATTGTCCTAAGCCTTCACGCGACAAGAACCACACGATGTTTGTTGTAGCTTCATGGAGCGATAGCGGTGAAGATGTTGATGACAACCCAAAAGATGAGAAGTGTCTCATGGCTCACACTTCTAAAGAGGTACTTTCCGAAACCGAGTATTATAGCAATAATAGTTCTTCTAAAAATGATAGTGAATTAGAAGGTCAATACAATAACTTGCATAAGCTTAGTCTAAAATTTATTGAAAAGAACAAAGTGCTAAAATAACCTAGAACTAAGCTTGAAAACGAGATTAGCGAGCTAAAAGAGAAATTAGCTAAGCTTGAGAAAAATAAAGAAATAGATCTTGGATGCTTAAAATGTGAAAACCTTAGACAAGAAAATGAAAACCTTAAGAGCACCTCCATTAGACTTGAAAAGTTCATGAGAGGTACTAATGATCTTGATGATATGTTAAAAAAACAAATTCATTCTAAGGAAATACTTAGGTTAGGATACAACACTAATGAAGCATCAACTAGTGAACCAAAACAAGTTAGATTTTCAGAAAAACACTCCCCTGTACGCGGTGCTCCAATATATGGTGTGAGACCCCCAAAATCTGACATGGTACAACTAGGCAACGAGGGGGTAACACGTCATAGTACAAGAAACAATGAATTACAGTTCATACAAAGCTGACGAAATAAAAACATGTACATTACATCATAAAAGGTCAGAGTTTTTAAACATAGGTCCCAGTGTCTTAGAAGCGGAAAATTTTATTATTTCGTCTCAATTTAAAACATAAAGTTGCCCAAAAGATAGAATAAACTCTTGACAGTTTTTACTAAAAATAGTCTTTTAAAGCATCACAGAAATCTCCAAGCTGCGGTAATATCCTGCGGGCTCCCATCCAAGCAAAGCTAAGTAATAATACCTGAGATTAAACATGTAAAATCGTCAACACAAAGTTGAGTGATATTCATAGGTTTAGCAGTAAATGTGTGGAACACAATAGAATTTGTAAAACACGTAATGGGGGGATAACTATGTACGTCTATAGCCACGATGCATATTATTGCTGTTTAGTCTCATGAAACGAAGCTTAACTCAAATGTAAGTTCCTCTAGGGAGTATTCAGCCTAAATACTCAAGTATAAACGAATATTAGTGCGTCAAAGTAATCGGGACGGGGATTGTCAATCCCGATGGATCCACCCACAACATTCGCGCTTAGCGCAAAGCATACAGGACAATTAACGGTTCATGATAGGAGAGGAAACTCAAGGCTAACGTCTAAAAGCAATAATACCATTGAAATCATTTGTAAAGCATACACGTTCAGAATAACATACGAGTTCTGGATAGCTATACAGTTTTTAATTGGTTGTGTTCCACCATGTAAAATCTCACCCCGTGTTTAGAAACCATGTACAAGAAAAAAAAGGGGGCTATGAACTCACCTTAGCCACGAGGTAAGTCAATCACGGTACTCAGTAACTGAGTAGAAACGGTAGTGGTAGACGATCACCGACGATATGGATGCCCAGGGAAACACGAAAACCGCAACCTATCAAAATAAGGCGCGCGTTAAGACTCGAACTCAAGTATCGATATGTACCAAATATAATATGACTCAAATGTTTTTAAAGTATTCATGTTTCAAAACCATTGACACGAACCAAATGAATCCATTTATCCAACGTTATTCGTTAAAACACTTGAACACTTGAAAATGACCCGTCATACGACGCCAAGTCAACGCAAGTCAAACTATCCTTTACCCTTATTTGGACCAGTAGCTAAGTCATTTATACAATGACTAAGCACTTGAATAAGTCATCATGTCCGATGATGAATACTCAAACTCACGCAACATAAACATTGAACTACCCTATCTAGATTTGTTCGTTTTACATGAAAATTGGTGTAAAGGTCATTTATAATCTGTATAAGACCTCACCAAAGTTTGAGCCGAAGTTCATACTTTAAAACCCATCAGCTCGACACTTTACTCGACTCCAAATTTAGGACAGATTTGTGCACTTGTTTTGTAAAACCGTTTGGACCACTTTAAAAGTACTAACTCGACAATCCGTCTTTTGAAACCACGACTAGACTCATCAAACTCAGTTTGTAAACTTTGAAAATCAGTATTATCAACTATCTAACCAAGCCTAAAGTCCCCGAGAGTCGACCCAAAATCAGCCATAATTTCGGATTGTGCCGACTTGCATCTCCCGGTACACGAAAACTAAAACTAGCATAACTTTTGACTCGTAATGATTTAGAAACTCTATCTTATACCAAAACGAACGTCTCGGAAAACTCTACAACAATATCAAATAATCTCAGTCTTTCACAGACCTTAAACCCACGAAACAATCTGTTTAAAGCTGCTGTCCCAAATTACACTTTTAGAAAACAAGTCAAATCAATTTTCCCACCAAAACTAATCTTTTTCATATCACTAGGATCATCATACTATAAAACCCATCAACCAAACACACTTCTAAACACACTTGCATGTAAAATCTAACAAAAACCCAAGATCAAAATACATCTTTTAAGGATCAAAAAGTGATGATCTTACCTAGATCATCACATGCATGGTGATTTTAACATAATCCAACCACAAATTCATAAAATCATATAAACTTGATGCATGTGGGATATTTTTGTATCATCTTGATCATATTTTGATCTTAGAAATGGGACTTGGATTAGATTTAACTAGATCAAGATAAAAATCATATGATTTTGGTGTTTTGGGTGGTTGGAGCTCACGGCAAGAAAAGCAAAAATGGGGGGGGGGGGGAGAGAAAAATTTTTTGTGTGTGTGTTTTGAAATGATAAAAATGAGTGAAAGTTGGTGAAAAATGCTTATATAGTGTGGTTAGGGTAGAATGTGCAAATATTGGATAGTTTTGGACCTAAAAGCAATTTAATACTTTAAAGGGTAGAAAATGATTATTGGTAAATATTGAAAATATTTACGGGGCTCGGGTTTCATAAAAATACTTTTCAAAAGTTGCAATGCATCATAAAAATGATTATATGATTTCCCGACACGACTTAACACGTAATTAAAACGAAATAGTCGAAAATATTAATTATCGAAACGATCGATAAATAAAGGTAAACTTTTGGGCATCCGTCGGTATCGCGATCACTAGGAATTCTCGTTGTACATTATTTTTGAATAAACTCATTGTAAAACGCACGCGGGTGATTTTAAATCAAAAACTTTAATTTAAATTAAATATAGAAAAATAAGATAAAAATTCTATAATTCCATAAAAAAAATTTTTTTATCGATGATCAGAAAAATACTTAAAAAGTATAATTTAAAAATCTCAGGATTTACATATAGCAATACAAGAAAAGGTAATACGTTGGTAAATTCAAAAACACGAATAAAAAGAATAAAATAATGATGGGAAAGTAAGGGTTCTCACAGTCTTCCCCCCTAAAGGAACTCTGGTCCCCAGAGTTCTCCTGAAAGCAGTAGAAGATGCGAACAAGAGGAGGTACAAAGTGTAGAACAATTTTCATTGCTTCCCAGGTAATTTCTGCACCACGACGAATCTTCACAATTGGAATTTACTACGCTTCAGTTTCTTAACTCCTTTTCGTATAACTTTTCAGTCTTGGATTAGAATAACGATCTTTCAATACGGAGATACATCGAGAGATAGAGTTGTTGGAGATACGTGCGATAAACTATCAAGAATGAACACAAGAATCGCTTAAACAGGCAAAGTGCGATAAAATGAACCAAGATTGTAAATCAACAAGGGGTCGCACGTCGTGCAACTGTAAAACGTGAAAATCTTAAAATGTAAGAATCTAGTCACAAGCGAAATAGAAACGAAAAATGAATAACATATGATCATTTAAAATACAAACTGTCAAAATCAGTTGTCTAGGATTTTGGTATTACCTTAAAACTTAGTTTTAAATATTTTCTTTATTAAAAGAAAATTTTTCAAGGTGTAGTGATTTAAAAATCAAACTCTATATAAAATGAATGGGTAAACAGTTGTCAAATCTTTTTCTTGATCAAGACTTCAAGGTAAAAGTAACTCAGTTCAAATAGTTATTTTGATCAGCTTAAGAGATTTTCGGGTGACTACATGAAATTTCGTTAAAAACTCAGGTTTATCGTTACCATTAGGAAAAATCAGATTTTCCAAGTTATTTAGAATCATTGTTAGAAATTATAAATTAATTTAATAATTTCATTAGATTGACAGTAAAGTATGATAAAATTAATTACTTTAAAATATACAACTTGACACTGTTTAAACATAATTTATAAATTTACCCAAGAGGAGTATAGATCCGGTACTTAACTTAAAACAGTTATTTTGGTAATTTAAACATTTGATAAAATGTATAAAACGTTCTTAAAAATTAATAATAATTTTTAGAAATTCAAGAAAGTGTTTAAGGTATCAAAGGATAAACACGTAACATTTTCTGGTTTCAAAAGGTGACAAGACAGCAACGAACATAAATCATATAAAGGTCAACAATCTGTATGCGAGCGATAACACAAGGGAATAGAACAAAATCGTATCAATTCTTAACAAACGTGATAGAATAGATGCATCGATGATAAGGACAATAAGAAGCAAGGATTATAGCAAGATTAATTCACGAGTGCGGTTGGCGTCACCAATAACGGCTTATTAAGTTCTCATTGGTCGATACACAATCGAAAGGGAAAAGCCACACAATAAATTTTTCGAATTACAGAAAATTCTTAAGAAGTTACTTGAGAGTAAATTTAGTAAAATGAAAACATTAGCAATGAAAGGCGAAATCAACACATGATTCACACGAATGAAATTTAAAGACGATAAAGTCTAACACACATCATGACAATTACACAAAATCATCGTTCACGTCCAGTCATAAATCATTAATCGCGGCCAGAGACATTTCGTAGTTCTACCAAGATAGATAGAGGTGGTCGATCATAGAAGTATAACAACGTTGAAACTTTCAAGTCTGGTATCAATGGTCAGAATTTAGGCAAATGGTAACGAAAATTGTATCATGAGGATGATGAGGTAACAAGTAAAGCAAAGATCGCTGAGTAAGGAAATCTGTGCTTGAGGCATGTACTTTGTTCAAGAAAAGATAAAGGTTCATATGTATATGTCACGGATTGTTGTTACTCGCATAAAATTTAAAAGTTTTCAAAACTTTATTTATCTAACTTTTTAAAGAACGCAATTAAAAAGTTAATTGTTGGTCAAATATTTAGGGCGACTACTATTTGGCCTTGCATGACTCCTTCTAAATTAAGCATAGGTGATTAGGCCATGCATAATTTAGGACTAACAATGTGATGCTCATCTTCGTCAAACCAGTATTACATGTCATATTATTTAAAATATGTATATAATGCCATTTGTAAAAACAGGAATCAAAATAACATATGAAAGTTTTTGCCTATAAGTTACTGGCTAACTGTTTAAATCAACAATTTGTATAGTTACAATGGTTCTTTATAAGACCCTATTAGAACAATTTGTGAAAATACATTGTAAAATTAATATAAATTAGTTTTATAAGATAGCATTCAATTATTTAAGAAAGCCCAAATGAAACCTTTTGGTAAAATGATTCGCAAACAAGACCAGTTTGAGTTTATATGGTAACATGACAATAGTTTATAAAGTAGCGAGTGGGTTACAAGAGGGAAATAAGGAGTAGTTCAAGACAGTCAAAGAAATGGTTACAAGGTGATAAGGTTTCAAGAGGTTTAGCAGGAATCGTCAAGAGACACGTGTCAAGATGGTAACGAACGATACGAAAGCAAGAACTTCAACCTCGGTCCAATTTAGTACGATAGAAGCAAAGAAAGACAATATAGATTGACAAATAAGTCATATATAAAAGAAAGGATAAAGGAATCCATATGTGCACATCATGATTTATTTGACAATAATATACTTTTAAGAAAGTAGGGTATCAGTTAACAAATAGTACAATCACACCGAAAAGTTTCTATATCAGGAAGTTACCAAATTTCAAAAGTTCAAGATTTATGTATAAGTATGACCGAACTCAAAGTTACTATTTTATACTGGTTCAAACGCAATCCTTGTTTTTTTTTAGCTTGCAAAATATCATTAGTTAAAGTTTTACGAGCTCAAACGAACTAAAAAAAACGCTTGATATCATATTTTTAAAGTCTATCAGTTTTGACTTTTGGGTTTGACTAGACCAATTAACTCACTAAACTATATTCTAAGACTCAAAGTCTAATGCATTTCGATGTAAAACAATGTTTTGAACAACTTTCTAGTTTTATCCGAGACTTGAAACGGAATAAAAATGGATGAAAATGCCCTTGCATTAAATCTGTCAACAAAATGATATTTTAGCATTATTCATAAAATAACTTCTTAGATTCTACAATCTCAAATGAGCATAACTTGCTCGATTTTAAAGTTACTGGTCAAATTTTTATGTCCTAAACGGACGTCTCAACAAGTAGAAATATATATTTTTATGTATAAGGTTATAAAAATATTTTCTCGACACTGTTAAATTTTCTGTAAAGTTTCTGTACAAAGTATATTTTTCGACACAACTTGAAATTAAATCCAATTTCATAATAACCCAGAATTAATGTACACACAAGACTTGTGGATTCCATAAAGACGAAAGAGAATAAACTGTATAATTAATCATGTAAAGAAAACACAGTATAGAAATGGTTCAAGAATGTCAATGATAATCTAAGAAATCAAAAACGACGCATGACATCCGTGTCTTCAGCTGCAAGATGCAATGCAGGAAAGTCTCCTGGCGGCGTGATTTTCCAAAATCACAAGACATACCGAGAAAGAAACAAAGCGAGGAGGTTTAATGAAAAATGGAGGATACAAGTAGGATCGTATTCCAAACAATCGTCACATAATAAATGACGATCATGTGTTCAAGGTACAACGGATGTTGTAAGTCGAAATCGAAACGTAGAATGGTCAATGAAATAAGATGTAATCCATGTACAAGTGTCGTGTAAAACGGTGGTGTAAAGGTAAATCAAGATTATGAGAACTCACGATATTATTCAGCATTGATTCAAAGAATTCTTCGAGATGTGTGACCCACACGATGTCTTTTAGTCTTTTCCGGAGACACATTGAGCTACACAATGGTCTATAGACTAGACATTCAATTACGAATGGTCGGAAAGAAAATTTGCGTATCTAAATAGATATTTTAAAGGAATTAAACAATGAAAGCAACACGTACGGTAGTAGAATAAAAATCAGAAGTTCATCGAAAACAACACTTATTCAATCCCGAACAATAGTATCACGAGAGTATGCACAACATGTAATAGCGAGTCGAGAAAAACAGATGATTCAAAACAAACGAGTATATGAAGTCAGTCGTATTACGAATAAACGAAATAGCAATAGTACTCAGAAGAATGAGTATGAAAATTCGGCAGTTTACGCGCTCTGAATACAAGTATATAACGTCATATCGATATAAAATCATCGTAACCAGATCAGTTCAAAAGATCAAGAATTCCATAAATACAGCAAGAGCAGATGAAATCACGGTAACAACCAATAATAATTCATGAAGCACAAAGGCTTTGAAAAGACATAGTAATTACCGTCATCAGGGTAACGTAATATTTCAACATGAAATCAAGAGATGAAATACTATAACGATAATTAAAAGTAAATAATAAGGATTAGAGAGTTACCCGCGCAGATATCGAACAACAATGGCAGATTCTGTGTTTGACACTTAAAACATGAAATATTTGAACTTTCGGTTATAGACTAAGTTTTGAAAATGACTCAGTTCCCTATAACCATCGCTCTGATACCACTCTGTGAGACCCCCAAAATCTGATATGGTACAACTAGGCAACGAGGGGGTAACATGGCATAGTACAAGAAACAATGAATTACAGTTCACACAAAGCTGACGAAATAAAAACATGTACATTACATCATGAAAGGTCAGAGTTTTTAAACATAGTTCCCAGTGTTTTAGAAGCGGAAAATTTTATTATTTCGTCTCAATTTAAAACATAAAGTTGCCCAAAAGATAGAATAAACTCTTGACAGTTTTACTAAAAACAGTCTTTTAAAGCATCACAGAAATCTCCAAGCTGCGGTAATATCCTGCGGGCTCCCATCCAAGCAAAGCTAAGTAATAATACCTGAGATTAAACATGTAAAATCGTCAACACAAAGTTGAGTGATATTCATAGGTTTAGCAGTAAACGTGTGGAACACAATAGAATTTGTAAAACACGTAATGGGGGGGGGGATAACTATGTACGTCCATAGCCATGATGCATATTATTGTTGTTTAGTCTCATGAATCGAAGCTTATCTCAAATGTAAGTTCCTCTAGGGAGTATTCAGCCTAAATACTCAAGTATAAACGAATATTAGTGCGTCAAAGTAATCGGGACGGGGATTGTCAATCCTGATGGATCCACCCACAACATTCGCGCTTAGCGCAAAGCATACAAGACAATTAACGGTTCATGATAGGAGAGGAAACTCAAGGATAACGTCTAAAACCAATAATACCATTGAAATCATCTGTAAATCATACACGTTCAGAATAACATACGAGTTCTAGATAGCTATACAGTTTTTAATTGGTTGTGTTCCACCATGTAAAATCTCACCCCGTGTTTAGAAATCATGTACAAGAAAAGAGAGGGGGCTATGAACTCACCTTAGCCACGAGGTAAGTCAATCACGGTACTCAGCAACTGAGTAGAAACGATAGTGGTAGGCGATCACCGACGATATGGATGCCCAAGAAACACGAAAACCGCAACCTATAAAAATAAGGCGCGCGTTAAGACTCGAACTTAAGTATCGATATGTACCAAATATAATATGACTCAAATGTTTTTAAATTGTTCATGTTTCAAAACCATTGACACGAACCAAATAAATCCATTTATCCAACGTTATTCGTTAAAACACTTGAACACTTGAAAATGACCCGTCATACGACGCCAAGTCAACACAAGTCAAACTATCCTTTACCCTTATTTGGACCAGTAGCTAAGTCATTTATACAATGACTAAGCACTTGAATACGTCATCATGTGCGATGATGAATACTCAAACTCACGCAACACAAACATTGAACTACGTGTCAAAAAAATAAAATCAGCAAGTACACCCCGAACGTACACACCGATCTATCCTATCTAGATTTGTCTGTTTTACATGAAAATTAGTGTAAAGGTCACTTATAATCTGTATAAGACCTCACCAAAGTTTGAGCCAAAGTTCACACTTTAAAACCCATCAGCTCGACACTTTACTCGACTCCAAATTTAGGACAGATTTGTGCACTTATTTTGTAAAACCGTTTGGACCACTTTAAAAGTACTAACTCGACAATCCGTCTTTTGAAACCACTACTAGACTCATCAAACTCAGTTTGTAAACTTTGAAAATCAGTATTATCAACTATCTAACCAAGCCTAAAGTCCCCGAGAGTTGACCCAAAATCAGCCACAATTTCGGATTGTGCCGACTTGCGTCTCCCGGTACACGAAAACTAAAACTAGCATAACTTTTGACTCGTAATGACTTAGAAGCTCTATCTTATACCAAAACGAGCGTCTCGGAAAACTTTACAAAAATATCAAATAATCTCAGCCTTTCACAGACCTTAAACCCACGAAATAATCTGTTTAAAGATGATGTCCCAAATTACACTTTTAAAAAACAAGTCAAATCAATTTTCCCACCAAAACTAATCATTCCCATATCACTAGGATCATCATACTATAAAACCCATCAACCAAATACACTTCTAAACACACTTGCATGTAAAATTTAACAAAAACCCAAGATCAAAAAACAACTTTTAAGGATCAAAAAGTGATGATCTTACCTAGATCATCACATGCATGGTGATTTTAACATAATCCAACCATAAATTCATAAAATCTAGAAACTTGATGCATGTGTGATATTTTTGTATCATCTTGATCACATTTTGATTTTAGAAATCGAACTTGGATTAGATTTAACTAGATCAAGATAAAAATCATATGATTTTGGTGTTTTGGGTGGTTTGAGCTCACGACAAGAAAAGCAAAAATGGGGGGGGGAGAGAATTTTTTTTTTGTGTGTTTTGAAATGATAAAAATGAGTGAAAGTTGGTGAAAAATGCTTATATAGTGTGGTTAGGATAGAATGTGCAAATATTGAATAGTTTTGGACCTAAAAGCAATTTAATACTTTAAAGGGTAGAAAATGATTATTGGTAAATATTGAAAATATTTACGGGGCTCGGGTTTCGTAAAAATACTTTTCAAAAGTTGCAATGCATCATAAAAATGATTATATGATCTCCCGACACGACTTAACACGTAATTAAAACGAAATAGTCGAAAATATTAATTATCGAAACGATCGTTAAATAAACGTAAACTTTTGGGCATCCGTTGGTATCGCGATCACTAGGAATTCTCGTTGTACATTATTTTTGAATAAACTCGTTGTAAAACGCACGCGGATGATTTTAAATCAAAAACTTTGATTTAAATTAAATATGGAAAAATAAGATAAAAATTCTATAATTCCATAAAAAAAATTTTTATCGATGATCAGAAAAATACCTAAAAAGTATAACTTAAAAATCTCAGGATTTACATATAGCAATACAAGAAAACGTAATACGTTGGTAAATTAAAAAACACGAATAAAAAGAATAAAATAATGCTGAGAAAGTACGGGTTCTCACATATGGGGCGGTTTCTTATCGCTATAGAATCGTCGATGGAGCTAAGGAACCGCGTCTAGAAGAAGATTTTGTGAAAATCCTGAACTTTTTGAAAAGTCAATTTTAGGTGAAGAACCAAAACATATTCATATTAACAAGGTCAAAGTACCTATAATTGAAAAGTCGACTCTAGATAAATTCTACAAGACCTTGAGTAAACCTCTAATGGGAACTAGAAACTTATCTAGACAAACATCTACTCCTTCAAGAGTACGAAATGAATCTAAACCTAGAAGTAGAACACCTACGCCAAAAAGAGATGATCAAGCTAAACCACGACCTAGAAGTAAAACTCCAACACCTAGGAAGAATAATAATAATACTAGATCATGATCAAAGACACCTAGGAGAAACTATGGACAACAAAATGGCCATATGAATTGGAATAATTTTTAAAACAATACTTTTCCCCATGGGGAATGTCTCCTTCATTCATGCATCCCAACCAAATGCAAGGAATGTTTGGAACTAACAATTTTGGACCCATGAAATATTGGGGACCAAATGTTTGATCTTGTGTGTTGTTACCTAGATATGCTGAGGAATCGATTTAGAGCCGACAAGTGGATTAAGGATAGTGGTTGTTCTAAACACATGACGGGTAATTGAAGTTTGTTCTCACACTACAAAGCATATGATGGAGGTAACGTTACATTCTCAAGTAATCGACGTGGTAATATCATTGGCAAAGGTATTGTCTCTCTTGACTCTATGACTATAGAAAACGTAGAGCACGTAGATAACTTAGGTTTTAACCTTCTAAGTATAGTTTAAATTTGTGACAATAAGTGTAAGGTCATCTTTTCGGAATATGACAGTGAAATCGTAAAAGATGGAAAGGTCATTGGAAAAGGTGTTAGAAAGCATGGGCTTTATGTCATGAAGGTTAATAGGAAGTCAAAGGACAACTTATGTCTAGTGACTTTATATGATAGTTCTACTCTTTGGCATAGGAGATTAGGTCACGCTAATATGCGTTTAACTCAATCTTTAGTCTCTAAGGAGTTGGTAAGACATCTCCCCAAGATGAAGTTTGATAGTCACTTTTGTGATGCTTGAAAAATTGGGAAGCAAGTTCATCACGTCACAAAGCCAAGAATTTGGTTTTGACCTATCGGTGCTTAGAGCTCCTACATATGGATCTCTTTGGATCTTCCGCCATACGTAGTTATGGAGGTAACCTTTATACCCTAGTTATAGTTGACGACTACTCTAGATTCACTTGTACTAGATTTTTGGCGTCTAAGAATAAAGCTTTTGATCACTTCGAAACCTTTAGTCGAAGAATTCAAAATCAACTTGGATGTTCAATTGTCTCTATTAGGACGGATCATGGTAGGGAATTTGATAACGAAGTGCAATTTGGTGCCTTTTGTGAAGCTCATGGTATTACACATAACTTCTCGGCTCCTCGCACTCCACAAACAAATGGGGTAGTTGAAAGGAATAATAGGATCATCCAAGAGACGAGTAGGACGATGTTAAATGAGCAATCTTTGCCTCAAAAATTTTGGTGCAATGCCGTGGACACATCGACTTACATTCTCAACCGAATTCTTATTCGACTGTTTATAGGAATGACCCTCTATGATATTCTTAAAGGTAAGAATCCCTCATTGGAATACTTTAGGGTGTTTGGAAGCAAGTGCTTCATTCTCAACACCAAATATTACCTTACAAAGTTCGACCCAAAGTCTTACAAAGGTATCTTTCAGGTTATTCTCAAACTAGCAAAGCCTACATAGTCCTTAATAGAACCTCGGGTGTAATTGAAGAATCACTTAACGTGACATTTGATGAAACCCCTCCTTCATCTAAGACACCACCTTTGGTAGATGATGACTTAGATGAAATAGACATAGTTAATGCCAAAGATGTTAGAAACATAGGAGTTGAAGACCTTAGTGTTGAAAAGGGAGTAAACATTAAGGAGTCTAAGGATCATGCTCTCGATAATGTCATAGGTGAATTAAATCAAAGGACCCTAAGATCTCAAGTCCAAAATCAAAGTAACTTCTTTTGTTTCGTCTCCTTGACTGAACCAAAGAATGTTAAAGAAGCTTTGATGGATGAGAGTTGGGTCATCGCTATGCAAGAAGAATTGAATCAATTCATTGCTAATGACGTTTGGAAACTTGTTCCTCCACCTAGAAGTTCGTCCATCATAGGAACCAAATGGGTATATAGGAATAAGTCGATGAGAATGGTGTTGTGTCTCGTAATAAGGCTAGACTTGTAGCTCAAGGCTATAATCAACAAGAAGGTATTGATTATGACGAGACATACGCACCCGTAGCTAGATTAGAATCCATTAGAATCCTCTTAGCATACACTTGTGCTTTAGACTTTAAGCTTCAACAAACAGATGTAAAGAGTGTATTTCTTAACGGTTTGATCAATGAGGAGGTATATGTGGCTCAACCTCCCGGCTTCATTGAGTTTGAGAAACCGGATCATGTTTACAAGCTTAAGAAAGCTCTTTACAGTCTCAAACAAGCACCTAAAGCTTGGTATGATAGACTTAAAGCGTTTCTTGTAAAACATGAGTATACCATGGGGATGGTAGACAATACACTCTTTACAAAGAAGAAAGGTTCTCACCTCACTATCGTACAAATATATGTTGATGAAATTATATTTGGTTCAACTTGTCAATCATTGTGTGATGACTTTGCCAAAATCATGCATGACGAGTTTGAAATGAGTATGATGGGAGAACTTAACTTCTTTTTAGGACTCTAAATTAAACAAATGGACGATGGTATTTTCTTTAATCAATCCAAGTATGTTAAAGAAATACTAAAGAAATTTGGATTAGAAGACTCTAGACCAATGAAGACCCCTATGGCCTCGAATGCAAAACTCACCGTAGATGATGATTGTGAGTCGGTAGACAACACCAAATATAGAGGTATGATTGGTAGTTTGTTGTACCTAACGGCAAGTCGACCAGATATCATGTTTATTGTTTGCCTTTGTGCTCGCTTCCAAGAGGCTCCCAAAACCTCTCACCTTGAAGCGGTTAAGCGTATCTTTCGATACATTAAGGTCACTATACATTTAGGATTATGGTATCCTAAAGGGACCGGCGTAGAAACCATTGTCTACGCGAACTCGGATCATGCGGGAGACTATGTGGACTGGAAAAGCACTAGTTGAGTTTGTACCTTCATGGGTTCTATAAGAAACAAACCGCTCTTGCTATATCTACCACGGAAGCCAAGTATGTGATTGAGGGTAAAGCTTGTCAACAAGCTCTATGGATGAAGCAATCGCTTGTTGATTACGGGATTTCTCTTGATGATGTTCCCATCATGTGCGACAACAAGGGTGCAATAGACCTTAACAAAAATCCTGTGCAACATTCGCGAACTAAGCACATAGAGATCCGCCACCATTTTCTTAGGGATAATGTTCAAAAGGGGAACATTTCGAAAAAGAAGGTACCCTCGGTAGAAAACTTAGCCGATATCTTCACTAAGCCACTTAAGAGGGAACCTTTTAATTACTTGCATCTAGGTCTAGGTTTAATGAAACATATTCCTTAATTATGCATTCTAATTTATCCATTATCTTTTATCTTTTGAGTCTTTTCTTTCTTTGAGATTTTGAGTATAATAAACTCTTTTTGTAAAACTTCTCTTCCCTTTTGATAGGTGTGAAAACACCCATCCTTTTACCACTTAATTCTGGCTAAAACAAGACCAAAACACGTATTTAATATCATTTGTTTGGAATTATGCGTGGTTTTTGTGTTTATTGTGTTTTCAGAGTCGACCGGATGAATATTGAAGAAAACATGGGATTGCACGGGTTTTATCGAGGAAAAAAGACTCAAGACGAAGTCTATTGTCCAAGAGATGCAAAAGATTTGAAGTCATTGTGCCTATTTGAAGATTTATCGAAGAATAGAGCCAAAGATGGAAGATTCATATATGTCGAAGAACTCGAGTCTATTAAATAAAAGATTATCAGACGAGTTGGAATTATTTACCGACACTTCTCAAAATCCAAAGTCGGAAACGTTTATTTAAAGAGACGAGAAGACTAAAAGAAGGAAGAAGAAAAGAAGCCCAAAACCAAGCCCATTCACAAAAGCCCACAAGACTTGCCTATAAATAGGACTTCACTTCACAAAAATGAGACACTTAGTTTTTACACTTAGTTTTTAGGTAGTTTCTAGTTTTAGAGAGAGAAAATTCTAAACTTTCTCTCACTAGATTTCATCTTTTTCCATTCAAGATCAAAACTTTGTATTACTTTTTCATGAATCAAGTTCAAGTTTTTATCTTTTAATCTTTAATCTCATCCTTCCTTTCTTTTATTTTGATTGATTTTGGTACAAATCTCGTATGATCCGTGTTGTTCATCAATGATTTGTGCTTAAAAAGTTGATTACTTTTTATGTTTCCTTAAGTTTATACACGAATAAGCTCTAAGATCCTTGTTCTTATTGGCTTATTTGTTGATTTAGCTTATTTACTTTTTAAAGTTTTTATGAAAAGTTCATCTTTTTATTGATTTGATTTAAAAGTTGTTTATTTGAAGCCTAGATAAAGTGTTCTTAGTGCTTATTTGATCAGCTTATTGTTGGCTTCGAGCTAGTTTTGGGAGTTAGCTTATTCCATAAGCTTATTGCCTTTGCTTTTCTCGAATTTGCACCATTTTCGGAAAGGGCAAAGCCCTTTTCCGACCGTATATTCCGACCAAGGGACACCCCTTCTTTCCGATCTATAGACCGGATTAGGGTTTTAACCACATTCCGATAAGCCCCTTTCCGATTGGATCTTTCCGATCTGGACCTTGTGTTGAGATTCCGATTGCTGCAATTTGTCTTATATTACGATTAATGCTATTTTGCTTATTCCGATTGGTAAGTTTCGCAAGTATTCCGATTTGAGTTGTTTCGAGTATTCCGATTGAGCAAGTTCTTAACATTCCGATTGCCCCACCTTTTCGCATATTCCGATCATTTGTCTCCTCGACATTCCGATCATTCAATCAGAATACATTCCGATTGAGGGCATTTTTTTTTGTTATTCCGATTTAGTGGTTTTGCTATTCTCCGTTCTTACTTTCTTTTAGTAGTTTCCAATTAAGTTCTTATTTTTTTACAAAGTTTTTCAAGTGTTAGTTTTTATTGAATGTCCATTTATTTTTCTAGTATAATCTTTAACATATTTCAAACTTTTATTTTTAAGCTCGTTTCTTTACTTTAATCTTTTAAAGCTTTAAGTTTACTCTTCGATGCCTAATTACTTGTCATTAGTTCACAATAGATAAACAAACCAATACCTTTTCATTAACCAAGAACAAATCATTCCACTTAGAGCCGAGATCAATTCGAGAGGACTGAGAGACATAATTGAACCCTAGCAAAATCAGAGTATCAAATGGCGCCGCTGCCGGCTCTTCTCGTTAAGATCAAAAGTTTTTTGTGAGAAATTGGATTTTGGGATCCGTTCCCCGTGAACGTTACCTTTTTCATAAAATTTTCAAAAACAACTAAAAAATATAAAATTTTCAAAAAATCCAAAAAAAATTAATTAAAAAAAAAAAAAAACATAAAAACCATAAATATTTTTGCTTTGTTTTTCTTTGTTTGTTCTTTTGCAAGTGTATGCGCACTCGATCCACGTCTTATCAAGAGCCCGAGCCTCTCGATAACCTAGACATGGCCGGTGTACAAAACAACAATAACATACCACCTCCAAACAACAATAATAACAACAACAACCCGCCTTTCAACAACATGAACAATAACAACAACAATGAGCCCCTTCCGGATAATCGCCCGATGATTGAACTGCTGCAAGCTCATGTAGATGGCAACACTGATCCAATTGTTATACCACCAATTGCCGCCAACAATTTCGAGCTCAAGTCAGGCTTTATCCAGATGGTCTCCGCTCAACCATTCTTGGGACGTACCATTGATGATCCACACGACCACATCAAGAGATTCTTGCAACTCACTAACACGGTCAAATTCAATGGTGTTCCACAAGAGGTTATCAGGTTACAACTTTTTCCCTTTTCTTTAGAGGGACAAGCCAGGCATTGGCTTGCTAAAGAACCGCCACAGAGTATTCTCTCGTGGACGGATTTGGAAACAAAGTTTATCAATTACTTTTTCCCACCCTCTCATACTACCGCTTTGCGGAATGAGATCATAAATTTTGAACAAAAGTACGATGAGTCGTTCAGTGAATCTTGGGATCGTTTTAAAGATCTTTTAAGAAAATGCCCACAACATGGTTTTACCAAAGTACATCAAATTAATACTTTTTACAATGGTTTAAGCATGAGTGACCAAGATTCACTAACAGTGCCTCGGGGGGTAATCTTTTGGCTAAGACTTCCAATGCTGCTTGGGATATCATTGAGAATAAGTCTCGTGTGTAAACCAAGAGTGTTCGGACCAATGTCGCTAGTGCTAGCACTAGTGACAGCGACAAGCGACTAGACAAAATCACTACGCTTCTTGAATCGCTTGTTACCCACACCGTCAGCAACAACAACAGCAACAACGCTAAAAACGTTCAAGTCAATGCTGTTAGCCAACCATGTGAGATATGCGGTGGTCCTCACTCTTACACCACTTGTACTGCCACCCAAGACTACCCTGCTGAGAATGTGAATGCAGCATACGGCACCTATCCTCAACCTGCTTATCAAGCCTGACCTCAAGGTGACCGTAATTTGCTTAGCTACCGCTCTAACAATTATCTTTCCCCACCTGGTTTTCCTCCTACCAACCCAAACCAACAACAAAACCTCAATCGCCCTCCTCAACAACAACAACAACCTCGTACACCATATATCCCACCTCACAAGCAGCAACAACCAGCTCAACGAAACAACCAAGTCTACCAGCCACCTGCTTATCAACCACCCGCATACAATGCTCCTTCCAACCAAACCCCCGCATCACATCAAGACATTGGAACCTACATGAGGACTAACGATGTGATCGTGGATAATCTCCAACAGGAAGTGCGCAACTTGAAAGCAGACCTAATGAAACAAGGGAATGATCTGAGAGCTGATATGAAAAACACTATGGATAGTCAAACGAATGACTTAAGAAACATGATGGCTAGTTTCTTCCATGGTAATCAACCCTCTTCTTCGGGTACTCTTCTGAGTAACACCGTGGCGAATCCAAGAGGGGAGATGAAAGCAATCACCACTCGAAGTGGCAAAGGTACCAAGGAACCCGAGCTTCCTATACCTCCACCGGTGATTGTGACTAAGGAGAACGAGTCACCTGCTCCTATTCCTCATCCTTCTCCTTCCCCAATTTCTCCACCTCTTCCTTCTACCTCCATTTCCCCACCACCCGTGGTTGTGAGTGATCCTATTCCCCTAAAGCCTTCTTCTTCATCCAATATACCTTATCCTTCAAGGTTGAGGAAAGAGAAGCAAAAGAGCAAGGATGATATTCAAGTTCCAAACTTTCTCAAAATGTTTAAACAACTGAATTTCAACAACTCCTTCGTTGAGGCTCTCGCTCACATGCCCAAATACGCGAAAATGTTTAAAGATCTTCTGAGCGACAAGGAAAAGCTCCTCGATATTGCCAACACCCAACTTAATGAGAATTGCTCTGCAGTGCTCTTAAGGAAATTGCCAACCAAGCTTGGTGATCCGGGTCGTTTCTTAATCCCTTGCAATTTCCCGGGAGTAGAGAATTGCATGGCCTTAGCCGATCTAGGTGCCAGTATCAACTTAATGCCTTTAAGTGTGTGGAAGCAATTATCTCTCCCTGAGCTAGTCCCCACCAAAATGACTTTGGAATTGGCTAACCGTACGGTTGCTTAGCCAGTGGGGATAGCCGAAGACGTCATTGTAGGAGTCGACAAATTCACCTTTCCTGCTGATTTCGTTGTCGTCGACTACGAGATGGACCCTCGTGTACCACTAATTGTTGGTCGTCCATTCTTGAGGACCGGTCGCACTCTCATTGATGTTGAAGCCGGTGAGCTTATCATGAGAGTGGGTGACGATAAAGTAGTCTTCAACATGGGAAAGTTGTCTAAACAGCCTTATTCATATGAGAGCGTTAATTGTATTGACGTTCTTGATGAGGCTTGTGAAGAACACTTTAATGATGCTTGCAAAAGTATTCCTACCTCTCTTCCCAATGTTGAGACCGTGTCCTCTATTGATTCATCGTTGTCTCTATTTGGAGATAGTGATTTATTTTGGAACAATCTTGAAGATACCATGGGAGATGTGAATTTAGCTACTGATGATTCTCCCACCGATGGGGACGAAGACATGCATTTCTTTGACAACCTTCTCAACGAAGACAACCCTTCTCCTCCATCTCCCACGGTTATTGCTATCGATACTCCGACTTCGAATACGCCTCCCGTCGAAAATCCTACGGATTTAGAACTTAAGGAGTTGCCGCCCCATCTTGAGTATGTATTCCTTGAAGAAGAGAAGAAGTCGCCAGTCATCATTGCTAAGGACCTAAAGGAAGAAGAAAAAGCCCGACTTATCACCGTGTTGAAAGATCAAAAGAAGGCTATTGCTTGGAAAATCTCTGATATTCGTGGAATTGATCCTCACTTCTGCACACACAAAATTCTCATGGAGGACGACTTTAAGCCCACAATTCAAAGCCAACGAAGGGTGAATCCAAAAATACATGAAGTCATCAAAACAGAGGTTATCAAACTTCTTGATGCGGGTATGATTTACCCTATTTCGGATTCACCATGGGTTAGTCCAATCCATTGTGTGCCCAAGAAGGGCGGAATAACCGTTGTTCCCAATGAACACAACGAGTTGATTTCCACTCGTCTCGTTACTGGGTGGAGAGTTTGTATAGACTACCGCAAACTCAATGATGCCACGAGAAAGGATCATTTCCCTCTACCTTTTATGGACCAAATGCTTGAACATTTAGCGGGTAATGAATATTACTGCTTTCTTGATGGTTTCTCGGGTTATTTCCAAATACCCATCGATCCCCAAGATCAAGAGAAGACAACATTCACTTGTCCCTATGGCACATTTGCTTACAAAAGAATGCCTTTTGGCTTATGCAATGCCCCCGGGACTTTCCAAAGGTGCATGTTAGCTATCTTCCATGACATGGTTGAACAAACCATGGAAGTCTTCATGGATGATTTCTCGGTCTTCGGGGATTCCTTCTCTTCTTGCCTTGCCAATTTGGAACGTATGCTTAAACGGTGCGAAGACACTCACCTTGTTCTGAATTGGGAAAAATGCCATTTTATGGTAAAAGAAGGCATCATGCTAGGACACAAGATCTCGAAAGCCGGTCTTGAAGTAGACCGTGCTAAAGTCGATGTTATCGCAAAGTTGCCTCCACCTTTAACCGTGAAGGGTGTGAGAAGTTTTCTGGGTCATGCGGGCTTCTACCGTCGATTCATCAAGGATTTTTCTCAAATCGCTCGCCCGATGACCCACCTCTTGGAAAAAGATACTCCTTTTATCTTTTCCAAAGAGTGTCTCGAAGCCTTCAACTCGCTGAAGGATAAGCTAACTAAGGCACCCGTCTTGGTTACCCCTAATTGGGAGCTTCCCTTTGAGTTGATGTGCGATGCTAGTGATTTTGCTATTGGAGCGGTTCTGGGATAAAGAGTGAACAAACACTTCCAACCAATCCATTACGCTAGCAAGACAATGACGGGGGCACAATTGCATTATACGACAACCGAAAAAGAGCTTTTAGCTGTTGTCTATGCTTTTGAAAAATTCCGCCCCTATCTTGTCCTTTCTACAACAATTGTGTATACCGATCATTCCGCGCTGAAGTACTTGTTGACAAAGCAAGATTCCAAACCAAGACTTCTTCGCTGGGTTTTGCTGCTCCAGGAATTTAAAATCGAAATTCGCGATAAAAAAGGAGCTGAAAACCTAGCCGCGGATCATCTCAGTAGACTTGAGGATCCTTACCAAGGGGATCATCTGAACAAAGAAATCAATGATTCTTTTCCCTTGGAGACCTTAATGTCTATAAATTCAAAATCTGATGAAACCCCGTGGTTTGTGAACTTTGCAAACTACTTGGCGGGTGGAATTCTCAAGGAAGGGTTGACGTCTCAACAAAAGAAAAAGTTCTTCACCGACATTAAGACTTACTTTTGGGACGACCCTTACCTATTCAAACAATGTGCCGACCTGATTATCCGCCTATGTGTTGACGGACCGGCAGCTTCAGAAATCCTTGATGCTTGCCACAAAGGACCCACCGGTGGTCACTTTGGTCCCAACTACACCGCCAAAAAAGTGTTTGATTCGGGATTTTATTGGCCCTCCATATATCGTGATGCTCACAATATGGTTAAACGTTGTGAGGCTTGCCAAAAACAAGGCAAGATCACACATAAAGACGAGATGCCTCAGAATTTCATTCAAGAATGTGAAATCTTTGATGTTTGGGGTATCGACTTTATGGGGCCGTTCCCTTCTTCTAAAGGAAACAAATACATCCTTGTAGACGTTGACTACGTTTCAAAGTGGGTTGAAGCCAAAGCTTTACCTACTAATGACGCAAGGGTGGTTTGTAACTTTTTGAAAGCTCTATTCGCTAGATTCGGTGTGCCTCGTGCCATTATTAGTGATCGTGGGACTCATTTTTGCAATGACCAATTCGCAAGAGTCATGGCTAAGTATGGTGTAAATCATCGTCTTTCCACAAACTAATGGCCAGGCTGAAATATCCAACCGAGGACTTAAGCGAATTCTGGAAAGGACCGTGGGAGAGCATCGTGCCTCTTGGGCTGATAAACTTGATGATGCTTTGTGGGCTTTCCGTACTGCTTACAAGATCCCGATCGGCTGCACGCCTTATCGTCTTGTGTACGGGAAAGCATGCCACCTCCCCATTGAGTTGGAGCATAAGGCTTACTGGGCCTTGAAGTGGGCTAATTTTGATATCAACAAAGCCGGTGACCTACGCAAGATCCAACTAAATGAGCTCAATGAACTCCGTAATGAGGCTTATGAAAATTCTTTGATCTATAAGGAGAAGACTAAGCTCATTCACGACTCCAAGATTAAAAACCGAGAGTTCCAAGTTGGAGACAAAGTTTTACTCTTTAACTCTCGGTTGAAAATATTTTCGGGCAAGCTGAAATCTCGTTGGTCCGGCCCATTCACCATTGCCAAAATTTTTCCATATGGTACTCTCGAGCTCGCTCAACCTAATGGACCTAATTTTAAGGTGAACGGGCAATGAGTGAAGTTGTACTTTGGTGAGGACACCTCTCAGGAGGTGATTCCATCCCTCACCACGTTTCCCATGAACTAATTTTGGGTCGAGTCAGGCTTGTGACTCGGTTATCAAAAACAAGCGCTCCTCGGGAGGCAAACCGAGTATCTATCCTTTTATGTTTTTACCTCCTAAGTGTAGGGGTACCTGTATAGGTGTTTGTATTTGTGTGGTGATGTGATTACAGGGATAAGTGCACTCTTGGAACCTCTGAAGAACCGTGCCCCCGTGTTATCCGAAATCTGGTTCTATCTCTCAACTATCGTGATTCAATTTTCTTCATATTCACATTTGAAATTGATCACGTTAGTCGTCTCTTCCTTAACTTGAGTTAACCAACGTGCACAATGTCATAAGTGTAGGGAAGACTTTTCCCACATGCTTAAACATTGAGGACAATGTTTATCTTAAGTGTAGGGGGACTTCTATCGATGTTTTAAGTGGACTTTTCCATGAAAATGCCTTCATTTAACCGGAAAATCATCTTTTTCAACATTTTTCAAATTTTTAATTAACTTTGGCCATTTAGTCGTAATTTTTAAATTTTTATCGTTGCTTTTATATATACATATTCCGCAATAAAGTCAAATTTTAATAAAGTGGTGTAGCTAGTTTAGAAATCTTTGACATATTAGGCCCGTTGCGTTTATTTTGACTCAACCCGAATAGACTTATCCAAGTTTATTCTAGCTAGTATCCTTAACCATGTAGACCTTAATTGGTTTATTAGGCTAAGTATCCACGAGTCTCGTTACTTGAGATTTTAAATTGTGGAGGACGAGAAATGATAGAGTCAATTATAAGTCGGTATTCTTGCACAAGCTCACTTGGTGTAATTATTTGCCTATTCTCCCATCACTTGCTAATAATTTATCTGCAATAAGTAAGGTCGTACGATTTGAAAAGTTACTTAGCTTCTAGCCCAAGATCGTTTAAAAGTTGCTCGGTAATGATAAGAGTTCATAGCCAAGGCATAACTTATGAAGCGGAGCGCGAAGAGGGCGAGTCCGAAAAGGCCCTAACAAGGCATGAGGATTCCATTTTATTGCTAAAGATCCAAGGTGATGTGAAAAGCATTATTCCCAAAGTCAATATGAAGGATCAAGACTCACGACGAAAAGCAATCAACTCCCATAAAGATCATGGAGAAGTCTATCCGAAAAGACCCTAACAAGGTATGAGGATAAATAGATCCAAGTCCGAAAAGGAGGCGGATCGTTGTATCTCAAAATCCCAATTAGAGATTGAAGAAATAATCATGAATTCGTGGTCAACAAAGTTGGAGTACCCCTCAAAAGTCTCCAGGTGAAGAAACTCTATTAACGATGAGAAGACCATTATCTCAAGAACGTCTCTCAAGATATGAAGTATGAAGTACATGCCAAATATCGGCCCGAGAAGGGTCTCAAATCGCGAACCAAGTTATGCCAAGATATGAACTTTTTGATATCCCGAGAAGCAGTTTTAAGAGATTTTGTCCTTTAGCTAACTATTGATCAAATCATCCTACTTTGCTTTCAGCCTAATTAAACTATCGAAATAAGTCCAAAAATGCATCTTCATGATCATTCTAAGACAAAAATAAAATATAAGAGATACACCTAGGAATAAGGGAGTTTAAGCATTTAATTAAGCCATGTGTGTAAGTGTTTGAATTGCTAACTTATAATAACAATGATCTCATTTTTAAGCTTAGTTTGGGGAACGTGAAACTTGAGGGTGATAAATCTTCGCAACACCAAAGCCCTAATGTAAGTCCTCGATCTCTTTACAAGTTATTTCCACATAGCTATTTTCTATCCTTTTGTTTACTTTAAAGTTTTAATTTCTCTTAGTACTTTAATTTTTGTTTAGTAGTATTTTAATAAGGCCAAGGTTGATTGATCATGAGAAAAGTGTAAATGTGCTTTGTCACTAAGCATTGCATGAGGGCATGGCAATGGTTAAGTATAGGGGATTTGATAGGTGTGAAAACACCCATCCTTTTACCACTTAATTCTGGCTAAAACAAGACCAAAACACGTATTTAATATCATTTGTTTGGAATTATGCGTGGTTTTTGTGTTTATTGTGTTTTCAGAGTCGACCGGATGAATATTGAAGAAAACATGGGATTGCACGGGTTTTATCGAGGAAAAAAGACTCAAGACGAAGTCTATTGTCCAAGAGATGCAAAAGATTTGAAGTCATTGTGCCTATTTGAAGATTTATCGAAGAATAGAGCCAAAGATGGAAGATTCATATATGTCGAAGAACTCGAGTCTATTAAATAAAAGATTATCAGACGAGTTGGAATTATTTACCGACACTTCTCAAAATCTAAAGTCGGAAACGTTTATTTAAAGAGACGAGAAGACTAAAAGAAGGAAGAAGAAAAGAAGCCCAAAACCAAGCCCATTCACAAAAGCCCACAAGACTTGCCTATAAATAGGACTTCACTTCACAAAAATGAGATACTTAGTTTTTACACTTAGTTTTTAGGTAGTTTCTAGTTTTAGAGAGAGAAAGTTCTAAACTTTCTCTCACTAAATTTCATCTTTTTCCATTCAAGATCAAAACTTTGTATTACTTTTTCATGAATCAAGTTCAAGTTTTTATCTTTTAATCTTTAATCTCATCCTTCCTTTCTTTTATTTTGATTGATTTTGGTACAAATCTCGTATGATCCGTGTTGTTCATAAATGATTTGTGCTTAAAAAGTTGATTACTTTTTATGTTTCCTTAAGTTTATACACGAATAAGCTCTAAGATCCTTGTTATTATTGGCTTATTTGTTGATTTAGCTTATTTACTTTTTAAAGTTTTTATGAAAAGTTCATCTTTTTATTGATTTGATTTAAAAGTTGTTTATTTGAAGCCTAGATAAAGTGTTCTTAGTGCTTATTTGATCAGCTTATTGTTGGATTCGAGCTAGTTTTGGGAGTTAGCTTATTCCATATGCTTATTGCCTTTGCTTTTCTCGAATTTGCACCATTTTCGGAAAGGGCAAAGCCCTTTTCCGACCGTATATTCCGACCAAGGGACACCCCTTCTTTCCGATCTATAGATCGGATTAGGGTTTTAACCACATTCCGATAAGCCCCTTTCCGATTGGATCTTTCCGATCTGGACCTTGTGTTGAGATTCCGATTGCTGCAATTTGTCTTATATTCCGATTAATGCTATTTTCCTTATTCCGATTGGTAAGTTTCGCAAGTATTCCGATTTGAGTTGTTTCGAGTATTCCGATTGAGCAAGTTCTTAACATTCCGATTGCCCCACCTTTTCGCATATTCCGATCATTTGTCTCCTCGACATTCCGATCATTCAATCGGAATACATTCCGATTGAGGGCATTTTTTTTTGTTATTCCGATTTAGTGGTTTTGCTATTCTCCGTTCTTACTTTCTTTTAGTAGTTTCCAATTAAGTTCTTATTTTTTTACAAAGTTTTTCAAGTGTTAGTTTTTATTGAATGTCCATTTATTTTTCTAGTATAATCTTTAACATATTTCAAACTTTTATTTTTAAGCTCGTTTCTTTACTTTAATATTTTAAAGCTTTAAGTTTACTCTTCGACGCCTAATTACTTGTCATTAGTTCACAATAGATAAACAAACCAATACCTTTTCATTAACCAAGAACAAATCATTCCACTTAGAGCCGAGATCAATTCGAGAGGACTGAGAGACATAATTGAACCCTAGCAAAATCAGAGTATCACCTTTTTCAAAATTCTCAAATTTCTTTCGAAAATGGTCGAGAAATGTTTTTGCATTGTTAATTCAATCTAAAACGTTTTTCCATAGCTTTTTGCTATTCATAATGAGCTTACATAATTCATATGTATGGGTCTCTCAAATATAGCAAGAACAAAAGAGAACTATGGATGATTATTGTGTCATGACCTTGTGTCTAGATCTACACACCTCCTACATTGAATTTATTAAAAAAATCCATCTATTTTGGTTTAAACCTTGTTTGGTGAGCTCTTGTGTGTTTTCTTTGTCTATCTTTGCTTCTTAGCATATCCACATGATTATTTAGACTAGAAAAATAGGATTTGCTGAATTGGAAAATCCTCCCTCATCACCAAACTCAACCCACTATGGGCGGTTCTTTATTGAAATCACGGTTCCCCAGTGATAAGGAACCGCCGGCTGAGGTAAGGAACCGCGCCCGGTACTCTACTTTTTGGGTATTCCTGAAACTCCAAATTTGTTCCAACACTTTTTGGAATCTTTGTTTCAACCCTTTGACCACCCCCAAATTATCTTGGGCTTTCTCTATTTAATCTTAAGCATTTTGCATTCCTTCTCAAATCAAAATGTCTTATTCCCCAAATGAAAGCTTTGATTCTCCTTCATTCTCTCTAATTTCTTTCAACCCCAATTCACCCAAGAACACTCTAAATCACATCTCTTCTCCTTCTAAGAATGTTGATTGTGGAACTTCTTATCTTCCACCACTAGCCTTTAGTGTTCTACCTCCTTCACATGATCATGTCATGCATCATGGAACATATTGTTAATGTTGTCAATATCAACATCTTGCTATGACTCATATCTATGAAGAGTTGAATTACATCAAGAGTCTCTTAGTCAAACCTCTTCTTTACTATAACTATGAGATCTCTACCAAGCCACCACCACCTCCTTCCGCCACTACCTTGTCTTTTATCTAAGCATTGGTTGCTTATCTTCAAGACATCTAGTTCAAGCAAATCTTAGGGTTCTAGCTTAACTATGATTAGATTTATGCTTTTTCTTTTGGCTTGTGTTTGTGTCTCATACACCTTTGTATGATTTATTTCCTTGTATATTTTATCATGTTTTCTTTTAACATGACTTATCTTGGATCTTTTGTTTCTTATTTTTTTGTGATCTTTGCTATATCTTGTTGGGTGTTTCTTCTCTACTAATAACCCTTCTATGTAGCTTGTCATCATATATCGATTCCTTGGTGCCCCAAGCAAGGGGAGTAAGCACCAAGGGGGAGAATTTGCAAAGTCCGGTTCTTTTCTTCTTCAAAGACCTTTGCAACCTTTTTGCTTCGACAAAAGGGGAAAAATGATAAACTCGTCTTCGAAAATCTTGTTTTATTAGATGATTGAGTTTATGGATTGTCGGAATCGAAAAAGGGGATATTGTTAATGCAATGATGCCTAAAAACGTTACTTGCATTTTTCGGTCTCACTTTGTTTTGATTATGACAATATGTAAAAACAAGCATTTACGAAAACAATGAAAAAAAAATTCTTGAGTTCAAGTATTTTTCATTTCAACCATTATCACTTAAGGTATGAACAAACAAGTAACTATCTTAATTAAGTGATCAAGGATTTAATCTTTTCTTAAAACTCACTTTTTATTAAGTGTGACAAAGTTTTATTATTAAACTTTCTTTTTAAGAATATGTTTTATTAAATTAATTATTTGAAAATTTGAAATTTGAAAATGGCATATTCTATCTTGGTTTGGAATATCCTTTCAGGATATTTTAATCCCCAGATTCGAACCAATCTACTAAAAGACAAAAGGGAGCGGACTCTACGCTGGCATTTCCTTAGCACCTATGGTAGTTCCTTATCGATAAGGAACCGCGGGCTCCAATAAGGAACCAGGGGCAGATATAGCCGTTGGATGTTTGTCTTATAAATAGTGGACCATTCTCAAACTTTCAATCCACCGCTTTTGCACATACATTTCCAGATTCTTTCATAGTTCTTAAATCACTCAAATCCTTGATCATTTGTTTGATTAAAACTTGTTTAGAAGTGAATCTTTCTCCTCTCATCTTTTCCTCTTTAAGTGCAAAGAGAAGAACACTATCATTCTTGAAGTGTTGTTTCTACCTCAAAGATCCATTGAAGATCGAAACTTATTTATTCATTGTTATGTCATTATTGTGAAGATCCAAGTTGTTCTATCTATTTGGAAGTTGTGTATGTATTAAGGTTAATACTTAGTCCTCAAAGTATATTGGTGTAGATTGGTCCTAGCTAATATTAGGGCTTGACTTTTAGCTTAGAGTCGGAAATTGGTTAAGCGACGCTGTGTACAGTTTCTCCACCTTAAGGAGCTTGTTGATTAGTGAACTCTCGAGTAAAGAGTACTCGAGGAGTGGAGTAGGAACGAGGAGTGAGCTTCGTTGCCGAACCACTATAAATCCTTGGTGTTTGGTTTGATCTTTCCTTTCCTTATCTCTTTACATTCATTATTCTTTATACTTATGATTATTAGTTTAGTTGCACTATACATTCATTATTCTTTATACTTGTGATTATTAGTTTAGTTGCACTATATCTTGTTCATATTGTGTATAAGAAGGTTTCACATAAATACTCAAACTTAATTTTTTGAAAAAGGATTTTTTAAAACCAACCTTTAACAAGTAAAGTTATGAAACTATTCAACCCCCCACCCCCCTTCTAGTTTCTATAGATTTTAGTCGTCTATATATTAACATAAGTTAAAATCAGGGGATAGGTAATATCAATATAAAATGAATCGTATTCAATTTTAAAATAATTTATATCAAATGATAATCATATATAGAGGAGAGAATAACGATGGCATGTAACTTAAGATAGATTTTGAATCAATTGAACTTATTCGAGTAACGCTCAAATAAGGTTATTTGAAAATACTTTTAGAAAGTTTTCTTCAATGGAAGTATCCTTGATTTTGGTGGCCTCATGCCACACTACATATGAAGTCCTAAAAAATATAAAATTATATAGAAGATAGCATGATGATAGCATGTAACTAAAGATATATATTAAATCAATTAAACTTATCCGAGTAACGGTCAAATAACGTTGTCCAAAAATAGTTTTAGAAAATTTGCTTGAAGTAGAAGTCTAGATGATTTTGGTGGCTTTGTGTGACACTACAAATGAAGCCTTCGAAATATATAAACTTATAAAAGGAACTTCATTTAAATGAAAAAAAATATCAATAACATGAATGAAGAGAAGAAAACGTTAGTACATATTTTTTTAATTTATCTCACTTTAGAATGGAAAAACATATAATCATGATGAATTAGGTTATAAAAATAACACATTAAATGTCATCATATTGCAATTCTTGATTCTATCAAAACGAACTTTGTATGTTTTTATCAATTTCTTCTCAACAACTAAAACTTTCTTAATATAAATATATACAAGTCATCAAATGGAGGACCTGAAAATAAATAAACCATCTGTACATGCATATGTTACACACCCTTATAACCGGCCTTGTCAAAGAATATATGCTCAACATTATCTTTTCAAGTCCCGAGAACGTATATGATTCATAATATAGATTTTAGCTGTCTATGTATTAACTTGAGTTAAAATAAGGGGATAAGTAATATCAAAAAGAAATGATTCATCCTGATTCATGATTCCATTCTTGAAAATAATTTATGTCAAATGATAATCATATATAGAAGAGAGCGCGACGATCGCATGTAACTAAAGAAAGATATAGAATCAGATGAAATTATTCGAGTAACGCTAAGATAACGTTTTCCGAAATTAGTTTTAGAAAATTTGTTAGAAATGAAACATAAATGTTACTCAATGAAGACGTCTTGTCTAGAGAACGTATATGCTTCATAATATAGATTTCATCTGTCTATATATTAACGTGAGTTAAAGTAAGACAATATGTAATATCAGAATGAAATGATTTATTATTCAATTCTTAAAAATAATTTATGTCAAATTATAATCATATATAGAAGAGAGCGAGACGATCGCATGTAACTGAAGATAGATACTGAATAAATTGAACTTATTTGAGTAATGCTCAAATAACGTTGTCGAAAACTAGTTTTAAAAAATTTGCTTCAAATAGAAGTATCGTTAATTTAAGTGGCCCCGTGCAACACTATAAATGAGGCCTTCAAAATATATAAACTTATAAAAGAAAGTTTATTGAAATAGCAGAAAATGTCAATATTATGAAGGAAGAAAATAAGAAGTTAGTAAATATCTTCTTAATTTATCTAACTCTATATTGTAACTTTTTGTTTTATAAAAAAACCTATCTCCATATTGTAACTTTTTATGTTATAAAAAAACCTATATTTGTTTTCATTTGTTTTATCCTAGCAACTAAAATATTTTTAATATAAATATACATATTTTTTTAATGGAGACCCAAAAAATATATGGCCATATGCACATGAACATGAACATGCTGCTCACCCTTATCACTGAGTCTGTCAACAAATATACTCAACTTTATAATATGATTCCAAACATAGATTTAAGTCGCTTATGTATTAACATGACTTAAAATAAATGGACATGTAATATCAAAATGAAATGATTCGTGATTCAGTTATTAAAAATAATTTATGTCACATGATAATAATATATAGAGGAGAGCAAAACGATGGCATGTAACACGAGATAAATATCGAATAAGTTGAACTTATTCGAGTAATGCTCAGATAATGTATTCTGAAACTAGTTTTAAAAAATTTGCTTGAAATGGAAAATAAACCTTACTTAATGAATATATGCTCAATATTATATTTCCGAGTCCAGAGAACGTATATCATTCATAATATAGATTTCAGTTGTCTATATATTAACGTGAGTTAAAATTAGGGGATCGGTAATATCAAAATAAAATGATTCGTATTCAATTTTTGAAAATAATTTATGTCAAATCATAATCTTATAGAGAGGAGAGCGATACAATGGAATGTCACTAAAGATAGATGTCGAATTAATTGAACTTATTCGAGTAGCGCTCATATTAGGTTGTCCAAAACCAGTTTTAGAAAATTTTCTTGAATGGCAGTACCGTTAGTTTTTGTGAGCCCGTGCGACACTACAATTGAGGCCCTAAAAATATAAAATTATAAAAGGAACTTTATTTAAATGCGAAACAAAATGTCAATATTATGAATGAAGACAAGAAAATTTTCGTAACTTCTTAATGTATATCACGTTAGAAAGGAAAAAACAATCATTAAATGTACCTTTTAAACATAACACATTAAATGACTTCATATTGAAATTATTGACTTAAGCGAGAAATAAATCTTATTTGTGTCAATCAGTTAAAATCAGTAACTAAATATTTTATATATGAATATATATGATGTAGTGTATATCGTACACGTTTTAGAAAAACGCGTAATGGGCAAGTATTAAATCTCACGTTTTAGGAAAAACGCGAAACCGAATAAGTGTGAGTTCGTTCTCGGCAGAGGTGTATGTGTTATGTGTCAAAAAAATAAAATCAAGTTTGGATTAGTGTCGTTTTTTGGTTTAAAGAGAGAAAATTGAAATACGAGCTATACTACGATTAAACTACGACGAGTGACATAAAACGTGAACGTAAATACGTAAAACGCGACGGAAATAAAAATTTTAAACTAAAAACAAATTAAAAATTAAATCTAAGTCTAAAATAATATAAATAAGAATAAAAATTCAATAAATAAATTTTAAAACCTTTTATTAATTAAATATTCAATTTTCAATGCTAATTAAAGCCCAAAAATTAAATATAATTAACAAAAAGCTCAAAATATTGTTTTATCAAACAAATATCTTACTTATATTAATTAAACAGTAAAAAGTATTTTTCCTAAAATTTTTAAACTATTTTTCTAATTTTTAAATGCTAAAAACACTTTTTAAACTAAAATAATGATTAAAAATAATAAAATAATGAGAAAATTAATTTTAATTTTTGAAAAATCGTAAATTATAATGCTAAATAGTAGAAAAATAGAAAAAGTCGAAAAAAGTAATTTTATGCCTAATAAGACAAAAACAGTTTTAATTAAAACCTAATTAAAACTTAAATTAAATCTAAAAATATTAAAATAATCAGGAAAATACAAACTAACTTAATAAAAAATCTTAAAATAAATAAATGAATCTGGGAAAAATGAAAATAATGAAAAATACTCAATTTTGGGCAATAAAGACAAAAAAATAGAGAAACTGACAGTGACACCTGGGCTGTTTTGTCTTTTTGTGTAGCAGTGGGTAACTTAACACTAGCAGTGGGTAGTTTTTCCCACTGCTTCAACATAAAAAATCGTTGTTGGCCAATAACTTGCTTGTTTGTTGGTTATTTTGGATACCAAAGGCACCCCCACACTCAGTGGAGTGTGGGAAGTTAGAATAAGCACAAAAAACAACAGGTTAAACAACAAATAAACACATAATCAAGCAAGAATAGTTATTGTATCTCAGAAACATGCATAAGATAGGTCTGATTGTATTTGACTGATCTAATTGGCACCTAGGTAGATTTCAAGCTTGCACAACTAAAAAACAAACAGTCCAAACCACAATTAACCTACTAACAAACCTAGATTATCACCTATACTAACTACTAACAAGATTTGAACCCTTAACATTCAAAATCAAAGCCTATCAGAACTGATGAATTATCTAAGCAGATTTTAGTAAACTTGAGACACACAAAATCTGAAATTTATACTAACAACTAACAAAGCAAGTGCAATATCACCTAACCTATGTCTATTAGGGCATGTTTAAGCTGATTTTAAAACTAAGTGGTGTCAATTACTTACCTTAGAACCTATTCCCAAACACCCCTTAATTCTGATAATGAAAATTTTCTAAAGAACTTTTTACAAAACACAACCAAAGAGATTCTATACTACTTTATCATGCATTAAACCAACATTGAGTTTAAACAAACATGAAACTTGACCAAGTCTAAGCATATGACACAAGTATGCCTACTAACTGAGTGGTGGTTTCAACCGGTTGACATACCAAGGAAACTTCAGTAGGTGAGTGAAACAGAACACCAACGATGCTGAACTAAAAGATACTGTGTATAACCGAGCCTAAAAAAAATAGAAAAATAATATAGATAGAAAATTACAATATGATTAGCAATTGCAGCCACTAAAGTGCTAGACGTAATCAAAGGCAAACATATATGTTTTCTTTGATGAAACTGTTTAAGATACTATGATCAAAAAACTTTTGAGCATTGTGAAAAACATATACGTATAAATCGTCTAATTTAATCCGCAGATCATTGATATATACCTGGAGAGTTGTCGTCCATGCTGCCACAGTGCCACGTGAAGATTTTAACTGACAAACATGCATAACAAACACATGACCAGATACGCCATCTGCTTTTAAGTCAAACACCTGAAGCTTTTAAGGTTGGGAAAGCATATCAACTGCTTTTGCAGATACGCCACAATACAAAATGTACCTGCACGCAACTGGCTGTGTTAGCATGTATCTCGTTTGCTGAATGTAAAATCAATATACATTTAATGATTACAAATGTAGTCCAACCTCTTGGGGGATTTAAAAGGGTTGTGTATGCCCTGTTTGGCACACTTAGAACGGTTCTCTACGAAAGGCAACATTATAAGTCAACAGATATATGATAAGGATTTAAAGTGCATATAAAGAAAATTTCTTGCACTAATAATAATCCAACCGTAATAACAAAGATACATAGTTCAACTTGCATCTACTTCTGAAATAGTAATAACCTTTTTCCCATCTGACAGATCCTTAATAGTGTTCAAATTGGTAGCTTTAATCCATTTCCTATGAACTTATTGTCGTGACTATACTATTGAGCTATCATTCATAACCTCCAATTATATCAACATAAACTATAACCATGCATACTTTGTAGTTTGTAAGTCTATTGATACACAAACTAACTATACACTGATATTGGATCAGTTATACACATATAGCTCAGCCTAAATTAATGGATCGGGCATATACTCATTTAGAATGTAAAAAGGGAGTACCTTCCTGTTTAATATTATTAAGTTGTTGCTTGGGTAAAATAAGCTGATCACAAACGGTTTGGTACTGGTTTCTTTCTTTGTCAGCAGCTCCTTGCCAAGCTTCTTGGTTAACTGTGGTGGATTTTAGAAGTTTCATCAGTTGGTTAACTCGAGTATTTGCAGTCTTTTTGCGTTAATGGGTGCTTGTTACGATTTGGTCACATAATGCCATCATGCCATCAGCTATAAATTATAGACATAGATATAAGAATTAATGGATAGATTAAAATTAACTCACCCTTGAGGACGTACCACGACACACATTACAAATGGGGTAATCATGTGGGCAGAATTTGTAGTGGTCATCACAGCAAGATGCACTTTCCAATAGGCAGCATCTCATAGAGAAATAATAGCCATAGTCTGATAGATAACTAAATTATGATAAATAATGATGGTTACATAACAATTAAAAATTACTCTATTTATTAACGGTGAAGACTTGAGACTATATTACCTGGTGATATAGGTAGTGACTGGGATGGTTCTTTTTGAAGAATTTGTCTACTTTATCTGATACATAATGACTTGAACCATGAGGCACGTTCTTAGCCAGAACCTTCAAAATAGATAACTAATATTATGCAAAGCCACATACAGTATACCTAAATTTCAAAGTAAAATTGTTTCCATGACTTGATCTCAGAAGTGGCAAAAAAGATTGTCCTCTTTTTCCAGTTATAACTAATAAATAACAATTATATATGAATTAATCTACCTCCTTGATGTTGTCTGATTCAAAAAGCTCAGCAGAGGGTGAAATCTCACTCTAATGGTGCTTATTTTTCTCTTCTCGCTTGATGATCTGTTACTGGGCACATACTATCAAAAAGAAAAGAATTTAAGTTTGAATCAAGTATATCATATGATGATATGAAGCTCAAAACGTGTTAGGGATTAAACCTACAGAAAATGATAATTGTCCTAGTAATCAAGAGAGTGACATCAATTTGCAAAACTAAGAGTAGTATGTTAAAATCAGGTCTCACCACTAAATCGCTTTACCATCACCACCATGAACCGCACAGAACACATTGTAAGCATCATCACACTTCCCATTATCAAGTGCAATAGTAGAGTTATACATGTAAAGGATCGTCAATGGTATTAGGGTTTAGAAAAAGGTTTATCAATAGTAGAGTTACGATATAAAGATACGTTTGATGAATGAGTATATCAGATTATGTGGGTTTATGATCTTTATATTCTATTAACAATTAAACTGTGTTTATATTTTTTGTTTTTCAATTATTTAACATAAGTTCTAGCTTGGTCCACTGGTCGAGGTGCTTGTTTTCAACCAAACAGACGTAGGTTCGATTCTTGCATGAGACATATTTAAAAAAATTTCGGGTTTTTAGAAAAATAAAAAAAAATTCAAATTTTGGAAAAATAAATATTAAATATTAAAAATTGATGACGTGGATTAATGGGTTGCTTATGTGGCATTTTATATATAAAGCTATATAGAGTAGGGATTCAGTAAGAAGAAAAATTAAAATGAGAAGAATAAGAAGAAATCCTGACCACAAATTCCACAAAGGAAGGAGAATTTTAAGGGGAGATGCATCTGATTTTGTAGGTGCATCTGAAATGTATGGCTGTGGTTTCTTCTCATTCTTCTCATTTTACTTAATCTTCTTATTTGATCCTAACTATATATATATATATATATATATATATATATATATATATATATATATATATATATATATATATATATATATATATATATATATATATATATATATATATATATATATATATATATATATATATATATATATATATACTTTTAAAATAAAAAATATAAGAACCAATGGAATGATAACATGTGGCACTTATACAATTAAAAGAGTTTAAGATAACAAATAATTAAAGAAGGGTATAATTAGTAATTTAAGTGTCTTGTTTTTTTGCTACATAAAGAAACCGTCATCCTCTCGAAATGTCCCAAAAACAATGCTATTGAAGCAAAATCTCCCTCGTATACGAGTCTTTGTGTAATGATATACTACTATTATTATATCAATACTGTTACCCTTGTATTTTGAGAATGCTTTTGATTATATCAAATCTAGTACCACTTGTATTTTTAGAAAGATTTTTTTTTGGTTTCGGTTCCTTTTTTATCTATGGTTCTATTTCAGATTCCACTTTTATTTGTTCTTTCATTTAGGGAGTGGGTTTTTGTCGGTTCGGTTTTTAATTGTTCGATTTATTCGGTTAATTTATTTTTTTCTCAATTCGAAAATCGAACTAAATTTCAACCGAAACGTTCACTTTATATCCTTTTATATTCGCTTTCTTATGTATTTTTTGGATACATATCATTTTTTTGGTTGGTTGTGTATTATTTCGGATATGTATCACATGTATTTTTTACTTAGTTGTGTATTTTTTTTATCTATATGTATCACTTGGGACATTTTTAGATAGTTGTGTAACTTTTTTATCTATACGTATCACTTATCACTTGAGAAATTTTTAGTTGGTTTTGTATGTTATAGGCTACGTGTCACTTAGGTTTTTTTTTTTTTTTTGGTTCAAAAAGAAAAAAAACTTAGGTATTTTTTTTTGGTTTGTTGTGTATTTTTTTGATACGTATTATTTTGGCCGTCTTTTATTCATTACGTAATTTTTCGGTTACGTATCACATAATTCCTTTTTTTAAATAGTTGTGTATTTTTTTTGAAATGTATCACTTAAATGTTTTAATCGGTTGTGCTTTTTTCTAAGACGTGTATCATCTAAAAATAACATACAATCTTTTTGTCAATGGCTAAATAATTTTAACTTATTGTGTGTGTATTAGCATACTTTAAAATGTCTACGTGTTTTCCTTGAGAAGAAAAACTACGACAAACATGTCTACATGTCTTCGTCTACATGTTTATTTAGTTAGACGTATAATTTTTCCGGATACGTGTCACTTATATCGTTATACATTTGGCTCATTTGTTTGTGTAATTTTTTAGATACGTATCACTTTTTCTTGATTGGTTGTGTATTATTTCGGATATGTATCACGTGTCTTTTTTAGTTGGTTGTGTATTTTTTTATCCATACGTATCATTTGGGTCATTTTTAAATAGTTGTGTAATTTTTAGATACGTATCAGTTGGGTCTTTTTTAGTTGGTTGTGTATTTTTTTATCCATACGTATCATTTGGGTCATTTTTAAATAGTTGTGTGATTTTTAGATACGTATCAGTTGGGTATTTTTTAGTTGGTTTTGTATGTTTTAGGCTACGTATCACTTAGGTATTTTTTTTTGGTTTTTTGTATATTTATTTGGATACATATCGCTGGGCATTTTTTAATTTATTATATAATTTTTCGGTTACGTATCACTTAATTCTTTTTTTGGTTGTTTATTTTTTTATACGTATCAATTAAATTTTTTAATTGGTTACGCTTTTTTTTTAATATACGTATCATCTAAAAATAATTAGTTACGCTTTTTAGCATGTTATCATATAAAAATAAATAGTTACGCTTTTTTAGCATGTTATCATTCGAATGGTATAGCTTTTGTTCAAAATAGATAAATAGCCTTTTAACTGAAAATATAATATTATTATCATATGTCTAATAAAATTTTCACAAACAACAAACTAGATGTAAAGAATTTCATAATTAATTAGCCTTAGACCAATATGAAGCTACATATGTACATCCCATATAAAAAGTAATACGTGAAAAAAAATTAAAAACAAAAGATAGCCACAAGTAAAAGGAAAACATCCAGCGTTTTTTTTGTCTAGTATATATATACTTCATAATGTGCCACTCAATTTGTTGTTATTCACTAAAATGTCACTCAATTAAATTTGATCATGTGATTTCATTTATAACTCATCTAATGGTCAATAATGATTCTCATTGTTTTTATTTTAAGTTTGGTGCTCACAATAATGCCCCTATATATATATATATATATATATATATATATATATATATATATATATATATATATATATATATATATATATATATATATATATATATATATATATATATATATATATATATATATATATACTAACCTTTAGACCCGTCAGGTGGACGGGCTAGCTTTAAGTATATATATTTTTAATAAAAATTGAAGTTATGTGTGTTTGTATTAGAAGTTTAGTATATTTAGTGTTAGTTATTACATTGATATTTTAATAATGTGGCATAGAATTGACAAAAATAACGTAGTTTAAGATAATTTATTTATTTAAAAATATTATGAGTTAACTGAGTTTGCATACGTTAACGTTATGAATAAGTTTGTTACATTAAAATTTTTAGATTTTAATAATTTTGTATAAAATATTTTATATATTTTTGAATTTTATGAGGTAATAAATTTTGTATATGTTAATGCTATGAATAACTTTTTTTACATTATTTTTTTGAAATTATTATTATTGTTATTATTTGTAGGTCCACGATTTCTTATAATTGTTACAAGTGTTGTAATGATCTAAATAGTGGGAGAGGGATTATGATATAGAGAGAGAAAGTTAGAGAGAGAAAGGAGAGGATTAGAGAAAGAAAGAAGGATTTATGAAATGTGTGAAATGAATAATGACCAACCCCCCCTAACATGCTAGGAGGGGGTATATATAGCCCATCCTAAATGTGGGCTATATGGGCTATACTGTTTACATACTGGATCACGAGCCTAATACTTGAATATATCATTGGAGTGACTGATCCTTTCTAAATACGTAAAAACGTATTTCCAACAATCTCCCCCTAAGGGAGGTCACTCCAAGTTACAATGTCCTAAATAGTCTATAGCTTGTGATTTATGCTAACAATGATGTGACCGAGACTTTCCTTAGAAAAATGTATTTCCAACAATCTCCCCCTAAGGGAGGTCACACCATTTTACAAAATCTTAAACCTAGCATACTATGCTTGAGTCTTCGATCTTGTTCTTGTGAATATGCTGATGAGATCTTTGACTTTAGTCTTGAGCATGTTTCCTTGCCTTGACCGTGTGCATTCATCACTTGTGATATATGCCTCCTCCTAACTTCATGTTCTACATACTTATACTTTTATAAATTCTTGAAAGCTTCAGAGTTTGATACAGCGAAAGACTTGACTTTTGGACTTTCTTGAATTTGTTGAAGTATTAAGTACATACAGTGTAAGCAAGTGTTGACGACTTCTTCTAGATTTTACACCGCAATGCCACCTTCTTGTTACTCTGCATAAGACAGTTAGCAACAAAACATATACACGGATGAAATGGCCTTGAACATTTCATTCTAATTCGGTAGCATTTTACCTCCGGCCGGTGAAGACCGTTGGACGATTTCAGATATCGTACTTGTGGCAGGTAGTAATTAAGAACCTCCTTGACAAGATTTCGCGGGTAAACCCGTTCTCTTTACTCGACCGTCCAAAGCTGACTGCGAACGTCAAGAGTGAATCATTTGGATAAAGTTATCCTCATGATTGAAGCCGTCAATTCATGTTCCTGGAACAATTTTGATTCATTAAAGAATCGCACCATCGTTGCTTTCTAGTTGTCACTAGCTTGATTCATATATAATCTTACAAGTTACCTACCAAGTGTTGTTTGATGTTAACACTAGAAGGATTTCCACTCATCACTGTGAACACTATAGAGTGTCACTCTGAATGTTCTAGCAAGATCACTAAGATATTTCGTAGAGGCCGGGAACGTGTTTAAGTTCAGTTAAGAATTAAACCAATGTCGCTTTCCAGTTATCACAAGTTTGATTCATAAAGAATCACACAAGTCACCTACCATGAGCTTTTTGATATTCTCTCAAGAAGGATTTCCATCTTCATTGTAAATACTTTCGTATTACTCGGATGTTCAGGCAAGATCAAGAAGATTTTGCGTAGGACTCTTAAGATCTTTCTTACTTTTCACAGTGTGTGAAGAAGCAAGGAATTATGAAAGTGTGTCCTAATGAGATATTTGATGATCTCAAATGGCTCTAGACTCGATCGTGAATTTTGGATTTTTTAGTGATCGGAGGCTGGAGAGGAGTGCCACCATTTCAATACCAATTTATTCAGGGTGAATAAATCAATAGATAATGCGTTGTCTCCGTGTGATTAAAACAAATATCTTTTGAGAGATATCTGAGTTAGCTGGGATGGGTTGTGCATTGCATCACTGGGTCCATGATGTCTATCTTCAATATCGAGAATTATTAAAAAATGATCTCAATAACATATGTATTGACCCGGTTTTTGCCTAAGATTGTAAGGAGGGATTCTTTCTTTAGACCCTTTATCTTTACAATTCTTTTTCATTCTTCAACCCCTTCAATGCTTACCAATATTTCATAACTAGCACCTTGTTGTGATTGTTCCAGTGCTAACATAAGTACTTGGTCGGCATTCAGCTACGTTCACAATCTTTCTCCATCTTTCCTAAGGACTACTATTTCTAGCTATGGAATGTCCTTGGGAAGATTCCTCTGGTTCTAGAAGAATCATTGGACTTTAACCTATCCTACCATCTTTATGTCACCATAATCTTCACTGTCATGAATAAAGATGTCTTAGGTAAGTGTATGTCACTATGTAATCCATTTTGATATCAAAATCCATTTTGCTCCCCCTTAACATATGCCACGATATTCGAATACATTTCGCACATGTCGGGATGAGCCAGGACATTAAGTCAAACCATTATTGATCTCAATATTAAATCACATTTTCTTCCCCATATTAAAAAATATTAACCCAATCGATGTTTTTAATATCAATTGATTTAATAGCATTTTAAGAAAATTTGGGAAGAAAAATGTAATTCCAATTATCTTCATGATTTTCACAAGCTCCCTCTCAAATTAATGAGGGGTACTTGAAACGTAAATTGAATACCTTTTAAACACAAGTGTAAGGTATTTATCACGTGCAAAGATCATATGATAATGTATTCACAAGATTAGCAATTTATGAGGTTGGACCCGAATGATGGAGAACATCATATGAAAGAATCACATAGTTCTTGTTCACGAATGTTGGTCGCCTCGTCACGTCTGAAGTTATCTCTTGACTCCATGTGTATGATTGATATCGTTGTCTTGACACCAATATGTGAACTTAGCACTTTCGACGTCAAAGATTCTGAATGTTGGACAATTGCTCCCCCTCAATTGTTGACCCATGTTCTATTGAAAGAGCTGTAGTCGCCGTTAGAGTAGTCGCATCGTCGAGTATGTAGATATCAATTGTAAATTGCTACGGTTTATGGAGATGATAACTTCATAAAAACAAGATTTCTCTTGTTTTAACAAATAAATGCACTGACGCGTACATATATTCATGTTAGATTGTGTTATTACGTAAACACAATCCCTTACATGGTTATAAAGTAAACCATGCATGAGAAAATTAATTCCCGTTGTTGAGTCAAAGCTTTCCGGTGAAATGCTTGACTTGAATATGAAAAGCGGGTTACTATCTGAAATAATAGCAAACCATTTTGAGCATGTTTTAAAACATTTGAACTTCTGCTCGAACTTCATTTACAACCCCGTGTCATTATTGAATGGCATTTCTAGTATCGTAAATATTATCGATTCCAGAAGACATGCTCTTTTTATCAAAACATTTTTGAACACACAATTTTGAAAGATTTAGAGAAAACCTTTTGAGAAATTCTCGAAAAATTGTGTTCAAAGTTTTGAAAACTAATTTCTTGAGCTTAAGATGTTGAATATCTTACAAAACGAGCTCAAGTCCGAGAAGTTGTAAACTTCCCGTTGTTAAGGATAAGTTTATCATCGGCGATAAACTTTCTTTTTCACTGAAGAACTAGTCCTAAGTTGACATTTACTTAGAAGTCGTTTTCATGAGCTTGAAAAACTTTTGAATGTTTTAACATAAAGCTCATGACCGAGAAATATGAAATTCTCGTTATGAGGAAAAGTTCTCTTATTTAAAAGATACACTTTCCTTTCTGAGCTTAAAACTTGGAATGTTTTAATACAAGCTCATGACCGAGAAAAATGAATTTCCTGTTACGAGGATAACTTATCATTAAAGATAAGCTTTCCTAAAATGAAGTCCGAGTTACAGTCTGATATTTAACTGTAAGTCATTGTGCATGAGCTTAAAAACTTCGAATGTTTTTAATATAAGCTCATTCCCGAGAAAAATGAATTTCTCGTTGTGAGGATAAGTTTATCATCGGCGATAAACTTTCCTTTCTTTGAAGTCCGGGGCATAATCTGAAATATAATTATACACCATTTACACGAGCTTAAAATCTTTGAATAATTTTAATGTTAGCTCGTGTCCGAGAAAATTTAATTTCTCGTTTTTGAGGATAAGTTTATCATCGGCGATAAACTTTCCTTTCTTAGAAGCGCGGGTTACAATCTGACATGTGACTGCAAACCGTTGTGCATGAGCTTAAAAACTTCGAATGTTTTTTATATATGCTCATGCCCGAGAAAAATTAATTTCTCGTTGTAAGGATAAGTTTATAATCGACGATAAACTTTACTTTCTCTGAAGATCGGGTCATCGTCTGATATTTAACAATGAACCATATACACGAGGTTAAAACCTTTGAATAGTTTACATGTAAGCTCGTGTCCGAGAAAACTTAATTTCTCGTTTTGAAGGTAAGTTATCGTTGACGAGATAAACTTCCCTTTCTTTGAAGAGCGGGTCACGGACTGTGATTTGTCTATGAGCCATTGTGCATGAGCTTAAAAACTTGGAATGTTTTTTTATATAAGCTCATGCCCGAGAAAAATTAATTTCTCATTGTAAGGATAAGTTTATCATCGGCGATAAATTTCCTTTCTTTGATGAACGAGTTACAGTCTGTGATGTGACTATAAGTCCTGTACACTAAGTTTAACTGCGAATCCCCTGAGACACTTGTTTCTTTGATATCAGTTTCTTCAGTAACCAAACTCTGAGCGTGTCCTTCGTTGAACGGTATATAAAGATCGGACCGGTTTGTTTATGTTGATCCTTGACTTTGGTACCTGCAATCTCAGTTGAAGTTTGTATGCTTTTATATGGGTCAGCAATATCTATCTTTGAATCCTACGGGGATTCACAGTTTTCTTTTCTTGTGCCAAAGGTGACCTGAGGGGATGATTCACTTGTCTTAGTTGACAAACGTTTCCTTTTATAGAAAACCTTAAGTCCAGGCTTAAGTGATGTATCATCCTATTTCAATTTCCTCCCTAGTAGTCTTAGTAAAATCAGAGACTGTCCTAGTTAAAGGGCACTCATTTCCTACAACAATGAAAGTTCTACCAGTGGGGCACGACATTTTACCAATGGGTTTGATTTTAGCTACCCACTGGGATTTAAGTCTAACACGGGAGTTCACATCATGAAGTAATTTCTTGACACAAGAATCATGATTGGCTTTAAAGACACATTTCCTACATGTTTTACAAGTAGCATATTTAATGTCCGGGTTAGATCTAGAATTCCAAGATGATTGATTGATGCTCCTAGGATATGACATGCTACAGTTAGCAGTGTTGGGTAATCTAGAAGACATCTGACTAGGTTTAAAATTCATATCTCTTTAATTGTGTCTTTTGAATAGCTTCCCTTAGACCAAAGTTATGGCGAACGTCATTTGAACTAGTTCGAGATGTGTTTTTTGGACTATGTCTAGGGAGACTAGATGCAATCATGTAATTAGGTCTTGCAAAAGCTGTTTTAGTCACATTGGCCCTAGTTGGTGGAGTGACTGGTCTAGAAAGATGAACCATATCAACTTGAGAGGCAAACCGCGGTCTCCAGGATTGCGATCGCTCGGATCTAAATGCAGTCGGTTGTCGAACAAACTGATTTGTAGGCGGTTTCCCCAAGATTGATGGTTTTTCAAGCTTAGTGTCTACACTAGTTCCTTTATTTTTCCTCAATTCGTTTTTCAATGCAGCTATAGCAAAGACCTTTTCTTGTACTTGAGCCTTTAAAGTCTCATTCTCTTTGAGCAAGTTATCTTGGGATGCCAATTTAGATTCAAGCAACTTAATTTTTTCAAAAGATTATCCTTTTCAGCTTTAGAATCTAGAACAGTTTGATCCAATTTTCGTTCAAGAACAACGTTTGACTTTTCAAGTTTTTCAAAATACGTTTCAAATTTGTCCGTTTTCTTTGAAATTCAAGTTTGGCATCCTCAAGATCTTTAGATTGCTGAGCTAAAAACGTTTCAAGCTCTTTAATCTTGGAATCAGAATCAGTTAACGAAGCAGTCGTAAAGCATTTATCATGATGTACTATAGGATTCTGAACAATCTCTCCCCCATTATGACGCACATCGGATGAATCTAAAGTGGTAAAACTATCACCCTTTTCCATCCCATGTTTGTCATAATTAGGTTCGAAATGCTCAACATGCGGTAGTTCATCGGCATAAACATCATATACAACATTACATTGTACCATATGTGTAGGCTCATCGTCATAAACGGGTAAGGTGTCATCAAAAGTGATGTCTGTAACATTCCCTGACGTGCTGCTGATGTCATGCTTAACTGTTGATTCCATGTCCTTGCAATCTTTAGAAACCTCCAATACGTCAATCGTATGACCATTTTCCTCTTACATCGTACATTCTTGCACTCCATTATCATACGCTTGCTGAAATCGAGATCTTTCATAGATTGAAGACGAGACGATGTCATGAGTTTCAATAGTGTACCACGGAAATCTTGAATCTCGGTATGTGTCTCGAAGAAATGACTGGCAAATCACTGAACTTTCAGACTTGACAATACTGAAATGGAGGAAAGGCGTGAGTTGTGTCACGAGAGCCTTATATGCAAGTGCTAATGCAGAGTGATTAAATTCTTCATTGTGGAGTTGCTATGCTAGTTGGTTCAAAATGATGAACATCGATTCCATGAATATATAACGATCTTGACTAAAAAGCGTCACAAATTCGCTCCCTCCTTGAAGCCATGAAAGATTCATTAGATGATACTGAAGCATTCGGAATGAAGTTATACCACTTTCTCTATCGTTGTTTTGCATTTTAGGTAATTCTGCCTCTTGAAACGTTGAGTTCAATGATTCCATTGAATTTCGATAAAAAATTCTTGGATCCTTATTTGGTGAAATAAAACGGTGCTTGAAATCCACGAAATTTGTCTAAAGTCCAATTCTTTATTAGACCCAAAAATATCTTTGTCGTTTAAGCACTTTTGTTCGAAAATAAAAAACTTACCCGAGTTCTTTTTAAAAGCAATACCCGTAAATTATTTCAAAACTCCGTTTACTTTGAAGAAAGGAATAATAATACCCGAACCCACTAAATATATCAGATTTAAAAATAAATCTGATGAATATACACTTTATATGCGTCTTGCCAAATATTAAATTTTAAAAAAATAGATTTAAATAAAGCAACCACTTCTCACACGTGGCTTATAATCCAATCACACCACACACCTATTTTTTGACTTAACTGTTGAGAAAAAATAAAAACATTTCCCACCCACATAGATATCTCTATCTCACTTGCTTTATATATTACTCTCTCAACCACACAAATCTTATATTCTTGGAACGTCCACCCCCCAAAATCTAATATCCCTAGCCGCTTTCTATCAAACTCAAAAACCAATCTCAAATATCCTTATGATTGTACCTAAACTCAAAAACCAATCTCATTTACACCGCCCCACATCAAATCTTCATACCCACGAATCCATTTACCCTCAGATGATATAAAAACCCACGAAGTAAATCACCACAAAGTACCTAAGATCTTTATATTATTTGTCCTTAGAAGATTTCGAATCAGGAATTGGCATCAAGATCATATAATTGTGGTCTCGGGTAAGGTTAGGAGATGTTTTATTTTATTTTTGAGTCTGAGATCGATGATGGGTTGCCTGAGACCTTACTATTTTTGGTTTTTGATTATGTGTTGGAGTCGTGAGAGTTTGAGGTGTTGTTTAGAGTGTGGTCAAGAAGCGATGTTGGTTTAGTTTGAGAGTCGTGTGTTGTATGGGTTTGATTCGTGAGTCGAGTTTCTTGTGGAGTGTGTAAGTTTGGTGGTGTAATCTGTTTTTGGTCTTGGATCGAGTCTTGTTTTGGAAAGAAACGAGCGAGTCTTGGTTTTGTCGATGAGTGGGTCAATTGGAGTCGAGGGTGTGCCGAGTCATATTTCTGAGTCTTGGTTTAGTGTCAGTCGGAACGAGAGTTTGAGTTCGAGGTATGTGTTTGGTTCGTGGTGTTGTCGAGTCGATTCAGTTGGGTGTTTGAGTCTATTTTGTTTTGGTTGAGTCTGATCTTTGTATGTTGTGAGTCAAGTCTATGGGCTGTGGAGTCTCGAGTCTTGAGTCGAGTTGTTCGAGTCTTGTGGTCAAGAGAAGTTTGTGTGTATTGATGAGCTGGTCATTTCGTAGAAACCTTTCGTTGAAGTTAAACATTCGTAGGATTTGAAACTTTCGTAGGAATGAAATGAAACTTTCGTAGAAAATGAGGTTTCGTAACAAATATAATACATAAACCTTCGTAGAAACTTCCGTAGGTTTCGTAACAAATATAAGACAGAAACTTTCGTAACAAATGTAAGACAGATATGGACTCTCAACACTAGAACCTTTGTAAACTTTCGTAGAAAAATGTTGACTTATAAACTTTCGTAGAAAAATGTGGACTGAAGCTTTCGTAGAAAATGAGACTATCTTAAAAAAATGAAGCTTTCGTAGAAAAATGTGGACTTGTAAACTTTCGTAGAAAAATGTGGACTGAAGCTTTCGTAGAAAATGAGACTATCTTAAAAATGAAGCTTTCGTAGAAAAATGTGGACTCGTAAACTTTCGTAGAAAAATGTGGAGTGAAGCTTTTGTAGAAAATGAGACTATCTTAAAGAAATGAAGCTTTCTAGAAAATGAGACTATCTTAAAAAATGAAACTTTCGTAGAAAAATGTGGACTTGTAAACTTTCGTAGAAAAATGTGGACTGAAGCTTTCGTAGAAAATGAGACTATCTTAAAAAATGAAGCTTTCGTAGAAAAATGTGGACTTGTAAACCTTCGTAGAAAAATGTGGACTGAAGCTTTCGTAACTTTTTATAAACCCTTTTACGAAAGTTAACTTTCTGAAAAAAAAAATTATATCTGCAAACAGAACCAACTGTTAATCGAAAAATACCCCGAAAATCACCAAAATAACCAAATTTTTTGCGATTTTGACCAAATCAATTAACCTAAATCACTACCATATCGATGTAGTCGATTTGTCTATAAATTTAAACAACAAAAACGCAAAAAATTTCAAGATTTGAGCACGATTAAATCAAAACTGACCAAAATTAATCAAAACAAACACAAGAACAAATCAATCAACCATGACTCTTGATATCAATTGTAGGTCCACAATTTCTTATAATTGTTACAAGTGTTGTAATGATCTAAATAGTGGGATAGGGATTAAGATATAGAGAGAGAAAGTTAAAGAGAGAAAGGAGAGGATTAGAGAAGGAAAGATGGATTTATGAAATGTGTGAAATGAAAAATGACCAACCCCCCCCCCCTAACATGCTAGGAGGGGGTATATATTCCCCACCCTACATGTGGGATATATGGGTTATACTGTTTACATACTGGATCACGAGCCTAATACTTGAATATATCATTGGAGTGACCGATCTTTTCTAAATACGTAAAAACGTATTTCCAATATTATTTTTTATTACGTGTAGAATATATCAACAGTATATAGCCCAGACCAAAACATGACAGTCCGAATATTTAAAAATATTTTCATTTTAGTAAGTCAAACTATTGTGAATCATTTGTAATTCATATTTTCTTTTTAAATCATTTTATAGAAACCTTTTAATGAATTACATGTGTCATTTTATAGAATTTTTTATTCAAGGCATTTGTAATTCATATTTTCTTTTTGAAGCATTTAATAAAAACCCATTATTGAATTACATGTGTCATTTTTATATAATTTTATATTTAAGGCATTGTTTCACCATCCTTTTTATAAAATTTTGTATTTAAGACATCATTTGTAATTTCTATTTTCTTTTTGTATTTAAGGCATTGTTTCACTATCCTTTTTATAGAATTTTATTTTAGGCATAATTATTCATATTTTCTTTTGAAGCATTTTATGGAAACCTTTTAATGAATTACATGTATCATTTTTATATAATTTTGTATTTAAGGCATTGTTTCACCATGTTTTTTTATAGAATTTTGTACTTCCTATTTTCTTTTTGAAGCATTTTATGGAAACGACATGTGTCATTTTTATAGGATTTTGTATTTAAGGCATTGTTTCAGCATTCTTTTTTATATAATTTTGTACTTAAGGCATCATTTGTAATTCATATTTTCTTTTTGTATTTAAGGCATTGTTTCATCATCTTTTTATAAAACTTTGTATTTTAGTCATCATTTGTAATTCCTATTTTCGTTTTGAATCATTTTATGGAAACCTTTTAATGAATTACATGTGTCATTTTGATAGAATTTTGTATTTAAGGTATTGTTTCACCATCCTTCCTATATAAGGGTTTTTGATTTGATTTGATTTGATTTGATTTATAGATTTGTGTTCATGTAAATAACAAGCTTAAGATAAAAACAATAAAAATTAATTAAAAGTTGACATGTGAAAATTTAATATTTAATTATTTTAAAATCATTAGTTATATTTTTAATAGGTACTCTAGGTATTTTATTCTTCAACTCATTGCAAAAGAATTTATGTGACTTAATGAAATGTCATTATGACATTTGATAAGGTATGTTACTTATTTGACTTGAAATAAAAGATAATTATGTGTCGATCTAAACGTTTATGGCAAAATCAAATTGTTCTTCCGTGGCTAGCCGTAAAATACATGTAGAGATGTAGCATTTATTATTCTATGAGTTAAAAATAATGATAAGAAAGCTTAATTTTCTAAAGATTTTTTTATGTATTAGTCTAATATTTTGTTCGGTAATATTTTATAAGATTTTCTATATCAGTCTATATTTTTTTATATCATGAAATCAAGTGTAAAAACCAAGTGTGTCAAAAAATTTACTGTCACTTGAAATGTATAATGAAAATATGTGCGTAATTTTTTTATGTGTCACTTGAAACATATTATGATAATAATGTGTCAAGCACTTTTTAGTGACACATTATTCTTGGGACATATATTTGTGACACATTAATTTCTTGACACATTTTTTAGTGCCAAGGTAAGTATTTTAACACATTAAGTTTGATGACACATTTCTTATGACTAAATCAAAGTTAGATGAAACATTTCTTGTTACTAATCTAAGTTTTTTGACACATGTTTTTTTACACATTTAATCACTTTGATACATTTAATGACAGAATAAAGAAATTATATTTATTTTTTGACACATTTAATCACTTTGATACATTTAGTGATACATGTTAATACAAAATAAAGAAATTATAAAAAAATTCAAACATGTGTTGATCTAATATCTATTGTATGACGTAAATTAGAGATGGCTTAGAATATGAAAGAAAAAGAAACGGAAATAGATGGTCACGGAAGGAGAAGGTCACGTGGGTTAACCATGTCATAGGGCTTTTAAAATTTGCCTAACATTTCAAGCTAATTACAAATATGTCATTTAAATCATTTTAATCAAGTGACATCTTTATTGATGCATTTAATGGTCAATATTGGTTTTTATTGTTTTTACTTTTTACTTTAAGGGTGGTTCTCACAATAACGCTCCTCTCTCTCTCTCTCTCTCTCTCTCTCTCTCTCTCTCTCTCTCTCTCTCTCTCTCTCTCTCTCTCTCTCTCTCTCTCTCTCTCTCTCTCTCTCTCTCTCTCTCTCTCTCTCTCTCTCTCTCTCTCTCTCTCTCTCTCCCTATATATATATATATATATATATATATATATATATATATATATATATATATATATATATATATATATATATATATATATATATATATATATATATATATATATATATATATATATATATATATATATATATATATCATCCTTTAAGATATTAACTTGAGTCAAAGTCAGGGGATAACATTACCTTATAAACATGACACATTAAATGACTTCATATTGCCATTCTTAATTTTAGCAAAAAAGAACGTTTATTTGTTTCCATATGTTTCTTCTCAGCAAAGCAACTATTTCTTAATATATATAAACATCATTTATCAACGGAGTGCCTCAAAATATATTTGGCCCGTGCACATGCACAGGTTGTACACCCATGTCACCAGCTCTGTTAATGAAGATATGCTCAATATTATCTTTTCAGTCCAGATAACATATATGATTCATAATATAGATTATAGCCTCCTATGTATAACGTGAATTAAAATAAGGGTAATATGAAAATGAAATTATTCGTGATTCAATTTCTAAAAATAATTTAGGTCAAATAATAATCATGTTTAGAGGAGAGCAAAACCATGGCATGTAACTAAAGATGGATAACAAACCAACTGAACTTATTTGAGTAACGATCAGATAACATAACAAATTAGTTGAACTTATTTGAGCAACGTTCAGATAATATTAGTTTTAAAAAATTTGCTTGAAATGGAACATAAATCTTATTGAACGAAGATATGCTCAACATTATCTTTTAGAGTCATAAGAATGTATATGAATAATTATATAGATTTAGCTGTCTATGCATTAACTTGAGTTAAAATCAAGGGACATTTAATATCAAAATGCAATGATTCGAGATTCAAATTTTAAAAATAGTTTATGTCAAATAATAACCATATATATATATATATGAGAGCGAGATGATAGCATGTAACTGAAGCTAGATACCGAATCAGTTGAACTTATTCCAGTAACGCTTCAAAAAACGTTGTCTGAAACTTGTTTTAGACAATTTGTTTGAAATGAAGTCTCAATGATTTTGGTGGCTCCGTGACGCTCTACAAATGAGGCCTTCAAAATATATAAACTTATAAAAACAACTTTATTTAAATCACCAAAATGTCAATATTAGGAATGAAAACAAAAAAGGTTAGTAAATATCTTTTTAATTTATCTTACGTTAGAAAGAAAAAAAATACAAAATCATAAAGAATTACCTTATAAACATAACACATTAAATGAACTCATGTTTCAATTCTTGCTTCCAGCAAAAAAACCTTTATTTTTTTCTTAAGTTCCTTTTCAACAACTAAAACTTTTTTAATATAAATATATAAGTTATAAAATGGAGGCCCTGAAAATAAATAGACCCTTTGCACATGCACATGTTATACACCTTTATAATCAACATTTCAATGAATATATTTTCATCGTTATCTTTTCAGTCCAAAGAACGTATATGATTCATAATACAGATTACAGTTGTCTATGTATTAACGTGAATTTAAATAATTGGATAGGTAATATACAAAAATGATTCATGATTTAGTTTTTATATATAATTTATGCCAAATGATAATCGTATGTAGAGGAAAGCTAAATGATGGCATGTACCTGAACATATATATCGAATCAATTGAACTTATTCAAGTACCGCTAAGATAGCATTATCCGAAATTGGTTTTAAAAATACTGCTTGAAATAGAACATAAAGGTTACTCTATTAAGATATGATCAACACTATCTTTTCTAGTCTAGAAAATGTATATGCTTCATAATATAGATATCATCTGTCTATATATTCACGTGACATAAATGTCAATCGACAGGGAATATCATCGTGAAATGATTCGCCATTTAATTCTTAAAAATAACTTATGTAAAATTATAATCGTATATAGAAGAGAGCCACACGATCGCATGTAACTAAATACATATATCAAATGAATTGAACTTATTCGAGTAATGCCTAAATAACAGTGACCAAAACTAGTTTTAGAAAATTTGCTTGAAATAGAAGTCTCATTGATTAGATAGCCCCGTGTCACACTATAAATGAGGCATTCAAAATAAACACACAAAAGAGAGTTTATTTAAATGGCAAAAATGTCAATATTAGGAATAAAACAAGGAAATGTTAGTAAATATCTTTTTAATTTATCTCACTTTAGAAAATGCAAAACATATAATAAAAAAGAATCACCTAATAAACATAACACATTAAACGAATTGCTATTATAATTTTTTATTTTAACAAATAAAAAAACCTTTATTCATTTATGTTGGCTTCTTATGAGCAATAAAAAATATGTATTATCAATATACATAATTTTTCAATGAAGGCCCTAGAAATATACAGGTATATATTAACATTTTGCACACCCTTAACACCAACCCTGTCAATAAAGATATGCTCAACATTATATTTTCGAGTCTAGCGAAAGTATATGATTCAGAATACAGATTTGTGTCGCCTAAGTATTAACGTGAGTTAAAATAAGAGGACATGTAATATGAATATGAAATGATTCATGATTCAATCATTAAAAATAATTTATGTCACATGATAATCATATATGGAGGAGAGAAAAATGATGGCATGTAACTAAGGAAAGATACTGAATCAGTTGAACTTATTCGAGCAATGCTCAGATAGCGTGGTCCGAAACTAGTTTTAGAAAATTTGCTTGAAATGGCACATAAATCTTACTCAATGAAGATATTCTCAACATTGTCTTTTCGAGTCTAGATAACGTATATGATTCATACTATAGATTTTGTTAATGCAATGATGCCTAAAAACGTAACTTTCATTTTTCGGTCTCACTTTGTTTTGATTACAACAATATGTAAAAACAATCATTTACGAAAACAATGAAAAATGAATTTTTAAGTTCAAGTATTTTTTATTTCAACCATTATCACTTAAGGTATGAATAAACAAGTAATTATCCTAATTAAGTGATCAAGGATTTAATCTTTTCTTAAAACTCACTTTTTATTAAGTGTGAGAAAGTTTTATTATTAAACTTAATACAAGATTTTTGGCCAAGTATAAAAATTTGTTCGTCTCGATTCAATTCGAATTGATTACCAGTTGAAAGTGTGACTCAGTCGTTCTTGGTGAATAAAAAGGATGTTTGGTTTTCTATTTCTACTTAAAAGGTAAATGCGCAAAATAATAACAATAAGTTAAAAGCAATTAACTAATAAAAACAAAACAATATAAATAATAACACGTGAATTTAAAACGAAACAATTAATAAAAATAAAATTAAACGAAGAAATTAACTATCGACTCGAAAATAAATGTTACTTAATGAAAAAGGAGAGAATAAAACTAAGATGGTACTTTAAAGCTAAACGAGGCAAAACCTAAAGCGGGTACTAAATAAAAGATAAAACTTGAACTTTACGAAAAAATATTAATTTTAAAATTAGATGAAAAATATAACTAAAAATACGTGACTTTCAGAAATAAAATCGGAACAACTTTTAGATTAAACTAAACGATTACGGAACAAAATAATAAATAAACAAGCTAGCAGGCAGCTAGCTCAAGCTAGCAGTCTACTAGCTGAAATTGGCGCGAAAACAAGAAGCAGCCAAGTAGGCTACCATGTCAAATCATGTTACTTATACGGAATAAAAGTTCATTGGTTATCCGGAATAGTTTAGTTCTCTTATACGGAATATTGACTATTTCCTTATACGGAATATTGACTATTGGTTATACGGAATATGGTTTTTCTTTCTCTTATCCGGAAAATAGTATTTGGCCTATCCGGAATAACAATTTTTTGGGTGTTATCCGGAATGAGAGGGTTTACTAGTTCGGAATAATTAAAAATGACCAAAATGAAAATAAGCTAAAATCTAATAAGCACTTATCTAAAAACTTAACCAAAATGATTTTAAGAAAAAGCTTATAAGCCAAAATTAAAAAACTTTTAAAAACACTAAATAATAAAAATATTTAAAAACAACTTTTTATAAAAATTAACTAATAAGCACTTAATTAAAAATAAGAAAATTAACACAATAAGCACTAAAACACTATAAGCTATAAAAATCAAACACATAAAAACCAAAAGCACAATCAAACAAGAACATGATTAATTAAACTACATGATTATCAAAATTAAACAAGATTAAAAGATTAAGAAAGGTAGAATGAGAATGATTAACTGAAAAAGCTTGAAATTATAATGATTAAAGATTCAAATTACAAGATTAATGAAAAAGCTTAAAACATTTAAGAAAAGCTAGAGAGAGAAAGTAAATTACACTACTCTTACTCCTAAAACTAAACTATCCTAAAATGACTAACCACCTCCTAATGACACATTAGGAGGGTATTTATAGGAGGAGTAAAATGTTGATACTTTCTTCATTCTTTCTTCTTTTCTCGACTCGATTTAAATTCTTTTTCTTTCTCGACGCCGTCTCAGGATTTGTCGATATAAATTGAACTCGTCTTATAATTTTCTTCTTTAGTTAGACTTGGTTCTTCGACTTCATTAAACTTCCGTCGTTAGACTTTTTCTTCGATAAATCTTCATAATAGGCCTTGGACTTCCGTTCTTTTTGCACTCTTGATCTTTTGACTTCGTCTTTTCTCGTTTTCATCGATAAAAGCCCGTGAGAGACCGTGTTTTCTCCCTTTTTCACTTTTTGATCCTAAATCACAACAAAAATACAAACCACGCATAATTCCAACATTTACGACATAAAATACACGTTTTAGCTTGGTTATTGTTATTATTAAGTGGTAAAAGGATGTGTGTTTTTACACCTATTAAATCCCCTACACTTAACCATTGCAATGCCCTCATGCAATGCATTAATTTCAAAGCACATATTACATTTCTCATCATAATTAACCCACCTTGGCCTTTATTAAATACTAAACATTAAGGAAACTAAAAAGATAGAAATATATACAAAACAAGTAAAGAAATCAAAGACTTACATTGGGGTTTTGGTTGTCATGAATGTTTATCATCCTCAAGTTTCACGTTCTCCACACCAAGCTTATAAACGAGATCATTGTTATTATAAGTTAGCAAACTAACACAAATTCATGTGGCCCAATTATTCACTTAGACTCCCTTATTCCTAGGTGTATCTCTTATATTTTATTGTTGTCTTTAATGATCACGAGGATGCATTGTTGACTTATTTTGATAGTTTATTTAGGCTGAAAATAAAGTAGGACGATTTCATCAATAGTTAGCTAAAGGACAAAATCTTTTAAAACTGCTTCTCGGGACCTCTTAAAGTTCATATCTTGGCATAACTCGCTTCACGATTTGAGACCTTTCTCCGACCGATATTTGGCAGCGACTTCATACTTCGAATCTTGAGAGACCTTCTTGAAATTATGGTCTTCTCTTCATAATTGAAATTTCTTCACTTGAAGTGTTTGAGAGATTCTTCAATTTTGGACCACGAATTCTTCAATTTTCTCCAATCTTTATTTTGGACTTTGATATACAACGATCCGCCTCCTTTTAGGACTTGGATCTATTTATCCTCATACCTTGTTAGGGCATTTTCGGATAGACTTCTCCATGATCTTTAGGGGAGTATTTGCTTTTCGTCGTGTGTCTTGATCCTTCATATTGATTTTTGATAAATGATTCTTCACATCACTTTTGGATCTTTAGCAACAAAATGTAGCCCTCATGCCTTGTTAGGGCCTTTTCGGACTTGCCAATCTTCACATCCCGCTTCAATAAGTTATGCCTTGGCTATGAACTCTAATTAATACCGAGCAACTTTTAAACGATCTTGCGCTAGAAGCTAAGTAACTTTTCAAATTGTACAACCTTATATATTGCAATTAAATTTATTAGCAAGCGTTTGGAGAAAAAGCTTATAATCAACTCACATAAATTCATGAAAGAATACCAAACTTATAATTGACTCTATCATCTCTCGTTCTCCAAAATTTAAAATCTCAAGGAATGAGACTCGTGGATGCTTAGCCAATTAAATCAAAGTTTTGGGTTTTCAAGTCATCTATAGGATCTTGTAACTTCTTAGACTTTTTTAAGTATAGAATTCGCATTTTAAAGTTTCCTTGATAAACGACTTTCTAGGATCAATTATAGGAACTTGCGAAAAGTTCTCGTTCTTAACCCGTAAGAGTTAAGACTTTCGCGTTTTAAAGTTCCCTATATAAAAGCCTAGCAAAACTTGACTTAAACACGTTAAGGATACTAGCTAGAGTAAACTTGGATAAGTAAACTCGGGTTGAGTCAAAAGATTCATGACTTTGAAAAATTAAAACCACTTTATTCAAAATTTATTCTAGCAAAGAAAGTAAATAACGATAGCAAAGGAAAATACTACTATACAACTAGGCCAAAATTGATTAAAAATTTTGAAAAATGTCAAAAAATTAGATTTTCCGGTTAAAATGAGGAAAAATACAAGGAAAAGCCCACTTAACTCCGATAGAAGTCCCCATACACTTGATATAAACATTGTCCTCAATGTTTAAGCATGTGGGAGTAAACTCCCCTACACTTAGGATAATGTGCATGTTGTTTAAATCTTGCTAAGGAAAGGACAACTAAAGTGAATCCTATTTCAATCATAAATGATAAAATAATGAATCAAAAAAGTTTTGGATTGAACCGGGAAGACGGGAACACGGGATCACGGGTCGTCAAAAGTCATCAAGAAAGGATCTTTGATAGCACGAATCCCTGCACATGATAACAAAGAAAACAACAAACACATACGAGGGTCTCCCCCTACACTTATTATAAAAACAGATAAATATAGATAGATAATCGGGTTGCCTCCCAAAAAGCGCTTGTTTTTGTTAACCGAGTCACGAGCCTGACTCGTCCCCGAATTAAATGGTCCATAGGGAAGTCTCGAATGTAATACCGGGATCAAAGACCTTGACCTTGTTCCCGGAGGACAATAATGAAGGAGATGCCGGAGGATAAATCTTAAAGGGTAGAAAAGTCCTCTCAACATATGAAAAGTATGTGAGGTCGTGATCCACGGGAGGTGGGGTGGGTAAAGGAATCAAATTGTCATCCCCAAAAGATATATGATTATCACTGAGCGGCAAAGCCGTAAAGGTGTCAATCATGGAATGGTCAATGTCACCCCATGGGTCAAAGCACTCATCCTCGGTAATGGTTTCTAAAGGTTGGGATAAAAGGTGCTCAGGAGGGGGACTTGGGACAATATCTTCATGCAGCAAATTATCAAAAAGAATAACCCCCTCCGTGTCATCATCATCAATACCCGAAGGTATTGAGAGAATGTCGATTTCCTCCATAGCTGTATCATTATTCTCAACTGAAGTAATAGACGGAGGTAAAGACTCAAAAATAGGAGAAGAATTCAACGCTTCAATTTTAGCAATAAGAAGATGAGCTTTCAGTAATTTGTCGCGAAGAATAACGTCTTCCACCTCATCTACAAGACCAAGTTCAGTGGTGAACTTCTCGTAAGTCAGAGAGAATAAATCAACATCACCCTCATCGCCCGGAGGAGATTGAGAAATTTCAAAAGTTAAATTCTCATAGCATGGAGAAAAATCATCATCATTAAGAGCGACCTCGTCCGTAAGCTCAACAAAAGTAGGGACATCACAAACCTCATCAAAGAATTTATCAAGATCAAAATCACCAATCTCACTCGATGTATCACTATCCTTAGACGCATTAGGGATATCAAGAGTAGGAGCAGTAATCTCAGAAGATGGGTTGAGATTATAGATATAATCCTCGTCATCATCATAATAGTAGTATGGACGCACAAGAGGAGGAGTATAATCACTAAGATTAGATACTTGCTCTTATTGCTGTCGCTTTTCCTCCTCCCTTGCTTCGCGTATGCTAGCTAATTCTTGTTGAACGTATTGAAGTGTATTCAAAAAAATGGCTCGTTCTTCTTCACTCATTCCAACAGAAGGTTGATGATCGAGGGTGTATTGTGGGGGCTCAAAATTATGAAAACCGGAATTATAGCACGGATGTGGTCCATCATAGATCATCGGTTGAAAAGAATTAGAACACGGATTTGGCTCATAATAATTCATTGGCTGACAATAAGAAGTATCGTGAGGGCCCCCACAATTGTTACAACACGGGTATTGAGAGAAACCCGGTGCATTTTGTTGATATGGATCGTCATATATGGGAGAGGGTGAAATAGTGTCATTAGAAGAGAAGAATGAATTGAAATAGGAATTGATAGAATTGCACGATAGACAACGACCAAATTCGTAATTAGGGATATCCATTCCACACCGTTCGCATGAATACCATTGACAGGATTGACTACCAGAAGATGGTCTTCCACACCCTACACAGTCAACAAACGAATCCATTAAACACAATAGATAAGCAAGAAGAATATTTTTGGTGCAAAACTTTCGAAAAAGAAATGCTTTTTATGATTTTTCAAATGTTTTTGGATTTTTGAAATTTTCTATTTTTTTGGATTTTTGAAAAATTTTGGCAAGAAAATAACGTTCAAAAGTGAACGGATCCCAAAATCCAACGCGTGTCTCACAAAAAACCGTTAATCTTCACGAAAAGAGCTGGCAGCGGCGCCATTTAATACAGGATTTTTGGCCAAGTATAAAAATTTGTTCGTCTCGATTAAATTCGAATTGATTACCAGTTGAAAGTGTGACTCAGTCGTTCTTGGTGAATAAAAAGGATGTTTGGTTTTCTATTTCTACTTAAAAGGTAAATGCGCAAAATAATAACAATAAGCTAAAAGCAATTAACTAATAAAAACAAAACAATATAAATAATAAAACGTGAATTTAAAACGAAATAATTAATAAAAATAAAACTAAACGAAGAAATTAACTATCGACTCGAAAATAAAGTTTACTTAATGAAAAAGGAGAGAATAAAACTAAGATGGTACATTAAAGCTAAACGAGGCAAAACCTAAAGCGGGTACTGATATGAGTGATTTTACTCATATCAATAGTATCTAAAAACGATGAATAAATGCAATAAATGTTTAAATATGGCCTTGTATTCGTTTGTTTGTCGTTTTATGTGTGTAGGTACAAAGTTCACGAAAATCAACAAAAACCGACACGAGGTTGAAGAAAAAGATCGAGAAGCCAAAAACGAGTTCGTTTTTGAGGATTTAATTTTATCAATGATTAGTGGGCCTAGTGGGTCCCACATTTGATTAATGGGCCTTAAAAGCCCATTATTATGCTTATGTTTTCATTTTGGTCAAAAGCCCAAATCAAAGCCCATTTACAATATTAAGTGACGGATGGGATTAATATTTAAAAAAACCCATCAAGCCCAAATGAGAGCCAAAGTTTACAAATAGTGACGGTGGAGAAAAGTTTATATAAACTTTGGGTCAAATGTGACGGTCAATACAAGAAAAGAAACAAAGAAAAAAAATATAAAACAAAGAAATAAAGAAAAGAAAAGACGAGAGAAATTGGGGAAAGCATTATCCCAGCCAAGAACCCTAGAATTAAGGGGATCTTGATTGACCCAGCGATTGATGTACACGCGACTTAATTCCACGATAAAGGGATGCACAGAGCGTGTATAGCACGCAGATTCCAAGAACGAGGCATCCTCGTGGCTTAATGGTGCGTCACTCCTCTCTTGTGATTGGTCAAGCCACCTGCTACCAATCATTAGAGCCAATAAGACCATGCCACCTCAGCTCCAAAGAAGCACAAGATTGGCCACGTTGGCAATCCAAGTGAAGGTAAACCAATCTCCACCCTTGGATCTTAACAAACAGGAGAGAGAAGAAGGAAGAGAAGATTGAAGGGCCTATAATCAGTCCTCAGCAATCACCCACCCTTCTCGGTGTCCTATAAAACCCTCCTCCATATTCAGTAAAATCATCCCTTTTCTTTTCCTAGTGTTATAATGGTAGTGTAGATTTAGAGTAATTTTGTATTATTTTTCTTATTAAATATTGTATGTTTTGGTTTTAATGAAATAAAATTCCATTTATAGTCTTTGATGTTCTGTTAATTTCAGTTTTATAAATCTCTAAATACTTTGGCAACCTAGATCTTAAAGACTGTTATAACTAAAAGTTACTCGAGTTAGCTTAATTGGTAGCTAAATTGATTAACTGAATGAGATTAGGGATATAATTGTTTATCCCCAATGGATAAATGACAAATTGAAGTTGCATTTTCGATCCATACTAGTGGGTTCGGGTTATATTGATGTTTCTTGATGTCTGATGATTTGGATGATGAGTTTTGGTGTCGAGATTGTTATAAGTCCGCTCAGCGCGCGGCTTCTGCCCAACGGTTATCTTCAATAGACGATTAAGCACACCTTTTGTTTTTCTGCATATTAGTTTAAGAATATCTGCTTTAGCTTAAATGTGGAATCTGGTTAAAAGTGGGATTTAATATATGATCTGTTTTCAGTTATAGTTATTCTTATGGGTTGGCTTAGTTTAATTATCTATTATGGTATAGAGATAATTATCGTGTAATTGGATTGAACGTTCATGCTTAATGCCTTCTAGTTATAATAAGTATGATTATGATCTGAACTTGGTTTATGTGTGTATTGATTTGCTCTAGCTTGCTTAACTTGTTGTTAGGAAGTATGATTACGAATATAAATCTGTTATGAATGTTGGATGGATTAGAGTTTAGGTCTAAAATAATCTGTTTAAGGGATATCTTGCTTTTAGCTTTGTACTTGTTGCATTATCATTATCTTAGTTGTGTTAATTTGGTAGATTCACTGTTACTACATTTTATCTGTTAATCTATGCTTAATGACCTGCTGCTTAGTTGCTTCCATAGTCTGCAGGTTTAGTTTTCTCGTTGATTTATTATGTGATTATTTCCTTGGCTGCTGTAATTGATATTCTGTTTAATACTGCTGCTCGTTATGTTTTGATGTACTTGATCATTGAAGATGATGTTGCATAAGTGCTGAGAGTTTGGTATTTTACCTACTGGTTAGTTTGGTGAGATTAGGATTGACTGAAGTGTTAGTTTAATTTTGGATTTACTGATTATTGTGATTGTTCTTCGGAATGGGTGTTTGTTTATTTTATTTAATCTGATCTTGAGTTATAGATTAAGCGTTTAGGTTGTTAAATTTGACTGAGCTGGTGTTTAAGGTCTGCTATATATTGTTATATGAATCTGAGTTTAATTTGTTCATGAATCTGTTCGTTGTGGGTTGTAATTACTGTTATAGGATTGTGATAGCTGGTAGAGTAAATTAAGCTGTGTTTGAGTATGTCTCATTTGCTGAAATATCTGTATTAATTTTATTTGAATTACTGATAATCGTTGGAACTGTTTTATTGGTCTGTTTTTAGGATTTATTCTGAGATATATTGTTGCCATTCATTGTTCAAGTTTTTAGTCTGTAATTTGTTTTTCGTTATTAATGGTTATTTATGTACTCTTATGTATATATGGGATGATTGATTATGAATATAATCAGATCCTATTTTGCCAAAAATAATAATAATCACAAAAATGGTCCTTTGTTGGATTCGAACTCGCGACCTAGCGATTCACAACCAAGCACCCTAACCATCTGAGCTTCTTGCCTTTTTGTGTTTAATTTCCGTCACTTTAATTAATATAGTAACTAGAGTAATAGCTGGCAGATTTTTATTTACTTTTATCTTCATTTGTAATCATCTAGTTAAATTTCTTTTATAAAGTTATTTTTTTTAGATAAAAGTAAATCAAAATTTTAATAAAATAAAGATAAAAATTAAAAAATAAATAAATAAAAATGTTTTTATCAATATTAAAAGTTTAATAAGTTTTTAATAATTAAATTTTCATTAGTTTAGATTTAAATTAAAAAAAAAGAAATATAGTTTTAAAAATAGATTTGGTTTAAGTAAATTTTAATAAATTTAATTAGTTTAATTAGATTTCTAAAAAATAGTTTAAAAGTTATTTTAATAGATTAATTTTTATAGATTTTTAAATTAGTTTAATTTTAAATAGTTTTAAATTTTAAGTAATTTTTATTAGATTAAATAATTCGGGGTTTACGATTCATGCACTTTAGGATTAAAATAAGTTTTAAATTTGTAGACTTTAATTTTAGTTTAAAAACCGAAAACCAATTCAAAACAATTGTCCAAATCGAATCAAAATGTCTCAAATTCACTCGATCTTCGTGTACAACGAACTTGGTTCATCACGTGTTTAATTGAGTCTGTCTTTGGTAATATTAGTCTATTACTTTTTCCTAAAGGTAATTTTCTAATTTACCCTATAACGTATTTTAATTATCACTATACTATCACGATCACATCAAAATATTTTAAAAAAAACCATCAAGCCCAAATGAGAGCCCAAGTTTACAAATAGTGACGGTGGAGAAAAGTTTATATAAACTTTGGGTCAAATGTGACGGTCAATACAAGAAAAGAAACAAAGAAAAAAATATAAAACAAAGAAATAAAGAAAAGAAAAGACGAGAGAAATTGGGGAAAGCATTATCCCAACCAAGAACCCTAGAATTAAGGGGATCTTGATTGACCCAGTGATTGATGTACACGCGGCTTAATTCCAAGATAAAGGGATGCATAGGAGCGTGTATAGCACGCAGATTCCAAGAACGAGTCATCCTCGTGGCTTAATGGTGCGTCACTCCTCTCTTGTGATTGGTCAAGCCACCTGCTACCAATCATTAGAGCCAATAAGACCATGCCACCTCAGCTCCAAAGAAGCACAAGATTGGCCACGTTGGCAATCCAAGTGAAGGTAAACCAATCTCCACCCTTGGATCTTAACAAACATGAGAGAGAAGAAGGAAGAGAAGATCGAAGGGCCTATAATCAGTCCTCAGCAATCACCCACCCCTCTCGGTGTCCTATAAAACCCTCCTCCATATTCTGTAAAATCATCCCTTTTCTTTTCCTAGGGTTGTAATTACTGTTATAGGATTGTGATAGCTGGTAGAGTAAATTAAGCTGTGTTTAAGTATGTCTCATTTGCTAAAATATCTGTATTAATTTTATTTGAATTACTGATAATCGTTGGAACTATGTTATTGGTCTGTTTTTAGGATTTATTCTGAGATATATTGTTGCCATTTATTGTTCAAGTTTTTAGTCTGTAATTTGTTTTTCGTTATTAATGGTTATTTATGTACTGTTATGTATATATGGGATGATTGATTATGAATATAATTAGATCCTATTTTGCCAAAAATAATAATAATCACAAAAATGGTCCTTTGTTGGATTCGAACTCGCGACCTAGCGATTCACAACCAAGCACCCTAACCATCTGAGCTTCTTGCTTTTTTGTGTTTAATTTCCGTCACTTTAATTAATATAGTAACTAGAGTAATAGCTGGCAGATTTTTATTTTCTTTTATCTTCATTTGTAATCATCTGATTAAATTTCTTTTATAAAGTTATTTTTTTAGATAAAAAGTAGATCAAAATTTTAATAAAATAAAGATAAAAATTAAAAAAAATAAAAATAAAAATGTTTTTATCAATTTTAAAAGTTTAATAAGTTTTTAAATAATTAAATTTTTATTAGTTTAGATTTAAATTTTTAAAAAAAAGAAATATAGTTTTAAAAATAGATTTGGTTTAAGTAAATTTTAATAAATTTAATTAGTTTAATTAGATTTCTAAAAAATAGTTTAAAAGTTATTTTAATATATTAATTTTTATAGATTTTTAAATTAGTTTAATTTTTAAATAGTTTTTAAATTTTAAGTAATTGTTATTAGATTAAATAATTCGGGGTTTACGATTCATGCACTTTAGTATTAAAATAAGTTTTAAATTTGTAGACTGAATTTTAGTTTAAAAACCGAAAACCAATTCAAATCAATTGTCCAAATCGAATCAAAACGTCTCAAATTCACTCGATCTTCGTGTACAACGAACTTGGTTCATCACGTGTTTAATTGAATTCGTCTTTGGTAATATTAGTCTATTACTTTTTCCTAAAGGTAATTTTCTAATTTACCCTATAACGTATCTTAATTATCACTATACTATCACGATCACATCAGGTACTAAATAAAAGATAAAACTTGAACTTTACGAAAAAATATTAATTTTAAAATTAGACGAAAAATATAACTAAAAATACGTGACTTTCAGAAATAAAATCTGAAAAACTTTCAGATTAAACTTAAAAATTACGGAACAAAATAACAAATAAACAAGCTAGCAGGCAGCTAGCTCAAGTTAGCAGCCTACTAGCTGAAATTGGCGCGAAAACAAGAAGCAGCCAAGTAGGCTACCATGTCACCATGTTACTTATACGGAATAAAAGTTCATTGGTTATCCGGAATAGTTTAGTTCTCTTATACGGAATATTGACTATTTCCTTATACGGAATATTGACTATTGATTATACGGAATATGGTTTTTCTTTCTCTTATCCGGGAAATAGTATTTGGCCTATCCGGAATAACAATTTTTTGGGTGTTATCCGGAATGAGAGGGTTTACTAGTTCGGAATAAATAAAAATGACCAAAATGAAAATAAGCTAAAATCTAATAAGCACTTATCTAAAAACTTAACCAAAATGATTTTAAGAAAAAGCTAATAAGCCAAAATTAAAAAAAGTTTAAAAACACTAAAAAATAAAAATATTTAAAAACAACTTTTTATAAAAATTAACTAATAAGCACTTAATTAAAAATAAGAAAATTAACACAATAAGCACTAAAACACTATAAGCTATAAAAATCAAACACATAAAAACCAAAAGCACAATCAATCAAAAACATCAATCAAACAAGAACATGATTAATTAAACTACATGATTATCAAAATTAAACAAGATTAAAAGATTAATAAAGGTAGAATCAGAATGATTAATTGAAAAAGCTTGAAATTAAGATGATTAAAGATTCAAATTACAAGATTAATGAAAAAGCTTAAAACATTTAAGAAAAGCTAGAGAGAGAAAGTAAATTACACTACTCCTACTCCTAAAACTAAACTATCCTAAAATGACTAACCACCTCCTAATGACACATTAGGAGGGTATTTATAGGAGGAGTAAAATGTTGATGCTTTCTTCATTCTTTCTTCTTGTCTCGACTCGATTTAAATTCTTTTTCTTTCTCGACGTCGTCTCGGGATTTGTCGATATAAATTGAACTCGTCTTATAATTTTCTTCTTTAATTAGACTTGGTTCTTCGACTTCATTAAACTTCCGTCATTAGACTTTTTCTTCGATAAATCTTCAGAATAGGCCTTGGACTTCCGTTCTTTTTGCACTCTTGATCTTTTGACTTCGTCTTTTCTCGTTTTCATCGATAAAAGCCCGTGAGAGACCGTGTTTTCTCCCTTTTTCACTTTTTGATCCTAAATCACAACAAAAACACAAACCACGCATAATTTCGACATTTACGACATAAAATACACGCTTTAGCTTGGTTATTGTTATAATTAAGTGGTAAAAGGATGGGTGTTTTCACACCTACTAAAACTTTCTTTTTAAGAAAATGTTTTATTAAATTAATTATTTGAAAATGGCATATTCTATCTTGGTTTGGAATATCCTTTCAGGATATTTTAATCCCCAGATTCGAACCAATCCACTAAAAGACAAAAGGGAGCGGACTCTACGCCGACGGTTCCTTAGCACCTATAGCGGTTCCTTACCGATAAGGAACCGCGGGCTCCAATAAGGAACCGCGGGCCGATATAGCCGTTGGATGTTTGTCTTATAAATAGTGGACCATTCTCAGACTTTCAATCCACCTCTTTTGCACATACATTTCCAGATTCTTTCATACTTCTTAAATCACTCAAATCCTTGACCATTTGTTTGATTACTACTTGTTTAGAAGTGAATCTTTCTCCTCTCATATTTTCCTCTCTAAGTGCAAAGAGAAGAACACTATCATTCTTGAAGTGTTGTGTCTACCTCAAAGATCCATTGAAGATCCAAATTTATTTATTCATTGTTGTGTCATTATTATGAAGATCCAAGTAGTTGTGTCTATTTGGAAGTTGTGTATGTATTAAGGTTAATACTTAGTCCTAAAAGTATATTGGTGTAGATTGGTCCTAGCTAAGATTAAGGCTTGACTTTTAGCTTAGAGTCAGAAATTGGTTATGCGACGTTATGTACGGTTTCTCCACCTTAAGGAGCTTGTTAATTAGTGAACTCTCAAGTAAGGAGTACTCGAGGAGTAGAGTAGGAACGAGGAGTGAGCTTCGTTGCCGAACCACTATAAATCCTTGGTTTTTAGTTTGATATTTCCTTCACTTATCTCTTTACATTCATTATTCTTTATACTTGTGATTATTAGTTTAGTTGCACTATACATTCATTATTCTTTATACTTGTGATTATTAGTTTAGTTGCACTATATCTTGTTCATATTGTGTATAAGAAGGTTTCACATAAATACTCAAACTTAAGTTTTTGAAAAAGGATTTTTTAAAACCAACCTTTAACAAGTAAAGTTAAGAAACTATTCAACCCCCTCCCCCTTCTAGTTTCTACAATTGGTATCAGAATGTGGTTGCTCAAGACTTTTTAAAATATATTGTATTTTAAAACTTGAATCGATCTATGGATTCCAACAAGTATCTAGAAGGGCAATCTATGCAAAGACCACCTCTTTTTGAAACAGATAGTTTTATTTATTGGAAAAATAGGTTTGAGACTTATGTGAAATCAAAAGATTTAGATCTTTGGCATGTTATTACCAATGGTGCTTTTTTGCCATTTAAATATGATGAAGTTTCTAAAAGTAAGAAGATAGTCACTTTTGACAAAGCTAATGATGATACTAAAAGGAAACTTGCTAAAAATAATGAGGCAAAAATGGTGATTTATAATGCTTTACCAAAGAAAGAGTACGAAAGGATTTTTATGTGTGAAACCGCTAAAGATATTTGGAACACTCTTTTAGTAACCCTGATAATGGTAAAAACGTCTTTTAGGAAAAAGAGCGTATAATGCGGGCAAGTATTAAGCTCGACAATTTAGGAAAAACGTGAAGACGAAAATTCCAAGTTCGTTCTCGAAGGAGGTGTGTGATTTAAGTGCCAATAACATAAATCAAAGTTTGTATTAGTGTCGTTTTTGGGTGAGAAAAGAAGGAAAAATAAGGCGAATTATACTAAAAATTACCCTACGACGTAAAACAAACAAAATCGTAAAACGCGACGGAAAACGAAAGTGCTCAAAAAATTACCAAAAAATTACTATAAATCAATAAAAATGTAACTAAGACAAAAATGCAAGAAAAAATTTCCATAATGTTTTTAATAATTTTATATTAATTTTTAAAGTTTAATAAAAACCAAAAATTAAATAAAATTAAAAATAAGTCAAATTGAAAACTTTTTCTTTTGTAAACCTCAAAAATACTTTTAAAAACCTAAAAATGGTTTTTCCAAATTTTTAAAATACTTTTTCCTATTTTTAATCACTTTTCAAAATTTAAACAAAAAAATAATCGTAAAAAATAAATGAAAAACGTAAAAAATAAACTTTTTGTACTGAAAAGTCTTAAACTAAGTCTACAATGTAGGAAAAATGAAAAGCAGTAAAAAGCCTAAATGAATAAGCTGAAATCACCTTATTTATAAGCTGATGATAAAAATAAGCTAAAACAAAGCACACCTTAAATATTTAACCAAATCAACCCTGGACAGTAAAGTCCCTAGGGCGCAATGTTTAAGACGTTTTTATGTGAGAGGAGTGGCGCAGGTTCGAGTCCTGGCCACGTCCCATTTATAAAAAGATTTTTGTTATTTTCTTTTTATCAAAACTCAAAACCAGTAACTTAAACTTCCCAAAAACACAAATAACACCAAGACTAGACAAGATTAAATCAAAATAAAGGAAAAAACGTGCCCAGACTTTATAAAATGCTACAGTGGTAAACTATCAAAATTTACTTGTTGTCTGATAAATAAAGAACAAAGGATCGTTCTCTGACAAAAGCGGAAATTTCCCTAAGTGCTTATAAGCCCTGATTTGGCAAGTCAAGGCACCCCCACACTCATGGAAGTGTGGGGAGTCAATAAGAACAAGAAAACACAATCTCAATGCAAGAAACCACACAAGGATACCCAAAACCAGTTACTGATGTAACTGGTGGTCTGTTAGGGTACTAGCTGGTCTTATTGACCACTTGGGTGAGTTTTGGTTGGCCAAAACTCACTCAAAAACTCACCCAAGTCACTATAAACTTCAACCAATTAATTAGCAGTCCTAACTTACCCTATATTCTAACAGAAAATCAAATTTGGATTCACAAAACACTAAAACAAGACACTTATGGCCCTACTGATTTCTAAGGGTGTTTTTACCACTTTTACACATGCAAAACTAATTTTAAGCCTACCAAAATGAAAACCAAGTACCCTAAACAACTACTACCAACCTAGTGACTGTTTCAAGACTGTTTTTAACCAAGAATGTGTCAAGTTCTTAGCCTAAAACTCTAACCCCCAAACACCCCTTAATAACTGTGAACAAGATTTTTGTGAAGACTTTTTAAGCTAAGCAACTCCAAATTAATTATAAATCTCATTAACAAATATGTAAACCATAAACAGACATAAAAAAACCCATAAACTAGCATCAAATAGTTTGAACACAATAGTCACATAAATAAAAAAACTTCACTTCTTTGAAGGGTTCAAGCCAAATACCTAGTATGGTTTACATCCAAACCATACAAAGGCCAGCTGAGGCCTTCTCCAAATAAGCTAGGGCTTATGCTTATGAGCTTTGGTGGTGACTGTTGATGTAGAGAAAGAACTAAATATCTTCAAAAAAATGGAACCATGAAGAGAATGCCTATGATGTTTCCACCTGCATACACAAAGCCAACCATGAAGATAACTTTAAGTTTGAATAAGCTGAAACCACAAGTTTGTCAGGCTTGTGGTGAAGGCTTATTCAAACAGTAAGAGTTAACCAATGAATAAAAATAAGATTTTTTATGAAAAATCTTTGAAACACAAAACCTTTTGAAACCTTTTTGAAAATTGATTGGAATAAGTAACAAGTTTAAAACCCTTGTGATTAGCTTTAGTTGTCACATCAACTAATCCTAAAGGTTTTAAGACTTGGATCCACAAATGTTAAAAAAAAACGTTTTTCTGAAATTTTTGTAAGAAAACCAACCCTTTGATAAACTAAAAATAATTTGCAAGAAAAGTAAATATTAAACTACTAAAACAATTAAAAGGAACTCAGTTATTGCATCAAAACAAAAATTTTCATTTTCATTAATCATTAAAAAAATTTACAAAAAACTGGAACAAACAAAATAAAGGGTACAGGCACCCTTTATATACTACTAGATGAAGATTCTAGATACAAAATACAAATGATAAACCCTAATCCTGAAAGTCGTAAAAGCCCTTGGTCAAGAAAGTTTGAAAATCGTCAAAAGATGCCCATGTGATATCTTGCTGGCATGAGTTGTACTTGTTCAATCTTAGCTGTTAAAAAACTCCTTGGAGACCAAGAATTGAAGGGGAATCATTGGATAGCTGTTTAGATGCCATTGTTGCCAAAAATGAGGGAGCAGGGAACATTGGTGGGGTCACTTAGGGTCACGGGTGAAGTGGGTTGGGTGTGGGTTTTGGTTAATGTAGTGTTAATTAACATTCTGGAGGTTTTTAGATAAAACCCCTTTGGTTTAATGCTAATTAGGATTAGGGTTTGTGATTCATAGGTGTGTGTTTTAGTGTGTATTTAATCGGTATTTGGGTTTAAAAATATGTTTAAGAGGGAAAATTAATAATCAGTTTAATAACTCATTATTATTTTGGGTGGATTGTGACGTGGAGTGGGGTGTGAGGTGTTGGATTGTGGTTGGTTGGGTGGGGTGATGTGGAATCATGATTGGCTGGGGATGGTTGTAGTGTCGCCTATGTTTAGTCCCCAACTTTCCAACTTGTTGTCACTTTGATTTAAACAGATCATAAACAAACTTCCTTTGTTATGGAAGTTTGTTTTTTCATACTTTGGCCACCAAAATTCATCATAACTTGTTCCAAGGACTTTCTTTGTAATTTAATCATTCTTCAAGGACTAATAATGGTAAATTCTTGTTATTTTAGGGACCCTTTTGTAACTTTTTTAGTTTTACAAGGGTATAGAATGACAAGTCTTCAAAAGTAGAGGTACCAATCTTGCCAATCTTCAAAACTTCAAGGACTTGAATGAAAAACCATGATTCGTGTCCGGTTCTTTGTGCGGCTTCGTTTCCCGTGTTTGTTTTTGCTTCATTCTTGTGATCTTTTGTCTATTTCATGATATCCGTACCTAAAATACACAATGAACAAACACATGCATATTTTTGGGTATTTTGATGATGTTTTAAGCGTTTTAAGCCCGATTTGGACAATGAAACTATGTATAATTACAGTCTCATCACTCCCTCATACTAAACCAATGTCGTACCCTCACACAATGCTAGAATTAAGTATCGTAGCACTTCCAAAATTCATTTTATAATGATATTTATTAAAGACTTAAACTTAAATAAACTACTACACGTGTTTTAGACATAATGTATTGTTTTCATCACGATAAAGTGACTTTTAGGGTCAAAGAATAAGAACACGTGAATGCCTCTTAGAGATAAGTTCGTCATCCTGGATTTTCACTCGATTCCATGCTAAGCGTGTAACGAGATCATTGTTATTATAAGTTAGCAACACAACCATATCTCATGAGTGTTAATTACTAACCTAAACTCCCTTATTCCTACTTGGTATCTCTTATATTTTATTTTTGTCTTAATGATCACGAGGATACATCATTGCCTTATGCGTGAATATAGATTAGGTCTAAAAATAGAGTCTTAACGGTGTAACCAAAATCATCGAATTAATAATTCACCCTAATAGACAACGATGTCAAAAAAATAAGTCAACAAGAAGGATCGATAAACACGATTTTAGAATGGTTTTGAACATGAGACTTATTACCATGACTTTTATTATCCGTCATCATCGGTGGTTTTATTATCATGGTTTACCTCCATCTTTTATTCAACTTCGCCGTGAAGCTTTTATTATGACTTTGGTCTTGCCCTTGTCTTTTATTATCCGCCATCATCGGTGGTTTTATTATGACTTGACGTATATCCTCACGCTAAAGCGAATTTTGGATCTTTAAAGCTTCAAAGATTAAGGCTTGATTCAATTTCAATTTGGGCATAGATTTTTCGGCCTTGTGAGCTTCAAGTTTCTGCTTAATTTAGGTGAGCACTTGAAATCTTATTATTGGGTGAAGCTTTCTATTATTCGGGTTGCCAATACTTTAAAATCGTGACGTTGGCGATATCTTAATGTTTTCCCAATTTAATTACATGGAAGCTACTAAAACAAATTAGAAACCAACAATAGTGACTAAACCGCTAAATCAATATTTATTAACAATTTATCATAAAAGCGTGGGGAGAATAAGCTAATAATTACTACACATGAGATCGTGAAAGCTTAAGAGACTTATAAATAACTCTATCATTTCTCGTCCTTATTTAAGAGACTTAGCCTAAAAAGTTAAGGAGTCAAAGCTAAGTGCTCAACACGCACGGTCGAGTCAAAAATTACTCTTATTCTCACCATCGGAAAACCTACATTCGTGTCTTAAACACTTATGAAAAATACGAAATTTTTTAAAATTTGGCCTTTTTAGCCTTATTTTGCAACAAAACGATAACAAAAAGATGAATATTGGATTGCGTGGTGGCGTAAGCAAGGTAAATATTTACTCACCCCCATACTAAAACTAAACATTGTCCTCAATGTTTCGAGTCTAGGGGTGAAAACACCCCCATACTAGAGACGTAGTAGAATTCTTAATCTCGAGCATGGAAAGGGTAAAACAATAACCTAAAATCCGTTTATGAATTATGCTAATAAGATAAACGTTTGAACGTAAAAGGATATCATCGGATATCGGAATCTCTAAAGGCAACGATCAAAGCTCGAGTGATCTGTAAAACGAACACGAGAGGCTTCAATGATGACGATGAACCTAATGAATCACAATCACAAACACCCACAGAACAAAGGTTGGAAGAGCACAAGTCCCCTCGTTACACTATTAAAAAAACCATATTCTCTCTCTCTCTATGGGCGAATTACGAAACCATCATTTTTTGTGCCTCATCTTTCAATTCTGCTAGTCATCATTCATCATTTCACGCTTGATTCTGTGATCTGATTGTTGGTTTTATTTAGTCCTGTCGTTATTACGTGTGAGTGGTGTCGGCTTGTGATTCGTTCGCTCCCGATATTTAACTGTGATCATTTAGTAAACGGGGATCTTTATTTTTCCTCTGATCTGTAGCCAGAATCCCTTGTTAAACGATTCGACGTGATCTAGGGTTTTGGATTTGTGGTACATTTAGGGTTTCTGTTTTGCTTAATAGCTAGGGTTTTTTGTTTGCTGGGGCTTATTTTATTATATTAGTGTGGTTCATTATGGTGGTACATTAGGGTTTGGGCGTGTGACGTTTGGATTCAAACCCTAATTTTTTAGGGTTTTGATCTTCTGTATACGTGGTTTTTTACTTTATTTTGAGAGATGGAAACGGATGATTCTCCTATTGATGCGCAATCGTTGGTAACTAATTTCGATCAGTTTATTAAGAATTTGAGGTCGAAGGGTCCCCCTAAGAAAAATGTTTCGGTGGCCTCATCTGTTGGGGGTGCACTAATGGATGAAGGTATTAAGGGTACGGGGGCATCTTTTGCCTCGGTCCTTCAGAAGACCAAACCGAAAGCTGTGAAGATTGACGTGTTGCATAATGGCGAGATTGTTGAGGGTGCGAAAATTTCTCTTCTATTTAAAGCAATGGCGGAAATTAGCTCGAGGTTTGCTAATACTCTGTATGGGTATTTCATAGGGAAACGTCTAGCGTTTCCTCTAGTGGAGAACTATGTAAGGAATGCTTGGTAGAAATACGGGCTTAAGCGTGTTATGCTTGATGAGGGTTTCTTTTTATTTCAGTTTGATACAAAAGAGGGTATGGATAGTGTTATGGCGAAGGGTATGTGGTTAATCAGACTTGTTCCGCTATTTCTCAACATTTAGACGCCTGATACTGTGCTTAGAAAAGTGGAGATTCGGCGTGCTCCTGTCTGGGTTAAACTTCGTCATGTTCCTATATTGGCGTACTCAGAAGTAGGGCTGAGCCTAATAACTACCCAAATAGGTCGACCTATTATGTTGGACTCTTATACGAGCTCCATGTGCTTGAAATCAGGGGAAAGAAGGAGTATGCTCGGGCCCTTATTGAAGTTTCGTCCGAAGATACTAGAATCAATTGTGATAGCTATTCCAGAGGGAGACCGTACGGGGCATTCACTGGCCACGATTGAAATAGAATATGAATGGAAACCACCGCGTTGCTCGGGGTGTAAAGTTTTTGATCATAATGATAATTTGTGTCCTAAGGTGATTAGGGAGGAAGTGAAGGTTAAGGAGCAGGGGAATGACGGGTTTACTGAAGTTAAGTGAAAAAAGAATAAAGTGAACCAGGCGGTGCAGGTCAATGGTATTCGTTTGTCGAAGCCGGCTTTAAACCTTCATTTTAAAAGAGTGGAACAGGGGGAGTCATCCAAATCACAGCAAGGTAAGAAGGCTGTGAAGTATCCGAAATTTGGTAATGCCCAACCCTCTAATGAGGGTTTCACTGGTGGTCCGCATATTAAGCCCACATCTACACAACCGATAGTCACTAAGTCCATTGTCTCTACTACTAATTCATTTTCTTTACTTGATACCAATGATGAGAATGATTACATTAATGGTAGTGATAAAGATGTAGATGAGGAGATTATAATTGATGACCGGCAAGGTACACAAACGGAATCAACGGTAGGAGCAAGCACTCCTGTTACGGAGGTTTACAATGTGTAACATCGCTTCGTGGAATATAAGGGGTATGAATCTCACCCCTAAACAAACAGAGATTAGGCAGGTGATCTATGAAAATAAGCTTTCGGTATGTGAGATTCTTGAATCTCATGTATCGAATGCTAATTTAGATAAGGTGTGTAAGTCTGTGTTTCACCATTGGTCTTGGGTTTCGAATTCTATGGTGTGTATCAAGGGGACTCGTATTATTGTGGGATGGAACCAAAATGATGTGGATGTAACTGTTATTCATCAGACTGCTCAAGTTATGCATACCCGTGTGTGGTTTAAGCAGGAGAAGAAAGAGTTGTTTTGTTCGTTCATATATCATAATAGATATATTCAAAGAAGGGAGCTCTGGAGTGGTTTGGAATTACATAGCGTGTTTATCAATAATCGTCCTTGGTGCTTACTTGGGGATTTCAATGCAGCGTTATTTATGGAAGATACTACTGCTGGTGCTTCATATATGGATATAGCTATGAGAGAATTCAAGGAGTGTGTGGCGAATATTGGGTTAACTGATGTTCAAAGGGCTGGATTAGATTTCACATGGAATCAAAAGCCTAAGGGGAAGGATGGGCTCCTTAAGAAGTTGGACCGTATTATGGCTAATTGACAGTTCTATGATATTTTTGAGGGTGCCCGTGCTATTTTTAAGCCATACCGAATTTCTGACCATGCTCCTTCAGTCCTTTTCATCCCCAAGGTTGTTAAGGCTGATCCGAGACCCTTTAAATTTTTCAATATTGTTATTCATACTAACAGGTTCAAGAACGTGGTTGCGGATGTTTGGAATACGAGGGTGTCAGGTTTCTATATGTTCCAAGTGGTCAAGAAACTCAAATTGTTAAAGAAACCGCTGCGTAAACTTCTCCATAATAAGGGTAATCTTCATCTGAATGTTACTAATCTTCGTAGTCAGTTGGATCAGCTTCAAATTGCCGTGGATTGTGATCCTTTTAATGATGTGTTACGGGATGAGGAAGCTGTATGTGTTACAGCTTTCAATGAAGTTGTTTTACTTGAAGAGCAGTTTTTAAAACAGAAAGCTAAGATCCAATGGTTGAAAGAGGGTGATTCTAATTCCGCTTATTTCCATAAGGCAGTGAAGAGCCGTGTTAGTCGGAGCAGAATTGATGTTGTTGCTAATGCTGATGGGATGGTGTTCCAGAATGATCAAGTGGCGGGGGCGTTTGTTCACCATTGTGAAATGTTCCTAGGCCAACTTGGTAATACAGTTCCCTTTGATTCTGAAAATTTATTCCATAATCATTTATCGGAAGAGAGTGCGCTAGATATGGTTCGTGATGTGACAAATCATGAAATTAAATTAACACTGTTCTCTATGGGTAACAAAAAATCTCCAGGCCCTGATGGTTTTAAAGCAGCGTTTTTCAAGGAGTCTTGGGATATAATTGGAAACGATGTGTCTTGCGCTATTCGGGAGTTTTTTATTAATGGGAATTTACTGAAGGAATTGAATCATATGATCATTGCTCTCATTCCTAAGGTAAATGTTCCAGCTCGGGTGAATGATTATAGACCTATATCACGTTGTAATTTTATTTTCAAATGCATTAGTAAAATAATTGCTAATAGGATTAAGGAGAGTTTGAAATTATTGGTGAGTCCAAATCAATCCGCGTTTGTTTCGGGCCGTAGCATTTCAGATAATATTCTTTTGACGCGGGAACTTATGCATAATTATCATTTGGATCGTGGGGTTCCAAGATGTGCTTTTAAAGTTGATATTCAAAAGGCCTATGACACGGTTGATTGGAATTTTTTAAAAGATGTTCTTCAAGGTTTTGGGTTCCATGATAGAATGATTGGTTGGGTTATGGAGTGTGTTACCACTACTTCATTCTCGGTTTGTATTAATGGGTCTCTTCATGGTTATTTCAAGGGTAAAAGAGGGATCCATCAAGGGGATCCTATCTCCCATATTTATTTACTCTTATTATGGAAGTTCTTACTCTTATGCTTCATCGTAGAGTAAGGGATTCTTCTTCTTTTGCTTATCATAGATATTGCTCAAAATTAGAGTTGATTAACTTATGCTTTGCGGATGACTTACTCTTATTTGCTCATGGGGATGTTGATTCTGTGATAGTTATTCGAGAGGCTTTGGATGAATTTCAAGGTTCTTCGGGGCTGGTTCCAAGTCTTCCCAAGAGTACGGCTTATTTCTGCAATGTTCTTAATCATGTTAAGATCTCCATTTTGCAGATTTTACCTTTTGAGGAGGGCGGGATGCTGGTTAAGTACTTAGGTGTTCAGTTGGTGTCTTCCCGTATTATTTTTAATGATTGTAAGGAATTAATTGAGCAGGTTCAAAACCGTATTCATGATTGGAAGAATAAATCGTTGTCGATAGCAGGAAGATTGCAACTTTTTAAGTCAGTCATTGGTTCCATGCATGTTTTTTGGGCTTCTGTTTTTGTTCTCCCTGTGCGTGTGTTGAAGGAGATTGAGCAGCTTATGCGTGGCTTTCTATGGTGCCAAGGTAAAATGCAGCGTGGTAAAGCGAAAGTTTGTTGGGATGTGGTTTGTCTCCCGAAGGATGAAGGTGGTCTTGGGATTCGCAAATTGTATCATTTTAACGTAGCCCTAATGGTGACGCATATTTGGAAGCTGCTGGCTCGGAAGGAATCGCTTTGGGTAAAGTGGATCCATTCATACAAATTGCATGGCCGGAGTTTTTGGGATATTCCTTCTTGTGGTAATATGACGTGGGGTTGGCGTAAAATCTTGCAGCTTCGTCCTCTTATCCGAGAGCATGTTTGGTACAAAATTGGTAATGGTTCTCGAGTGATGGCTTGGTATGATATGTGGTGTTATCACAGTCCTCTAGCCACTGTTATTTCTACACGGGATATTTTCCGAGCGGGGTACAATTTGTTTTCGACACTTAATGAGGTGGTGCAAGATGGTGTATGGGGTTGGTCGGCTGAATGGTTAGTCAAATACCCTTTTTTACGGTAGATCAATGTTCCTCTCTTATCGGATAGACCAAATTGTTTGGAATGGCGTGGATTGGGGGGTATTCTGCCTTTTTCGGTTCAAACTGTTTGGGAGTCTATTCGTGTTCGGGATACGAGGGTTCGTTGGTATGAGGTTGTTTGGTTTAATCAATGTATCCCTCGTCACGCTTTCAATATGTGGTTGATTGTAAAGCGTCGGTTAAGAACTCAAGACACTTTACATGTGTGGGATGTTACTGAGGGTATGAGCTCGGTTTGTACTTTATGTGAGCGACAACCGAATACTCATGAGCATCTTTTTTTTGAGTGTATTTTCTCCAAACAGGTTTGGAGACATGTGGCTGATTTTGCAGGTCTGAGTGTAGCATTTGTCTCTTTTGACTCAATCATGTCAGTGCTTATCCCTACGGCAAAGTCTAAGACGTCGAAGAGTGTCATTGGTAGGTTGGTTGTTGCTGCTGCCACTTATTTTGTGTGGCAGGAAAGGAATAGGCGCCTTTAAAAGAACACTAAAAGATCGGTGAAGGAGGTTATTACGTGTATTATGTCCTCGGTTCGTCTTAAGTTGCTTTCTAGCAGGTTTAAGAGATCATCCGAAGGGGTTAATTTTGCTGGGTTATGGGGTCTCCCGGATTCGGTATTTCACTAGTTTTTTGTGGATGAATTTCTTTAGAGGTCTATGTACCATTAGATGGTTTTTCCCTATTGGTACTTTTGGTTTTGTAATGGTTAGTTAGTTTTCATATGGCCTGTCATATGAATTTTTAGAAGTTCAAGTGGTTCACTTGAGGTTAATGTGACATTCAGTCACATTCCATTGTACTTAACTATTTTTTGGTGTAATATATTTTACCGGGGAAATTGACCCTTTACCAAAAAAAGACGATAATATTTACAAGGATAAGCATGAGAATCCTCCACGAGGCACCTTGTTTTTGATAACCGAGTCAAAAGCTCGACTTGAATCCCCATATATGTGATCATTTAGGGATAATCATGGTTTGGTCATTTTTGGTGGAGCTTACATGATAAACAATGCCCAAAAGTACGTGGAGTACTTTAAAAACCCGATAAACGTATACCGGGGTTAAAGATAGCGTCCTATTTTTCGGATGAAAGACGAAATAATACTATCCAACGCATGCTAAAACCCCAAAGGGGTAGAAGAAAAGAGATGAGAAGTAGAAAGGTGGGACAATGGGTAAGTCAACATAATGAGCTACTCGAGGTAAACTCACACCAAGCAAATGAATATATTTTCCATTTATTGCATCGGTGGAAGCCTGAGATTTCCCTTTACAAGCAATTTCGGATCGTAAATCTCGTCCTCGGTGGAGAAACATGAGGGAATATAAGGGGCTTCCCCCACACTAGATCACACCAATCGTCGTCAAAAGGAGTAGACGAGGTGGTAGCACTCATAAAACGATGTGATGACGGAGTTAGACATGTAGAAAAGTCTTTTAAATCACATTTAAAATCCTTTCCTTTTTCATCTTTTAAAAACTCTTTATGAAAACCCGATTTGATAATGTCGAAAATATTTGGCGTGTCAAATTCAAAATTATTCGCGCTAAAATCCTCACATTTAAGTCACGGTTAGAGGGTGGTGGATTGTATAAGTTCTCAAAACGTTGATCAACAAAGAACACCGCCCCCTCGGGGTCAACATATTCGTCATCCTCATGAACGTCGATCTCATCGATTTATTCATCAAAGATAGGCTTGTCAAACCAAGGTTTGTCATTCCCCTCCTTGAGTATCTTAGAAACTCTCTCGAAAAGATCACGATCAAGCACGAAACCATCATTCCTTTGTGGGGATTGTTGATAAGTTAAATCCTCACGAATGTGGTAAACGTAATTCTCATTTGAGGAGTGTTGATTAGGCAACTCCTCGAGAATTTTATTTTTGGTGGTCACATGAGTTGGTTCATCATCGAAAATAAGACGTTCGAACTCATTTGGTTCATCCTCGATTTTGGAAAGATCAACCTCACTCGTAGGTAGGAGTGAAGGCATAAGAGATAGCTCTCGTTCAAGGATTTCCTCAATCTCAGGATCAAACTCGTAATCATCGTACTTCACATGTGAAGAGGTATTTTTGGGAGAATCCTCAAAAATGGCATGTGGATTTCGAAGTACATGATCAATCTCGGCAAAATCGCCATCGTCATCGTCAAAGAAAGAGTCTATGTGAGCACTCACAATCATGGTCTTACAAGTCGAATGGCTATGCTTAGGCGACTTTTCTAGGACGAGAGGATCGATGTCGATGAAACCTTTAGCCTCAACGGGTGTTGGGCTAGGAAAAGGAGGCACTTCGATGGAGTTAGAAGTGGAAGCCTCAAAGACGTGGTCCTTCGAAGGTGGTGAAGACGGGTCCATTTGTGTCATTGTCGTGATCGCACTAATGTCGCCCTTCGGAATTGGTCGTTCACTTGTTTCACCAAGTACATCCCAAAGTGATTTTTCATTCATAAATTTACGAATAACCTTTTGAATTAAGTACACGTATTCTTTATCATTAAAATCATCATCTTTAGAACTGTTCTTCTTAATTCTTTCAAAACATGCATTAAGCCTCATTCTTTCCGCCAAAGTTAACATTTTGAAATCATTAGAATATGAAACATTAGGTTTTGAAACCTCGGTTTTTTCATGATCATTAAACACTTGGGATTTACTCGTGAAAAAATCCATTTTATCCTCCCCATATCTCATAGTAAGTCTCCCCTCGTGGACGTCGATTACGGTTCGAGCCATTGATAAAAATGGTCGAACTAAAATAATGGGACATTTAGGGTCACACTCGTATTCGGATATGACGAAATCCGCGGGAAAAACAAACTTTCCAACTTTGACATAGACATCCTTGGCTATTCCAATTGGTATAAGTGGCGTATAATTTGCAAGCTCGATAGTCATGTTCGTGGGGGTATGATTAGGCAATCTCATCAATTTCCATAGAGAATGAGGCATAAGATTGATGCTAGCACCTAAATCGGGAAGGGCTAAACATCCCTTGTTGGAAACTCACTTTATGTGACGACATTTAAGAATTCCCATTAGTTATCATAGTCACACACATTTAGACTAGATCAGGTTCGTTGTAAAGTTTAGGTTGTGTGTGTGACTATATATACCCCTCCTTAGCTTCCAAGGAGGGGTGTTGCTTGTCATTTTGTTCATTTCAATACATTTAAATCTTTACATTCAACCTCTCTTCTCTCTCTCTAAACCAACAATGGCTACCACCACCTTCTTCCACCATGTGAGACCACCGGATCCGTTTTAGCATTTCTACATTTGGCATCAGAGCCTCGGTTCCATCCTTGGATCGTGTTCGTATATTCGATTTGGTAATCTAATTCTTTCTTTGTGTCTCGTTATATCATTTTTTTTTGTCTGTTTTGTCACAAAAATTTTTGTCACGTCTTATTTTTTGTCCAAACTGTCCAAACAGTCACATGTTTTGGGGTATCAATATACTCTTTCTCGGTTTCATCATCATATCATGGTCAAAGTTGGTCCATATCTGATATTTTCATTGGTCAAATGTTTACTGTTTCTGGGTTTTTATTTTTTCTTGTTTATGCAAATAGATAAGGACAAAGTTTGCAGATCCACCATTTTCGGTTTCTTCAAAACCCTTTTCAGATTGAACATTCAGATTGGGATTCAGATGGGGATTCCGAGTAGGACATTCCGATTAGACTATTTTTTTGGTCATTCCGATCGGTCTTTCCGATGGTCACTCAGTTTGAACATTCAGATTGGGATTCAGATTAAATCATTCCGATGATGACTTAAACATTGTTTTGACTCAAAAATAAAAACATTCTGATGGACTATTTTGAAAAATATTCCGATGGGATTGTTTTTTTTTACATTCCGATGGCCCATGTGTTTTAAAATCTTGTGAACCAAAAATGTAACCAAAAATCCATCACAACCGAGTCAACTCGGTAATTACCGAGTTGACCCAGTTAACTCACTGAGTTGACCCAGGTGACTCATGCACATACCAACTCAAAATCATTCCATCCTTATACCTCCACAACACCACAATCTATCCTAATCCCTTCGTCTCCTAACCCGTCTAAACATCAAAAAGACTCGAAACAAACACATAATTAATAGATCTCTGTTAATTTTTTCGTGTCATGCTTGCATGTCAAGATCTTCGAAGATCTATTCTCACGAAACCATATCATCATCGATCTGTTGGGATTAACCACATTAATATACGAATTTGAAGAAGATGTATAACAACTTTGTTATAATCTTTCTTCGATTCGTTAAAAGTAACAACATGCAACACCTACCTGAGATCTTTATTAAAAGATCTTGAAGACTTGATGATTGTTATTTGCCTCGGAAATAATTAACATCAAGGGGAATTGTTTGTTGTGATTTTATTGATAGGACGGATTGAAGAAGATGTGTTACTCTTTTGTGAGTTGTTTATCAGATTAGATAGGATGGATATAAGGAGATGGGGGGGGGGGAGTTTCGTATAAACTGATGATGAGATGTTATGTTTCGTCACAGATAGAAGCAGATTGGGAGAAGAGTATGATTTGGTGGCTGAATGCTAGAGAGAATAAAGCGGCTACTAAAATTGATTTAGGGTTGTGAAATGTGTAATGATTTTAGGGTTATGCATTTTATATCCTTAAATCATTCGGTTAATGGGCTGAACATTAGAGCATGGTTGTGTCTATGGGCCATACCATATCAACATGTCAAGACTTTCATATCCGTGTGTCAATATTGAGTGTTAATATTGAAAACTCGTGTGTTCATATTGAAGAAAAATTCCACCACGTGTGTTAATTTTTTTTTTGAAAGCCACGAATCACATGGATTGCTACTAAAATAGATATTGAACCAAGTTTAAGGAAATGATTTTCGGACCAGTACATGTTTGAAATTAGTTTTAAACTTTGGTTATTGATTGCTTATTAAACCGTATGTAAACATTGGTGTTTGGATGGTTATAAGTATAGGGCCAAGTGATACCATTATGTTTTATATGGGCTGATTTAAAATTTGTGTTTCATATACAATTTTTAATTTGTCATATTAAGCTATAATTGGGTAATTATCGGGGTTTATAAACAACAACGTGTCGAGACAAAAAGTGACGAGACAAAAAGTGACGTGACAAATGTGACGAGAATTTATTTGAGACGAGACCAAGAAAAAATGGGCGATTTTTTTAGTGGCTACAGATTTTGTTTGATCGGGTATTAATTACGTGACGTTGAAGACGGATTTTTCGAAGGCGTGTATTTATTTTATCTTTTAATAGATAACTTGCTCGTGCTTAATCCTAGAATGAAGACTTGGTTATCTGGTTTCCGGGTTCGGGGTGGATGGTTGATGACTCGGATAACTATCACTTAAAGGGGTTACATTGTTGTACTCAGTGTCACGCGCTTAGTCGACGTGGATAATTTCAAGAGGTGTTGTGCTTATAGACTTCTTCAGTGATGCATTGAGTACTTAGAGATTTCTCCACCGTTCTTCATTCAACAATAGTGCAAGCTTAAGTCACAAGATCGAAGGATTCTTATTCAGTTTCACGTTTGATGTATCCGGTTCATTCTTTCAGTGGTCACTTCAGATTGCTTTCACGTGGGATTGTAAAGGTGGCCATGGAGAGTTTATGAGAAGAGATTTTCGATCAACAGCTGATTCTCACAAAATATATAATTCAGCTTATTTATTATTCTCACGAGATTTCAGGTTCATGTGCGTACAATTTATTGATGGTTCCGAGTTTCGAAACCATCAAGGGGGAAGAAGAAGACACATTGAACGCACAACGAGTACACGTGATGAACTTCATACCTTCTTTTGATTTGAAGACATTCCGGGATGACATTTGTCATAGCCGCAGAGAAAATCAGTGTTTTAACTCGTGTCGTTATCAATCTCCAAACGGTACACTACTGATTCGAGGTTTAATTGTTTGATTGTTGCAATTAAACATCATCATTATCCTATATGCATTCCCGGGACTTAATTGACTCTGGTGCATCTCCGGAAGAAGACATGTGCATTTCCGGGACTTAATTGACTCTGGTGTTACGATGTCAACTTCATGAATGGGATAAAGTGTCCACTTCGGTATTTGAGCTTCATAATTGGGATTGATTTACTTTTTTCAACTATGTGGGGGAAGAAATGTCTTGATTCTTTCTGGTATGCATAACTTGAACTCTCAGGGGGAAGAAAAATTCAGAAGAATTATTCAAGCGTGAGAAGAGAAGTTGTTGATCTACTTGGTGTATCCCTAACTTTCAATCCCTCTTAGCAACGTTATTATGTTATATGATGGGATTTGCTTGTTAGATTCCGCTGTGCGCTTAATCATTCTAAGCTTTATTGAAAGCTTTGAAGTTGCTTATGAGGATTGTCGATTTAGGGGGAAGCTATTTAAAAAGCTTCTACATCAAGTTTATGTGGCATGAATTAGGGGGAAGCTAATTCAGAAGCTTCTTCTTAACCAAAAGTGTATGGGTTACTTAGCTCGTGCCGTTACAGTATTTCTACTACAAGTTAAAGATGAGTCGTCTTGAAGACGAAGGCCTCAGAAGACTTCATCAGCATTGGATGCTTCATGAAAGCTCTTGTTCTTAATTATTTTGTACTTGTTAGGAAGAATATTGTAAGGAATTCTACACGTCGTCCCATGGGGGAAGATTGTTGGAAACTCACTTTATGTGACGACATTTAAGAATTCCCATTAGTTATCATAGTCACACACATTTAGACTAGACCAGGTTCGTTGTAAAGTTTAGGTTGTGTGTGTGACTATATATACCCCTCCTTAGCTTCCAAGGAGGGGTGTTGCTTGTCATTTTGTTCATTTCAATACATTTTACATCTTTACATTCAACCTCTCTTCTCTCTCTCTAAACCAACAATGGCTACCACCACCTTCTTCCACCATGTGAGACCACCGGATCCGTTTTAGCATTTCTACATCCCCCAATCTCAGAAAAATCACAAGGTAATAGAAACTGGCCCAGATCCTCTTCCTTTCTCGGCATATGCCTTTTGGGTTATTTAAGAAGGATCGATGCACAAGTTTCTTCAAGGGTTACTTGGGTTAGGTCGATAAAACTCTCTTTTTGAACCGTGGATGGAATTTGAGGTACACGATGGTGTGCACTCTTTTCCTTGGTCGCCACGTTCACCCCATCAACTTTAGAACACGAAGGCGTCTTAGAAGTCGAGGGTTGAGAAGAAGGAACAACTCGAAATCCATCAAGGTAAGGGGTAATCACACGAATTTTTCCACGAGACGAGGCGGCTTTACATTGTTCCTTCGGATTAGCAACGGTGTCACTAGGTAACGAACTCGATGACGCACACGAGGCTTTGTTCATAATAGCCGAAAACATCTTTTTAATGTCGATTTATCCTTGCTCAATCTTCGTGTTTTGCATTTTTAAAGTATTATAAAAGTCGTTTTTCAAAGTACCAATTTCTCCCTCTAATCGTCTCATATTAGCCTCATTCGTTTTCATGTAATTTTGAAAATCGTTTGACGAACTATTTTGATTTGAATTAAAGTTCCCTTGGTTTTGATTGTTTCTTTGAAAATTTCCTTGATTACCACTTGAAAAATTGTTTCCTTGATTGTTGTTGTTTTGAAAACTCGAGTTTTGGTTGTTGTTGTTATCTCGGTTTTGCCAATTCAAATTTCGACCTTGATTATAACCTTGGTTTTGAAAATTCCCTTGTTGATTGTTTCCTTGAAATTTTTTACGATTTTGATTCGAAAAATTGTTGCCTTGGTTATAATTGCCTTGTGGCAATGGACCGACGTTATTTTGCTTTTGATTAGAAAAATTGTTGTTTAACGCATTTACACTCGGCGTTTGGCCATCCGTAGCCGCACACTCGTAATAATTATGTGGTCCACCACAAAACGTACACGATGTCTCAACTGCTTTCACCATAGCGGGACCGTCTTTCTTTTGCATTTCGATGAGAGAAGACGTGAACACATTTGTTAGCTTGTCGCCTTTCGCTTCAACCCTCTCAATGTCGCGATTAGAATTACTAACATTGGCGACATTGACAACACTCGGTGCGTTGCGGAGTTGGTAAACCTTGGATCGATTCTCGATAATCATTAATGCATCTTTCGGAGTATTACACAAAAAGTTGCCACCGGCGGCGGAATTCAACGAATCTTGTTCTTGAAAACTAAGACCGTTGTAAAACGTATCGATTTGGTGCAACTCAAAGAATCCATGGTGAGGACATTGCCTAAGCAATTCCTTAAAACGATCCCACGCGTCTCTAAAAGATTCATTCGGTTTTTGCTCAAATCTCGTAATCTCGTTTTTGAAAAACATCGTCTTAGACGATGGGAAAAAATGATTAACGAACTTGGAAACGAGATCCTTCCACGTAATTATGGAATTAGGTGGCTCTTTCTCGTACCAATCCTTGGCGGCACCATCGAGCGAGTACGGAAAAAGCATAAGCTTGACGACATCGGTGTCGACGTTCTTAAACTTGCTCGTGGCCAAAAGACGATCAAAATTCCGAATATGGTCGTGAGGATTATCGGCTTCACGACCTCGAAACTTCGTAGCTTGAATCAATGAAAGCATTCCGCTCTTAATCTCAAAATTCTCTGCTTCGATAGCGGGAATAACGATCGCGTCTCCGTAACCCTCGGTGGGCGCTTGGAGCAATTCCATCATCGAACGATTGTCGGCCATCTCGTCTAAGTTTTCTTTAACAACGATATTAGGAACGCCGGTTTCTAAATCTCGTCTACGTCATCGATTCCTTCGATTACGATTGCGTTGATTTGAAGCGTCGCTAGAATTAGAATAATCCTTCGATCGAGTGCGCATGCACTAAGCATAGAATGAGGGTAGCAAAGAAGATTCTTTTTGCGGTTTTTCGATTTTTCAATTTTTTTGGTTTTTGATTGTTTTTTAAAAAAATTTGGATTTTTTTGTGTATTATGTAGATTCAAATCTACAAATCTCACCTCGAATCGATTGCTCGATTAAAGGAGCCTCAAAGAATGAAAACGATCACGTGTAGTGAACGCCTTCGATGAGTTTAGAACGTTGGTGGAACACCAAAACGTTCAAGAGGGTTTAATCTTGAAAACAAGCAAATATAGTATACGTAGATAATACATGGGCGGAAAACCCATGATTAGCCCTCTTTCTCAAAACGCGCACAAGCAAGCGGGAGAAACGAGGCGGCGCTAAGCACTTAAGAGCCTTTTTCCCTTAGGTCGTGAAATACAACCGCCTTATACCCACCTTAGAGTATGTGTTAATCAAAATTAAGCCTCACGAAAGTATTTATCTATTTTGCCTTTAAACTTTTTCTTTAGATTCAAATACAATAATTGAGTGATGAAATCCCAATTAAGGTTGCGTTTTCACGCTTTTGGAGATATTGTATATTTATTGTGATACGTAGTACAATATTAATAATATTCACAAGAAAAACGAAAACCAATATATCTATAATATAGTAAAATGATTGTTTTGTGTTTAATTTAGGAAAATAAAACACGATTTATTTGGATATTATAGTATAATAAGGAAAAATAACAAAAATGAGTATGTACGTTATTTACGCTTTCCAAAAATTGAAAAGCAAAAACGCACTACTCACACAAACACGATAGTAATAATGGAAACTCAAAAACACCTCCCCAGCAGCGGCACCAGAAATGATAATGGTAAAAACGTCTTTTAGGAAAAGAGCGTATAATGCGGGCAAGTATTAAACTCGACGATTTAGGAAAACCATGAAGACGAAAATTCCAAGTTCGTTCTCGAAGGAGGTGTGTGATTTAAGTGCCAATAATATAAATCAAAGTTTTGATTATTGTCGTTTTTGGGTGAGAAAAGAAGGAAAAAAAAGGCGAATTATACTAAAAATTACCCTACGACGTAAAACGAACGAAATCGTAAAACGCGACGAAAAACGAAAGTGCTTAAAAAAATTACCAAAAATTTACTAGAAATCAATAAAAATGTAACCAAGACAAAAATGCAAGCAAAAATTTCCAAATTTTTTTTAATAATTTTATATTAATTTTTAAAGTTTAATAAAAAACCAAAAATTAAATAAAATTAAAAATAAGTCAAATTGAAAACTTTTTCTTTTGTAAACCTTAAAAATACTTTTAAAAACCTAAAAATGATTTTTCCAAATTTTTAAAATACTTTTTCCTATTTTTTAATCACTTTCCAAAATTTAAACAAAAAAATAATCATAAAAAATAAATGAAAAACGTAAAAAATAAACTTTTTCTACTGAAAAGTCTTAAGCTAAGTCTACAATGTAGAAAAATGAAAAACAGTAAAAAGCCTAAATGAATAAGCTGAAATCAGCTTATTTATAAGCTGGTGATAAAAATAAGCTAAAACAAAGCACACCTTAAATATTTAACCAAAGCAACCCTGGACAGTAAAGTCCCTAGGGCGCAATGGTTAAGACGTATGTGTATGAGAGGAGTGGCGCGGGTTCGAGTCCTGGCCACGTCCTTTTTGTAAAAAGATTTTTTTTATTTTCTTTTTATCAAAACTCAAAACCAGTAACTTAAACTTCCCAAAAACACAAATAACACCAAGACTGGACAAGATTAAAGCAAAAGAAAGGAAAAAACGTGCCCAGACTTTATAAAATACTACAATGTTAAACTATCAAAATTTACTTGTTGTCCGATAAATAAAGAACAAAGGATCGTTCTCTAACGAAAGGGGAAATTACCCTGTGTGCTTATAAGCCCTGATTTGGCTTGTAACTTGTAATATCTTAGTTGTTTTGGCAAGTCAAGGCACCCCCACACTCATGGAAGTGTGGGGAGTCAATAAGAACAAGAAAAAACACAATCTCAATGCAAGAAACCACACAAGGATACCCAAAACCAGTTACTGATGTAACTGGTGGTCTGTTAGGGTACTAGCTGGTCTGATTGACCACTTAGGTGAGTTTTGGTTGGCCAAAACTCACTCAAGTCACTACTAAACTTCAACCAATTAATAAGCAGTCCTAACTTACCCTATATTCTAACAGAAAATCAAATTTGGATTCACAAAACACTAAAACAAGACACTTATGGCCCTACTAATTTCTAAGGGTGTTTTTACCACTTTTACACATGCAAAACTAATTTTAAGCCTACCAAAATGAAAACCAAGTACCCTAAACAACTACTACCAACCTAGTGAGTGTGTCAAGACTGTTTTTAACCAAGAATGTATCAAGTTCTTAGCCTAAAACACTAACCCCAAACACCCCTTAATAACTGTGAACAAGATTTTTGTGAAGACTTTTTAAGCTAACCAACTCCAAATTAATTCTAAATCTCATTAACACATATGTAAACCATAAACAGACATAAACAAACCCATAAACTAGCATCAAACAGTTTGAACACAATAGTCACATAAATAAAAAAACTTCACTTCTTTGAAGGGTTCAAGCCAAATACCTAGTATGGTTTACATCCAAACCATACAAAGGCCAGCTGAGGCCTTCTCCAAATAAGCAAGGGCTTATGCTTATGAGCTTTGGTGGTGACTGTTGATGTAGAGAAAGAAATAAATGTCTTCAAAAATATGGAACCATGAAGAGAATGCCTATGATGTTTTCACATGCACAAACAAAGCCAACCAAGAAGATAAACTTCAAGTTTGAATAAGCTGAAACCACAAGCTTGTCAGGCTTGTGGTGAAGGCTTATTCAAACAATAAGAGTTAACCAATGAATAAAAAATAAGATTTTTTTATGAAAAATCTTTGAAACACAAAACCTTTTGAAACCTTTTTGAAAACTGACTGGAATAAGTAACAAGTTTAGAACCCTTGTGATTAGCTTTAGTTGTCACATCAACTAATCCTAATGGTTTTAAGACTTGGATCCAAAAATGTTAAAAAAACGTTTTTTTGAAATTTTTGTAAGAAAACCAACCCTTTGATAAACTAAAAATAATTTGCAAGAAAAGTAAATATTAAACTACTAAAACAATTAAAAGGAACTCAGTTATTGCATCAAAATCAAAATTTTCATTTTCATTAATCATTAAAAAAATATACAAAAAACTAGAACAAACAAAATAAAGGGTACAGGCACCCTTTATATACTACTAGATGAAGATTCTAGATACAAAATAAAAAAGATAAACCCTAATCCTGAAAGTCCTAAAAAGCCCTTGGTCAAGGAAGTTTGAAAATCGTCAAAAGATGCCCATGTGATATCTTGCTGGCATGAGTTGTACTGGTTCAATCTCAGCTGTTAAAAAATTCCTTGGAGACCATGAATTGAAGGGGAATCGTTGGATAGTTTTTTAGATGCCATTGTTGCCAAAAATGAGGGAGCATGGAACATTGGTGGGGTCACTTGGGTCACGGGTGAAGTGGTTTGGGTGTGGGTTTTGGTTAATGTAGTGTTAATTAACATTCTGGAGGTTTTTAGATAAAACCCCTTTGCTTTAATGCTAATTAGGATTAGTGTTTATGATTCATAGGTGTGTGTTTTAGTGTGTGTTGAACCAGTATTTGGGTTTAAAAATGTGTTTAAAAGAGAAAATTAATAATCAGTTGAATAACTGATTATTATTTTGGGTGGATTGTGACGTGGAGTGGGGTGTGAGGTGTTGGATTGTGGTTAGTTGGGTGGGGTGATGTAGAAGCATGATTGGCTGGGGATGGTTGTAGTGTCGCCCATGTTTAGTCCCCAACTTTCCAACTTGTTGTCATTTTGGTTTAAACAGCTGATAAACAAACTTCCTTTGTTATGGAAGTTTATATTTTCATACTTTGGCCACCAAAATTCATCATAACTTGTTCCAAGGACTTTCTTTGTAATTTAATCATTCTTCCAGGACTAATAATGGTAAATTCTTGTTATTTTAGGGACCCTTTTGTAATTTTTGAGTTTTACAAGGGTATAAAATGACAAGTCTTCAAAAGTAGAGGGGCCAATCTTGCTAATCTTCAAAACTTCAAGGACTTGAATGAAAAATCATGATTCGGGTCCGGTTCTTTGTGTGGCTTCATTTTCCGTGTTCGTTTTTGCTTCATTCTTGTGATCTTTTGTTGATTTCACGATATCCGTACCTAAAATACACAATGAACAAACACAGGCATTTTTGGGTATTTTGATGATATTTTAAGCGTTTTAAGCCCGATTTGGACGATGAGACTATGTATAATTGCAGTCTCATCAAACCCACCAAGGTAATAGCCAAGTCAAAGAAAGTAAAATCGATCTTCTTGTTCAACAATATGAACAATTTGTCATCTTAGAAGATGAAACCATAGATAGTGCATTTGCTAGATTTAACACTATTATTACTAGTCTAAAAGCACTTGATGAAGGTTTTTCTTGCAAGAACAATGTTAGGAAGTTTCTTAGGGCGTTGCATCCCAAATGGAGAGCTAAAGTTACGGTGATTGAAGAATCAAAGGATCTCGCCAAATTATCACTCGATGAACTCATTGGTAACTTGAAGGTTCATGAGATGATAATTTTGAAGGACTCGGAAATGGTGAAAACTAAGAGTGAAAGAAAGTCTCTTGCACTCAAAGCCAAGAAGGCGCAAAGTGACCATGAAAGCTCCTCGGATAGTGATGATGAGGAATATGCCTTGGAGGTTAGAGACTTTAAGAAGTTATTCAAAAGACGAGGTCAATACGTGAGGCAACCAAACAACGACAAGAAATCCTTCTCCAAAAACTGATTTTCCAAAGATGATAAAGGTGATAGGAAATGCTTTAGATGTGGTGATCCAAATCATTTCATTGGTGAGTGTCCTAAGCCTTCACGCGACAAGAACCACACGATGTTTGTTGGAGCTTCATGGAGCGATAGCGGTGAAGATGTTGATGACAACCCCAAAGATGAGAAGTGTCTCATGGCTCACACTTCTAAAGAGGTACTTTCCGAAACCGAGTATTATAGCAATAATAGTTCTTCTAAAAATGATAGCGAATTAGAAGGTCAATACAATAACTTGCATAAGCTTAGTCTAAAATTTATTGAAAAGAACAAAGTGCTAAAATAACCTAGAACTAAGCTTGAAAACGAGATTAGCGAGCTAAAAGAGAAATTAGCTAAGCTTGAGAAAAATAAAGAAATAGATCTAGGATGCTTAAAATGTGAAAACCTTAGACAAGAAAATGAAGACCTTAAGAGCACCTCCATTAGACTTGAAAAGTTCATGAGAGGTACTAATGATCTTGATGATATGTTAAAAAAACAAATTCATTCTAAGGAAAGACTTAGGTTAGGATACAACACTAATGAAGCATCAACTAGTGAACCAAAACAAGTTAGATTTTCATAAAAACACTCCCCTGTACGCGGTGCTCCAATATATGGTGTGAGACCCCCAAAATCTGACATGGTACAACTAGGCAGCGAGGGGGTAACACGTCATAGTACAAGAAACAATGAATTACAGTTCATACAAAGCTGACGAAATAAAAACATGTACATTACATCATAAAAGATCAAAGTTTTTAAACATATGTCCTAGTGTTTTAGAAGCGGAAAATTTTATTATTTCGTCTCAATTTAAAACATAAAGTTGCCCAAAAGATAGAATAAACTCTTGATAGTTTTTACTAAAAACAGTCTTTTAAAGCATCACAGAAATCTCCAAGCTGCGGTAATATCCTGCGGGCTCCCATCCAAGCAAAGCTAAGTAATAATACATGAGATTAAACATGTAAAATCGTCAACACAAAGTTGAGTGATATTCATAGGTTTAGCAGTAAATGTGTGGAACACAATAGAATTTGTAAAACACGTAATGGGGGGGGATAACTATGTACGTCCATAGCCATGATGCATATTATTGTTGTTTAGTCTCATGAAACGAAGCTTAACTCAAATGTAAGTTCCTCTAGGGAGTATTCAGCCTAAATACTCAAGTATAAACGAATATTAGTGCGTCAAAGTAATCGGGACGGGGATTGTCAATCCCGATGGATCCACCCACAACATTCGCGCTTAGCGCAAAGCATACGGGACAATTAACGGTTCATGATAGGAGAGGAAACTCAAGGCTAACGTCTAAAAGCAATAATACCATTGAAATCATTTGTAAAGCATACACGTTCAGAATAACATACGAATTTTGGATAGCTATACAGTTTTTAATTAGTTGTGTTCCACCATGTAAAATCTCACCCCGTGTTTAGAAACCATGTACAAAAAAAGGGGGCTATGAACTCACCTTAGCCACGAGGTAAGTCAATCACGGTACTCAGCAACTGAGTAGAAACGGTAGTGGTAGACGATCACCGACGATATGGATGCCCAGGGCGACACGAAAACCGCAACCTATCAAAATAAGGCGCGCGTTAACACTCGAACTCAAGTATCGATATGTACCAAATATAATATGACTCAAATGTTTTTAAAGTATTCATGTTTCAAAACCATTGACACGAACCAAATGAATCCATTTATCCAACGTTATTCGTTAAAACACTTGAACACTTGAAAATGACCCGTCATACGACGCCAAGTCAACGCAAGTCAAACTATCCTTTACCCTTATTTGGACCAGTAGCTAAGTCATTTATACAATGACTAAGCACTTGATTAAGTCATCATGTTCGATGATGAATACTCAAACTCACGCAACACAAACATTGAACTACGTGTCAAAAAAATAAAATCAGCAAGTACACCCCGAATGTACACATCGATCTACCCTATCTAGATTTGTTCGTTTTACATGAAAATTGGTGTAAAGGTCATTTATAATCTGTATAAGACCTCACCAAAGTTTGAGCCAAAGTTCATACTTTAAAACCCATCAGCTCGACACTTTACTCGACTCCAAATTTAGGACAGATTTGTGCACTTGTTTTGTAAAACCGTTTGGACCACTTTAAAAGTACTAACTCGACAATCCGTCTTTTGAAACCACGACTAGACTCATCAAACTCAGTTTGTAAACTTTGAAAATCAGTATTATCAACTATCTAACCAAGCCTAAAGTCCACGAGAGTCGACCCAAAATCAGCCACAATTTCGGATTGTGCCGACTTGCATCTCCCGGTACACGAAAACTAAAACTAGCATAACTTTTGACTCGTAATGATTTAGAAACTCTATCTTATACCAAAACGAGCGTCTCGGAAAACTCTACAACAATATCAAATAATCTCAGTCTTTCACAGACCTTAAACCTACGAAACAATCTGTTTAAAGCTGCTGTCCCAAATTACACTTTTAGAAAACAAGTCAAATCAATTTTCCCACCAAAACTAATCATTTTCATATCACTAGGATCATCATACTATAAAACCCATCAACCAAACACACTTCTAAACACACTTGCATGTAAAATCTAACAAAAACCCAAGATCAAAATACAACTTTTAAGGATCAAAAAGTGATGATCTTACCTAGATCATCACATGCATGGTGATTTTAACATAATCCAACCACAAATTCATAAAATCATAGAAACTTGATGCATGTGGGATATTTTTGTATCATCTTGATCACATTTTGATCTTAGAAATGGGACTTGGATTAGATTTAACTAGATCAAGATAAAAATCATATGATTTTGGTGTTTTGGGTGGTTGGAGCTCACGGCAAGAAAAGCAAAAATGGGGGGGGGGGAGAGAAATTTTTTTTGTGTGTGTGTTTTGAAATGATAAAAATGAGTGAAAATTGGTGAAAAATACTTATATAGTGTGGTTAGGGTAGAATGTGCAAATATTGGATAGTTTTGGACCTAAAAGCAATTTAATACTTTAAAGGGTAGAAAATCATTATTGGTAAATATTGAAAATATTTACGGGGCTCGGGTTTCGTAAAAATACTTTTCAAAAGTCGCAATGCATCATAAAAATGATTATATGATTTCCCGACACGACTTAACACGTAATTAAAACGAAATAGTCGAAAATATTAATTATCGAAACGATCGATAAATAAACGTATACTTTTGGGCATCCGTCGGTATCGCGATCACTAGGAATTCTCGTTGTACATTTTTTTGAATAAAGTCGTTGTAAAACGCATGCGGGTGATTTTAAATCAAAAACTTTGATTTAAATTAAATATAGAAAAATAAGATAAAAATTCTATAATTCCATAAAAAAAAAATTTTTATCGATGATCAGAAAAATACTTAAAAAGTATAATTTAAAAGTCTCAGGATTTACATATAGCAATACAAGAAAACGTAATACGTTGGTAAATTCAAAAACACAAATAAAAAGAATAAAATAATGCTGGGAAGTAAGGGTTCTCACAGTCTTCCCCCCTAAAGGAACTCTGGTCCCCAGAGTTCTCCTGAAAGCAGTAGAAGATGCGAACAAGAGGAGGTACAAAGTGTAGAACAATATTCATTGCTTCCCAGGTAATTTCTGCACCACGACGAATCTTCACAATTGGAATTCACTACGCTTCAGTTTCTTAACTCCTTTTTGTATAACTTTTCAATCTTGGATTAGAATAACGATCTTTCAATACGGAGATACATCGAGAGATAGAGTTGTTGGAAATACGTGCGTTAAACTATCAAGAATGAACACAAGAATCGCTTAAACAGGCAAAGTGCGATAAAATGAACCAAGATTGTAAACCAACAAGGGGTCACACGTCGTGCAACTGTAAAACGTGAAAATCTTAAAATGTAAGAATCTAGTCACAAGCGAAATAGAAAGGAAAAATGAATAACATATGATCATTTAAAATACAAACTGTCAAAATCAATTGTCTAGGATTTTGGTATTACCTTAAAACTTAGTTTTAAATATTTTCTTTATTAAAAGAAAATTTTACAAGGTGTAGTGATTTAAAAATCAAACTCTATATAAAATGAATGGGTAAACAGTTGTCAAATCTTTTTCTTGATCAGGACTTCAAGGTAAAAGTAACTCGGTTCAAATAGTTATTTTGATCAGCTTAAGAGATTTTCGGGTGACTACATGAAATTTCGTTAAAAACTCAGGTTTATCGTTACCATTAGGAAAAATCAGATTTTCCAAGTTATTTAGAATCATTGTTAGAAATTATAAACTAATTTAATAATTTCATTAGATTGACAGTAAAGTATAATAAAATCAATTACTTTAAAAGATACAACTTGACACTGTTTAAACATAATTTATAAATTTACCCAAGAGGAGTATAGATCCGATACTTAACTTGAAACAATTATTTAGGTAATTTAAACATTTGATAAAATGTATAAAACGTTCTTAAAAATTAATAATAATTTTTAGAAATTCAAGAAAGTGTTTAAGGTATCAAAGGATAAACACGTAACATTTTCTGGTTTCAAAAGGTGACAAGACAGCAACGAATATAAATCATATAAAGGTCAACAATCTGTATGCGAGCGATAACACAAGGGAATAGAACAAAATCGTATCAATTCTTAACAAACGTGATAGAATAGATGCATCGATGATAAGGACAATAAGAAGCAAGGATTATAGCAAGATTAATTCACGAGTGCGGTTGGCGTCACCAATAACGGCTTATTAAGTTCTCATTGGTCGATACACAATCGAAAGGGAAAAGCCACACAATAAATTTTTCGAATTACAGAAAATTCTTAAGAAGTTACTTGAGAGTAAATTTAGTAAAATGAAACATTAGCAATGAAAGGCAAAATCAACACATGATTCACACGAATGAAATTTAAAGACGATAAAGTCTAACACACATCATGACAATTACACAAAATCATCGTTCACGTCCAGTCATAAATCATTAATCGCGGCCAGAGACATTTCGTAGTTCTACCAAGATAGATAGAGATGGTCGATCATAGAAGTATAGCAACGTTGAAACTTTCAAGTCTGGTATCAATGGTCAGAATTTAGGCAAATGGTAACGAAAATTGTATCATGAGGATGATGAGGTAACAAGTAAAGCAAAGATCGCTGAGTAAGGAAATTTGTGCTTGAGGCATGTACTTTGTTCAAGAAAGGATAAAGGTTCATATGTATATGTTACTCGCATAAAATTTAAAAGTTTTCAAAACTTTATTTATCTAACTTTTTAAAGAACATAATTAAAAAGTTGATTGTTGGTCAAATATTTAGGGCGACTACTATTTGGCCTTGCATGAATCCTTCTAAATTAAGCATAGGTGATCAAGCCATGCATAATTTAGGACTAGCAATGCGATGCTCATCTTCGTCAAACCAGTATTACATGTCATATTATTTAAAATATGTATATAATGCCATTTGTAAAAACAGGAATCAAAGTAACATATGAAAGTTTTTGCCTATAAGTTACTGGCTAACTGTTTAAATCAACAATTTGTATAGTTACAATGGTTCTTTATAAGACCGTATTAGAACAATTTGTGAAAATACATTGCAAAATTAATATAAATTAATTTTATAAGATAGCATTCAATTATTTAAGAAAGCTCAAATGAAACCTTTTGTAAAATGATTCGCAAACAAGACCAGTTTGAGTTTATATGGTAACATGACAATAGTTTATAAAGTAGCGAGTGGGTTACAAGAGGGAAATAAGGAGTAGTTCAAGACCGTCAAAGAAATGGTTACAAGGTGATAAGGTTTCAAGAGGTTTAGCAGTAATCGTCAAGAGACACGTGTCAAGATGGTAACGAACGATACGAAAGCAAGAACTTCAACCTCGGTCCAATTCAGTACGATAGAAGCAAAGAAAGACAATATAGATTGACAAATAAGTCATATATAAAAGAAAGGATAAAGAAATCCGTATGTGCACATCGTGATTTATTTGACAATAATATACCTTTAAGAAAGTAGGGTATCAGTTAACAAATAGTACAATCACACCGAAGAGTCTCTATATCAGGAAGTTACTGAATTTCAAAAGTTCAAGATCTATGTATAAGTATGACCCAACTCAAAGTTGCTATTTTATACTGGTTCAAACGCAATCCTTGTTTTTTTTAGTTTGCAAAATATCTTTAGTTAAAGTTTTACGAGCTCAAACGAACTAAAAAAACGCTTGATATCATATTTTTAAAGTCTATCAGTTTTGACTTTTGGGTTTGACTAGACCAATTAACTTACTAAACTATATTCTAAGACTCAAAGTCTAATGCATTTCGATGTAAAACAATGTTTTGAACAACTTTCTAGTTTTATCCGAGACTTGAAACGGAATAAAAATGGACGAAAATGCCCTTGCATTAAATCTGTCAACAAAATGATATTTTAGCATTATTCAGAAAATAACTTCTTAGATTCTACAATCTCAAATGAGCATAACTTGCTCGATTTTAAAGTTACTGGTCAAATTTTTATGTCCTAAACGGACGTCTCAACAAGTAGAAATATATATTTTTATGTCTAAGGTTATAAAAATATTTTCTCGACACTGTTAAATTTTCTGTAAAGTTTCTGTACAAAGTATATTTTTCGACACAACTTGAAATTAAATCCAATTTCATAATAACCCAGAATTAATGTACACACAAGACTTGTGGATTCCATAAAGACGAAAGAGAATAAACTGTATAATTAATCATGTAAAGAAAACACAGTATAGAAATGGTTCAAGAATGTCAATGATAATCTAAGAAATCAAAAACGACGCATGACATCCGTGTCTTCGGCTGCAAGATGCAATGCAGGAAAGTCTCATGGCGGCGTGATTTTCCAAAATCACAAGACATACCGAGAAAGAAACAAAATAATAACAAGTCACACTCCTGAGGCGAGGAGGTTTAATGAAAAATGGAGGATACAAGTAGGACCGTATTCCAAACAATCGTCACATAATAAATGACGATCATGTGTTCAAGGTACAACGGATGTTGTAAGTCGAAATCGAAACGTAGAATGGTCAATGAAATAAGATGTAATCCATGTACAAGTGTCGTGTAAAACGGTGGCGTAAAGGTAAATCAAGATTATGAGAACTCACGATATTATTCAGCATTGATTCAACGAATTCTTCGAGATGTGTGACCCACACGATGTCTTTTAGTCTTTTCCGGAGACACATTGAGCTACACAATGGTCTATAGACTAGACATTCAATTACGAATGGTCGGAAAGAAAATTTGCGTATCTAAATAGATATTTTAAAGGAATTAAACAATGAAAGCAACACGTACGGTAGTAGAATAAAAATCAGAAGTTCATCGAAAACAACACTTATTCAATCCCGAACAATGGTATCACGAGAGTATGCACAACATGTAATAGCGAGTCGAGAAAAACAGATGATTCAAAACGAACGAGTATATGAAGTCAGTCGTATTACGAATAAACGAAATAGCAATAGTACTCAGAAGAATGAGTATGAAAATTCGGCAGTTTACGCGCTCTGAATACAAGTATGTAACGTCATATCGATATAAAATCATCGTAACCAGATCAGTTCACAAGATCAAGAATTCCATAAATACAGCAAGAGCAGATGAAATCACGGTAACAACCAATAATAATTCATGAAGCACAAAGGCTTTGAAAAGACATAGTAATTATCGTCATCAGGGTAACGTAATATTTCAACATGAAATCAAGAGATGAAATACTATAACGATAATTAAAAGTAAATAATAAGGATTAGAGAGTTACCCGCGCAGATATCGAACAACAATGGCAGATTCTGTGAATGACACTTAAAACATGAAATATTTGAACTTTCGGTTATAGACTAAGTTTTGAAAATGACTCAGTTCCCTATAACCATCGCTCTGATACCACTCTGTGAGACCCCCAAAATCTGACATGGTACAACTAGGCAACGAGGGGGTAACACGTCATAGTACAAGAAACAATGAATTACAGTTCACACAAAGCTGGCAAAATAAAAACATGTACATTACATCATAAAAGGTCAGAGTTTTTAAACATAGGTCCCAGTGTTTTAGAAGCGGAAAATTTTATTATTTCGTCTCAATTTAAAACATAAAGTTACCCAAAAGATAGAATAAACTCTTGACAGTTTTTACTAAAAACAGTCTTTTAAAGCATCACAGAAATCTCCAAGCTGCGGTAATATCCTGCGGGCTCCCATCCAAGCAAAGCTAAGTAATAATACCTGAGATTAAACATGTAAAATCGTCAACACAAAGTTGTGTGATATTCATAGGTTTAGCAGTAAACGTGTGGAACACAATAGAATTTGTAAAACACGTAATGGGGGGAGGATAACTATGTACGTCCATAGCCATGATGCATATTATTGTTGTTTAGTCTCATGAACCGAAGCTTAACTCAAATGTAAGTTCCTCTAGGGAGTATTCAGCCTAAATACTCAAGTATAAACGAATATTAGTGCGTCAAAGTAATCGCGACGGGGATTGTCAATCCTGATGAATCCACCCACAACATTCGCGCTTAGCGCAAAGCATACAGGACAATTAACGGTTCATGATAGAAGAGGAAACTCAAGGCTAACGTATAAAAGCAATAATACCATTGAAATCATCTGTAAATCATACACGTTCAGAATAACATACGAGTTCTGGATAGCTATACAGTTTTTAATTGGTTGTGTTCCACCATGTAAAGTCTCACCCCGTGTTTAGAAACCATGTACAAGAAAAGAGAGAGGGCTATGAACTCACCTTAGCCACGAGGTAAGTCAATCACAGTACTCGGCAACTGAGTAGAAACGGTAGTGGTAGACGATCACCGACGATATGGATGCCCAGGAAACACGAAAACCGCAACCTATAAAAATAAGGCGCGCGTTAAGACTCGAACTCAAGTATCGATATGTACCAAATATAATATGACTCAAATGTTTTTAAAGTATTCATGTTTCAAAACCATTGACACGAACCAAATGAATCCATTTATCCAACGTTATTCGTTAAAACACTTGAACACTTGAAAATGACCCGTCATACGACGCCAAGTCAACACAAGTCAAACTATCCTTTACCCTTATTTGGACCAGTAGCTAAGTCATTTATACAATGACTAAGCACTTGAATACGTTATCATGTCCGATGATGAATACTCAAACTCACGCAACACAAACATTGAATTACGTGTCAAAAAAATAAAATCAGCAAGTACACCCTGAATGTACACACCGATCTATCCTATCTAGATTTGTCTGTTTTACATGAAAATTGGTGTAAAGGTCACTTATAATCTGTATAAGACCTCACCAATGTTTGAGCCAAAGTTCACACTTTAAAACCCATCAGCTCGACACTTTACTCGACTCTAAATTTAGGACAGATTTGTGCACTTATTTTGTAAAACCGTTTGGACCACTTTAAAAGTACTAACTCGACAATCCGTCTTTTGAAACCACTACTAGACTCATCAAACTCAGTTTGTAAACTTTGAAAATCAGTATTATCAACTATCTAACCAAGCCTAAAGTCCCCGAGAGTCGACCCAAAATCAGCCACAATTTCGGATTGTGCCGACTTGCACTTTTAGAAAACAAGTCAAATCAATTTTCCCACCAAAACTAATCATTCCCATATCACTAGGATCATCATACTATAAAACCCATCAACCAAACACACTTCTAAACACACTTGCATGTAAAATTTAACAAAAACCAAGATCAAAATACAACTTTTAAGGATCAAAAAGTGATGATCTTACCTAGATCATCACATGCATGGTGATTTTAACATAATCCAACCACAAATTCATAAAATCTAGAAACTTGATGCATGTGGGATATGTTTGTATCATCTTGATCACATTTTGATTTTAGAAATGGGACTTGGATTAGATTTAACTAGATCAAGATAAAAATCATATGATTTTGTGTGTGTTTTGAAATGATAAAAATGAGTGAAAGTTGGTGAAAAATGCTTATATAGTGTGGTTAGGGTAGAATGTGCAAATATTGGATAGTTTTGGACCTAAAAGCAATTTAATACTTTAAAGGGTAGAAAATGATTATTGGTAAATATTGAAAATATTTACGGGGCTCGGGTTTCGTAAAAATACTTTTCAAAAGTTGCAATGCATCATAAAAATTGATTATATGATTTCCCGACACGACTTAACACGTAATTAAAACGAAATAGTCGAAAATCTTAATTATCGAAACGATCGATAAATAAACGTAAACTTTTGGGCATCCGTTGGTATCGCGATCACTAGGAATTCTCGTTGTACATTATTTTTGAATAAACTCGTTGTAAAACGCACGCGGATGATTTTAAATCAAAAACTTTGATTTAAATTAAATATGGAAAAATAAGATAAAAATTCTATAATTCCATAAAAAAAATTTTATCGATGATCAGAAAAATACTTAAAAAGTATAATTTAAAAATCTCAGGATTACATATAGCAATACAAGAAAACGTAATACGTTGGTAAATTCAAAAACACGAATAAAAAGAATAAAATAATGCTGGGAAAGTACGGGTTCTCACATATGGGGTGGTTTCTTATCGCTATGGAACCGCCGATGGAGCTAAGGAACCGCGTCTAGAAGAAGATTTTGTGAAAATCCTGAACTTTCTGAAAAGTCAATTTTAGGTGAAGGACCAAAACATATTCATATTAACAAGGTCAAAGTACCTATAATTGAAAAGTCTACTCTAGATAAATTCTACAAGACCTTGAGTAAACCTCTAATGGGAACTAGAAACTTATCTAGACAAACATCTACTCCTTCAAGAGTACGAAATGAATCTAAACCTAGAAGTAGAACTGTGACAATCTTGATATTTTTGGTCGTTATTATAATCTCGATTATTACATATTTTGTATTTACTTTATTGAGAAATTTAAATTATCGTCTAACCGGGAAGGTTAGGCTTGAAACTTAGCGTAAGAATGCCATTTAAATTATAATCGGCAAGGAATACGTTAGGTATTGATATTTATTTTCTCGTTTTGACAGAGAAATATTATTTTATTGTTGTCATTTAATTTTTAGTTTATTTTATTTTATTTTATTATTTTCTTCTAAAAGTATTTTTCGTAATATACGTTAAACCTTTAAGTGTCGTTCGCTCATTCGACGCATTAACTATTATAAGTCATTTAATTATCAAAATATAAATGTCCTCCGAATGTCGATGTTTTTATTTTATATTGAGCGTTTATTTTTCTTATTTTACGTGTATCTTTTAAATCGTGTAATTTTTAGAACATTGGGCTTCAATAATACCCGCTTTAAAAAAATTGTAGAGTAAAATTTTAAATAAATCTTTTTCTCTATTAGAGTTACACGTTTATAACAAACAACCATTTCCATCCGATACGTGTCATTTTACATTACACCTGGACATAGTAATTGTTTGTTAAGTTGTCTACATCCCATCAATTAATAAAATATTTAACAAACTCATACATCTTCTTTGGCTTTGTATTCTTGCCGAGGAAAGAAAAACAACAAGAGTAATAGAATATATTTTTTTACTAACATTTGATATGGAATCTTAAACTAGTTTTTAGTGTTATCTTTCTACAAAGCCATCATCTATGGTCGTTTCTAAGAAATATTTTTTGTTCTTCCGTGAATTTCTATCACATCTTTTGATCTGTGGCTTAAGGTGAGTTCATAGTCTCGCTTTTATTTATTTATTTATTTTATAAAACCCGCGAGGGGATAACATGCTTGTTTTATTAAAAATAAAGAGTACAACTATAAGTTGCGGTAAACCAATTGAATGGTGTAACTAGTAGTTGTGGAAGCTCTATTTACTTGAAAAGTATTTATTGAAAATGAAGGGTACAACAAGAGTTGTTGTAAACCCATGAATGGGTGCAACCAAAAGTTGTGGTAAACCCTATTTATTTTAAAATAGAACACAAGGGACCCGATTGTATGCATAGTTGAAAGTTATTACATAAGTTAGCTTTAGCCTTAAAAGACCCAAGGAATCGTGAATTGTTAATCGAAAGAACGCTAATACTATGGATAGATCTATCGGGGTGACGCCCAGTCCGATGCGATTAGCTATCGCAATGTGTAGCGAAGCACATGTGTATTGGAGCACATCGGATGCATACGTATAAGAGAAATATACGCACTTGGCTAGGTGTGTTGGGCTGAAATAATATATGTTAACGTTCAATGTCATGAGGCTTATGTAATAACACCGATAATTATGTCCGTACAACATAATTGTCTTTCGACGAATTATTAACCATGGAAGGTTATTCTGAATAATTGTGTTCTATATACATATTTTAAACTCTATGGATTCACTCAACAATTTTTGTTGATTTTATAGCATGTTTTATCTCAGGTCCATAAAGAAGGTACTCAAGGAAGGTGGTTTCATGAAGCTTGCTAAATTTTGGTGACTGTGGCCCACTTTTATGAAATATATCCATTCAAAACAACTTTTATCTTTTGAGGTGTACTGTAAATATTTTAAAATTATCTAGGACCGTGTATGGATTATTTACTTTTGAATAAATGAATGGATGTTTTATCAAAACGACTCGTTTTGAGCCGTTTTCTATAATTGTGTGATTGCATCATGTAAGTAACACTCAAGGACCCTTCCGCTAATGTGACCCAATTTTGAGAGTGTTACTATAGAGAACGAAAAGATTTTCCAAAAATAAATTTTTGAAATCTTTTAACTATAACAGTTGCAAGCGAAACCTCCGAGTTGCCAATGGAAGAGAACGAGAGTATTTATATATATATATGTGTTGTAATCTTTATTGATTATTTGTAATTGTGAATTACAAGGTATATTTTCATTTATTTAATTATAAATGATAATTTTAATATTATTACGAGATATTTATACGACGTAGATTGTCACAAAGCCACTCTAGTCATTTTAACGCTAACGCTGAAGTTAATCCTTCTATTCCCGAGACTAACTAACTTGTGGATGCCAATGATCCCAATAAAATGGTTAATATTCCAAATGATATTTATTTGGTTACAAGGATTTTGATTCCTTCGTCCTTATTCTTGATTCATCAATCCATTCATTTCATTTAATCTCCATTTTATTAATCTTCGACATTCTATTGTTTCGCTAGAAACAAGTTTGTCTGAGATTGTACCTGTTGTTTGTTAGGAATTGAGGTTGATTGGTATGGTATTCACATGCCAAATAGAATTCCATATCATATCACTGATCTTTTTCTGTTTAAGTTTCTCATTTGTTTCGATTCTGATCTTCTGCGTTGAGCTGGCGATGCTTAAATAAGGTGATTTATAATCGTCTTGTTGAAATGAATTGGCCATTTATTTGAACAAGGAAGTTATAAATTGTTGAACCACTAATTTCTAAATCTTAATTGGATGGATTTGATCAGTCCATGGAAATAATGATTTATAAACGCGTGGGCTTAAGCGTATAGCATCCGTGCAATTAAACTCTTATTGACTCGTAATTCGTTTGCTTGACTCATTCTTTGATTTTGTTCCTCTAATTCTATGATCATGTGATGATTTATATTGGGGCTGTTCCAAAGCTGCCAATTAAGGAGAATACCAAATGTTCCAGAAAGACGCTGAAGAAATCTTCTTTTAGTGGGACAGAAGAGTCTTTTGAGCCACATGATTCACCTATTAACTCTTAGTGGATTTGCTTATCATTTGTAGTATCCTTTGTAAATCACTAACTAAACTGTAACATCAGTTAGTAGAAAAAGTCTTTTTGTGTTGTATAGCATTAGACGATGATAATCTATAATGCATGGCAATTCAACTTGTACTCGTTCGTGATTAATCAAATGACTATCTTGTGATTACAAATTCTACATGTTTAAGTTATTATCTTTCTTTTCTCGTTTCATCGAGAACTAAATAAATTGTTGGTCAAGAACCGATATCCTTTTCCGAGGATGGAGGACTTATTTAATCAACTGCAAGTTTCTAATGTCTATTCGAAGATTGATCTACAGCCTGGTTATCATCAACTTCGCATCCGCGAGGAAGATATTCCAATTATTGTGTTTAGAAATCATTATGACATTATGAGTTCAAAGTAATGCCATATGGATTGACCAATGCACCAGCACATACATGAATTTCATGAATTGGACGTAAAAGCCGTATCTTGATATATTTGTGATCATGTTCATTGATATTGTTCTGATTTATTATAAAAAAAAAGAAAGCTTGGTGAACATTTTACTATCTTGAATTTTCTAAGGAGTGAAAAGTTGTATGCAAAATTTTTTGAGATTTGATTTTTGACTTGATTGGATGCAATTTCTTAGCCATGTGATTCATATCAATGAATTTCATTGCAAAGCTTAAGAAAAAAAAAATTGGATTTGATTCAATTTGGGGCATTATCGTCCGATTGACTAAATCTTCTCATTTCATTCCAATAATAAATGATCGTGCAAACTAAGAATCATTTGTTAACCGCTCGTAGTAGACAGAAAAGTTATGATGATGTGAAGCGAAAACCTTTGGATTTCGAGGTAGGTGGCAAAGTTATGCCGAGAGTATCACCATAGAAAGGTGTTATGCGTTTTAAGAAAAAAATGTTAGAAGTTAAGTCCCCGTTATGTTGGGCCACTCGAGATAATATCGAGAGCGGGCTCGGTGGCATAGAAACTTGAATTACCTCAAGAGCTACAAGGAATTTACGACACTTTTCATGTGTGAAACCTAAATTGATGTCTATCCCACGAAGATATTATTATCCCTCTTGACGAAATAAGATTTGACGATAAGATGAATTTCATTGAAGAACTTGTAAAAATTATGGATAATGAAGTTAAGCAATTGAAGCAAATTCGAATGCTTATTGTCAAAGTCCGATGAAACTCGAGACAATGACCAAAATACACTTCAAAAAAGAATGATCAAACGTGGAAGAAATATCCTCATTTGTATGACTTCAATAAGAAGGCATGCAATAAGGCAAATTGATCTTCGAGGACGAAGATCCTAATTTGGTTGGGATGATGTGACAATCTTGATATTTTTGGTCGTTATTATAATCTCGATTATTACATATTTTGTATTTACTTTATTGAGAAATTTAAATTATCGTCTAACCGGGAAGGTTAGGCTTGAAACTTAGCGTAAGAATGCCATTTAAATTATAATCGGCAAGGAATACGTTAGGTATTGATATTTATTTTCTCGTTTTGACAGAGAAATATTATTTTATTGTTGTCATTTAATTTTTAGTTTATTTTATTTTATTTTATTATTTTCTTCTAAAAGTATTTTTCGTAATATACGTTAAACCTTTAAGTGTCGTTCGCTCATTCGACGCATTAACTATTATAAGTCATTTAATTATCAAAATATAAATGTCCTCCGAATGTCGATGTTTTTATTTTATATTGAGCGTTTATTTTTCTAATTTTACGTGTATCTTTTAAATCGTGTAATTTTTAGAACATTGGGCTTCAATAATACCCGCTTTAAAAAAATTGTAGAGTAAAATTTTAAATAAATCTTTTTCTCTATTAGAGTTACACGTTTATAACAAACAACCATTTCCATCCGATACGTGTCATTTTACATTACACCTGGACATAGTAATTGTTTGTTAAGTTGTCTACATCCCATCAATTAATAAAATATTTAACAAACTCATACATCTTCTTTGGCTTTGTATTCTTGCCGAGGAAAGAAAAACAACAAGAGTAATAGAATATATTTTTTTACTAACATTTGATATGGAATCTTAAACTAGTTTTTAGTGTTATCTTTCTACAAAGCCATCATCTATGGTCGTTTCTAAGAAATATTTTTTGTTCTTCCGTGAATTTCTATCACATCTTTTGATCTGTGGCTTAAGGTGAGTTCATAGCCTCGCTTTTATTTATTTATTTATTTTATAAAACCCGCGAGGGGGATAACATGCTTGTTTTATTAAAAATAAAGAGTACAACTATAAGTTGCGGTAAACCAATTGAATGGTGTAACTAGTAGTTGTGGAAGCTCTATTTACTTGAAAAGTATTTATTGAAAATGAAGGGTACAACAAGAGTTGTTGTAAACCCATGAATGGGTGCAACCAGAAGTTGTGGTAAACCCTATTTATTTTAAAATAGAACACAAGGGACCCGATTGTATGCATAGTTGAAAGTTATTACATAAGTTAGCTTTAGCCTTAAAAGACCCAAGGAATCGTGAATTGTTAATCGAAAGAACGCTAATACTATGGATAGATCTATCGGGGTGACGCCCAGTCCGATGCGATTAGCTATCGCAATGTGTAGCGAAGCACATGTGTATTGGAGCACATCGGATGCATACGTATAAGAGAAATATACGCACTTGGCTAGGTGTGTTGGGCTGAAATAATATATGTTAACGTTCAATGTCATGAGGCTTATGTAATAACACCGATAATTATGTCCGTACAACATAATTGTCTTTCGACGAATTATTAACCATGGAAGGTTATTCTGAATAATTGTGTTCTATTTACATATTTTAAACTCTATGGATTCACTCAACAATTTTTGTTGATTTTATAGCATGTTTTATCTCAGGTCCATAAAGAAGGTACTCAAGGAAGGTGGTTTCATGAAGCTTGCTAAATTTTGGTGACTGTGGCCCACTTTTATGAAATATATCCATTCAAAACAACTTTTATCTTTTGAGGTGTACTGTAAATATTTTAAAATTATCTGGGACCGTGTATGGATTATTTACTTTTGAATAAATGAATGGATGTTTTATCAAAACGACTCGTTTTGAGCCGTTTTCTATAATTGTGTGATTGCATCATGTAAGTAACACTCAAGGACCCTTCCGCTAATGTGACCCAATTTTGAGAGTGTTACAAGAACAACTACGCCAAAAAGAGATGATCAATCTAAACCACGACCTAGAAGTAAAACTCCAACACCTAGGAAGAATAATAATAATACTAGATCAAGATCAAAGACACCTAGGAGAAACTATGGACAACAAAATGGCCATATGAATTGGAATAATTTTAAAAACAATACTTTTCCCCATGGGGAATGTCTCCTTCATTCATGCATCCCAACCAAATGCAAGGAATGTTTGGAACTAACAATTTTGGACCCATGAAATATTGGGGACCAAATGTTTGATCTTGTGTGTTGTTACCTAGATATGCTTGGGAATCGATTTAGAGCCCGACAAGTGGATTAAGGATAGTGGTTGTTCTAAACACATGACGGGTAATCGAAGTTTGTTCTCACACTACAAAGCATATGATGGAGGTAACGTTACATTCGCAAGTAATCGACGTGGTAATATCATTGGCAAAGGTACGGTCTCTCTTGACTCTATGACTATAGAAAAAGTAGAGCACGTAGATAACTTAGGTTTTAACCTTCTAGGTATAGTTTAAATTTGTGACAATAAGTGTAAGGTCGTCTTTTCGGAATATGACAGTGAAATCGTAAAAGATGGAAAGGTCATTGGAAAAGGTGTTAGAAAGCATGGGCTTTATGTCATGAAGGTTAATAGGAAGTCAAAGGACAACTTATGTCTTGTGACTTTATATGATAGTTCTACTCTTTGGCATAGGAGATTAGGTCACGCTAATATGCGTTTAACTCAATATTTAGTCTCTAATGAGTTGGTAAGACATCTCCCCAAGATGAAGTTTGTTAGTAACTTTTGTGATGCTTGAAAAATTGGGAAGCAAGTTCACTCACGTCACAAAGCCAAGAATTTGGTTTTGACCTATCGGTGCTTAGAGCTCCTACATATGGATCTCTTTGGATCTTCCGCCATACGTAGTTATGGAGGTAACCTTTATACCCTAGTTATAGTTGACGACTACTCTAGATTCACTTGTACTAGATTTTTGGCGTCTAAGAATGAAGCTTTCGATCACTTCGAAACCTTTAGTCGAAGAATTCAAATTCAACTTGGATGTTCAATTGTCTCTATTAGGACGGATCATGGTAGGGAATTTGATAATGAAGTGCAATTTGGTGCCTTTTGTGAAGCTCATGGTATTACCCATAACTTCTCGGCTCCTAGCACTCCACAAACAAATGGGGTAGTTGAAAGGAATAATAGGATCATCCAAGAGATGAGTAGGACGATGTTAAATGAGCAATCTTTGCCTCAAAAATTTTGGTGCAATGCCGTGGACACATCGACTTACATTCTCAACCGAATTCTTATTCGACTGTTTATAGGAATGACCCTCTATGATATTCTTAAAGGTAAGAAGCCCTCATTGGAATACTTTAGGGTGTTTGGAAGCAAGTGCTTCATTCTCAACACCAAAGATTACCTTACAAAGTTCGACCCAAAGTCTTACAAAGGTATCTTTTAGGTTATTCTCAAACTAGCAAAGCCTACATAGTCCTCAATAGAACCTCGGGTGTAATTGAAGAATCACTTAACGTGACATTTGATGAAACCCCTCCTTCATCTAAGACACCACCTTTGGTAGATGATGACTTAGATGAAATAGACATAGTTAATGCCAAAGATGTTAGAAACATAGGAGTTGAAGACCTTAGTGTTGAAAAGGGAGTAAACATTAAGGAGTCTAAGGATCATGCTCTCGATAACGTCATAGGCGAATTAAATCAAAGGACCTTAAGATCTCAAGTCCAAAATCAAAGTAACTTTTTTTGTTTCGTCTCCTTGACTGAACCAAAGAATGTTAAAGAAGCTTTGATGGATGAGAGTTGGGTCATCGCTATGCAAGAAGAATTGAATCAATTCATTGCTAATGACGTTTGGGAACTTGTTCCTCTACCTAGAAGTTCGTCCATCATAGGAACCAAATGGGTATATAGGAATAAGTCGATGAGAATGGTGTTGTGTCTCGTAACAAGGCTAGACTTGTAGCTCAAGGCTATAATCAACAAGAAGGTATTGATTATGACGATACATACGCACCCGTAGCTAGATTAGAATCCATTAGAATCCTCTTAGCATACACTTGTGCTTTAGACTTTAAGCTTCAACAAATAGATGTAAAGAGAGCATTTCTTAACGGTTTGATCAATGAGGAGGTATATGTGGCTCAACCTCCCGGCTTCATTGAGTTTGAGAAACCGGATCATGTTTACAAGCTTAAGAAAGCTCTTTACGGTCTCAAACAAGCACCTAAAGCTTGGTATGATAGACTTAAATCATTTCTTGTAAAACATGAGTATACCATGGGGATGGTAGACAATACACTCTTTACAAAGAAGAAAGGTTCTCACCTCAGTATCGTACAAATATATGTTGATGACATTATATTTGGTTCAACTTGTCAATCATTGTGTGATGACTTTGCCAAAATCATGCATGACGAGTTTGAAATGAGTATGATGGGAGAACTTAACTTCTTTTTAGGACTCTAAATTAAACAAATGGACGATGGTATTTTCTTTAATCAATCCAAGTATGTTAAAGAAATACTAAAGAAATTTGGATTAGAAGACTCTAGACCAATGAAGACCCCTATGGCCTCGGATGCTAAACTCACCGTAGATGATGATTGTGAGTCGGTAGACAACACCAAATATAAAGGTATGATTGGTAGTTTGTTGTACCTAACGGCAAGTCGACCAGATATCATGTTTATTGTGTGCCTTTGTGCTCGCTTCCAAGAGGCTCCCAAAACCTCTCACCTTGAAGCGGTTAAGCGTATCTTTCGATACATTAAGGTCACTATATGTTTAGGATTATGGTATCCTAAAGGGACCGGCGTAAAAACCATTGTCTACGCGGACTCGGATCATGCGGGAGACTATGTGGACCGGAAAAGAACTAGTTGAGTTTGTACCTTCATGGGTTGTTGTTTAACTTCTTGGTTCTATAAGAAACAAACCGCTCTTGCTATATCCACCACGGAAGCCAAGTATGTGAGTGAGGGTAAAGCTTGTCAACAAGCTCTATGGATGAAGCAATCGCTTGTTGATTACGGGATTTCTCTTGATGATGTTCCCATCATGTGCGACAACAAGGGTGCAATAGACCTTAGCAAAAATCATGTGCAACATTCGCGAACTAAGCACATAGAGATCCGCCACCATTTTCTTAGGGATAATGTTCAAAAGGGGAACATTTCGAAAAAGAAGGTACCCTCGGTAGAAAACTTAGCCGATATCTTCACTAAGCCACTTAAGATGGAACCTTTTAATTACTTGCATCTAGGTCTAGGTTTAATGGAACATATTCCTTAATTATGCATTCTAATTTATCCATTATCTTTTATCTTTTGAGTCTTTTCTTTCTTTGACATTTTGAGTATAATAAACTCTTTTTGTAAAACTTCTCTTCCCTTTTTCAAAATTCTCAAATTTCTTTCGAAAATGGTCGAGAAATGTTTTTGCATTGTTAATTCAATCTAAAAACGTTTTTCCATAGCTTTTTGCTATTCATAATGAGCTTACATAATTCATATGTATGGGTCTCTCAAATATAGCAAGAACAAAAGAGAACTATGGATGATCATTGTGTCATGACCTTGTGTCTAGATCTACTCACCTCCTACATTGAATTTATTAAAAAAATCCATCTATTTTGGTTTAAACCTTGTTTGGTGAGCTCTTGTGTGTTTTCTTTGTCTATCTTTGCTTCTTAGCATATCCACATGATTAGTTAGACTAGAAAAATTGGATTTGCTGAATTGGAAAATCCTCCCTCATCACCAAACTCAACCCACTATGGGCGGTTCTTTATTGAAATCGCGGTTCCCCAGTGATAAGGAAATGTCGGCTGAGGTAAGGAACCGCGCCCAGTACTCTACTTTTTGGGTATTCCTGAAACTCCAAATTTGTTCCAACACTTTTTGGAATCTTTGTTTCAACCCTTTAACCACCCCCAAATTATCTTGGGCTTTCTCTATTTAATATTAAGCATTTTGCATTCCTTCTCAAATCAAAATGTCTTATTCCCCAAATGAAAGCTTTGATTCTCCTTCATTCTCTCTAATTGCTTTCAACCCCAATTCACCCAAGAACACTCTAAATCACATCTCTTCTCCTTCTAAGAATGTTGATTGTGGAACTTCTTATCTTCCACCACTAGCCTTTAGTGTTCTACCTCCTTCACATGATCATGTCATGCATCATGGAACATATTGTTAATGTTGTCAATATCAACATCTTGCTATGACTCATATCTATGAAGAGTTGAATTACATCAAGAGTCTCTTAGTCAAACCTCTTCTTTACTATAACTATGAGATCTCTACCAAGCCACCACCACCTCCTTCCGCCACTACCTTGTCTTTTATCTAAGCATCGGTTACTTATCTTCAAGACATCTAGTTCAAGCAAATCTTAGGGTTCTAGCTTAACTATGATTAGATTTATGCTTTTTCTTTTGGCTTGTGTTTGTGTCTCATACACCTTTGTATGATTTATTTCCTTGTATCTTTTATCATGTTTTCTTTTAACATGACTTATCTTAGATCTTTTGTTTCTTATTTTTTTTGTGATCTTTGCTATATCTTGTTGGGTGTTTCTTCTCTACTACTAACCCTTCTATGTAGCTTGTCATCATATATCGATTCCTTGGTGCCCCAAGCAAGGGGAGTAAGCACTAAGGGGGAGCATTTGCAAAGTCCGGTTCTTTTCTTCTTCAAAGACCTTTGCAACCTTTTTGCTTCGACAAAAGGGGAAAAATGATAAACTCTTCTTCGAAAATCTTGTTTTATTAGATGATTGAGTTTATGGATTGTCGGAATCGAAAAGGGGGATATTGTTAATGCAATAATGCCTAAAAACTTTACTTGCATTTTTCGGTCTCACTTTGTTTTGATTACGACAATATGTAAAAACAAGCATTTACGAAAACAATGAAAAACAAATTCTTGAGTTCAAGTATTTTTCATTTCAACCATTATCACTTAAGGTATGAACAAACAAGTAACTATCTTAATTAAGTGATCAAGGATTTAATCTTTTCTTAAAACTCACTTTTTATTAAGTGTGACAAAGTTTTATTATTAAACTTTCTTTTTAAGAATATGTTTTATTAAATTAATTATTTGAAAATTTGAAATTTGAAAATGGCATATTCTATCTTGGTTTGGAATATCCTTTCAGGATATTTTAATCCCTAGATTCGAACCAATCCACTAATAGACAAAATGGAGCGGACTCTACGCTGGCATTTCCTTAGCACCTATGGTAGTTCCTTATCGATAAGGAACCGCGGGCTCCAATAAGGAACCGGGGGCAGATATAGCCGTTGGATGTTTGTCTTATAAATAGTGGATCATTCTCAGACTTTCAATCCACCGCTTTTGCACATACATTTCCAGATTCTTTCATAGTTCTTAAATCACTCAAATCCTTGATCATTTATTTGATTACTACTTGTTTAGAAGTGAATCTTTCTCCTCTCATCTTTTCCTCTTTAAGTGCAAAGAGAAGAACACTATCATTCTTGAAGTGTTGTTTCTACCTCAAAGATCCATTGAAGATCGAAACTTATTTATTCATTGGTATGTCATTATTGTGAAGATCCAAGTTGTTCTGTATATTTGGAAGTTGTGTATGTATTAAGGTTAATACTTAGTCCTCAAAGTATATTGGTGTAGATTGGTCCTAGCTAATATTAGGGCTCGACTTTTAGCTTAGAGTCGGAAATTGGTTAAGCGACGTTGTGTACAGTTTCTCCACCTTAAGGAGCTTGTTGATTAGTGAACTCTCGAGTAAGGAGTACTCGAGGAGTGGATTAGGAACGAGGAGTGAGCTTCGTTGCCGAACCACTATAAATCCTTGGTGTTTGGTTTGATCTTTCCTTTCATTATCTCTTTACATTCATTATTCTTTATACTTATGATTATTAGTTTAGTTGCACTATACATTCATTATTCTTTATACTTGTGATTATTAGTTTAGTTGCACTATATCTTGTTCATATTGTGTATAAGAAGGTTTCACATAAATACTCAAACTTAAGTTTTTGAAAAAGGATTTTTTAAAACCAACCTTTAACAAGTAAAGTTAAGAAACTATTCAATTCCCCCCCCCCCCCCTTCTAGTTTCTATAGATTTTAGTCGTCTATATATTAACATGAGTTAAAATCAGGGGATAGGTAATATCAATATAAAATGAATCGTATTCAATTTTAAAATAATTTATATCAAATGATAATCATATATAGAGGAGAGAAAAACGATGGCATGTAACTTAAGATAGATTTTGAATCAATTGAACTTATTCGAGTAACGCTCAAATAAGGTTATTTGAAAATACTTTTAGAAAGTTTTCTTCAATGGAAGTATCCTTGATTTTGGTGGCCTCATGCCACACTACATATGAAGTCCTAAAAAATATAAAATTATATAGAAGATAGCATGATGATAGCATGTAACTAAAGATATATATTAAATCAATTAAACTTATCCGAGTAACGGTCAAATAACGTTGTCCGAAAATAGTTTTAGAAAATTTGCTTGAAGTAGAAGTCTAGATGATTTTGGTGGCTCCGTGTGACAGTACAAATGAAGCCTTCGAAATATATAAACTTACAAAAGGAACTTCATTTAAATGAAAAAAAATATCAATAACATGAATGAAGAGAAGAAAAGGTTAGTACATATCTTTTTAATTTATCTCACTTTAGAATGGAAAAACATATAATCATGATGAATTAGGTTATAAAAATAACACATTAAATGACATCATATTGCAATTCTTGATTCTATCAAAACGAACTTTGTATGTTTTTATCAATTTCTTCTCAACAACTAAAACTTTCTTAATATAAATATATATAAGTTATCAAATGGAGGACCTGAAAATAAATAAACCATATGTACATGCATATGTTACACACCCTTATAACCGGCCTTGTCAATGAATATATGCTCAACATTATCTTTTCAAGTCCCGAGAACGTATATGATTCATAATATAGATTTTAGCTGTCTATGTATTAACTTGAGTTAAAATAAGGGGATAAGTAATATCAAAAAGAAATGATTCATCCTGATTCATGATTCCATTCTTGAAAATAATTTATGTCAAATGATAATCATATATAGAAGAGAGCGCGACGATCGCATGTAACTAAAGAAAGATATAGAATCAGATGAAATTATTTGAGTAACGCTAAGATAACGTTTTTTGAAATTAGTTTTAGAAAATTTGTTAGAAATGAAACATAAATGTTACTCAATGAAGACATTTTGTCTAGAGAACGTATATGCTTCATAATATAGATTTCATCTGTCTATATATTAACGTGAGTTAAAGTAAGACAATATGTAATATCAGAATGAAATGATTTGTTATTCAATTCTTAAAAATAAGTTATGTCAAATTATAATCATATATAGAAGAGAGCGAGACGATCGCATGTAACTGAAGATAGATACTGAATAAATTGAACTTATTTGAGTAATGCTCAAATAACGTTGTCGAAAACTAGTTTTAAAAAATTTGCTTCAAATAGAAGTATCGTTAATTTAAGTGGCCCCGTGCAACACTATAAATGAGGCCTTCAAAATATATAAACTTATAAAAGAAAGTTTATTGAAATAGCAGAAAATGTAAATATTATGAAGGAAGGAAATAAGAAGTTATTAAATATCTTCTTAATTTATCTAACTCCATATTATAACTTTTTATTTTATAAAAAAACCTATCTCCATATTGTAACTTTTTATGTTATAAAAAAACCTATATTTGTTTTCATTTGTTTTATCCTAGCAACTAATATATTTTTAATATAAATATACATATTTTTTTAATGGAGGCCCAAAAAATATATGGCCATATGCACATGAACATGAACATGCTGCTCACCCTTATCACTGGGTCTGTCAACAAATATACTCAACTTTATAATATGATTCCAAACATAGATTTAAGTCGCTTATGTATTAACATGACTTAAAATAAATGGACATATAATATCAAAATGAAATGATTCGTGATTCAGTTATTAAAAATAATTTATGTCATATGATAATAATATATAGAGGAGAGCAAAACGATGGCATGTAACACGAGATAAATATCGAATAAGTTGAACTTATTCGAGTAATGCTCAGATAATGTATTCTGAAACTAGTTTTAAAAAATTTGCTTGAAATGGAAAATAAACCTTACTTAATGAATATATGCTCAATATTATATTTCCGAGTCCAGAGAACGTATATCGTTCATAATATAGATTTCAGTTGTCTATATATTAACGTGAGTTAAAATTAAGGGATCGGTAATATCAAAATAAAATGATTCGTATTCAATTTTTGAAAATAATTTATGTCAAATCATAATCTTATAGAGAGGAGAGCGATACAATGGAATGTCACTAAAGATAGATGTCGAATTAATTGAACGTATTCGAGTAGCGCTCATATTAGGTTGTCCAAAACCAGTTTTAGAAAATTTTCTTGAATGGCAGTACCGTTAGTTTTTGTGAGCCCGTGCGACACTACAATTGAGGCCCTAAAAATATAAAATTATAAAAGGAACTTTATTTAAATGCGAAACAAAATGTCAATATTATGAATGAAGACAAGAAAATTTTCGTAACTTCTTAATGTATATCACGTTAGAAAGGAAAAAACAATCATTAAATGTACCTTTTAAACATAACACATTAAATGACTTCATATTGAAATTATTGACTTAAGCGAGAAATAAATCTTATTTGTGTCAATCAGTTAAAATCAGTAACTAAATATTTTATATATGAATATATATGATGTAGTGTATATCGTACACGTTTTAGAAAAACGCGTAATGGGCAAGTATTAAATCTCACGTTTTAGGAAAAACGCGAAACCGAATAAGTGTGAGTTCGTTCTCGGCAGAGGTGTATGTGTTATGTGTCAAAAAAATAAAATCAAGTTTGGATTAGTGTCGTTTTTTGGTTTAAAGAGAGAAAAATGAAATACGAGCTATACTACGATTAAACTACGACGAGTAACATAAAACGTGAACGTAAATACGTAAAACGCGACTGAAATAAAAATTTTAAACTAAAACAAATTAAAAATTAAATCTAAGTCAAAAATAATATAAATAAGAATGAAAATTCAATAATAAAATTTTAAAACCTTTTATTAATTAAATATTCAATTTTTAATACTAATTAAAGCCCAAAAATTAAATATAATTAACAAAAAGCTCAAAATATTATTTTATCAAAAAAATATCTTACTTATATTAATTAAACAGTAAAAAGTATTTTTCCTAAAGTTTTTAAACTACTTTTATAATTTTTAAATGCTAAAAACACTTTTTAAACTAAAATAATGATTAAAATAATAAAATAATGAGAAAATTAATTTTAATTTTTGAAAAATCCTAAATTATAATGCTAAATAGTAGAAAAATAGAAAAAGTCGAAAAAAGTAATTTTATGCCTAATAAGACAAAAACAGTTTTAATTAAAACCTAATTAAAACTTAAATTAAATCTAAAAATATTAAAATAATCAGGAAAATACAAACTAACTTAATAAAAAATCTTAAAATAAATAAATGAATCTGGGAAAAATGAAAATAATGAAAAATACTCAATTTTGGGCAATAAAGACAAAAAATAGAGAAACTGACAGTGACACCTGGGCTGTTTTGTCTTTTTGTGTAGCAGTGGATAACTTAACACTAGCAGTGGGTAGTTTTTCCCACTGCTTCAACACAAAAAATTATTGTTGACCAATAACTTGCTTGTTTGTTGGTTATTTTGGATACCAAAGGCACCCCCACACTCAGTGGAGTGTGGGAAGTTAGAATAAGCACAAAAAACAACAGGTTAAACAACAAATAAGCACATATTCAAGCAAGAATAGTTCTTGTATCTCAGAAACATGCATAAGATAGGTCTGATTGTATTTGACTGATCTGATTGGCACCTAGGTAGATTTCAAGCTTGCACAACTATTAAACAAACAGTCCAAACCACAATTAACCTACTAACAAACCTAGATTATCACCTATACTAACTACTAACAAGATTTGAACCCTTAACATTCAAAATCAAAGCCTATCAGAACTGATGAATTATCTAAGCAGATTTTAGTAAACTTGAGACACACAAAATCTGAAATTTATACTAACAACTAACAAAGCAAGTGTAATATCACCTAACCTATGTCTATTAGCGCATGTTTAAGCTGATTTTAAAACAAAGTGGTGTCAATTACTTACCTTAGAACCTATTCCCAAACACCCCTTAATTATGATAATGAAAATTTTCTAAAGAACTTTTTACAAAACACAACCAAAGAGATTATATACTACTTTATCATGCATCAAACCAACATTGAGTTTAAACAAACATGAAAACTATCAATCAAACAAGTTTCCACAAGATCACATATGCATCAAGTTCAAATAATAAGGAGGGTTCAAGCCTGAGGTTTATACCTTGTGGGACCCACATCTGGGCCCCAGTATGGCTGAGGATGCCATCTCCTTAATCAGCTTAAAAGTGAGCTTATGGATTTTGTGGAAGTTGTTGATGTAGAGAATAGAAGACTTGGGGATTACTATAGTCCAACCAAGCTTATGTCTTCAAAATAAAGGGAAGCAAATGGAATGGTGATACCTGCTATGAAAACAAAACCAAGCAACAAACTAACAAGTAGTTTAAGCTATCACAAACTTGTCAGGCTTGTGGTAGCTTATGCTATAGTAAATAGACAAAAGAACAAAGAAGGATTTTTGGAAAATCCATTGATAACCAAATCTTTTGCAAACCAGCTTGAAAGTATCCAACTAAAAATGGAACTTGAGCTTATAAGCAAACTCTACAAAAGCTTTGTCAAGGCTTTTGTAGGGCTATTCTATAAGCCCAAGGATCTCACATAATTTTTTACCAAAATTCACTTTGCATCAATAAACTTTGGAAAAATCTTAACACTACTCTTGCAAAAACTTAAAAAAGATTTAAACTAATTGCTGAAAATAAATGGAACACAGAATCCAATTTGTAAGGCTTTAACACTTCTTTAAATAATTCATAGAAAAGGGTTTAAAAATTGAAAAACTGGAACAAAATACTCAGTCAAATGCGGCTAGTATTTATACTAGGTCTAGGACTATTTTAGAATAAAGATACAAATGAAAACCCTAGCTAGTCTTTTCCATCTTTGCCCTTGAGTCAAAGGATTTGAAGATTCGTCAACAGCCCCATGTGATGATGTACTGTTGTCCAGCTGTTCTGAAATAATCTTAGCCATCAAATAATTCTTTGGGACCAAGTTTTGGAGCTGGGACGTTGGATTGCTGTTGTTATTCCCTTTTTGCCAAATATGGAGGAGCAGGGGAACAATGTGGGGCCACATGGAGTCACGAGGAGGGGGTTTTATGAAGTTGGTTTAGTTGAGGTGGACGTTAATCATGGATCTGGAGTGATTGGGTGATTATCCCTTTGATTAGGGTGGATTAGGGTTTTAGGGTTTATGAAGGTGAGGGAGGATAAAAAGGGGTGTTTTGATTAAGATTAGGAAAGTTAAACCTGTTTCCCACCAGTTTTAAATTTAAACAGATTAATAAAATCTGTCAATTGAAAAGTGGTGAGTGGTTTTGTGACGTGGAAGAGTAGTGTGAGGTGGAGAAGTATTAATGGTGGAGTGGGGCAAGGGTGGTGACGTGGTGTGAGCTGGTTGGGTGAGGGAGTTATGATGTTTGACAGATTACGTCCCTAGGTTCTCAAAATATGTTCAAACAAAGAATGGCAGCCCCATATACCTCATTTCCTTTTATATATTCTTTGAACTAATGACAAAATGCCCCTCTCATTTGTATAACATGGAATCAAGGACCATTCTTGTAATTATAGCATTATCCAAGGGGTTCTTTATACATGTCATAATCCTTCAAGGACTAATATTGTACAAATGAATAGTGGAGGGTCATTTGTGACAAGTCTTCAATATTGAGGGACCAAACTTGACAAATCTTCAAACTTCAAGGGTATTTTTAGAAAATCATCGTTCGGGTCCGGTTCTTTGTGCGACTTCGTTTCCCGTGTTCATTTTTGCTAAAATACACAATGAACAAATACAAGCATATTTTTAGGTATTTTATGACATTTTTAAGCAGTTTAAGCCCGATTTGGACGATGAGACTATGTATAATTGCAATCTCATCACTCCCCCATACTAAGCCATTGCCGTGTCCCCACGTAATGCTAGAATTAAGTATCATAGCACTTCCAAAATTCATTTTTTATGTGACATTTATTGAAAACGTAAACGTAAATAAACTACTACATCTGTTTTAGACATAATGTATTGTTTTCATCGCAAAATGGGACGTTTAGGATCATAGAATAAGAACACGTGAACGCCTCATAGAGATAAGTTTGTCGTCCTTGATTTTCACCCAATCCCATGCTAAGCGTGCAACGAGATCATTGTCATTATAAGTTAGTAAAACAACCATTACTCATGAGTGTTAATTACGTACTTAGGCTCCCTTATTCCTAAGGTGTATATTTATATTTTATTTTATCTTAATGATCACGAGGATGCATTTGACTTATTTCGATATTTTATTAAGTCCAAAAATAAAGTAGGACGATTTAATTAATAGTTAGCTAAAGGACACGATATTTTAAAATGGCTTCTCGTAATCTCCTTAAGTTCATATCTTGGCATAACTCGTTTCACGATTTGAGACCTTTCTCAGACCGATATTTGGCATGTACTTCATACTTCGAATCTTGGAAGACGTTCTTGAAATAATGGTCTTCTCTTCATATATGGAATTTCTTCACTTGGACCACGACTTCATCATTTTTCTTCAATCTTTATTTGGGATTTTGATATAAAACGATCCGCCTCCTTTTCGGACTTGGGTATATTTATCCTCATACCTTGTTAGGGTCTTTTTGGATAGACTTCTCCATGATCTTTAGGGGAGTATATTGCTTTTCGTCGTGTGTCTTGATCCTTCATATTGATTTTGGAATAATGATACTTCACATCATCTTGGATTTTTAGCAACAAAATGGAGTCCTCGTGCCTTGTTAGGGCCTTTTTGGAACTTTGTCAATCTTCGCATCCCGCTTCAATAAGTTATGCCTTGGCTATGAACTCTATTCGATCACGAGCAACTTTTAAACGATCTTGGGCTAGAAGCTAAGTAATCTTTTAAATCGTACGACCTTACTTATTGCATTTATTTAAACAAAAGCGTGGGGAGAATAAACAAATAATTAAAACACATGAGATCGTGAAAGATTACGTAACTTATAATTAACTCTATCATTTCTCGTCCTCATTTAAGAGACTTAGCCTAATTAAAGTTAAGGAATCAAAGCTAGTGTAAAAACACGGTCGAGTAAAAAACTACTCTTATTCTCACCATTGGAAAACCTACATTCGTGTCTTAAACACTTATGAAAAACTAGAAAAATTTTAAAATTTGGCCGTTTTTAGCCTTATTTTGCATAAAACGATAACAAAAAGATGAAAATTAGATTGCGTGATGACGTAAGCAAGGTGAAGTATCTACTCACCCCCCATAATAAAACTAAACATTGTCCTCAATCTTTCGAGTCTAGGGGTGAAACACCCCCATACTAGAGACGAAAGTCGAATGCTTAATCTCGAGCGTGGAAAGGGTAAAACGAAATAACCTAAAAGCCGTTTATGAATTATGCTAATAAGATAATCGTTAGAACATAAAAGGATATCATCGGATATCGGAATCTCCAAAGGCAACGATCGAAGCTCGAGTGATACGTAAAACGAACACGGGAGGCTTCAATGATGACGATGAACCTAATAAATCACAATCACAAACAACCACGAAACAAAGGTCGGAAGAGCACAAGTCCCCTTGTTACACTATTAGAAAGCAAGAATATGTACAAGGATAAGCATGAGAATCCCCCACGAGGCACCTTGTTTTTGATAACCGAGTCAAAAGCTCGACTTGAATCCCCATAAATGTGATCATTTAGGGATAATCATCGTTTGGTCATTTTTGATGGGGCTTACTTGATAAACAAGGCCCAAAATTACGTGGAGTGCTTTAAAAACCCGATAAACGTATACCGGGGTCAAAGATAGCGTCTTCGTTTTCGGATAAAAGACGAAACAACGCTACTCCAACACGAACTAGAGCCTCAAGGAGGTAGAAGAAAAGAGGTGAGAAATAAAAGGGTGGGACAATAGGTGGGGCACTAAAACAATGAGCTACTCGAGGTAGACTCACACCAAGAAAATATATATGATTTCCATTTATTGCATCGGTGGAAGACCGAGATTTCCCTTTAAATGCGATTCTGGGATCGAATATCTCGTCCTCGGTGGAGAAATGTGAGGGAACATAAGTGGCTTCCCCCACACTAAAACCACACAAAGCATCGTCAAAAGGAGTAGACGAGCTTGTAGTACTCAAAACACCTGGTGATGACGGAGTTAGACTTGTAGACAAATCTTTTAAATCAATTTCAAAATCTTTTCCTTTTTCATCGTTCAAAAACTCTTTATGAAAATCCGATTTGATTATGTCGAAAAAATTTGGCGTTTCAAATTTAATATTAGTCAAGCTAAATATCCTCACATTTAAGTCGCGGTTAGGGGTGGTGGATTTTATAAGTTCTCAAAACGTTTATCAACAAATAACACCGCCCCTTCGGGGTCAACATATTTGTCATCCTCATGAACGTCGATCTCTTCGATTTCTTCACCATAGATAGGCTTGTCAAACCAAGGTTTGTCATTCCCCTCATTCAGGATTTTAGAAACTCTCTCGAAGAGATCACGATCAAGCACAAAACCATCATTATTTTGTGGGGATCGTTGATAAGTTAGATCCTCACGAATGTGGTAAACGTCATTCTCAAATGAGGAGTGTTGATTAGGTAACTCCTCCAGAATGGGATTTTTGGTCAAGTGAGTTGGTTCGTCATCAAAGATAAGATGTTCCAACTCATCAAGTTCTTCCTCGATTTTGTAAAAATCTACCTCACTTGTAGGTGGAAGTGGAGGCATAAGACCTAGCTCTCGTTCGATAATTTCCTCAATCTCGGGATCAAACTCATAATCATCGCACTTCCCATGTAAAGAGGTCTTTTTTAGGAGAATCCTCAAAAATGGCATGTGGATTTTGAAGTACGTGATCAATATCGGCAAAATTGCCATCGTCATCATCAAAGAAAGAGTCGATGTGAGCACTCACAACCATGGTCTTACAATCCCGAGGGCTATGCTTAGGTGACTTTTCAATGACGAATGGATCGATGTTGATAAAACCTTTAGCCTCAATAGGGATTGGGCTAGGTGATGGAGGCACTCCAATGAAATTAGAAGTTGAAGCCTCAAAGAGGTGGTCCTTCGAAGGTGGTGAAGACGAGTCCATATTGGTCATTGTCGTGATGGCACTAACGTCGCCCTTCGGAATTGGTTGTTCACTTGTTTCGCCGAATATATCCCAAAGTGATTTTTCATCCATAAATTTACAAATACCCTTTTGAATTAAGTACAGGTATTCTTTATCATTAAAATCGCCGTCTTTAAAACCGTTCTTTTTAATTCTTTCAAAACATGCATTAAGCCTTATATTTTCCGCTAAAGTTAACATGTTGAAATCATTTTTGGAAACATCGGGTTTTGAAACCTCGGTTTTACCATGATCATTTGAAACTTGGGATTTACTCGCGAAAAAGTCCATTTGTTCCTCCCCCTATCTCACAGTTAATTTCCCATCGTGGACGTCGACTACGGCTCGAGCCGTCGATAAAAAGGGTCGACCTAAAATAATGGGACATTTAGGGTCACACTCGTAATCGAAAATGACGAAGTCCGCGGGAAAAACAAACTTTCCAACTCTAACATAGACATCCTCGGCTATTCCAGTTGGTATTAAAGGCGTACAATTTGCTAGCTCGATTGTCATGTTCGTGGGGGTAAGTCTAGCAATCTCATCAATTTCCAAAGAGAATGAGGCATGAGATTGATGCAAAGCACCTAAGTCGGCAAGGGCTAAACATCCCTCAATCTCAGAAAAATCACAAGGTAGTAGAAATTGGACCGGATCCTCTTCCTTTCTCGGCATTTGCCTTTTGGGATTTTTAAGAAGGATCGAAGCACAAGTTTCTTCAAGGGTTACTTCGGTAAGGTCGATAAAGCTCTCTTTTTGACCCGTTGTTGGAATTTGAGGTACACGAGGGTGTGCACTCCTTTCCTTGGTCACCACGTTCACCCCCTCGACTTTAGAACATGAAGGCGTTCGAGAAGTCGAGGGTTGAGAAGAAGAAACAACTCTAAATCCATCAAGGTTAGGGGTAATAACATGACTTTTTCCAATAGACGTTGTGGCAACTTTAACTTGTTCCTTCGGGTTTGGTACAGTGTTACTAGGTAACATACTCGAAGACGAACCCGCTTGATTGCTCATAATTGCCGAAAACATCTTTTTAATCTCACTTTGTCCTTGATCGTTATTATTTTGACCTCTCAAAGTGTTGGAAAAATCGTTTTTCATCTCACCAATTTGCGTTTCTAATCTCTTCATATTAGCGTCATTTGATTAACGTAATTTTGAAAATCATTTGAGCCATTAAAATTTTGATTGAAACCTTGGTTTTAATTACTTCTTGGAAAATTTCCTTGATTAGCGTTGTTTTGAAAATTCGAGTTTTGGTTGTTATCTCGGTTTTGCCAACTCAAATACCAAACTTGATTATAATCACCTCGATTTTGAAAATTCCCTTGTTGATTATTTCCTTGAATACGGTTTTGAAAATTATTGCCTTGATTAAAATTTCCTTGTGATGGACCCACGTTGTTTTGATTTTGAAAATTGTTGTTTAACGCGTTAACACTCGACGTCTGGTCATCCGTAGCCGCACACTCGTAATAATTACGAGGCCCGCCACACAACGTACACGAAGCTGTTGATCCCAAACTTAGATCGATTTAGCTTTATGTATACGAGATTAGATCAAGTAATACACTTAGAGAAACCTTTGTATATGCTTATGAATTTAAGTGTTATGCGGAATTTAACACTTAAACAAGAACACACAATGATATAAATAAACTTTCACTTTGATTATCAATATCAAACTTGCTTACAATGAAAGTAGTTTACGAATGAAAACTTATATGAAAACTTATATGAAAACTTATATGAAAACTTATATGAAAACTTATATGAAAAATTATATGAAAACTTATCCTAATGGTCATCTTTTATAGACATAAGAAGCCTTGTACAATAATCTACGTATCAGCTATTCTAGGTAAAGATAAATATAGAAAATACATTGTTGTTCCTATCTTTAATAGAACTATTCTAGAATACAATAAATGCGTAGAGTATATCTTCCTATCGGTGCTTGTCTTCAATGTGTCAACGCTTGACTTTATCTTGTCAACGCTTGAGCTGTCAGCGCTTGTTTTGTTCTTGTCAACGCTTGTATTACTCTTGTCAGCGCTCAAGTGATCTGGCCTTAATTTATTCCCAACAATCCTCCCCTAAACTTGATATCCACTCTTATGATCAAGTTTCTGAATAAGCATTAAGGACTAAGAGGAATCTTACAAACCTTCTCATATTGGTAATGAATAAATCTAATCAAATCTTTTGCCACGTCACTTGAATAATCTATTTCCAGCTGAGTGTCCTTCATCTTCTCCAAAATAGCCTTGGATATGAAATACTGACCATCTACAAGTAGATACTCAGCAAACTTTGTAGAACTCAAATGGTAAACACCAGCAGCTGAATATAACCTCCATTGAAGACCACTGAGGTCATCTTCAAGATCCTTCAAAATTGCAGGATCCTCATCTTTTGGTCCACACATTCTTTTGAATGTGGTCCAAAGTTTTATTCCATTAGCTGAAGTTGGTGCTTCAGCTTCATACTTGGTCTCTAGCAACCTCCAAAGGTCCACCAAGTCTTCTCTATCACAACTTGCAAACAAAGATATGAGAGTGGTAAAAGTGTGTACCTCCTTGCCAAATCCGCCAATCTTCCAAAACCCACATTCATCTTCTTCATAGCTCACAATTGGGCTCCTGGAATGTAATGGTAACACTTGCACCATATCTGAAGCTTCTAAAGGTGAGAGCTTGAGGCTCTTTCTGATGACAGCTTCACTTGGATATAGTGGATCCATATCTTTGCGAAACTCAAATGAAATTCCCTTCTTCACTGGCCTGGGAACAACCATAGCTTTCTTGAGTTCCATTTCTTCTGCAAGTTCCTCCTTTCTTTCATCTGAAAGAAGTCTGAGAGTGTTTGCTTCATGCACTCTCACCCAAATGGGATAAGCCCTGTTTTCCAACTCATCAAATGTCAAAGCCTTCAACTTCTGATATGTCCATCCAACTCCATGACATCTGAGCAACATAAAGTAGAGCTCCCTTCTATCCCTTTTCAACTCTGAGAGAATATTACTTGCCTTGTGTTTCAAAATTACCTGGCAATCCTTCTGAACTCTAAGTAGAATCTCCAAACCCCATATTTGATCTGAAATGGTCAAGTCTGGATTCTCCATGCATCTTTCTTCCCAAGCATTGTACATTTGAACCACCTCTGGCATGTCAAAGTCAACCTGCAACTTCAACTCTCTCAACTTCTCCTTGGCCAACTCATCCCCATACTCAAGCCTTTCTGGTTCTATAATCATCACACTTGAGTCTGAGCTAACTCCATCACTTTCCTCTTCTGAAGTCACAACAAATGGTGACTTTTCCTTTTCATCCTGTTCCATGATTTGTGCAGCCAATCTTCTATCAAATTCAACTTGAGCTGCATCCTTTGGAACAATCTCCTCTACCATTATACCCTTACCCTTCTCTGTTGGTGCAATGGTTGGTAAGGTAGATGGTGATACCTGTGTAGAAACCTCCTTGATGATAGATGATGACTGGGATACATCACCTTCATGTGTAGGTCTGTCAACGTAAAAATTTGTCTTATCAGCGCCCAAAATATTTCTGTCAACGTCCAAATTTTCCTTGTCAACGCCCAAATATCTTCCCTCAGCGCCTTGTGTAACCTCTCTCAACATAGCTGTAAATGATAAATTTAGATTTGTAGGAGAGACTAAGGACATATCAAAACCTGTTTGTTTCTTCAAAGTTGTAAGGGCCTCAGCAACATCCATTGATTGACCATCATGACTGCCCTTATCACTTAGATTTATTGGATCTTCCTCCCCTTTGGAAGATTCCTCCATACCCCTCCTTGCACCAGCACTCTCCAAAAAAACAATCCTCTCCCTCAATTGCTTGAGTTCAAGGCCTTGTGAGCTGACAACTTGTACTAAGTCTGCATTTTGCTTTTGCATGCTAATGCAGACTGCCATCAATTCCATAAGAGTCATTGGTTCCAGTCTGCCCTCTTCTAAAATGGGGATTTGACCTCCCAAGTCAGATTCATTGGGCATGGATGAGGACTTAATGATGGTGGGACTGCCTTGGCCAGCATCTAAGCCAGAACCAATAGTCCCAGCCTCATCCAGGGCACCAGCCACACTTATGGTGGTGGTTCTCTCTACTTCATGGCTAGGACCACCAGAGGAGAACACTCCAGTAGTCCTTTGGCGTTTCATCAACCTATATTCAGGGGGTGTGGAAGATGGTATGGAAGAATGAGTGGATGTGGGTTGGTTAAGGGGTGTTTGGGTTTGTAAAGGTTGTGTGTCAGCGTTGGAAATAGGCACATCAACGCCAACATGTAATGTCTCAGCATTGAAGGACTCTGAGTCAATTTGCATGTGTTCAGGTGAAGGTAAAGGTTCAGGAATTGGTTCAAGTTGTGGTTGGGGGTCAATTTGTGGATGGGGGTCTGGTTGGGGTTGTGCTGCTGCAATAACAGCAAGCATAGGTTGGGTTAAAGGTAGGTCACGATGGGGTGGTGAGTTGATCTTCATGAAAATAGCTTTCTTTTGCTCAGGGATCTTATAAAAATCATTGTGATCCCTTGAGCAGTAACCTTGAACATCAAAAACCATTTGTAGAAAACGGGGATAAGCTAAAGTCATTTTGTTCCCCTTGTTTTTACACATCCCCTCAAAAATCATTTTAGAATAATTAAATTTTTACCCTGTTGCAATGCACACAATAGCACTGGCAATGGATCTATTGATCTCATTGTGTGCAGTGCATTTGGGACTCAAATATTGAAGGAGGACATGTATGAGGTACTTCCAGGCTGGGGGAAATTCCTGCTTATGATACTTGTTTAGAGTACCTTCATCAGGAAAAGGATATCCCAAAGCCCTAAACCCTTGTTCTATTTCATTTATGGGAAGGGTGGCTATACCATCAGCATCATCAAGATGCAAGGCTTGGCGTACCAAAGCCTCAGTAACCACCCAAGGTCTCCCATGAACAATAGAAGTCAATGTAGTCACTCTATTAACTGTTGAGGAACTTACAGTGTTCCAAAACTGTTTAATATGTGTGACTGGTATGAGTGGTGCATGAGAAAGAGCATACCTTAAAGGGGATGCGTTCAAATACGCCACCATTTGTGTGTATTGGGGAAACAGAGTATCATCAGCTTCAAGATACGCAATCATGTTGTGTTGAGATCTGAACCCCAATTCCAATTCTAATGGTCTAAACTTTGGTGCCATTGATGAAAACTGTTAATTTTAAGTGAAGAAGATGAAGTTGATAAGAGAAAATTGTGTTAGACAAGAATTATAGATACCCTGTTTAAAATAGGAGCCAAATTTATAGGAGAAGTAGATGCATGTGATAGGCCCAAAAATAGGCAAGTATTTTCAAAAATCAATCATGAAAATATTGAAAAAGTTATAAGTTATCTCATGCATTAAATGAAAGTAACAACTCCTAAAATTACGGCCTAAAAATATGTCAAAAAGTAACAACTGGGTAGGCCCCATTGAGTGTCAACGGTCAAAAATAACCTATCAACGCCCAACGGCTATAATCTTGTCAACATTTGCCTATAGCCATGTCAGCGTCCAATTTGGTCACAACAACGCTTGGAAAATTCTTGTCAGCGTCCAAAAATAAAAATATTTTAAAAATGAAAAATGACCTTAACAAGTAATTTATCCTAGAGAAGATAACCAAAAGCTGATAATTATTATAGGGCGGCAAGCACTGTCCAGTTATGCACACTTGCATAAGCAAGATAGACATAACAGTCCTCTAGTGTCCCTTGCTAACCAAAACTCTTAACAACCAAGTTACCTTACAAAATTCCTTGTTACCCCAAGGTAAATCCCATAACAAAATTATTCCCAAGTCTCCCAACAGACCACAACCAATTCTAGGCCAAAAATGTCTTGGCAGCATGCATAGTATATCAACTTTGCATTCTATAGTGCCTCATGATTTAGTAGAAATTAACTCATACTCACCTGTGGACACAATCTAGAATTGTGATAAGATTATCATATGGATACCCAAACATCCTAAAGGTTCCTAAAACCTCCCCTTAAACTATGATACAAAAGTTTGCTAAAAACATGCATGAACATAAAAAATTTATGTCAAGATAGGAATGAAACATTCCAACCATCATCCATAAATAAAAACTTGTCCAAATGCTTCTCCATTGATCCATAAGCAACTCTGTATCCAATGGTATACTGCTAACACCATCTGCACATTTAGATTGAAAACCACAAAACTAACATTGTTGCTGACAACGCCCCGATAACACATGACAGCGTTGAGGAAAGCTTTGTCAGTGTTAGACAATTATATTGCTGACAACGTTGCAAAAACACTTATCAGCGTTCAAGCAACCTTTGTCAGTGTTAGAAAAATATAGTGGAAAATCTAAATCATCAATAAGACCAATAACAATGCATCATCCTGTACATACTTTTACAAAAAGACTCCAAAACACATATTATGTAAGATTGACCATTCCAATACTTGTTACCAAGTATTGAAATCTCCCAGCATCAAAAGGTTTAGTTAATAAATCTGACACATTTTCCTCAGTGTCAACCCTATCTGGTTGTATTAAACCTTTCTCAAAGCAATCTCTTATAAAATAGTGTCTAATTTCTATGTGTTTAGTTTTAGAATGATGTACAAGATTCTTAATGATGCATAAAGTACTGTTATTGTCAACAAATATCTTGGTATGCATGAAATTATACCCATAATCCAACAGCTGGTTCTGAATCCACAAAACTTGGCCACAACAAGCAGCTGCAGCAACATACTCTGCTTCAGTTGTAGAATTTGCCACCACTGTTTGTTTCTTGCACTGCCAAGATATTAACCTGCTCCCAAGAAACTGACATCCACCAGTTGTGGATTTCCTATCAAATTTATCACCTCCATAATCACTATCTGAATATGCAATCAGCTCCAATGGTGAATCCTTTGGGTACCACAAACCAAGACCAGGATAGCATCTTAGGTACCTAAAGATCCTCTTCACAGCATAAAGGTGACATTCTTTGGGAGTCACTTGATGGCGTGCACAAGCACACACAACAAACATGATGTCAGGTCTGGAGGCAGTAAGATACATCAAGGATCCAATCATGGATCTATAGTGCCTGACATCAACATCTTTCCCATCTCCAACCTTTCCCCAAGGGTGTTCTCTATCCATAGGAGTAGTAGCCCTCTTTTCATGTGGAGAAAAGCCAACCTTCTTCAAGATCTCAGCAACATATTTATCCTGGGAGATGAAGATACCATCTTCTTTCTGCTGAACTTGTAAACCAAGAAAGAAGTTCATCTCCCCCATAGCACTCATCTTGAATTTGTCTGTCATCAGCTTGGAGAAATCCTCACTCATCTTTGGATCAGTAGACCTGCACAAGTAACACATCCTTGCCTTTCTTCTTTGTAAATAGTGTCTGGTCTATGGTGCCCCTCTTGAATCCATTGTCCACCAAATAAGTAGACAAAGTACCATACCATGCTCTAGGGGCTTGATGAAGGCCATACATAGCCTTTTTGACTCTATATACTTTATCTGGATGCTCTGGATCTTCAAAACCAGGAGGTTGCATTACATATACTTCCTCAACAATGGTGCCATAGAGAAAGGCACTCTTGACATCCATTTGATAGACAGTGAAGCCCATGCAGGATGCATAGGCTAGGAAAATTCTTATAGCTTCAATCCTTGCAACTGGTGCAAAGACTTCCTCATAGTCTATCCCCTCCTCTTGTGTATAACCTTGAGCCACTAACCTTGCCTTGTTTCTGACCACAATGCCTCTTTCATCTCTTTTGTTCATGAGAACCCATCTTGTCCCTATAGGTCTGACATATCTAGGACAATCAACCAGCTCCCAAACATCCTGAATTGCAAATTGGTGAAGCTCATCCTGCATTGCTTCTACCCAACTTGGTTCTTTAAGAGCATCAAATATTTTCTTGGGTTCCTCTTGTGACAGAAAACAGGCAAACAAACATGCTTGCACAAGAGGGCTATCAACCTTCTTGTGTATATTAGCAATAAACCCACCAAGACCTTGATGAGATCTTCTAGTCTGAACTGGAGTCATAACATCACCAATGATCTGGGAAGGGGGTGATTCTTCATTGTGGAAGTGAGAACTCCTCCTTCAAAAAGTCTGGTGTCCTCAACCTCACGCTCCATGTTGCCAATATCTTCTTCATCAGACTCTCCTTCATCAACGTGAGGATGAACCTCTTCATATAAACTGGAAGGTTCACCTTGTTCAAAATTTGAAGAGAAAAGATAGGCAGAATCGTTGTCAACGCCTGAATCTTGTTTGTCAGCGCTTGGGCTAACAACGCTTGAAGTATGGTTGTCAATGTCTGAGCCATCAACGTCTGAATTGGTCTTGTCAGTGCTAGATTTGCCTTTGTCAGCGCCTGAAGGACCATGCATGTTTGTATCTGGTGGTGCTTGGAAACCACCATTGTCTTGTCCAGCAGCAGCAGCAGCAGCAAAAGCATCTGTCCAAATGGGAATGGTAACATATTCTAGGATAGGAGATGTCTTTTCTGCTTGTGATCCAACCTTTTTATGAACCTGAGTACCTGAAACATCAACAACTTGTTCCTCCATAACATTTGAAGTTACCTTCACAATGTCTGGATTAGTGACAGGCATATAATTTAAAGTTCTAGATAAAGGTTCCAAGTCAAACAACCAATTAGGACCACTTTCAGGATCACTAGGTTTATTCTTTAAAAACCTAACATGTACTCTTTCAACTATACGTTTGTCCTCTTTAAGATAAACCCTATATCCCTTGCTCTGCACTGAATACCCCATGAAGTAACCCTCATCACCTTTTGCACTAAATTTCCCTAAGGCATCACTAGTGTCTAGAACTACTACATGACAACCAAAAGGTCTGAGAAAACCAATATTAGGTTTTCTACCCCAAAGTAACTCATAAGGTGTTTTGTTCTGAATTTTGTTAACCAATGCTCTATTTTGCACATAGCAAGCTGTATTAACAGCCTCAGCCCAAAAGGCTATAGGAAAGTGAGCATCAGCCAACATTGTTCTGGCTGCTTCAATTAGGGTTCTATTTTTCCTCTCAGCAACCCCATTTTGTTGTGGGGTTCTAGCAATACTAAATTGCCTTGTAATTCCTTTCCTGGCACAGAAATCATCTAGCTTTTTATTCCTAAATTCTCCACCATTATCACTCCTAAGAATTTTAACCTCATTGCCAGACCTCTTCTCAATCTGAGTGATAAAATCAATTAGAACATCAGTTGTGTCACTCTTCATAGCTAGAAAGAATGTCCAAGTAAACCTAGAAAAGTCATCTGTGACTACAAAACAATATGACTTACCATTCAAACTTTCTATATTGGTTGGACCAAAGAGGTCCATGTGTAGCCTATGAAGAGGTCTAGAACTAGTGTGCACCTGTTTAGACATGAATGAGACCTTGTGCTGCTTGCCTTTAAGACATGCAACACAAGAGTGGTCATTGTGGAAGGCCTTCTCAGGCAAACCATCAACTAAACCAAGCCTCACAAGTCTATTTATATTTTTGAAATTTATGTGCCCTAGTCTCCTGTGCCACAAATTACTCTCATCAACTGAGGCCTTAGCATAAAAACAAGACATATTATTATTCATTTTAATCCCATTCAAATTAACATTATATATGTCCTTATGCATAGGTGTTCTATACTCAATATATTTCTCATCAGGGATCTTAAAATCCTTGCTTAACACCAAACACTCAGTATCAGTAAAAAGAACTTTATTTTTGTTATCACAAACTTGTGATACACTGAACAGGTTGTAATCAAGTTCTTTTACCAAGAAGACGTTCTCAAAACGCAGATTCTTGGTGAGAAGGGTTCCTTTGCCTGTGATAGTACCATATACGCCTCCAAAGTAAACCTTATCACCATCTTTAATGGGAGTGAAGTTCGTCAGATAGTCTTCCTTCCCTGTCATGTGCCTTGAGCATCCACTATCCCAATATCCATAATCATTGACCTGTCTTTGAATGCCCTGCACATAAAGAAAACAAATTAGTTTTCTTTGGGAACCCAAGTCTTAAAAGACTTGGATTCATCTGGTTGTTCAATAAGAACAGACTTAGTTCTCACAACAACCCCATTCTCATCCTTCTTAGGATGAAATACCTAGTTAACCCCAATAGGTTTTGTAATGACCTTTGAAATGTAATTAAATCTGTTGCAGGTCATTGAAATCCCATTATCATTAGGGTTTTGATCTTTCTTGGGTCTCCATGTTAAGCTTGAAGAAGCTTTAGACCCCTTACCTTGTGGTTGCAAATATTTAGGTATGGTCACGTTTCTGTCAGCGTTAGAATTTGTCCTGTCAACGCTGAAATTACCCATGTCAGCGTTGAACCTAGGGTTTGCTACAGAAACCCATTGCCTATTTGACCAGGTGTTTGTCTTTTGAAATGGTCTTTGTCCATGAGTGTTAGACCCTCTAGTAAAGAATGGGGCAGGTCTAATCACTTGTGGACTTTGCTGCACACAAGGTTTGGGTCTGACAACGTTTGACTTCCTAACAACGTTGACTTTGTTCCTATCAGCGCTGAAATTGTTCCTGTCAGCGCTGGCTTTGGGAGCGTTGACACACTTTTATGCTAAGTGTGAAAAGCTACCACACGTGTAACAAGCCTTTCTAGACACAACCTTAGGTCTAGAAGAGAAGAAGCCTGTTCCATGATTGCTAACTTGGCTCTTGGGAGACCTAGTATTCCTATACATCTCTGCATATTTAATGGTAGGTCTTCTAACAGTGTTTGAGCCTAGGTCAACAGCTTTACCAGTGATTGGGTTAGTAACCTTAATGGGTGGTGACTCATTAGGACTTTCACATAGCAAGCCACCCTTGACAAATAAAGTAGGGTTAGCCTTCTTCCACTCATTCAGGTCAGTCAGTTTTTCTTGATACTCTTCAACTGGAGTGACAACTCTTGGTGGAGGAATGAATTCCTCCTCTTGGTGCTCTGGCAAACCAGTCCAAGATAAGTCCCTTTGTTGGACACCATAGAAGTCACCAGCTGGTGGTGGAACCAAAGAGTAATCATTCATCCCAATCCCAGTCATGTCCTTAGGATCCCTTTGTTTAGCCACACAGTCTCCTAGGGTTTGGGTGGCTCTATCAAATCTTTGAATTTTAAGGCCAACATTATCTTTATTCTTAATGGCCTCATCTAACTTAGCCTGTAACTCACCATTAACCCTTTCCATGATGTTTCTAATATCCATACTAGCCTCTAACTCATGTTTTAAAATATTTATTTTATCTTTTAAATCAAATTCCATTTTCTTGTATTCAGAAACGGTTTTCTCAGTTTCAGTAAGAGCTAGTTGGTAATTAGACAATTTACATCTTTCAGTACTCATATCATCTAATAATCTTAACACTTCTTTGTTAAGTATTTCAGTATTTAACCTACAACCTTTGCTACAAAAAGAACCATCATATACCTCATTATCAGATGAAGAGGAGGAGTGTGCCATAAGAGCATATTCAACATGCTCTTCTTCTTCAATATCAGCAACCAAAGCTTTATCCTCTTCAACGTTCTTAGCCAGATAGCTCCAATCCCATCCCATACCATCAATTCCTTGAACTGCAACCATAGCTTTGGAATCCTGAGCTTTAACAACCTGACTTGAGGTTTTACCAGCATTAGATCTTCTAGGAGATCTGCATTCCCTCATGAAGTGCCCCATACGATGGCAGTTGTAGCATTCAACTTTGGATTTGTCAAATCCAGCTGTGTCTTTAACATTGAAGGTCATTTTCTTCTTAAACCTTCTGTTCCACCTGTTTGCTCTTATACTAGTAAGAGCCATGTTCCACTTCCATCTCTTCCAAGTGCTCATCACTTATCTGCTCAAGGTCCTCATATGTAATCACTGAACCATTGGGCAAAGAAGCAATGTAAGCACAAACAGTATCTAAATCTAAACCAGCAGGTTTAACTCTTGGGGAGTCATTCTTGTATGTGTCATCGTCTGAATAGGAGACGTTGACAGGACTTGTTCCAGCGCTGACATATGATGATCCAGTAACTGGATGCATGTAAGATTCCTTTTGATTGAATTGACCTTCACTATGAGAGAAGAAGGCCATGTTGCTGTTGGAAGATTTGCTTCCATGTTCTAAAAGAGTTTCATCTTCCAACAGCCTTAGTTTGTTGTAGATGTCATCAAACGAGGAGCTCTTGTAAGTATTGTTGGCAAGAATAGATCTTGCCTCAATCTTCCATGCCTCACCAAGACTTTTAAGAAAGGTAGCATTAATGTCAACATCACCAACTTGTGTCCCCATGAAGGACAACTTGCTTGTAATGTCAAGTAATCTGCTTCTCACACTACTCAGTTTCTCATTGGGTTGAGCTTTGAAGACAGCATAATCATGCAGAAGTTGCTTTTTCTTTTCTTCCTTAGTGTCTGCATTACCACCATATGCAACTTCAAGAGCTGCCCAAAGATCCCTAGCAGAGTCATAGCCTCTATATTTATGCTGGTTTTCTTGTCCCAAAGAGACTTTCAGAATATTTAGGGCTTTCATGTCAACCCTTCTCTTTGCTATGTCATCAGCAGCCACAGCTCTACCATCTCCAGGTTTTTCTCTCTTATCCTCTTCAGAACATCTAGCAACAGCTGTTCTTTGAGCAATGGCATTAAGAATCTTTTGAGCCTTATTGAATGTGTTTCCATATTCAATAATCTCCCAGAGTGTGTAGTCATAGATCCCCAGATATTGTTCAAAGTTGAACTTACACAAGTAAAAGTTGGTTGCATCAAGCATGGGAATCTTGATGTTTGGTAAGGCTTAGGAAGAGGAAGTTATTGCTTCAGACATGATGTTGTTAGGGTTTCTGAGAAGATTAGGGTTTTGGTGATTTTTAGGGTTCTGGTGTTCTTTAAGATCAAAAGTTCCTCAACAAGCTCTGATACCACTTGTTGATCCCAAACTTAGATCGATTTAGCTTTATGTATACGAGATTAGATCAAGTAATACACTTAGAGAAACCTTTGTATATGCTTATGAATTTAAGTGTTATGCGGAATTTAACACTTAAACAAGAACACACAATGATATAAACAAACTTTCACTTTGATTATCAATATCAAACTTGCTTACAATGAAAGTAGTTTACGAATGAAAACTTATATGAAAACTTATATGAAAACTTATATGAAAACTTATATGAAAACTTATATGAAAACTTATCCTAAAGGTCTTCTTTTATAGACATAAGAAGCCTTGTACAATAATCTACGTATCAGCTATTCTAGGTAAAGATAAATATAGAAAATACATTGTTGTTCCTATCTTTACTAGAACTATTCTAGAATACAATAAATGCGTAGAGTATATCTTCCTATCAGTACTTGTCTTCAATGTGTCAACGCTTGACTTGATCTTGTCAATGCTTGAGCTGTCAGCGCTTGTTTTGTTCTTGTCAACGCTTGTATTACTCTTGTCAGCGCTCAAGTGATCTGGCCTTAATTTATTCCCAACAGAAGCCTCAACCGCTTTCACCGTAGCGGGAGCGTCTTTCTTTTGCATCTCGATTAAGAACGACGTGAACACATTCGTTAACTTATCGACTTTCGCATCAACCCTCTCAATATCGCGGTGAGAATTACTAACATTGGCGACATTGGCAACACTCGATGTGTTGCGGAGTTGGTAAACCTTGGATCTATTTTCGATAATCATTAAAGCGTCTTTTGGAATTTTACACAAAAAGTTGCCACCGGCGGCGGAATTCAACGAATCTTGTTCTTGAAAACTAAGACCGTTATAAAACGTGTCGATTTAGTGCAACTCGGAAAATCCATGGTGAGGACATTGCCTAAGCAATTCCTTAAAACGATCCCACGCGTCTCCAAAAGATTCATCCGGTTTTTGTTCAAATCTTGTAATCTCGTTTTTGAAAAACGTCGTCTTAGACGGTGGGAAAAAATGATTAACGAATTTTGAAACGAGATCCTTCCACGTAATTATGGAATTAGGTGGCTCTTTCGCGTACCAATCCTTGGCGGCACCATCGAGCGAGTACGGAAAAAGCATAAGCTTGACGACATCGGTGTCGACGTTCTTAAACTTGCTCGTACCCAAAAGACGATCGAAATTCCGAATGTGATCGTGAGGATTATCCGCCTCACGACATCGAAACTTCTTAGCTTGAATCAACGAAAGCTTTCCGCTCTTAATCTCAAAATTCTCCGCTTCGATACAGGGAACTACGATCGCGTCTCCATACCCCTTGGTGGGCGCTTGGAGAAATTCCATCATCGAACGATTGTCGACCATCTTGTCTATTATTTCTTCAACGATATTAGGAACGTCGGTGTCTAAATTCCTTCTACGTCGTCGATTCCTTCGATTTCGATTGCGTCGATTCGAAACATCGCTAGAATTAGAATAATCATTCGATCGAGTGCGCATGCACTAAACGTGGAATGGGGGTAGAAAAGAAGATTATTTTGGGTGGTTTTCGTTTTTTCAATTTTTTTTTGTTTTTGATTGTTTTTTAATTTATTTTGATTTTTGATGTATTACGTAGACTCAAATCTACAAATCTCTCCTGGAATCAATTTCTCGATTAAAGGAGACTCAAGGAATGAAAACGATCACGTGGAGTGAACGCTTTCGATGACTTTAGAACGTTGGTGGAACACCAAAACGTTCAAGATGGTTTAATCTTGAAAAACAACCAAGTATAAGATACGTAGATAATACTTTGGTTGGTAAACCCTTTTTCTCAAAACACGCACAAGCAAGCGGGGGAAATGAGGCGGCGCTAAGCACTTAAGAGCCTTTTTCCCTTAGGTCGTGAAATACAACCGCCTTATACCCACCTTATAGTTTGTGTTAATCAAAATTAAGCCTCACGAAAGTATTTATCTATTTTGCCTTTTGATTTTTGCTTTAGATTCGAATACAATAACTGAGTGATGAAATCCCAATTAAGGTTGCGTTTTCACGTTTTTTGAGATATTGTAAATTTATTGTGATACGTAAATACAATATATTAATAATATTCACAAATAAAAACGAAAACGAATATTTCTATAATATACTAAAAGATTGTTGGGTGTTTAGTTTAGGAAAACTAAACACGATTTATTTGGATATTTTGATATAGTAGAAAAATTAACAAAAATAAGTATGTACGATATTTACGCTTTCCAAAAATTGAAAAGCAAAAACGCACTACTCACACAAACACGATATGTATAATGGCTAAACACACCTCCCCGGCAGTGGAGCCAAAATTGATGTAGTGTATATTGTACACGTTTTAGGAAAAACGCGTAATTGGCAAGTATTAAATCTCACGTTTTAGGAAAAACGCGAAACCGAATAAGTGCGAGTTCGTTCTCGGCGGAGGTGTATGTGTTATGTGCCAAAAATATAAAATCAAGTTTGGATTAGTGTCGTTTTTTGGGTTAAAAGAGATAAAATTAAAAGACGAGGTATACTACGATTAAACTATGACGAGTGACGTAAAACGTGAACGTAAATACGTAAAACGCGATGAAAATAAAAATTTTAAACTAAAAACAAATTAAAAATTAAAACTAAGTCTAAAATAATATAAAAAAAAATAAAAATTCAATAAATAAATTTTAAAACCTTTTATTAATTAAATATTCAATTTTTAATGCTAATTAAAGCCCAAAAGTTAAATATAATTAACAAAAAGCCCAAAATATTATTTTATCAAACAAATATCTTACTTATATTAATTAAACACTAAAAATTATTTTTCCTAAATTCTTAAAACTATTTTTCTAATTTTTAAATGCTAAAAACACTTTTTAAACTAAAATAATGATTAAAAATAATAAAATAATGAGAAAATTAATTTTACTTTTAGAAAAATCCTAAATTATAAGGCTAAACAGTAGAAAAATGGAAAAAGTTGAAAAAGGTAATTTTATGCTTAATAAAAAAAATCCAGTTTTAATTAAAACCTAATTAAAACTTAAATTAAATCTAAAAATATTAAAATAATCAGGAAAATAAAAACTAACTTAATGAAAAATCTAAAAATAAATAAATGAATCTGGGAAAAATGAAAATAATGAAATACTCGATTTTGGGCACTAAAGACAAAAAAAAGAGAGAAACTGACAGTGACACCTGGGTTGTTTTGTCTTTTTGTGTAGCAGTGGGTAACTTAAGCAGTGAGTAGTTTTTCCCACTGCTTTAACACAGAAAATCGTTTTTGGCCAATAACTTGCTTGTTTGTTGGTTATTTTGGATACCAAAGGCACCCCCGCACTCAGTGAAGTGTGGGGAGTCAGAATAAGCACAAAAAACAAACAGGTTAAACAACAAATAAGCATAGAATCAAGCCAGAATAGTTATTGTATCTCAGAAACATGCATAAGACAGGTCTGATTGTATTTGACTGATCTAATTGGCACCTGGGTAGATTTCAAGCTTGCACAACGATCAAACAAACAGTCCAAACCACAATTAACCTACTAACAAACCTAGATTATCACCTATACTAACTGCTAACAAGATTTGAACCCTTAACATTCAAAATCAAAGCCTATCAAAACTGATGAATTATCTAAGCAGATTTTAGTAAACTCGAGACACAAAAAATCTGAAATTTATACTAACAACTAACAAAGCAAGTGCAATATCACCTAACCTATGTATATTAGGGCATGTTTAAGCTGATTTTAAAACTAAGTGGTGTCAATTACTTACCTTAGAACCTATTCCCAAACACCCTGTTAACCATAAGATTCAAGCTAACAAGAGGGTGATTCGGAGGTCGGGAGGATAAAAGTGATGTTTAGACATTATTATAGAGAGAAAGATAAACTTGAAATGAGTGTGTGTATTTAGAGAGAGAAAGTGAAATACACAAATGGAAAAACCTCACCCCTCCATGGAATTATGGAGGGGTATATATAGGCTAGACATGGAGTGACTTTGACAACTTAGCAAAAGTAGTCCCTCCATGTTTTGCCCATATGAAACTAATGTAATTCCGTAAACGGCGCTCACATTTTAGGGCTAACAATCTTCCCCCAATGTGGAGACAGACGGAATTACTTGCAATGTTCCTAACAAGTAATAATACAACAAAATAAAGTCTTCCAAGGCGCTTCCAATGCTGAGGATGTCTTTTAATTCTTCTTGTCTTCATAACTTGTACCTCAGCTTGAAGTACTTGGATCAACTTCCAGGGGGAAGTAGTGTACATGGAATGGTATCTACTTACTTTATATGATTTTTATGAAGTATTCTACAGGCGTGAGAAGAATTGTTACTGATTTCCTGCATGTTACCCCAAACGGATTATCACCAAAACCTAAACGACATGAAAGAGTATAGAAGCAGTGTTATTTGGTGTGGTTCTTCTACAAACTTCCGCTGTGCACTTAAACCAATGAGCTAGAAGATTATTCAAACTACATCAAAGTGTCAGAATCTGCTTAAGATACATATATTGGTTTGGGGGAAGCTGATTCAGAAACTTCGTCAAAAAGAAGTCTATGAAGAAAGTTTTTTAAATACATGCTGCATGAATTGGGGGGGGAAGTTAATCCAAATCATGCATATTACAATTGTTCCACAACAAGCAAAGACAAAGAGGATTCAAGCTGAGGTATAACTTATGAAGACAAGAAGAATTAAAAGACATCCTCAGCATTAGAAGCGCCTTGGAAGACTTTATTTTGTTGTATTTTTACTTGTTAGGAACATTGTAAGTAATTCCGTATGTCTCCACATTGGGGGAAGATTGTTAGCCCTAAAATGTGAGCGCCATTTACAGAATTACATTAGTTTCATATGGGCAAAACATGGAGGGACTACTTTTGCTAAGTTGTCAAAGTCACTCCATGTCTAGCCTATATATACCCCTCCATACTTCCATGGAGGGGTGAGGTTTTTCCATTTGTGTATTTCACTTTCTCTCTCTAAATACACACACACATTTCAAGTTTATCTTCCTCTCTAAAAATGTCTAAACATCACTTTTATCCTCCCCGACCTCCGGATCACCCTCTTTTTAGCTTTGAATCTTATGTTTAACACACCCCTTAAATCTGATAATGAAAATTTTCCAAAGAAATTTTTACAAAACACAACGAAAGAGATTCTATACTACTTTATCATGCATCAAACCAACATTGAGTTTAAACAAACATGAAAAGTATCAATCAAACAACTTTCCACAAGATCACATATGCATCAAGTTCAAATTATAAGGAGGGTTCAAGCCTGAGGTTTATACCTTGTAGGACCCACATCCAGGCCCCACTATGGCTGAGGATGCCATCTCCTTAATCAGCTTAAAAGTGAGCTTATGGCTTTTATGGAAGGTGTTGATGTAGAGAATAGAATCCTTGGGGACTACTATAGTTCAACCAAGCTTATGTCTTCAAAATAAAGGGAGGCAAATAGAATGGTGAGACCTTCTATGAAAACAAAACCAAGCAACAAACTAACAAGTAGTTTAAGCTATCACAAACTTGTCAGGCTTATGGTAGCTTATGCTACAGTAAATAATCAAAAGAACAAAGAAGGATTCTTGGAAAATCCTTTGATAACCAAATCTTTTGCAAACCAGCTTGAAAGTATCCAACTGAAAATGGAACTTGAGCTTATAAGCAAACTCTACAAAAGCTTTGTCAAGGATTTTGTAGGGCTATTCTATAAGCCCAAGGATCTCAAATAGTTTTTTTTACCAAAATTCACTTTGCATCAATAAACTTTGGAAAAATCTTAACACCTCTCTTGCAAAAACTTGAAAGTGATTTAAACTAATTGCTGAAAATAAATGGAACACAGAATCTAATTTGTAAGGCTTTAACACTTCTTTAAATAATTCATAGAAAAAGGTTTACAAATTGAAAAACTAGAACAAAATACTCAGTAAAATGCGACTAGTATTTATACTAGGTCTAGGACTATTCTAGAATAAAGATACAAATGAAAACCCTAGCTAGTATTTTCCATCTTTGCCCTTGAGTCAAAGTATTTGAAAATTCGTCAACAGCCCCATGTGATGATGTATTGTTGTCCAGTTGTTCTGAAATAATCTTAGCCATCAAATAATCCTTTGGGACCAAGTTTTGGAGTTAGGACGTTGGATTGCTGTTGTTATTCCCTTTTTTCCAAATATGGAGGAGTAGGGGAACAATGTGGGGCCACATGGAGTCACCGGGAGGGGGTTTTATGAAGTGGGTTTAGTTGAGGTGGACGTTAATCATGGATCTGGAGTGATTGGGTGATTATCCCTTTGATTAGGGTGGATGAGGGTTTTAGGGTTTATGAAGGTTAGGGAGGATAAACAGGGGTGTTTTGATTAGGATTAGGAAAGTTAAACATGTTTCCCACCAGTTTTAAATTTAAACAGATTAATAAAATCTGTCAATTGAAAAGTTGTGAGTGGGTTTGTGACGTGGAGGAGTAGTGTGAGGTGGAGAAGTATTAGTGGTGGAGTGGGGTAAGGGTGGTGACGTGGTGTGAGCTGGTTGGGTGAGGGAGTTATGATGTTTGACAGTTTAGGTCCCTAGGTTCTCAAAATATGTTCAAACAAAGAATGGCAGCCCCATATACCTCATTTCCTTTTATATCTTCTTTGAACTAATGACAAAATGCCCCTCTCATTTGTATAACATGGAATCAAGGACCATTCTTGAAATTATAGCATTATCCAAGGGGTTCTTTTGACATGTCATCAATCTTCAAGGACTAATCTTGTACAAATGAATAGTGGAGGGTCATTTCTGACAAGTCTTCAAAATTGAGGGACCAAACTTGACAAATCTTTAAACTTCAAGGGTACTTTTAGAAAATTATCGTTCGGGTCCGGTTCTTTGTGCGACTTCATTTCCCGTGTTCGTTTTTGCTTGTTTCCTTTGATCTTTTGTTGATTTCACGATATCCGTACCTAAAATACACAATGAACAAATACAAGCATATTTTTGGGTATTTTATGACATTTTTAAGCGTTTTAAGCCCGATTTGGACAATGAGACTATGTATAATTGCAGTCTCATCAATATATAATATCAAATGGAGGTCCTAGAAATAAAAGGGTCCATGTGCACATGCACATGTTTCACACCCTTATCACCGGTCACGTCAATGAAAAATAAAGGTTACTCAATGAAGATATGCTCAACATAAAGGTTACTCAATGAATATATGCTCAACATTTTATTTTCCAGTATAGAGAACATATATGCTTCATAATATATATTTCATTCATCTATATATTAACGGGAGTTAAAGTCAAGCGATAGGTACTATTAGAATGAAATGATTCATGATACAGTTCTTCAAAATAGTTTATGTCAAATGATAACCATACATAGAAGAGAGCGAGAGTATCGCATGTAATTGAAGATAGTTGTCGAATCGATTGAAAATATTCGAGTAATGCTAAAATAACGTTGTTCGAAATTAGTTTTAGAAAGTTTGCTTGAAGTATAAGTCTTGTTAATTTAGGTTCCCCATACAACACTACAAATGAGGCCTTCAAAACTTATGAAAGGAAGTTTACTTAAATGGCAAAAAATGTTAATATTATGAATCAAGAAAAGAAAAGTTTAGTAGATATCTTCTTAATTTATCTCACTTTTGAAAAGATAAAACTTATAACCATAAAGAGTCGTCTTACAAACATAACACCTTAAATAACTTCATATTGTAATTTTTTATTTTTTCAAAATAAACCTTTGTTTATTTTCATCGGTTTCTTCTCGACAACTAAAACTTTCTTAATAAATATACATAATTTTGTAATAAAGGCCCTCAAAATATATGGCCCTATGCACATGAACATGTTGAACGCCCTAATCACCGACCCTGTCAATAAATATATACTCAAAATTATGTTTTTAGTCTAGAGAAAGTATATGATTCCAAATATAGATTTAATTATTAAAAATAATTTATGTCACATGATAATCATATATAGAGGAGAGCAAAACGATGGCATATAACTGAAGATAGATATCGGATAAGTTAAACTTATTAGAGTAATGCTTAGATAACTTGGTCCGAAATTAGGTTTAGAAAATTTACTTGAAAGGGAACATAAACCTTACTCAATGAAGATATGCTCAACATTATCTTTCCCGGTGTAGAGAACGTATATAATTCATAATATAGATCTCAATTGTCTATATATAAACGTGAGCCAAATCAGGGGATACGGAATATCAAAATAAAATGATCCATATGATAATTATATATAAAGGAGAGCGAGACGATGGCATGTAACTTAACATAGATGTCGAATTATATGAACTTTTTCAAGTAATGCTCATATAAGGTTGTCAAAAACTATTTTTACAAAATTTTCTTGAATGGATGTATCGTTAATTTTGGTGGCCTCGTGCCACACTACAAATGAGGCAATAAAAAATATAAAATTATAAAAAGAAATTTAGTTAGATGGAAAAAAATGTCAATATTATGAATGAAAACAAGAAAAAGTTGGTAAAAAATATCTTCTTAATTTATCTCACTTTAGAAGGAAAAATCATATAATCATTTAAAAGTATCTTATAAACATAACAAATTAAATGACTTCATATTGCAATTCTTGATTTTAGGCAAGAAAAATCTTATATGTTTACATCGATTTCTTCTCAACAACTAAATATTTATTTAAATAAATATACCTAACTTACCAAATGGAGGTCGTGGAAATAAATGGGCCATGTGCACATGCATAGGTTTCACACCCTTATCACCGGCCTTGTGAATGAAGATATGCTCAACGTTATATTCTCAAGTTTAGAGAATATACATGATTCATAATATAGATTTCAGCCGCCTATGCATTAACATGAGTTAAAATAAGAGCAGTAGGTAATATTAAAATGAATAGTCTTGTGATTCAATTTTTAAAAACATGAACTTATTCGAGTAATGCTCAAATAGCGTTGGCTGAAATTCATTTTACAAAATTTATTTAAATGGAAGTCTATTAGATTTTGATGGCTCCGTGCCACACTACAAATGAGGCCCTCAAAATATATAAACTTATAAAAGGAACTTCATTTAAACGGTAAAAAAATTCAATATTATGATTAAAGACATGAAATAGTTAGTAAATATCTTTTTAATCAATCTAACATTACAAAGGAAAAAAACATTTAATCGTAAAGATTTACCTTATAAACATAACACATTAAATAACTTAATAACGCAAATCTAGATTCTCGCAAAGAAAACCCCTTTTTGTTTTCATCGGTTTCTTCTCAAGAACTAAAACTTTGATAATACAAATATACATAAGTTATCAAATGGAGGCTCTGATAATAAATAGACCATGTGCATATGCATAGCTTGCACACCGTTATCACCGGCCTTGTCAATGAATGTATGCTCAACATTATCTTTTCAAATCCAGAAAATGTATATGATTCATAATATAGATTTCAGCAATCAATGTATTAATGTGAGTTAAACTAAATGGATACGTAATATCAAAATGAAATGATTCTTAATTAGTTTTAAAAAAATACTTTATGTGAAATGATAATCATATATAAAGGAGAGCAAAACAATGACATGTACTAAAGTTGATATCGAATCAAGTGAACTGATTTGAGTAACTCACAAATAACATTGTCTGAAACTACTTTTAAAAAAATTGCATTAAATGGAACAAAAAGGTTTCGCAATGTATATGCTTAATAATATCTTCTCGAGTCTAGAGAACGTATATGCTTCATGATATATATTTCATCCGTCTATATATTAACGTGACTTAAAGTCGGAGGAGAAGGTAATATAAAAATAAAATGACTCATGATTTAATTTTTTAAAATAATTTGTGTCAAATGATAATCATACATAGAATAGCGACTCAGAAAAAGTGCCTGACACCATCTTTGAAGATGAAGAATTGGAGAATAACCATGATGACAGGATGACGTCTGACAAGATTGTAGAAGAGTCGGATGATCCTTTCAAATTATACCCGTTGCTCAATCGTAATGACTCCTCGAATAAGCATGATAAGTGTTCTGATAGTAGCTTAAGTCACCCCCCGGGCTACACTCCACATGTCACTAAGTGCGAAGAGGAAAGATCAGAAAACATTATTGAGAAGCAGGATACCGAAGACCATAGCGAAAACAACTTTGTCAACAACAGCGGATCTAAGAGGGCGAGTTCTGGACATTTTAAATCTTCTGACGTTCCAAGAACAGGTGGATCCATACTACATTGTCTCGAAGAGTTAGTTAAAGTAGGCCAAACCATGGGCTACGATATGGGTGGGTGCGAGAATGACATCATGAAAATGATCGATTCTCATGGAGTGGACGGTGTTCATCCATGAATTTTATGTCCCTAAATGTTCAAGGTCTCGCCCAGAAGACCAAAAAAAACTGGGTTCGGGAGTTATGTATCAAACATAGGGTTAATATATTGGCTTTACAAGAAACTAAAATGGATCACATGGAGGTTTCCACTGTCAAATCTTGTTGGGGTAATTTTTCTTTCGATTTCGTGCATAGTGATTCGGTCGGTAATTCAGGCGGCATTTTATGTACATGGGATCCAGGTTGTTTTCAGAAGGTAGATTCTACAAGCTCTGATTATTTTGTCATTGTTAGGGGCGTGTGGTTGAAAAATAATTCTAATATTCTTCTCATTGTCGTGTACGCCCCTCACGAGAAAAAAGAGAAGAGATCTCTTTGGGAATACTTGCAAAGTATGATTCAAAGCTGGAACGGGGATGTAATTATGATGGGAGATTTCAATGAGGTTAGACACCACTCGGAAAGATTCGGTACAGTCTTTAATGGTCGTGATGCGGAGGTTTTCAATTCTTTTATACATAATGCTGGATTAGAGGAAGTTCCTTCAGGAGGTAACACATTTACGTGGTGTCACAAGTCAGCGACCAAAATGAGCAAACTCGATCGGTTTCTCATATCGGACAGCTTAGGTATTTCCCATCCTAATATTAGTGCCATTACTCTTAACCGTTTTTTATCAGACCACTGCCCGATTTTACTCCGAGAATGTGCTGTAGATTACGGACCAACTCCATTCAGATATTTTCATCATTGGATTGAGGCAGAAGGGTTTAAAAGTATGGTTCAGGACACTTGGGAATCTGCTCAGGGGGATAAGTTCAACGCCATGCGTAACTTTGCTCTTAAATTGAAGTTTCTGAAAGGCAAAATTAAGTTATGGAATCAAGCTCACATTCCTTTAGTGAAGACCAAACTCCAACATCTTCATGACGATCTCTCCAAAATTGATACGGAGATTGACATGGGTAAAGGGACTAACGAGTTGGCTATTAAGAGATTGGAGGTTATAGATTCCATTCAAGCTATTTATAAGGCTCAAGTTACTGAATTGCAACAGAAAGCTAAGATTAAATGGTCTATAGAGGGTGACGAGAATTCTCGGTTTTTTCACGGGGTTTTGAATAAGAAAAGAAAACAGTTGAGCATCCGCGGAATTATGAAGGAGGGGAACTGGATTGATACTCCAAGCCAAGTTAAAGCGGAGTTTCTCAACCACTTCGAGAGAAGATTTGCTCGTCCGGATGGTATCCGTATTCCGATCGACATTGAATTCCCCAATTCCGTAAATCCAGATCAACGAGCTGCTTTAGAAACAGTTGTTACGAGGGAAGAGGTAAAGAAGGCTGTGTGGGACTGTGGCATTGACAAAGCTCCAGGACCGGACGGTTTTACGTTTGGATTTTATCGTCAGTTCTGGGAAACAATCGAGAAAGACTTGGTTATGGCAGTTAAGTTCTTCTTTGATCATGGCGAATTCACGAGAGGTTGTAATTCTTCTTTTGTCACTCTTATTCCGAAAACCCCTAATGCTAATAAAGTGTATGACTTTAGACCCATAAGTCTCATCGGTAGCCTGTACAAGATTGTTACGAAAATTTTGGCTAATAGACTTATACCATTGTTGGACGGTCTAGTTCATGAAGTTCAATCCGCCTTTGTTTCGGGGAGACAAATTATGGATGGGCCTTTTATCCTCCACGAAATTATAAAATGGTGCAATTTGAAGAAGAAACAAACTCTTATTTTCAAGGTTGACTTCGAAAAGGCTTACGACTCGGTTAGGTGGGATTTTCTGGATCAAGTGTTAGAAAAGTTTGGGTTCGGTTCTAAGTGGCGGTCCTGGATCCAAGGTTGCCTCCGAGCTTCGAAGGGTTCCATTCTCATTAATGGCAGCCCCACAACGGAGTTCGAATTTTTCAAAGGTCTTAAGCAAGGTGACTCTCTTTCCCCTTTTTTGTTCATCCTCGTTATGGAATCACTTCATATTTCGTTTCAGCGTGTTGTCGACGTGGGCTTGTTCAAGGGCATCAATCTTAATGACACCTTAGATTTGTCTCATTTGTTCTTTGCGGACGACGCTATTTTCATGGGAAAATGGAGTGACAGTAACATATCTACCATTATCAACGTTTTAGAATGTTTTAGTCGAGCTTCTGGTTTAAAGATTAATATGGGTAAGAGTCAAATTTTGGGGTTAAACGTGGACTTCAGTAAGGTTAACCGAGCTGCTTCCAAGTTAGGGTGTTCGACTCTTCACACTCCTTTTAAGTACCTCGGAACGTTAGTGGGAGGTCTCATGCATAGGGGAGAGGCGTGGAAAGAGGTGATCACTAAAGTTAAAAACAGACTGTCGAAATGGAAGATGAAGGCCTTATCCGTTGGGGGCAGATTCACTCTCTTGAAATCCGTGCTTGGTACTATTCCTATCTTTTATATGTCTATGTTCAAAACTCCATCTGCCGTTTTACAGAATATGGAATCCATGAGAAGAGATTTTTTCTTTGGACATGAGCATAAAAGCAAAAAAGCTACTTGGGTAAAATGGAGTACTGTTTTGTCGTCCAAGGAAGCTGGAGGTCTCGGAGTTGCTAGTATGTTCGCTATGAATCGCGCCTTAATGTTTAAATGGTTGTGGAAGTTCATGACTAACAAAAAATCGTTGTGGACTAGGGTTATTCAGGTTATCCACGGGGAAGACGGAAATATTGGTCGGGTTGTCAAACCTGGTCATAAATCTTGTTGGCTTAGTATAGTGAACGAAGCCGAATCCCTTCGTGTTAAAGGCATTAACTTCTTCGAGTTTCTTTCTTTAAAACTAGGCGACGGTGACAGTACCAAGTTTTGGACTCACAAATGGAGTGAAGCTGGGATCCTTAAAAATGTTTTTCCTCGTGTCTTTGCTTTGGAGACTAATAAGGATGTGAGTATCCGCGAAAAACTCGAACATCCCTCGCTTGATCATTCGTTTCGTCGACATGCTAGGGGAGGGGTAGAAAGAGAGCAGCTTTTGGATTTATCTAATATCGCCAGCAACATCGTTTTGTCTTCTCAGAAAGACAGATTCACGTGGTCGTTGGGTAATGCAGGGACTTACACTGTAGCCTCGCTAAGAACGGTTATTGACGAATTGCATCGTTCTTACACTTTTCCCAGTACTAGATGGGTGAGGTATGTCCCGATAAAAGTTAATATTCTCGCATGGAAAGTCAAGATGGATGCCTTGCCCTCCAGGTTTAATTTGTCTCGTCGCGGAATCGACATTGGCTCCATCTCATGTCCTTTGTGTAACAACGATGCAGAAACTGTCGAACATCTCTTTTTCAGATGTACTTTAGCAGATCAGCTTTACAGGAAGATTGCTTCCTGGTGGAATGTGGTTTATACAGGCATTTCGTCGTATGGTGATTGGCTGACCTGGCTATCTTCGCTCAGGCTCTCTGCCAACCGCAAGTTGGTGTTTGAAGGCGTTCTTTATGTAACGTGGTGGACGATTTGGAACTTCCGTAACAAGATTTTATTCGACAATAAAAGTTCTACGAAGGGCATTCTTTTCGATAACATTGTGTCTTGTTCTTTTACTTGGTGTAATTCTAGAAGCAAAGCGTCGTTCAATTGGATCGACTGGCTTAAGAACCCGTACCTTATTTCTTTGTAATTCTAGCATCTTGCTAGTTTCTTTTTAATAAATCGCCGTTCAAAAAAAAAAAAATTGTATATATAGAATAGAAAAACGATGGAATATAACTAAAGATAGATATCGAATCCATTAAACTTATCTGAGTAACGTTTAGATAACGTTGTTTGAAACTAGTATATAACATTTGCTTGAAATGCAACATAAATCTTACTAAATGTATATATGCTCAACATTATCTTTTCGAGTCCAAAGGATATATATGGTTCATAACACAGATTTCATCTGTCTATATATTACCATGATTTAAAGTCACGTGATAGGTACTATCATAATGAAATGATTCGTAATTTACTTCTTAATATAATTTTAGGTCAAATAATAATCATATATAGAAGAGAGCGAGACGGTCACATGTAACTAAAGACAGATATCAAATAAATTGAACTTATTCGAGTAACGCGCAAATAACATTGTTCGCAACTAGTTTTAGAAATTTTGCTTGGAAAAGAAGTCTCGTTGATTTAGGTGGCCTCGTGCCACACTACTAATGCGGCCTTCAAAATATATAAACCTGTACAAGGAAGTTTATTTAAATGGTAAAAAATGTTAATATTATGAATGAAGATAAGAAAAAGTTAATAAATATCTTCTTAATTTATCTCACTTTAAAAAAACATATAATTATAAAGAATCGCCTTCTGAACATAGCATATTAAATACTTCATATTGTAATTTTGGTTTCAGGATAAAAAAACCTTTATTTATTTCCATCGGTTTCTTCTCATCAACTTTAAATTTTTAAATATAAATATACATAATTTTTCAAATGAGGCCCTTGAAATATATATCCCTATGCAAATGAACATGATGCACACCCTTGTCACCGACTATGTCAATAAATATATACTCAACATTATATTTTTGAGTCTAGAGAAAATATCTAATTCCAAATATAGATTTCAGTCGCCTATGTATACACGTGAGTTAAAATAAAAGGACATGTAATATCAAAATGAATTGATTCGCGATTAAGTTATTAAAAATAAATTATGTCGCATGATAACCATATATAAAAGAGATTAAAACGATGGCATATAACTGAAGATAGATATCAAATTAGTTTTAAATTATTTGAGTAATGCTCAAATAACGTTGTCCGAAATTAGTTTTAGAAAATTTGCTTGAAATGAATCATAAACCTTACTCAATGAAGATATACTCAACATTATCCTTTCGAGTCAAGAGAACAACGTATAAGGCGACTCATAATATAGATTTCTGTCGTCTATATGTTACGGTGAGTTAAAATCAATGGATATGTGATATCAATATAAAATGATTCGTTTTCAGTTTTTATAATTTTTGTCAAATGATAATCATATATAGATTAGAGGGAGATGATGTCATGTAATTGAAGATAGATGTCGTAGTAATGGAACTCATTCGAGTAACGCTCATATAAGAATGTCTAAAGTAGTTATAGAAAATTTTATTGAAGCGTTGATTTTGGTGGCCCCATGGCCCTCATAAATATAAAATTATAATAGGAACTTTAGTTAAATGGGACACAAAATATTAATATTACAAATGAAGACAAGAAATCGTTAGTAAAAATATCTTCTCAATCTATCTCGCGTTAGAAAGGAAAAAACATATAATAATTAAAAAAAACTACCTTATAAACATAACACATTAATTGACTTTAGATCGAAATTCTTGATTCTAGCAAAAAAAAACTTATTTGTTTTTATCAGTTTCTTAAATATAAATATACATAAGTTATCAAATAGAGGTCCTGGATATAAATGAGCCATGTGCACACACAAGTTGCACACCTTTATCACCGGCGCTTTCAATGAAGATATGATAAACATTATCTTTTTAAGTCCAGAGAATGTATATGATTCACAATATAGATTTCAACCGCTATGTATTAATGTGAGTTAAAATAAGAGGATAGGTAATATAAAAATGAAATGATTCGTGATTTAATTTTTTTTTAAACAATTTATGTCAAATGATAATTATATATAAATGAGAGCGAGACGATGTCATGTAACTGTAAATAAATATAAAATAAATTGAACTTATTTGAGTAACACCCGAATAACATTGTCTGAAACTAGTTTTAAATTTTTTGCTTTAAATGGAAGTCTCATAGACTTTGGTGGCTCCGTACCACACTACAAATGAGGCTTTTAAAATGTATAAACTTATAAAAGGAACTTCATTTAAATGGCAAAATATGTTGATATTATGATTGAAGACAAGAAGAAGTTAGTAAATATCTTATTAATCTATTTGACATTAGAAAAGAATGAATCACGATGATTGTATTAACGTGAGTTAAAATCAAGTTAGTAAATATCTTACTAAAGATAGATATCTTACTAAAGATAGATAATGAATCAAAATGAAATGATTTGTGATTAGAATTTTAAAAATAGTTTACCTCAAATAATAATCATATATAGAGGAGAGAGAGCGATAACATGTAACTGAAGATACATATCGAATCAATTGAACTTATTCAAGTGGCGTTTAAAAAACGTTGTCTGAAACTAGTTTTAGACAATTTGCTTGAAATGGAAGTCTCGGTGATTTTGGTGGCTCCATGCCGCACTACAAATGGAGCCCTCAAAATATATAAACTTATAAAAGGAACTTCATTTAAATGACCAAAAATGTCAATATTATGAATGAAGACAAAAAAAAAGTTAGTAAATATCTTTTTAATTTATCTCACGTGAGAAAGGAAAAAACATATAATCATAAAGAATTACCTAATAAACATAACACAATAAATAATACCGTATTGCAATTTTTGTTAGCAAAAAAAACCTTTAATCTTTTCATCGCGTCCTTTTCGACAACTAAAACTTTTTTAATACAAATATATATAAGTTATCAAATGGAGGCCCTGAAAATAAATAGACCCTGTGCACATGCACAGGTTGCACACCTTTATAATCGACATTTTCAATGAATATATTTTCAACATTATCTTTTTGAGTCTAGAAAACATATATGATATATAATATAGATTACAGTTGTCTATGTATTAACGTGAATTCAAATAAGGGGATAGGTAAAATCAAAATAAAATGATTCGTGATTTAGTTTTTATTTATAATTTATGCTAAATGATACTCATATGTCGAGGAGAGCTAAACAATGGCATGTACCTGAAGATATATATCGAATCAATTGAATTTATTCGAGTAATGCTAAGATAACGTTATCCGAATTAGTTTCAAAAAAATTGCTTGAAATAGAACATTTACTCAATGAAGATATGAGCAGCATTATTTTTTTCCAGTGTAGAGAATGTATATGCTTCATAATACAAATTTCATCCGTCTATATGTTAACATGAGTTAATGTGAATCAACAAGTAATATCATAATGAAATGATTCGTCATTCAATTCTTTAAAATTGAATTATGTAAAATTATAATCATATATAGAAGAGAGCCACGCGATCGCATGTATCTAAAGATATATATCAAATCAATAGAACTTATCGAATAATGCCCAAATAACGGTGTCCAAAACTAGTTCTAGAAAATTTGCTTGAAATAGAAGTCTCGTTGATTAGATGGTCCTGTGCCACACTATAAATGAGGCATTCCAGATATATAATGTGATAGAAGGAAGTTTATTTAAATGGCAAAAAATGTCAATATTAGGAATAAAAACAAGAAAATGTTAGTAAATATCTTCTTAATTTATCTCACTTTAGAAAAGGCAAAACATATAATTATAAAGAATCGCGTTATAAACATAACACATTAAACGACTTCATATTATAGTTTATAATTTTAACAAATAAAAAACCTTTTTTCAATTTTTTTGGCTTAGATATCAACCGCTATGTGTTAACGTGGGTTAAAATAAGATGATAGGTAATATGAAAATGAAATGGTTCGTGAATTAATTTTTAAAATAATTTATGTCAAACGATAATCATATATAGAGGAGAGTAAAACGGTTGCATGTAACTGAAGATAGATATCGAATCAATTGAATTTATTCAAATAATGCTTATATAATGTTGTTTGAAACTAGTTTTTAAAAAAGGAACATAAATCTTACACAATGAAGATAGCTCAACATTACCATTTCGATTCCAAAGAACGTATATGATTCATAATATAGATTCCAGCCGTCTATATATTAACGTGAGTTAAAATCAATGGATTGGTTCGTGATTAGATTTTTTAAAAAATTTATGTCAAATGATAATCATATGTAGAGTGGAGCGACACGATGGCACTTAACTAAAGATAGATATCAAATCATATGAACTTATTCAAGTAACTCTCAAATAGCGTTGTCTGAAACTAGTGTTATAAAATTTAATTGACATGGAAGTCTCGTTGATTTTGGTAGCGTCGTGCCACACTACAATTGAGGCCCTCAAAATATATAAACTTATAAAAAGAACTTCATCTAAATGGCAAAAAATATCAATATTATGAATGAAGACAAGAAAAAGTTAGTAAATATGTTTTTAATATATCTCACGTTAGAATGGAAAAAAACATACAAATATAAAAGTTACCTAATAAACATAACCCATTAAATAGTTGCATTTCTTGATTTTAGCTAAAGAAAAACCTTTATTTATTTTCATAGCTTTTTTCTTAGTAACTAAAACTTTCTTAATATAAACAATTAAATATACGTAGGTTATTGAATGGAGGCCATGAAAACAAATAGACCTTGTGCACATACATAGGTTACACACCCTTGTCATTATCCATGTCAATGATGACATCCTCAACAGGGGCAGATTTACGTGAACAATATGGGGGCGCGTTGCCCCCACAAAACTTCGATGAGCACATAAAGTATATAGAAAAAGGTTAAATTGGTTGAGAAAATATTGAGTGCCCCCACAGAAATCGTAAAAGTGCCCTCCACACTTATAAAGAATATTAAAGAACAAAGTTATTACAATTGTTAAAACTGTCGGATGGTTTAATTATCATCGGAATTAATGGCAGCGGAGAAATGAGGCAGAAGACCAATTTTGGGAAAATGAGAAAGTACTTTATAGGTCTTTTGGGAGTTGGTGAAAGTCAAACAAAGACAAAAGTAATATTGTGTACTATGTAATTATTTTTTTTAATAAAATCACTGTTTTCTTTATAATACAATAAATCTATTATCTTTCAATAGTAAATTACTAAATTAAAATATGATTGTATTTATAAGATTATACTAGTACTTTGTTATTTTAACTAATCAAAATAAAGCAACGCCCTTAATCACAACCGACCCGGCTAGACGCGGATTCAGGATATTTTATTGGGTGTGGCATAATTTTTTTGATATCGTTGCTGTAGAAACTAGAATGGGGGTTGAATAGTTTCTCATCGGTTTATCTCCTAATTAAAATTCCTTTCAATTAGGTGAGTGCACAAAACTATCTTTTACTTGAAAGCTAGTTGCATAATGATTAGGTTCAATTCTAATGCATTAACAATATATAATAATTGTAGTGATAATGAATGTAAGTAAAGAGTAAGGAAAGAAACAACCTAGTAGGAAGACACCAAGATTTATAGTGGTTCGGCAACGAGGCTCTATCCTCGTTCCTACTCCACTCCTCGAGTACACCTTACTCGAGATTTCCACTATATCCACAAGCTCCCTTCTTGGCGGAGAAAACCTTACAACGTCGCTTACATTATTTTCCGACACTAAGCTAAATTTCGAGACCTAATCTTAGCTAGGACCAATCTACACAACGTCGCCCACTTCACTCTTTTACTACACAAGGCTAGATGTCGAGTTCTAATCTAAAGGTAGAACCAATCTTCACAACGTTTCCTACTTCACCATTTTCCGACATAAGGCTAGATGTCGAGTTCTAATCCAAAGTTAGAACCAATCTTCACGACTCTTCACTTTGAAGCTAAGTGAGAACTTCACACAACACAACTACATATCACTTTATAGTTTAGTGAGAACTCACAAGACACAACCACATCACTTTATAATTTAGTGAGAACTCACAAGACACAACCACATCACTTTATACTTTAATGAGAACTCACACAACTAATTACAACTCAACTAATCATATCCAAGTACACACATGTAGCTTGGATCTACACAACATAAATCCAAGCAGACACATGTGCAATGGATGTACACAACTCTAATCCAAGTATTCACAAATAAATTGGATGAACACAACTAGTCCAAGTATTCACAAATACATTGGATCTACACAAGACACAAATAGACAAATGATGAACATGACTAGATCTTTAGGAGGAGGTGATCTTCATCAATGCTACATCTTTAATCACATCACAAGTGTGTGAGTGATCTTCTCTTTGGACAAGGTAAAGAAGGAGATCAAGAGGATAATCATGAGTAAACATACTTGACACATTAAGTGATCATTTATAAATGACTAGGATTAGAAAGAAGAAAGAAGGCTGAAGAAGATGTCCAAAAAGGGTTGATGAGAACGCAGATTTGATTCACTATTTATAGGACAAAACATCCAACGGCTATATCTGCCCGCGGTTCCTTATTGGCACCCGCGGTTCCTTATCGATAAGGAACCGCCATAGGTGCTAAGGTACCGCTGGCGTAGACTCTGCTCCTATTTGTCTTTTAGTGAATTTGAAATATCTGAGGCTGTTTAAACCTTCAAAGGATATTCTTATGGCATATGGAATATGCCATATTTAAATTTGCATTTTCATTTTAATAAAACATTTTCTTAAAAATAAAGTTTATTAAAAATCCTTTGTAATGTTTGACAAAAGTGAGTTTTAAGGCTAATCACTTATATGATCACTAAGCATGATTAAGATATGTTAGTGTAATGATTATTACCTTGATGATAGTTTTTGTTAGATAATTAGTTTTATGATTGTGTTTGACAATAAATGTCTTTGTAATTTGTCGTGATCAAAACTAAGAAAGATTAATTAATACTAACAATGTTTTTAGGCATTGCTTTGCATTAACAATCTCCCCCTTTTTTATTACGACAAACTATAAACTCATTTACGTAAAATAAAAGTTTATTCGAATTATTAACGAGTTTATCACTATCATTTCTCCCCCTTTGTCGAAGCAAAAAGGTCAGCACAAGTCTTTGAAGAAGAAAAGAACTAGACTTTTGCTAGTAGCTCCCCCTTGGTGCTTACTCCCCCTTGCTTGGGGCACCAAGTCAATGAGCTAAGGTGACATGCTACACAAAGGTTAGAAGAAAGACAAGAAACACTAATGTATATATGGGCACTACTTACTAACTAACTTGAGAGGGAGAAGGAAAAGAAATCTCAAGTTAGAAGTAAGGAATTGCTAAGTATGTCCAAAGAGTGTGTATTGACAACATCATAGTTCAGTTGGTGCAATAAAGGAAGAAAAGAAACATCCAAACCAATCAAAGATGATTTAAAATGTCAATGGATTAAAATTTAGAATTTATGGAATCACCCGTAATAAATTTTAAGTTTCAACCATGATCAACTCCTTAACAAATGTGTGTAATAAAAATAGAGGGAAAGATAACACACATAACATTCATATTACAAAAATATGAAATAACATACAAGATAAATATTCATACACACAATATGAATATTAAAAGCAAAAAATATGGAAAATAGACCACAAAGCATAAACTACTCTAATAGTGATAATCTTCTAAGATTGCTTAAAATTTATTGACTCAAGCAACTAAAGTACAAAATGTGCCTTAGTTGGAAAAGAAAGACGATGAAGCATCATTCTCAAGTTTTGTTCACGGGAACGAAAACTTTGAGAGGAGGTCGAGTGAGGAGGAATTCAAGAAAATTTAGCTTGTCATAGATATGAGCAAGTTCAATTTGTTGAAAACGACAACAAGCACACGAGGAACCATGATGCAAAACAAAGTCGTTAGATGGGGGAGGTCCATCAAGAATAGAGGTTGGTGGAGAGGGAGATAATGGATAAGAGATGTTTTCACAATGCCTAATGAGGTTAGAGAAAGAATTTAGGTCATTGAGTTGAGGACAGTTGAAAGGTTTACGTGGTGGTGAAAGAATTTCTTTTTCTCCGGTAATTAGATTTATAGAGTAAGTCTCTTTCCAATATTAAATCGGAGAGAAAGAGGAATTCTTGGAGGATTTTGGAGAAGAAGAATCATGAGGATTCTTATTCTTTTTTATCCAAATTGGTTTAACCGAGATTTTCGGTTTCTTTCAAAGCTTAGAAGAAGAAGCTTTAGGTTGAGAAGAGTGTGACAAAGAAATGTCAAGGTTAGAAAAGGAAGAATTATGCATTATGAGGGATGAAGGAAAGAACTCCCAAAAGAGAAAAATTTAAAGAAAATAGACAAGGCAAAGATTTGAAATGAAAAAGAAATGTTTTAGAGAATGTTTCCCAAATTGGTAAACAAAGAATCTTAACCAAAACAATGGTCAAAGAAGAAAGACCAAAAATAAGCCAAAATCAGCTTTACTGGACGCGGTTCTTTAAAGAGGCCCGCGGTTCCATAACAATATAGAACCGCCTAGAGGCTTGAGAACCGCGTCCAGTGGACTGCAAAACCAGATTTTCAAAAGTTTTGGACAAAGATAAGACTTTTTCAAAAATTTGCAAACCTTGAATTTTTACCTCTTTTATCACTAGAGTGTGCTAGGGTTGCATAAAAGCAACACATTCATAAAGAATGTATTGAAAAAGGGAGACAAAATATTTAAATAACATTTTGGTCCAATTTTAAGTCAAGTTTTTAGAGGTTGTAATAGATTTAGGTTCAATTTAAATAAATTGAAGTTGTTTAATGTGATCACATAGATTAAAGCACATAAAAACTAAATCTATAAATTATCCACATGAAAAATCATGAGGGAAAGGAAAGGAAATACAAGAATTAAAAAGACAATTAACTACTACAAATATAGCTAACAACTAGGTCATGAGTTCATAGTTCTCTTTGGCTTGACCTTCTTTTTTAAAAAGCATGTTAATTTGAAAATCATCATTCATCTCCTAGGAGGAGGCATGGAGAACAAGACAAGCAAGAAGTCATGCAACCTTCTATGAAGGCCAAGCATCTCCTCCTTAGGTTTTGAATGATGTAGTTATTATAGAGACAACATGGGCAATTTACACCATAAGCTTCTAAGAACCCAAAGAAGTAAGGATCACCCATGAAGTGAGGGATAGGAAATAGAGCATTGGTGTTAGAAGGTGGAGGAGGTGGTGGAGGCATGGTGTCCAAGGGTGAGATGGGAGAGTTTGGTTGAGTGAAAGGAGAGGTGACCAAAGGCTCAAGTACAAAGGGGATACTTTGTAGAGGTTGAGGTTGAGAAATCCCATCCAAAGGAGGACTAGGGGTGAAAGGTGAAGAGAGCTCATTCATTTTTTATTGGAATGAAGAGGAGTTAGAACCATGAGAATGGTTAGTATCATGGGTAGAGTTTGTCTTGCATGGAGCAAGTGGTGGTGAAGGTGAAGATGAAACTAGAATGGGAGAGATCTCATTTTTGGGAGTGTGAAAAGATGAAGAACCAATGTTGGGTATCTTGATCTTAATTTTGAGGCTTCTTTTTTAGGAAAAGGTTTTGAAAGAAGTAGATGTTTTAGTGGACACCATGATTATGAGTTAAGGTTTAGATAAAATTTGAAGGGATGGAGAACACAATCAACATGAGGGGGTTTAAGAAGAGAAGGGAATGATCCAAACTAGTAATGGGTTAAAATCATTTTAGGTGAATAATGAAATTACGTACCCTAGTTTAGGAAAGTGCAGGTTTTTCAAAAATTTTATCAAAGTTTTACATAGATTAAGGAAAATAGTTTAAAGCAAAGATTTTGTCAAAACAGGAACAGGCGGTTCCTTACGTAGGAGCGCGGTTCCTTATCGCTAAAGAACCGCGGGTTCGATATGGAACCGCGTCTAGTGATGACAAAAAAATGCACTCCCTTAAACTTTGGTCAGCCCAGATTTCACACATGTAAATATCAAGCCAAAGTTAACTATAAGTCAAAATCTAGAAGGCTAACAAACACATAATATGCATAAAGCAATGCAACTATTAGGATTAAAATACTAATAATCCAAACATAAAGTATTAGTAGACAACCATAATAAAAGATTAACAATTCAAACACGTTTTCAAACATGTAAACCTTGATGAAACAATGCTTCATTTCTTCTTCTTGCCAAGTCTCTTGATCAAATTGGCTATGTTCTTGAACGATCCTCTTGACTCCACTCGATGATCATACAACTCACCTTGTGTTTTAAGATTAGCTCGGTAGACATCCTCAAGACCGAAGTTTTCGGGAAGTACACTAGTAGCAAAGTGAGGAGGAGGGATGATTTCTTCTAACCCTTCCATGAAAGAGTCCATGGATGGGTAGGAGTTACTCGAAGATCCAACATGAGTACTTGTACCTATGCCACCACCATCACTTGATGACATATCAATGTCCTCATCATCAGACTCTTATGGATCAGATTTTCTCGAACCTCGATCATTTCTAGCTTTTCGTGGTTGTACCTTTTGAATAGGTAGCATAACCCGTTCGACCGAATGAAAGCGATAAATGTTGATGATGGGATAATCTTCACCAACCTTCTTAAGAAGGCGAGTAAGGAGCATGGCATAGGGAAGATTTGTTTTAGGTTTGGAAAGAGCATAGGTGATTCTTCGAGCGATATAGTATGCAAGATTGTACTTGGCGTCGGTAGTGATGCAACATAACATGTGCGCCATACACGCCAGAATATGATCCCAGTTTCCGCCAAGACAAAATACATTCTACCTAAGGATGTCGGCCCAACGAACCATACAATCATTTAGGTCGCTTAAGAGAACCTCATAGCGTTTTACTTGACGCTTGGTAGAGTGGAGGCTTCTTACAACGTTTCCACTACGCTTTTTACAAATGACATCAAGAATGAAATCAAGGTCAATCTCTTCATTTTCAATTGGAGCACAGTCGAATGGTTCACGAAGATAATCAAGTTTCCATTTATTAGTAAATCGACAAGTGCCCACAAATGGAACACGAAGAGCTTGACCAAAGTCTTCAAGAGAGAGTTTAATGAGTCGACCTTCAAGGATGAACCTAACATATACTTTATCATCATCATAAATGAAAGAGTATGTGCTAAAGAACTCTAGGAGAAATTCGGGATATATATCCTCTTTGATGTCCAACAAACAATCAAACCCAATTTGTCCGAACATAGATCGAGTATATATATCCCTCAATATCCTCTTCGACAACTCTACCCTCATGAAAGAAACGTTTTTGGAGTGACGAAAAGGTGTTTGTGAGTTGAGGGGAAGCACACATTTCGGAAATGTTTGGCATGTATTGTCTAGTGTATCGATGGTCTTGTTGATATTCCGAAGGCATGATTAGTACCCAAATATAACAAACAAATATATTTTTCCAATCACTCATATGAAAAATAAAAATAAAAATTTCAAAAGATGAGAATGTGTTTCATCAATAACTTGACAAACAAAGGATTAATACTTATCATTCTCATGTTCACAATGTAACCATTTCACCTTTGATCAAAACATATGAACTATGCAAAATCAACAATGAACTAGAACATTGGTTTTTAAAAAACAAGGTTTTTAGGTAAGCATTTAACAATGCCATTACCAACTTGTTCATGGGTTCATATCAATTCCATCAATCAACCAAAAATTTTGTCAAAATTCGGATTTGTTCTACAAGTGGGTTTTAGTGAAATCTCTATGAATATGAACCTAAGGAATCATAGTAACAATACTATGTCAACTCTTATTCCTAGTAAGGTTCCGATTCAATGTCAATTTTAAAAATCCCCAATTATGAATGTATGAACCCTAGAACAAATTAGATGAAATTGAAAGAGATAACTTACAATTAGTTGATCTTGGATGATGGATGAGTGAAACCCATGAATTTGAATCAATTAATTTGAGTGATTGAAGGTTTTTGAAGCTTCAACAATGGTGGAAAAATGGAGAAAAAGACGTTTGTTGTGTGTGAAGGAGAGAGAAAGACAAGTTTGAAAAAGATATTTTAATAAAACTGGCGCTCTGACAAAAGCTACTGCCCGCGGTTCCTTACCGATAAGGAACCACGCCTTTGAGCCGCCGAGATAAAGAACCGCCTACAGAGGCAGGTTTTTATCAAATAAAAACGATGAATTTTTGAAAACCAAAATTTTTAAAATACTTAAAAATATATCTTAAACCTTTTAGGATATCATTGGACCACCATAACACTAGGTAATAATGCCTTGTTGAAGGATTACGAGTTGAATCGAGATAGGAAAAGACCGAAACGAACGAACGACTACTCGTAGCGAAAAGGCAAAGGGAGAGGAGTCAAGAGAAGTGAATCAAGACCAAGATCATTGCTCAAAGGACAAATGACAGTCTTCAAATTGATGATGTGAAGAGCTTGTGTCATATATAGTGGTTTAAGACGTGCCTTTCCGGTGATACTCTAAACGGCTTTGGTAATGAATTAAACCAAGCAATTTTGATGCATAGAATGAGATCATTTTCAAGAGTAGTCTTATTCTATTTCAAAATATGAGCAAAGTATAAATTCACTTTCTCTCCCACATGATCGGATAATTATTGCTAGAATTAACAATAACAATATCCTTGGAATATTTCAATTCCAAATGTGTAAAATCCATCTACATCTTATTGAAGTAGTTTGGTATCTCAAGGGATTCACTAATCATCCTAGGGATGAGCTTAATTGCACAAGTTACACATGATATAGGGCCTACTAACCGTAAGGGTACAAACCATGAAAATCATGCTTGATACTTTAAGCTTCTACTAACTCACCGTACATCTCCATAGTGAGTCAAGTATCCAAGCAATGAAGGTTTGAGAGGAAAAAAGAAAAGAATCACAAACCACAAATAAATGTCAAGGCAAGGATGCCAAGAACAAGCATATAGTCAATTAATGATCAAAAGAATGATCAATAGGGCGTGTGGAAGAACGAGAGCGTACCTTGGCCACAAATTGCATTCCAAGCTTTCAAGGAATCGATGTAAAGCCCAACAATGACTAATAGTGACTACTAAGTCTTCAAAGACTAGTATCACTTCTACCCATCTTGATATCATCATTCAATGATGTTGGAAATCAAAGAAGATGAGTCTTCTACAAGTGTGAGTAACTCAATCCACAATCAATTGCATGATTTATCTTCATGAGTACCTACACGTAACAAGATGCAAACTAGTAGATACATTTCAAGAGTAAATCTAAAATGCGTTTATACTACTAATTTAAGTAATATGCAATATTAACATTTTAAAAGGCTTATTTTCAACAAAAAAAATAGTTTTGACCAAAGAAAAAACTTTAGTACAACTTAACCTTCTAATTTGAGGAGACAATGGATCGATCCAAGTTTTAAAGTATAATATACTTCAAAGATCTTGTGTCACCATCGTTCTGATACCAATTGTAGAAACTAGAAGGGGGGTTGAATAGTTTCTCATTGGTTTATCTCCTAATTAAAATTCCTTTAAATCAGGTGAGTGCATAAAACTATCTTTTACTTGAAAGCTAGTTGCATAATGATTAGGTTCAATTCTAATGCATTAACAATGAATAATAAGTGTAGTGATAATGAATGTAAGTAAAGAGTAAGGAAAGAAACAACCTAGTAGGAAGATACCAAGATTTATAGTGGTTCGGCAACGAGGCTCTATCCTCGTTCCTACTCCACTCCTAGAGTACACCTTACTCGAGATTTCCACTATATCCACGAGCTCCCTTCTTGGCGGAGAAAACCTTACAACGTCGCTTACATTATTTTGCGACACTAAGCTAAATGTCGAGACCTAATCTTAGGTAGGACTAATCTACACAACGTCGCCCACTTCACTCTTTTACGACACAAGGCTAGATGTCGAGTTCTAATCTAAAGGTAGAACCAATCTTCACAACGTTTCCTACTTCACCATTTTCCGACATAAGGCTAGATGTCGAGTTCTAATCCAAAGCTAGAACCAATCTTCACGACTCTTCACTTTGAAGCTAAGTGAGAACTTCACACAACACAACTACATATCACTTTATAGTTTAGTGAGAACTCACAAGACACAACCACATCACTTTATAGTTTAGTGAGAACTCACAAAACACAACCACATCACCTTATAGTTTAGTGAGAACTCACACAACTAATTACAACTCAACTAAACATATCTAAGTACACACATGTAGCTTGCATCTACACAACATAAATCCAAGCACACACACATGTGTAATGGATGTACATAACTCTAATCCAAGTATTCACAAATAACTTGGATGAACACAACTAGTCCAAGTATTCACAAATACATTGGATCTACACAAGACACAAATAGACAAATGATGAGCATGACTAGATCTTTAGGAGGAGGTGATCTTCATCAATGCTACATCTTTAATCACATCACAAGTGTGTGGGTGATCTTCTCTTTGGACAAGGTAAAGAAGGAGATCAAGAGGATAATCATGAGTAAACATACTTAACACATTAAGTGAACATTTACAAATGACTAGGATTAGAGAGGAGAAAGAAGGCTGAAGAAGAGGTCCAAAAAGAGTTGATGAGAATGCATATTTGATTCACTATATATAGGACAAAACATCCAACGGCTATATCTGCCCGCGGTTCCTTATTGGCACCCGCGGTTCCTTATCGATAAGGAACCGCCATAGGTGCTAAGGTACCGCTGGCGTAGACTCCGCTCCTTTTTGTCTTTTAGTGAATTTGAAATATCTGAGGCTGTTTAAACCTTCAAAGGATATTCTTATTGCATATGGAATATGTCATATTCAAATTTGCATTTTCATTTTGATATAACATTTTCTTAAAAATAAAGTTTATTAAAAATCTTTTGTAATTTTTGACAAAAGTGAGTTTTAAGGCTAATCACTTTTATGATCACTAAGCATGATTAAGATATGTTAGTGTAATGATTATTACCTTGATGATAGTGTTTGTTAGATAATTCATTTTATGATTGTGTTTGACAATAAATGTCTTTGTAATTTGTCGTGATCAAAACTAGAAAGATTAGTTAAATTCCTTTGCATTAACAGTTGCATATCATTTTTTTTTATCATAAACGATAAATTTTACATCATAAACATGTTTTAACCTAAATCAAAGTGGCACAAAAATTTTTTGTGTTGCACATATTAAAAAATAATACTTTTTGAAAAAAATTTCATTCTGTAGCCTCAATCGAGTGTTGCCCGTGCCACACCCGGCTCCCATGTGAGTCCGCCCCTAGTCGATGCGGTATGTTTCAAGTCATATAAAAAAATTTCCCCCCGTGATCAAGGATCCTGGTTCCGCCACTAATCCTCAACATTATTTTTTCGAGTCCATAGAATTCTATGATTCATAATATAGATTTCAATAGTCTATGCATTCACGTGAGGTTAAAATAATGGGATAAGTAATATCAAAATAAAATGATTCGTGACTTAATTTTTAAAAATTATTTATGTCAAATGATAATCATATATGGAAGAGGGAAAAATGATGGCATGTAATTGCAAGTAGATTTCGAATTAATTCAACTTATTCGAGTAACACTCAGATAAAGTTGACCGAAACTAGTTTTAATTTTTTTTTTGAAATGGAACATAAGAGTTACTCAAGAAGATATGCTCAACATTATGTTTTCAAGTCCATAGAACGCGTATGGTTCCTAATATATTTTTCCGTCGTCTGTATATTAACGGGAGTTAAAATCAAGGGACACCTAATATCAAAATGAAAGATGGGTGATTCAATTTTTAAAAATTATTTATGTCAAATGATAGTCATATATGTAAAAGAGCGAGACAATGACATGTAACTGAAGCTGAATATCAAACTAATTGAACTTATATGAGCAACGCTCAGATAATGTTATCCAAAACTAGTTATAGAAAATTTGTTTGAAATGAAACATAAAATTGACTCAATGAAGATATGCTCAACATTAGCTTTTTGAGTCTTGAGAACGTATATGATTCATAATATTAATTTTAGTTATCTGTATATTAACGTGAGTTAAAATCAGAGGGATCTGATATCAAAGTGAAATGATTCGTGACTCAATTTTTAAAGGTAATTTATGTCAAACGATAATCATATATAGAGGAGAGGGTAACGATGGCATGTAATTAAACATAGATATCATATTTGAGTAACGCCCAAATGATGATCATATTCGAGCAACGCTCAGATAACATTGTCTGATAGTTTTAGAAAATTTTCTTGAGATGAAATAAAAAGCTTACTCAATGAAAATATGTTCAATATTATTTTTTTAGTCCAGAGAATGTATATGATTTATAATATATATATCCATTTATATACTAATGTGAGTTAAAGCGGTTGCGTAATATTCAAATAAAATGATTTGTGATTTATTTTTTTAAAATAATTTATGTTAATAATAATCATATACAGAGGAAGGAGAGACGGCGACATGCGATGGAAGATGGCTTTCAATTGAATTTATTCAAGTAACACACAGATAACGTTGTCCAAAACTAGAAAATTTGTTTAAATGAAACATACTAATGAAGATATGTCCAACATTATCTTTTCGAGTTCATCAACGTATATGACTCATAATATAGATTTTAGTCGTGTATACTAACGTGAGTTAAAATCAAAGGATGTGTAATATCATAATGAAATGATTCGTGATTCAATTTTTAAAAATAATTATATAAAATGATAATCATATATAGAGGAGAGCGAGACAGTGTCATGTAACTGAAGGTATATACACTACAAAAATAAGGGGCTTTTAGGACCCTTTTGTGGGACACTTTTTTTTTCGGGGTCCTAACATGCATTTTACAGGACCAGTTAACATTTGAGTCATATTATAGTGGTTTTTTATAGGACACTTAATAAGCGTGACCTATTAAGTTGATTTACAAGACACTTTTTTATTATGGTACTATTATGATATAACTTAATAAGACATTTGATATAAGGGTCTTATTAATTACATTTTATAGGACACTTTTTTATTTGGTCTTATTAGATTATAATCTAATATGACACTTTTATATATGGGTCTTATTAGATATGATTTCATAGGACCCTTATTCCATTGGGTATTATTATGAATGAATACAAAAAGTTTATGACTTTTATATAACACAAATAACCAAATCACACAATTGCTTGTTTAATAGTAGCCGTCTTAGTTTTTTTTACTGTTGTAAGTCTCGTTACAATCATCATTTAAACTTTAAATTGAATAAAAATCACACCATATAAAATTGTAAAATACTTAGAAGTTTTAGGTATCTAAAAAATAAATAATTGAAACAGCTTTTACAAACAAGTACTGATCCCGTTCCGAATTAGTGGTACCGAATTTTTTTCACCTTATTTCGTAATACTGGTACCATATTGAACGGGATTCGGATACCGAGAATCGATACGATTACGATATGGTTCCGGTTCGGTTTCGGAATTCGCGACAAATACCCATCCCTAAACAAGTGACATTTAAACTAAATCAAAATGTATTCACGTCACATGTAGCATGTAGCAGTAACATTTATAATGACAAATAGAAAAAAAAAGAAAAAAAGGACTAGTTATGTAATGTTCCAAAGTGATAAATATATCCTAATTAAAAGCTTATCCTTAAACCCCTGCCTAGCTCCCAGATGATCGGTACTAGCTAACAAATCATACGAATCTGAATCATCAACTCAAAGTATAACTGAAATTTCTTTCTTTATCTGTGGCAAAAGAATCAATCGAGCATCTATTCAAAGGTTAGACATTTCTTTAATAATCATAAATACAATGTAATTTTTGATAATTCAATCAAACCATCAATTGATGTTGATATGCATTATTGGAATTAAAGGTTAATTAAGATCAAAACATCAATGATGATATGATTTATTGGAATTAGAATTGATAGAATGATTGTTAGCTCTCATATACTGTTTGAGGGAATTCAATGTGAGGTATGTTGAAGCTTAGTTTGTTTTACCTAAAAGAAATGGGTTCTGTTTAAAGACATTTCTTGTTTCGTCTTGTTATATGTTATTTGTGTTCTTATCAAACCAGCCATACTACTGTTTCATATGCTAGATTTACTTTTACAATTTTTATCTTGGCTGAATGTTACAAGATTTATTAAACCTCAAGTTTGATGGACTAAATCCAATGTACTGAATCCATAATATAAAAATCTGGTATGTTAATCTTATACGTTTAAAAAAGTAGGTGATTAATGAAGACGCCGGTGGTGGATCACCGGAAAAAATCGTTGGAAAACTTGATAACCTGCTTACACTAGATTGAGAAAAAATAAGTTGAGTACATTAAATTGAAATTATATATAAATTAGGTACACTTATTAGACCTAGCTTTAAAACGTGCAATGAACGATTTGCAATATTCACTTATTTTATGTATTTGTTGTGGATATTATGTTAGTTTTCAGTATCGGTGTCATAAGACTGTTTTGCTTGTGATAATACTATTTTAACAATTCCTAAACTCAATATTACTCAATTCATATCAATGACTTTAAACATGTTATCTAAAGAACGCGTTTAAGTAGAATGTATGCATATTATATTTTTGTATTTTAACTTCTAATTTTTGTGTTTTGAATCAAGCCTTGAGATGGATACTAGCTGGATGTCTTTATCAAGGGTGACCAAGGAATACGAAAAAGACTTGGATAAGTTTCTTGATTTTATGTTTGCTAATGAGTCTACTAGTGGACACATATTATGTCCTTGCGCCAGATGTCTTAATGGAATATGGGTCGATCGGAACGATGCTAGTGATCATCTAATATGTGATGGGTTTATCAAAGGTTATCAAATTCCACGTTCAGTATCCCGACTCGCTACTTTTCCCGTACCAGATACACAAGATGACATGAATTTAGATACACAAGATGGCATGCAACTGGATACACATGATGACATGGAAGGATTGGTGCGTGATGCCTTTCGTATCTCTAATCAGAACAAACGTTCTCGCGAAACGTGCAAAAAAGATGATAAAAATAAAGGTACGCCAAACGCCCTTGAAAAAAAATTTAATGCTGTATTAGAGGATGCAAAGAAAGAACTTTATCCTGGATGTAAAAATTTTTCAGTTCTTTCTTTTATCGTGAGATTATATCGTAGTAAGTGCATAGGAAAATGTAGCGAGAAAGGTTTTAACATGACACTCAAAACAATGAGGGAGGCTTTCCCTGATGCATCTATTCCAAAGTCGTTTTATGAAATGAAGAAACTTATAAGAGATTTAGGACTTAGTTATGATAAAATTGATGCATGCCCTAATGATTGTATGCTGTACTGGAAAACCAATAGCGAGAAAACACAATGTGATATATGCGGTACGTCGAGGTACAAACCAAGTGAAAATGATTCTGCCGAGCCCCATACCCAGAAGAAGATTGCAGCAAAAGTTTTGCGTCATTTTCCTCTCAAACCAAGGTTGCAAAAGCTATTCATGTCACCTAAAGTAGCTGCCTCCATGAGATGGCATGACGAGGGTCGTACTAAAGATGGTTGTTTGAGACATCCCGCAGATTCCCCGGCTTGGCAAACATTTGATTTCAAATATCCGGAATTTGCTAAGGATCCTCGCAACGTTAGGCTTGGTTTAGCAAGTGATGGATTTAATCCTTTCGGGAATATGAGTGCTTCTCATAGTACATGGCCAGTTGTCTTAATGCCATATAACCTCCCCCCATGGATGTGCATGAAACAACCTTACTTAATGTTGTCTTTACTTATACCTGGACCATCCGCGCCAGGAAATAATATTGATGTCTATTTAGAACCGCTAGTGGAAGAACTAAAGGAATTGTGGAATGATGGGGTAGAAACTTATGATGCATCAACAAAGATAAAATTTCAACTGCGTGCCTCTTTGTTATGGACCATAAGTGACTTTCCCGCTTACGCAAATCTATCAGGGTGGAGTACTAAAGGTGAACTTGCATGTCCTAGTTGCCATAAGCATACCAAATCAAAACGCCTTAAACACGGGGGGAAATACTGTTACATGGGACATCGAAGATATTTGCCACACAATCATAGTTTTCGAAAGGATAAAAAGTCTTTTGATGGAACTAATGAAAATGGGAAGCCACCTCATCCCATGTCGGGTTTAGATGTAATTGAAGAGTTAAATGGTTTTGAAATTAAATTTGGAAAAGAGGTGAAAGATAACCCAGAGTTACCATATAATTGGAAAAAGAAGAGTATATTTTTTGAGTTGGATTACTGGAAAGATAATTTGCTACCCCACAATCTAGATGTGATGCATATTGAGAAAAATATTTCTGATAGTGTACATGGAACATTGATGAATCAAGATGGAAAGACTAAGGATCATATAAAAGCACGTCAGGATCTACAAGAAATGGGTATAAGGCCTGAACTTCATCCTCAACCTCGAGATAGTAAAAAGTTTTACTTGCCTCCTGCTTGTTTCTCAATGGATAAAAAAGAGAAGGAAATATTTTGTAATGTCTTAAAAAGGGTAAAAGTTCCGGATGGATATGCAGCTAATATATCAAGATGCGTACACCTAAAACCTCCGAAAATATTTGGCCTAAAAAGCCATGATAACCACATTCTAATGCAACAGTTGTTACCAATCGCCTTGAGAAATGTGTTACCTAAGCATGTGCGCTCTACTTTGATGAGATTATGTTGTTATTTTAGACAACTATGCTCTAAAGTTCTTAAACCTCATGATCTGGTTCGGATGGAAAATGAGATTGGAAAGATTCTTTGTGATTTAGAGAGGATATTTCCACCATCGTTCTTTGACGTCATGATTCATCTATCAGTTCATCTTGCTTCGGAGGCCAAAATTGGTGGACCAGTTCATTACCGTTGGATGTATCCAATCGAGAGGTATCTATATTTAGCATATTTTTGGTGTTACTCATTACTTATTCTTTTCTTTAATTTTAACGTTTACGATAACTTAGGTATTTGTGTACACTAAAATCTTATGTACGAAATAAGAGTAGACCCGAAGGATCAATTGCAGAAGGATACATAGTTGAAGAATGTCTCGCGTTTTGTTCGTTGTACTTATCCCCTGATACAGAGACCGTACATACTAGGACAAGTCGAAATTATGATGATGGTGGTTCTGTGGATGTTTTACCTATCTTTTCGATGCCAGGTCACCAGGTCGGGGCAACAGATACAAAAGTACCAGAACTTGAAACTTTGTCCAAAGCACATTCTTATGTGTTGTTCAATTGTAGTAAAGTTGATGAATTTATTGAGTAAGTAACTTGATACAAGTTGTGAATTTCATAATTTGATTTTATGTTTTTATTTACAATATTATCTTCTTTTGAGCTTACAGTGAACATCTTACGTATATTCGTGATAATAATCGTCAATTAAGTGAACATGGGGTTCAACGTCTTCATAGTGAAACTTTTGCAGAATGGTTTCAAGACCATGTAAGTAATAATAGTTTATTATGTTTTGTTTAACAATCCGATAAAATAATTAAATTAAGAAGTTTTAACACATCTTACCTTTATTTAGATTGAGAAGCTGCACATGACACGCGATCAGAGAATCACAGAAGAACTAAGGGCCTTGGCAAGTGGTCCTGCTCAGGTTGTGAAAAGTTATAAAGGATTTATCATAAATGGTTTTAGATTCCAGATAAAAGATCTTGAAAGTAAAAGAAAAACACAAAATAGTGGAGTAATGCTTGAGGCCATGACAAACAGCTTCTCGAGTTCCAGAGATAACAATCCTATCGTGGGAGATGTTACATACTATGGGGTTATAAATGACATCATTGAGTTGGAATATTCTGCTGACAAAAAAGTAGTGTTGTTCGATTGTGACTGGATCTCAAATGGTAGTAGGAAGAAAGAAGATGAGAATGGGTTTACTCTACTGAATTTTAAAGGATTGAAGCCACATAATGAGCCTTTTATACTAGCTTCTCAAGCCCAGCAGGTGTTTTACGTTGCAGACCCTGTTGACAAAGGATGGAAAGTTGTGATAAAAACAACAGCAAGGGACTCTTTTGACATGACAGAACAACCATGTGACGACCATGTAGAAACATATTTGCAAAGCAATACATCTAGCGGTCCTCCACATGATGAAAGTATGGATATCACCTTGATTAGAGAGGGTGTAAGTGGCACTACCGTTGACGAAGATACCTTGGTTATAGATGGAGATGAAAACCTATTTTAGGCCTTTCGTGACATCAGTTGGTTGAACCGCACGTTAATCCAGGTTTTTCTCTCAATTACATAATATTCGGTATTTTATTAGAATTCCTTACAGCTTATATATCCAGTGTATGCTAGGAGTGATGGTGAAGTGCCTCTCTTCCTGTTTGTATGTTATAGGGTATTTATGGTCTCACTACATCTTATATAGAATACTAGTATATAATTATCATAGATTATATTTTGAAACATTCGGTAGCCTTTACAAGGATAGGATATTGTAGAAATGGCAGTGCCGCTACCATTCTCGGCCTTTGCTCATATGCCATAAAGATTCCATCTTTTGCACCTTCTGCACCTTCTGCAATAGCACCTCTCTTTTGACTCATCTACTATGTCGAGCTCATTCACAGGCTCTTTATCTGCAATAGCACCCTCTGCTTTCTGCATTTCAGCATCTCCTCGTTCATTTTTTCTTTCTCTTCGGTTTCTTCAGGTTCTTTATCTTTCTTTTCCTTCTTTGAAGCCGATCTTTTGTTAGCTGATGCATTCTTTAAAAATCAGTAGAGAATTTCTGGTAAGAACTAGGAGGTGTGACCTTTTACGCTACTCGATTAGCACTTGGAGATGCATGCAATCTTGTATCTTCTCATAGTGGATTAAATCGAGAGGTATTGGCTAATAATCTTTTGGCCCGTTTCTTTACTGGTTTGGTTTCTAGTGGTGGTGGTGGGGTCAGTTTTACTTTCTCAACAATTCGTGAGGACCTCCTAGGAGTTTCACCTGTTCCCAGTCGAAATTATTACTGCACAGAATGAGATATTCGTTCAGACAGGAATGGGTGTACTGAAAAAGAGTTACCGTTACCTTTGATTAGTTTTTCAGTTTAAAGTATTCATAAACAGCAAATTGCAGATGATAGTGTCAATGCCTTAGTTTTAAATAGAATGCTCAGATCCTTCAAGTGCTACGTTTGATTCAATAACAGCTTATTTTGTTTGTATTTACAGATAACCAATTGAAATCATTCTAAAAAATGATGGCTTATTGTTCTTATTACAATCATGTTACTGTTGGTAGTCAAAGAAAGATATATGTTCGCATATGAATTTGATACATAGAGGCACATTAGCACGGTTTAACAAGTATAAAGTTACTATATAACATGATAGAAATATTATTATATTAGCTGATTTTTCTTGGTGGATAAACATGTACTTATTATGGTAATTGTTGACTTTGGGTAAAAGTCAAACTGATGTGTAAAATAAGTTTAGCGTAAGAATTCAGAAATACTGAGTATGAAACATGATGAGTTGGTTAGATAAGAGTAAACCACATTGCATTTGTTTAGGTTTTAAAAGAGCTCACATGTTATGTATTTATTTACCTACAGGTTCTGACCGCAAAATTTGAAGATGAAGTTGATTCCAAGAACATTGATAGATATTGATGAAGTGGAAATTGAATTCTGGACCCTTAGTGTTATGTTAGTTTGTTTTGCTTTATGAAGTGATTTTTTACTCTAGAATAAAAAGATAAGCATTTTACCCGGTCTAGCTGCGATTTTGACGGGGTGTTTGGATATTGTTTATGTGTTCTAGTTTAAGATTCTTTGAGATTTTGTTCTTATGACTGTAGTTTGGGATTGACATTATTACATAGTGACTCGTTTATTTGTAAGGCAAAGTTTTTTGTTTAACATTAGTACTGCATAAACAATCTGGTATGATACTGCATGTTTGTGTTAGAAATGCAGCAAGAAGTTTTGTGGGGTTGTTCTTTTAGCATAATTTATTATCTTGTGGTACTGTCAAGTGTCAACTAGTGATGGAGCATTGACTTTTATTGAACAAAGTTTGGATTAAAACCATCAGGTCTTGACTTTTATTGAATAATTAGTGTGTCCAAGTTGCCTTGTGAACCAACAATACCAAATGGGTATGTGCGTCTACTTACTGTCCAAAACAAGAATACCACAAGAACACTAAACAATAACTGAGAATTCGATCTTTCAGTTTTAATCTAAGTAATTAGTGGCTCGTGTATTTGCATTGGGTGTTTTGGTCATTTGTTAAGTGCCTGTATACCAACAGCAAAAAGTAACCAAGCAAAAAAGAAAAAAAAAAGCAAAAAGCAGAGCTGGCCTGGACTTGAACACCCGACCTGCTCTACAGGAGTGGGGAGTCTTACCAGCGATCCAGTTGCCTTTTTCTTGTCATCACTCTTCTTTTCTTTTTCTTATAACCGTTTTGTTTTGTGGCTTATAAATAAAGCCACATGTAGAATAAGCAATTGTGGCTTATTGGCTTATGGTTTTGGGTGAAACCTATTTTTCCTTTGTTTCATTTTAGTTTTCAGTCTTTTCTTTGCACTTTTTGTATTTTATGCCTTTCTAGATAATTTATTATGATTATTTTGTTTTTAAATATTAGAAAATCCATAAAAATAGAAAAAGATTTGTAAAAATTTCTGAAAAATATTTTTTAGTCTTTAAATAAAGTATTTTAGGCATACAACCAAAAAAACTTTTGAGTTTTGTCTTTTTCTTAAATATTTTATTTTTTAGGTTATTTAATTAACTTTAATAATTAATATAAAATAATTTAAACACTTTCAAAATTTTTGGTTTTCATATTTTTCTTGGTTAGGTTTTTAGAACATTTTAGGTATTTTTAATAACTTTTTAGGTGAAATTTTTCGTTTGATCGCGTTTTTACGTTCGTATGTTGAAACGTTTTCGACCGTTTTTAGCGTAATTTGTCTCCATTTTCTTATCTTTCCATCTTTCCAAAAGCGTAATAACTCATTTCAAATAACGTATATAATTTTTTTGGCTTAAACACTATACCTCCTCGAGAACGAACTGAATTCAAAATCGGTTTTCGGTTCGGTTGAAATCTAGTTCGGTTCGGTTCGGTTTTCGGGTTGACTCAGGAAAAAAATTAACCGAATAACCTGAACCGAATAAACCGAACAACCCGAGAACTGAACCGAAAGACACCCCTAATTTTGGGTGTGTCATGTTAAACCCTATTCATATCTTAAGCTTAAAAATGTGACAAATGTATAAAAAACACAAGGACTTTGTTAATTGCAATAATACGTAACTTACCAAATTGGGGGGAATATAAGCCGCCAAATAATTGGGGGAAATTAGAACCTGCTATCAGAAGATTAAAGTAATTTTGGCGGTACGAAATTCAAGGGCTCCACGATCTTCATCCACCTTTAAGTTTAGTTTTAATTGATTCAATCCAAATGTCAAAATCAAAAACGGTTTGGGGTCCAGAAGTTGAACCTCAAATTGAATCTAGGGTTTCACTTTTCTTCAAAATTCGAAGGTAACCTTTCTTTTTCTAGTTCCAATTCTTAGTATCACCTTGTTTGATTTGTAAGCTTGGTCAATTTTTCATGAATTGTATCCAATTATTGTTTAAAGTTTGTGCTGGTGTGTGATAAATTGAATCAAATAATCACTTGCAATTGGTGTTACTAATCTACTGTTAATAGTAATCTTAATAATTGTGTTAATAGGTTTTGTTATATGCAAACAATGTTTGAAATTGATTTCTATAAATCATTGTCATGTAAGTAATATAAATCATTTGTTGATGTTTTGGTACAGTAGACACTAGCCTCGCTACATTTTGTTGTTTCAATCTGAATTTATATATCTATTGTTAAAAAATACTCCATTTAAAATTCTTATCCAGAATATAGCACTACTTATTCCCTTGTCGTGTATCCTTTTCGTTAAACATTCAATCAGGTAATTTCTTATAGTTTACAAATAAAGATGTCTTGATTTCATGTTATATTATATACTGCTTTCATAATGGTTCTCAGATGTTTTTCGCTATATTTAGTATATAATAGCATCACCTAAATTGGAACTAAGTTCAAAATATCTTCTAAATGTATTATTTCCAGTTTGTATTTTTATGATGTGCTATCACAACCCAAAGGCTGCATTTTTAAGGAAAAAAAGTACTAATGTTTTGTTGTCTTTTTATCTCTATATTATGACTTAGGAATGTCATCAAGGAGGCATAATGGAGTTAGCACTAGAGGTCGTAACAGTAGCCAACAAGCTGAAGATGGGACTGAAGTTCGCTCTAACCGACCTAACAACACTCAAGGTATGTTTTTTTTTCTTTTGGTTTGTTTAATTGGTTCACTATAGCTCCTTAGCTTTACTATATGCTACAACCACATAGAAAAAAGCACAGGTTATTTGGGTGTTGCTTTTATTCTTTATGTTCTTTACAATTTGTTGTGTTTTACCTGAAATTTATTAGTTTTTAGGCTCTGAAATTTATTAGTTTTTAGGCTCTGCAATTCATTCTCTGGCTACTAGCTACTGTAGAAAAGGGTCAATATCTAAGCATTCTCTGGCTATTATCCCAATTGTCCCTTATGGTCCTAGCTATATATCATGTGCCATTGTAGTCCACATATTTCATCAATTTTATAACGAAAAGGAAGACATGTATTGTTATGAATGTCTTAGGTACATATATAACAGACTATTTAACTTGGTGCACATGCTTGATGGAAGTAACTGACAGACATTTTTTTTAAAATGACCGATGACTGCACGACAAAGAATAACATGATGACCAAACTGTTGGAACACTAAGAAAATTTTAAAACGTACTTGTCACTTTTGTAAGTTATGTTTAATAAGTGATACTATTCATCCCTAACTTGTAGAACTGTCGAAACATTAAGATGCAGTTTAACCTAAGTAGAAAGTGGCAATAGGTCAGAGTTTGGGTTCTCAGTTATTATGTCCATTTGTTCGATTAATCAAGGTTCTTTCCTGGTATTGAGCAAGCACTTTTTAAACCGTATAGTTGACAATCGTAAATGACAATAAGAAAATGTAGTATGGGTGCTTCTAAAAGTTCAAACCTTCAGCTCGGATCTTCTTAGAGTCTTGATCACAAATATGTCATCATGAGAGAGATAGAATATGCTTCCACTTTTCCATAGAGAAGAAAGCTCTGTCAATCCATCATCCTCACATATGAACATCATCTACTCAGCAACATCTAGTTTGAGCATCTCCCTCAAATTCCTGAAAACAATATCAATCAGACTCTACTAGAACTACATGTATATTAGCAGAGATAGAGAAGGTTGCCTTCTTAGTTAAAGAAACTTCCTATAGCTAGGATAATGTTCTTATCTTAGGTCAACTCAAGTAAATTATTTTGCTCAAAAAGATTGTGGTATGATATGAAGATACTGCTATACTAAATACCTGAATACAATAGGACAGTAATCTCTCATAGAAGTAAATAATATAGTGTGGAGGTGTAAATTGTGAGCCCTTTTGGGGGAAATACATTCTTATTCTAACTCGTTCCCTAATGTTTGAAGATCTCACTTCACACATATGAACTGGTGCTATCTTGCCAAATGTGTACTTGTGAACTTCAAAAATACATTACATGAGTTATGGTTGGAACTTCAGATAATACATTATGTACCACATGTCCTCTTTCATATCGATCATAACACATGATGAGTCGTGATGGCGTATAACTTACTGCTAACGGTCAATTCTGGTGTCTAGAATAAACAAATTATATTTACTTAAAATGGAACTCAAAACAAGAACTTCAATTAACCTTACTTATACAAAGCTTCCTACTTTTTTTGACTCAATTAAATTCATATACCTGCATATAGTTAGAACATTATGTATTGATATTCACGTAGAGCTCGCAACAGGACACCAAGCAAAGCTCATTTCATAACAAACAAACAAAACATTACTATAAAACTCACATTTTTGTCAAGTATCTCTATATCGCCAACAATAACTTGTGTTGTCCATTTACCAAATGTATATTTTCAATTTATCAAGCTATCTGCAACACCATGTCAACCTGATTTAAACACCAACACATAGAAGATAAAAGTATATAATAAACCAAAATAATCAATAGCTACGTATATTATGTTATCAACTTGAATCTCCATCATATAGTTAGGATTATCGAATATAGAATTAAAATAGATTCTTACTTACTCTTTAGTCCAACCTTGCATAAAATACCCATGTTTTGTCAAACATTCTATCGAGCACTTGACGGGCATCATGAACTAGCAAGATCTACGTATGAGAGAATGATATAATTTATTTAAAAGGGTATAATTGATATAGTTTATTTTCTTCAACTCAATTGGTCGAACACAAATCTTACCCTTCCTTGTATGAACCAATGGAATTGATAGAAGATGTGTAGCAGGGGTGATAAAGGAGGAAGCCATCAACAACCGGGGTCTTTTTGAAAGTGCTTTTAAAGCTTCAACTACTTGAGATGGTGAGAATAATTGTGACGACCGGAGTACTAGTGGCAGAAACCATATTATTATTTTCAGATCTTCACGAGGATTCTTTATTTTTAAGCTTGTTTAAGGTTTGAGGTTCGTGTCTTTGAGATCCAACTTTTTGAAGTCAAAAAAATAAAATGGGTGAAATAAAAGACCGCCTAAAAATGTTAAATAAAAAAGTAAGAGGGAAATATCCCGGTATATTTTTAGACGAAATTTTAAGTTTTTATGTATTTAGGGAGTGGTCTTTTTAGAAAAAGCAATTTCTATGTGTTTTGATTTATAGGCACTACCTTTTTTTTACAAAAGTGGTATTTTTTTTCTTCAACAAGACTGTTTTTTATAAAACCACTCTTTTATTGGGGGTTTATATAGCCTTTTTTGTAGTAGTGAAATAAGGTTATCAAAAGATACAGTACTCCAATATTCAGTCAAGAGAACCACTAAGCATAAACAATGCTCTGCACGACCTTGCAAATCAAAAGAACGGAACCATAAAAACTCGTTTTTGTTCGGTCACAGTTGTGATGGACACACGTTCTGATCGTAACTGAGGCGACTGCGAGCTCCCGTCACTGTTCTCTTCACATTGTTAGTGTCATCGTGCACGTGCTTTAATTGTTAGCATTTAAGTTTGATTATTTACTGATTGTGTGTAAAAGTCAGATCGAATGATTGACAAGAAACACGTATGGACTAACAAAATAACCAAATAAATCGGACCAACATAAACTTCAAAACAAAGTACTCCGTAATATCATTTGTATTTTGTCTTGTGTCCAAAAAGTTTTCTTTTCTGGAAACTAAACTAACGTTTTGTTGTCTTTTTATCTCTATATTATGACTTAGGAATGTCGTCAAGGAGGCGTAATGGAGTTAGCACCAGAGGTCGTAATAATAGCCAACAAGCTGAAGATGTGATTGAAGTTGGCTCTAACCAACCTAACAACGCTCAAGGTTTTTTTTTGCTTGTTTAATTGGTTCACTATAATTTCCTTCCCTTGTTGGACTGTTTTTTTTAATTTAAAGTACTATTTACTGTTACAGTTCCAGGAGATGCGCGGAAAAGAGTTAGAGGTCCAACAATGATGCCAAAAGTTTGGACAAAAACTGAAGAGGATCGTATTAGCGTTAAATTTAATGAATATGGGCAACCCGTTGACGAAACAACCAGCACATTGACCCATTTTATAGGATCACTTGCAAGGAGTGGGAAGTATTGCAAGCTTTACAAACCATGGAATAAAGTTAAGAATGCCAAGAAACAGATGTTGCTAGACACCGTGAATGTATGTTATAAATAATTACATATTTAACTGATTAAGATTTATATTTCTTCACTTGATGCCAAATTATTTTTTCAGGACAAATTTGATCTCCCCCGAGGTTCTGATGACTGGATTTTGAAATCTTTTGGGAGGAAAGTGAAAAATTGGAGGGCGAGAGTTAAAGAGGACTACTATGATCCGACTTTGCCATATAATGAACAAATTACCTCCAAGCCAAAACGAGTGCTCGCGTCTCAGTGGAAGAGACTCGTCAAGTATTGGAATAAGGGAAAATCAAAGGTATGTAAAAGAAATCCAAGCTTCATTAACATGTTTTTATTCTTAGTTTAACTCCTTATTTTTCTTTATCTCAGCGACTCAGTGAAAAAAATAAGGCCAACAGGGCAAAAAAGAAGATGATGCAAGTAACGGGTAAAAGAAGTTATGCTCAAGTTCGTGAAAAACAAAAGGTAATATTTAATATTTTCATGCAACTTTTTTGCAAGTTATGATGTTTCTCCACTGTGTGCACCCCTGTTTCAGTCTCATTGTGTCTCGGTCTCAATATATTTTTGACCTGATGTCTTGTTATAACTTTTTTGATGTTCACCTAGTTGAAATACATATACGGAGCAATGACAACAACCATAAAAAATGGATCAGTTAATAACTCTTAAGTTTAAACTAAAAAGTTGAGACGTTATGTGCTTTATAGATCGTTACAGAAATTATTTTCATTAGGTTAATAAAAAAGAACTTTTTCCTATTACCTGATGCTTCATGATTTGCCGTTGATATCAAAGTTTGTTGTGAAGTTGTGAGACTTGATTATATGTTTTAGGTCAGAAAAAAGAGTTAAGCTCTAAGACTTGACAATTTGGTTATTCTAGTTCCTATTGTTTGAAATCTTATAAACAAATTGATGATATATATATTGCATGTGTTAAAACATTACTATGTTATTTTGAGAACTGAAGTCTATACGTCACCTATTATTCATAGTTTTCATGATAACTTGTATCTGTCGTGAAGTGATTATACACTATGCCATGCGTATTGATTAGAATAAGTGGTTATGTTCTTTGTTACTATATCAGTTCATGTTAAGTTCGTATATCGGTTTAGTTTAGTTCATATATCAGGTCGTGTTCAGTTTGTATGTCATTTCAGCTCTTGTGTGGGTATGCAAATATACTGATTCTCATCTTGATATAGGTACTTATTTTGGCATGTTAGTATTTAGCGCTACATCCGTTTTAGGTACTTCGTTTATACTTGATAGTCTGACCTGTGGCTGTGGTTGGCTGTGGCTGAGTTATCTCTTATTAGTCGCATATTTTTTTGTTTTATACTTATGGAAAATGATTCCTTGGCCAATTTGAAATTTACGCTTGTTTACATATACTAACTTTTTGTGACAGGTAATCTTGGGACGTGAACCAACTCGAAAGGAGTTGTTTCGTGCTTGCTTTTCTAAAGACGGAATTACACAAAACGTAGAAGCTGCAGATGCCATTGTATGTACTATGTCTATGTGTTCATTTTATCTGGAATTATTGTCATTTCATGCAATTTGATTAGTTTTAAGGTCTCCCATTTAACATATTTAGTACTTCTTATCAGGAACAAATGGAAGAATTAACTTCTCAACTTTCAGACCAGGAATTGGATGAGCCCGGACCTCAAGATATCTATTCTAAAGTAATGGGCCACGATAAGAATGGAACCGCAGAGATGTATGGGCTAGGTGTTCGTGCTTCTGATGTTTGGGGTGTGGTTCCAAGTCGTTCTGCTCGTCGTAGAGATAAGCTACAATGGAAGGCTACTGCTGAACAACTTAGTATTGAATTGGCAGAGTATAAAGCAAGGGAAGCACATATGCAAGGGTCGAGTAATAATGATTCTTATGGTACAAATGTTCCCCGTCCATCACCACAAGGCCTTATTGTTGCCAGTGAACCTCAACCTTTACGAGTATGTGTTTATTTAAAAGAAAATTTTGTGCTCTTACTAATTAACTATGACATATTATGCAAATTATAACTGTAGGTTGGACTTCAAGTTTACCTTAAGAGCATTTCAAACTCTGAGATTGTAGCAAAGGGTTGGTTAAGGAGTTTGGAACCGGATGAGGTAGTTGGGAGTGAAGAGATTGGACCAAATTGGTGTCAGGTAGATGTCCAAGTCGCTATAAAAAAGGATGAATATTTGGTCAGGAAGTATGGATTGTTTGTTACAGTTCAAGATGCTATTGGCGCACCAGTTGCTTGGCCTTGCTCTCTTGTTTCGGTATGCTACCCTGATATACTCGTCATTATTAAAGTACTACTTAGCCTAAACTTTATTACACCATATTAAACATGATCGGTTTATTTGTAGGTGGTGCACGAGGATGATTGATGATGGATGATGACTGCAGCGATGAGTTTCTAGCATTCCTTCTGTTACATCTGCTACTTGGTTTTTACTTTCTGTTATCGTCGCCTAATGGCTCAAGACTATCTTTACTTTCCTATGTTGGCATTGCTACTTGGTTCTTATTTTCTGTTATCGTCGCCTAATGGCTCAAGACTATCTTTGCTTTCCTATGTTGGCAGTTATGTTTATGTAAGACTTATGTTGGATGTTGTTTCAACCTGGTTGAAACTTCTTTTATGGAATGAAATATTTTCTTATTGAATTATATTTCTTGTCTTCACTTGGTTCAAATTTAGTTTGGTTGATTGTTTTATGTTCTTGAGTTAAGCATTGTTACATATGTTGCACGCATATAGATTTCGAGCGTTTTATTAGGATTTGGGTGTTTTATTAGGACCATAATGCTATTAACCAAAAATGTGCAAAATGTGTTTTGTGACACCAAAGTTGGTCCTAAGAGAGCATCAATGTATTACGACCCTTTTATTGGTATTAAAATATGACACTATTTATTATGTTCTAGTCCTATAAAAATGTATGTTAGGACGCTTAAAAGTGTTTTAAAACATAATAGATGGGTAAGCATATATTAGGACACCGAAAAGCATCTTATTATGTGCAATATTAGGACGCTATTTGGTCCCAAAAACATTTTTATATGACCAAATTATTAGTTTTAAAATGTTCTGGTTTATTAGGACGCCGATAAGTGTCCTAACCATCTAATACAACCCCTACCTATAGGACACTCTTATTTTGGTCCTATTAGATCAAAGGTCCTATAAACCTGGTTTACAGGACACAAACCAGTGTCCTATAAGACCTTTTTTCTTGTAGTGATATCATATTCATGTAACGCAAAAATGATAATCATATTTAACGAACGCTCAGATAACGTTGTTTGAAACTAGTTTTTAAAAATTTGCTTAAAATGGAATACAAAGCTTACTCAATGAAGATATTTTTAACATTATTTTTTCGAGTCCAGAGAACGTATATGACTTATAATATATATTTCAATCATTTATATATTTATACCAGTTAAAATCGAGAATAGGTAATATCAAAATGAAATAATTTTTGATTCGATTTTATAAATAAGTGTCAGATGATACGCAAAGTAATCGAAACCAAAAAAAGGGTTAAAGCCATAAATTATCAACGTACTTTATTTTTTTTCTCGATATTACAAATATGGAACATACACTCTCATTCTCACTATCAAACTTTTGATTTTGTTCTAAAATTACCAACACTTTCAAAAGTGACCTTTGATAACCGGTTTTCAAGTACAAAATACCTACACGTCAGCATTTTTTTACTTGCTTTCAAATTATTTATTTTCCACCTAGATTAAGATATTCCACATCACTTATCTTCTTTAAAACCATAACACGGTCAGACTTTTCCGATACCAAAAACCACCATACTCTGAAATACCTCCGCGACACTTCATCCCTATGCTCTGCCAATAGTCGCCACTGTTACTCATTCATGATCAACATTTCAATCAATCAAGCTACGTACATACATCACATGCACTCGCCCATAAACATAATCAAGATCTGGGGTTATTTCAAGTGTTAAAGATAGCCTTAAAGATCTAGCAAAATAAAACCCTTATTCAAGATGATGAACATAAAGAAGAGACTCATCATCCAACAAAGCTTCTATAAGATCTAATCTCCTTTGGAGTTCCATGTGTAAAAAACTAACTTGTTCTATAATTAGGAATAAGAGCATTAAAATATAATATTGCCATTTATGGACCAGTGAATGGATTTCCTTATAAATTATTCATATCAAGAATAAATCCACGCCTACTAAAGTTTCATTACTTTTGCCATCATATTATTATTTTCTAATGAAACGGAGGGTCAACATCTTTCATGGGTGAATGATAATGAGTTTTGTAAAAAGAAAGATTATCAGATTTTTTTTTATGATGGTGGTGTAGTGATGAAGGTTGGAGATGAATTAGGAGGAAGATGATGATATAGGTGAGGTGGTAAAAGTCAACCAAAGTCAACATTATATGGAAAAAATAATGACATGGAAATTTTGAAAATGATGTTACCTATATTAACCGGTAATAACAAGTTTCCATGGTGATAATAGGATTATATATTCCATATTGGTAATATCGAGAAAAAACGTAAAGTACGTTGGTAACCGTTTGGTTTAATATTCTCATTGTTCTTTACAAGTGATTGCAAATATTTGGAGCATAACGTTACTTAATTTCCTGTTTCCATAACATTTGTTTCTGTTAGGAAAATAAATTGTATGTTTAAAACTTAGACCTACAATTAGACCTACAATTAGACCTAAACATGTGATTGGTGGATTTAATAAATTGATTGGTAAAGAGTGGTGAGAAAAAAAATGTGTATGACACTTGACAAAAGATGTATGGAGTAAGCATGATTTTAGGTCTAATTTGTAGACATATATATCAATACTCTTTTTGTTATTCTTGACTTCTTGTATTAAATGTAATCTGTACCGATTTATATCTTTGTTGGAAAGAGGAAATTTAAACGAGTCATTATGATTCGGTTAGTACATGGAGACAACATGTAAATGACTACTCGTATACGACATACCTATTTGATGGCGTACTATAGTTACGTGGTAACATGTAACATCGTTTACCATCATTATGTATTTCATCACCAATGACGCAACAAAAACACTACGATGTTAATCAAAACCATTAGCTAAATAGATATATAACATCCGTGGACCATGACATATCTTACAAGGCATCTTCAACGCAAAATTTAATGAAATTCATTGAACGCCGCCTAAGCATACAATTCCATTGTGAGATACATTCGTATAAATAGAGTTTGTTTCTGAACACATACATATTATGCGTACCTTTAACCATTAAATAATCAAATAAATTGATCAATTGTACGTGATTCACTTTGATAAGAAGGACATGATAAATGTTATTTTATTTCATGTGAGTAAGTTTAATGGGTTGTGAAGTTTTTGTGTATAATGGTATAATGGTAATGTGTCACTTTATTTAACTCAAAATTGATGTATACATTGTGGATGCCCTAAAGTGTATGAATACTTTTGTAAGATTGTTTGGTATGAGATAGCCGTTCACCAGTAGTGACAAAATCAAAACACAAAATGATTAAGTGCATTTAAAATAAATTAAACAATATTACAAAAATAATTTTTTGAGACTAGATGTATTTAACAAATATTTACAAAAATCAACGTTTTTTACAAATTTAATACTACACAACAAAAATTCGTAAATGTCTCGAGATCCACCTTTGTTTCGTCCCTGTCCACCACCACCACCTTCATTTTTCATGAGCCATTTTCTTGGCATATATTCTCTCCGTCCCAAATTAATAGTCTATATTTTAGTTAGTGTCAATTCAACTGTCCACTAGTAAAAATAGATATGAATATTTGATAAAGTTTATAATATTATAATTACAAACTCTAAAAGAAATTTTAATTAATTAACTGAAGATAAAATTGTCATTTTGCTAAAAAATAAAAGAAATAAAGTTGTAATTAAAAGACTTTTTTTAAATTGTGTGTTTTTTTCGGAAGAGATAATAATTTAAGACAGAATAAGTATTACTAATCGCGTGCCAAAGGCAGAATTTTGCAATGGTCCAATGTTGCAAACCACCGAACAGTTTATTTTAAATCTTTTTATCTTTTATTTTGAGGTGTGGAGCTTTCAAATTTATAAGGCTCCAATAGTATATGTACGGCTGATTTAAATTGATGTCAAACGTAATTTTAACAAGAACAGGTTCTGAAACAAAAAATTTGAAGGTATGTAAGCAATGTTGTAAAACAAAGGTTAGGCGGACGTCTAGACGCTAGGCGGTCATACTCCGTTTAAGCGGCTTTTAGGAGTTAGGCGGTTAAAAAAAAGTCAAAAAATCAATAAAAAGTCAATACTTTTTTACAAAAAGTTAAGGGTTTTTTCTCTAATATATAGTGCTCATATTTATTTTAACGTAACATCTTAAAATAAGAGATAAACGAATGATTATAAACATAAAGTAATGGGTTTTTTTATAACATTGGAACCAATTGAATTATATGTTCACGTTTGAAGTTTTAAGCAATTAAATTGTAATATTTTATTTGTATATTTTGCAAAAACTTCGAATTATTTAAAATTAGAAGTATTTCTTATGTCATACATATTATTTAGAATATTTATATGCATAAAATTCTAATTCGCTTAGGCGGTGCCTAGGCGCCACCTAGATGAATTCTGCCTCGAAGGTTGTCGACCGCCTTATTAGTGCCTAGAGATTTCTACAACTTTGTATATAAGTGAAATAAAAATTAGTTTTAAGAAGAAAAAACCAAGTTGCAGACTTGGAGAATTGTATGCGGAGAAGATCAAGGTTGTAAATAGTGTGAAATGTAATGTAACGGTATTGTCAAGTTTCAAACTACATATGTTATAACGAAGCCATGACGTCTTTGAAGCGTGATATATAGTGACACAAAATATTTATAAATCAATATTTACATAGCGAGTTTAGAAAATGTTATACATAAAAAATTAAATCCGTTAATTAATAGGGTGAAAGTTATAAAATACTATCTTACTTATGGATTTGTGCCGGCTTTAAACACTTACTATTTTATCTCGTGACTTTACCATTATACTTTCAAATTTGTTTCGACTACACCAATATTAGCATGAAATGACTATAATACCCTTGTAAATGACTAATATACCCTTTATCTTTTTTCCAATCCCTGCAATCCATAGTAAGCTCTTTTTTTTTTGATTATGACGTTTAATAGTAATTAAATATCCAGCCCCTTTACAAATAATAATAATAATAATAATAATAATAATAATAATAATAATAATAATAAATATATTAAAAAAAATTACTTGAATATCTAGTAAAAGTGAACGCATTTCCCATGTCTTTTTGAACAGCTTATATTACTCCGTATGATATAGTAGATCATATTCTAGGCTTCTAGCACCATTTTTTAGTGGAAACCACTCACTTCTGTCTCATTCCGAAATCGATATCATAAATCAAGATTAGATTTGATTTTTTGGTAAAAAAAATCATATTCTAGGCTTCTAGCACCATTCTTTAGTGGAAACCACTCACTTCTGTCTCATTCCGAAATCGATATCATGAATCAAGATTAGATTTGATTTTTGGTTAGGGTGGTGTTATTGGTGCTCGGCCCCCTCCAACCTGCTCAACTAGCGCACATATTGCTTTATTTTCTGTTCTACATTTCACAAATTCTTTATGCTTAACTCTGGCTATGGGCGAAACGGATGACGATGCAAGGCATGAAACATACGAGGAGCATCAGATTAGGTTGTGTTAATTGTTGAGAATATATACACTGTACAAGCTAATGAGCTTATTATTAGAGGCCTTGAAGAACAAGGTATGTGACTATGGCTTGATGGGAAGACAAAGTAACAAGCAGATAATGCTTATCTGTGTGGGCCAAAGAGTTTTGGTTTTATTAGTAATAATTTAGATGTAAAGATTTCGTCTAACCCTTTTAATATTTGTGTAATCAGTTGAAAAAATTGTTGTCAATTAGTAATTTCAAAGAGAGAACGGCAATGGAGGAAAATGAGATGCGATGACAATAAATGTAATTATGTTGAAGAAGACAGAGGTAATATAGTCATTTCAGGCTAATATTGGTATAGTCGAAACAAATTTGAAAGTAAAATGGTAAAGTCACGAGATAAAATAGTAAGTGTTTAAAGTCGGCACAAATTAATAAGTAAGATGGTATTTTATAACTTTTACCCTAATTAATAACATACTTCTTACATGATACAAAATGGAGCTATATTTTAATTCAAATTTAAAAGAAAATCAGTTAGTAGTTACTCAAGAATTTATCTCCAAACTAAAATTAGTAAGCCCAAGTCTAGTAAATAGCTCAAAACTAGTAAACAAGCCCAATTGCTATAAATCCGCAAAAAATTTAAAAAAAAAACGTTATGCTACACGCCATATCACGTTTTATACCGCTTTTTAGCACGTTGCGCCTAGAGACGACACCGTAATCTGCTCGCAACATAAAGACCACACTTCACGTTATAGCTCGTTATAACACGCACTACACCGCACTATTTAAAACCATGGATAAGATGATAGCTTTGAGTAGTTATTAGGTTGCACTTTGCACTCCAAGATTGATGTATGTTACATTTTGATCCTAATCTTTAGATTTTCTTATTTTTTTTTTCTTTACTAAGTACATTAGTTTGCTATATTTACGTTTTTAACATAAAACTTGAAAAGCTGTTAAAGTTAAACCAAGTTATTTTTTAATATATAAATATTTATATTTTAAAAACAAGAAGAGCCGAAGCTCGCAAAATTATATTAAATCAAATCATTCTATAATGCTTATTTTTATGTTTAGCTATTCCTATTTTCATTTTTAATTTTATATGAATTTATATCTTTCGTGTTCGAGAGGTCTATTTTTTTGTTGGCACACGGTTTTCAAAATTCACGAGACGGCCTTATTTGTGGGATATATTATACTGTATATTTGTATGAAATGACGTTTTTATATATCTTTGGTTTCCACCGGCCATAACACATTTTTTATGGCGGATTTTTGATTGGTAATGTAACGTCGTCAATGCGAAGGTGGTGTGTTTGTTGATCGTAACACTTAAGGTTGTGCACAATAATGAGTGTCAGCCGACTCGATTGGGTCAACCACCATTGCCAACAACCTTTAAACACCATTGTCCTACCATCAACCACCATTATTTGTCAACAACCTCTAAGCACCATTGCCATACCAGTGTATCCCGAATCATACACAAATACGTTAGCCACCACCAAATAAGAGTCACAAAATTCGTCAAACTAAACATTAGCCACCACTAGATCCGTTACCCGCCAGTACGATCTGCGGGCTTTAACACTTTTCGACGATTATTACAATCAAACACAACCGGCTTTGCCACTTGACCCCGACCAAAACTCCACTGACCAAACAACCAGTGACATGTCACATCGCCGGCCACTAACTCTGGCCAACTATTGCCACCATTGTCCGACACCTTCACCACCCCTATATCAAACCCAAAATCAATCTAGATACAAATACAAACCAAACCCAAACTTACACGATTATATCTAAGATTTAATTTTTAAGATTTCATTTGTGGATGTGATTCAAGATTCAGTTTTTAAGATATGATACTTTCGAAATTGTAATTGAAGATTTTTTCCAAATTTTAAGGATCTGATTTGTTATAGTATTTTTAATTGGGTTTTTAGTTTAATAATAAAAGAAGAAGAATGCTAAAACCAAAAAAAACAAAAAAAAAACAAACATTCACAAAAACTTCTCTAAAATGATTTGTTATATGATGATTACTAGGTCTCTACCCGGCCGATGGCCGTTTTTCTCAATAGCTAATTAAAATCGTATACTATGTTCAAAATCAAATATACAATAATTATAGCAGAATGTGTGTTAAAATAACTTACTAAATCTAATTTTACAAAAGTAACAAAAAAAGGAACATAGAAAGATATAATATGAATGGATGAAGAGTAAGAGTGAAAAGTTATGGATTCATGATTCTGCTGTGGTTTTCATCCACCGTCCTCCTTCCTTCACCAAATTTGTGCGTTCCTTTGTAAAATACTATTTCTGGTGTCATCATAAAGATATTCACTTCTAGAAAGTCGGTACTCGGGTAGGTAACATGAGCTCTCCAGGAGAATTCAACTAATTCTAATTTATACAACCAAAGAGCAAAATAACATATATCACGATTCACAACTTACCTTTATCTTTATCGACACCAATATGCTTATGATTACACTTTTCATTTTCTTGTAATGCATTATCCATTACAAGGTATCACATAAAAAATTTAAGTTTAAAATGAAAAAGTTCATGGAAGTTACTAAAACTTTATCATAATTAATTAACACACTAATCATTTGCAAAATTATGAAATATGTTGATAAAAAGTGACTTGACTAAAATTAAACAGCCTATTTCTATCGCTATATCATATCAAAATTATGTGGACAAAACGTGGTTCAAATAAATACTAATTATGATAGGGAATATGAATACTATATAACAAAGGCTCAATATATCGCCGTAACCACATGTCCTACAATTCAATTTTCAATTTGTTTTTGGTTCATAATTCCACGCATATACCATCGTAACATATTTCTATAATTTTAGAATTCTCTGTCTATAGCTAGTAGCTATTGTTTACCCTTTTTTGTGACATGTAAGGAAAAAATACAAACACATTGAATACGTTATAACTACTTAAGGTGAAAATACATTAGGATATTACAATAAAAAGATTAGCCTATGCAAAATCACAAAGTAGCTAGCTTAGTAACAAAATCGTAGTCACAAACTCATCACATTATAAGTACCCTCCAGATCCACAAACACATAGAGCCGTATGTCATTGGTCACGTGGTCTCTCGTCGGACTCTAGTCAGAGGACATAAGTGCTGGATCATACTGTTTCCAATAATAAGCACCATGGAAAAACAGCTTGACCAATCTTTCTAACGCTCTATTTTCACTCATCTTCTGACCATTATGAAAGGTTGAATTTATAATTTATCACAAAATATGGAATTACAAAGAAAAGTCTCCAAATACATTTTTTAGGAAGGCTATATGCAGAAACAATGATCAGTAGCCCTCTAAAACTATCTAACATTCCAAGAAACAATTTTTTTATATAGGCATGCATATTAGTTCTCAATACTAATGTTTTTGTAACACCTGCATCTCAACATCCCATTTTTTAGCAACTTTACTTGCACATTCTAACTATGGTTCATATGAGCATTTACCAAGACAAATGCATAGTATATAATTAGCTAACATACTATTACTTAAAATAAGTACCTTGAAGAAGAAATCATATTTATATAAACTTGAAGGCCATAAGCTCAGAAAATAACCTAACATAAAACATACTCTATAGATAACTCACAACAAGAAAGGAGTCACAATCCAGTTTCCTTCTTTTTATAGTTCTATTCTTAACACATTTATTGGAATGCATTTGTCTCCAAGAAGATGATTGATTTGTCAAACACTATTTTATAATTTATCTTTGTTTTACATAAGCAATCTCATTACAAAACGACATCCCAAACACCCTCTTAACTGCTCGTATATCTCAATTTGGTTCAAACAACTTAGTGGACAACTATCTAATATCTGGTGTGTTTCCTTATTTCGATTTTAACTTGTTTTTGGTTCCTAATCCTACTCATATACCACTATAACATATTTCCTATAAGTTTAGACAGAAACTGATCGGACAACAGTTAACTATGGCTACAACATTTAATACATATAGGATACAACCGACTTTGTGAACTTGGATTAAATATGGTAGTACGTTGTAATACTGGGAGAATGAGAGGTATTAACAATACTCATGTTTAATCTATTATATATGTAAACCAGTAACTCGAGTGCTTTAGTCTACCGGATTATTGGGTATGTTTGTGTGTGGGGTGGAGGGTTATTAGATGAGATCAGAAGCAAACGTTATTTGCAAAAACAATAATGGTATGAGTATCAGTTACTTTCAAGTAGTTGATTCGGGTTATCTTGAAACCATAATGGGTCGACCGGGTTACATTTGTAACTTATTTACCTTCAAAGCATAAAACTTGAGAAATCATTTCACGTAGATATCTGAATTACCATATATTGTAAATGTCCTAATCCTCTTAAAAAACATGTTATGGTCAGATGTTTGAACATTAGCCATAGTTATGACTTATGAGATGTGTTTTTTGGTCAATAAAGCTAAGGTAAACTTTTTGAGTTTTGCTAGAACCACAAAAATTTTACAAACAAATATCCATAAAAGAGAGTTGTCAATATGTGATTGGTGTCTTTTGCTTTTGTTTCTCTCTCAACTTTTTGATTAAACCAATCACATATAGCCAACTATCTTTTGTGGATATTTGTTTGTAAAAATTTTGTGGATGTAGCATTGCTCAAACTTTTTTCCATCCAAGTTGCAAGCTACCAAGCAACAACAGTTTAGCATGTACCGGAGACGCACTTCTTATAGCAGCCACAATACCCAAACAGATAACATGTTGCATTTTTATTTCATTAGCAATCAGTTGGTATCAGGTGATTTTTAGTGTCTCTATCGTGATATTATATTGTATTTTCTTTCATTTAAGTTTTCTGTAATTGAGTATGCGTCATCACCTAGAACCAAAATATCTGAACTATCCTATATGATACGGAAAGATGATTGTCCCATCTTATTGAATTAAAAAAGAAAAAGAAAAGAGAAAAACCCGCATGAACTTAGAGACGCCTACCAGATTTCCATTCTCATCTACGTGTAGGCCTATGATCCACAAAGTGTGCATGGCTTTTCCACTATTTGGGATTCATAACAGCGCCTAGCAAGTAATTTATGCATAATCGCTCATTAGTATGAGTGTATCAATGGAAGAAAGAAAACAAATAAAGCTGAGATTTGATATATTATATACGAACCGTAGTAAAACTAAAACACATTTTCATTGATAGAATGATATAACATCATTATTATGTAGCTATGAACTTATAATTAGGGAGTAAGGATCTAGCATATATTATTGCACCAATTTTTATAGATTTTGTTCTTTTATGCATTTTGTCAAACACCTAATATGCATATAAGTTGATTGGGATTTTCATGTATATAAACAAAATCCATACCTTTTTACGATTGAACAGATAATAAAGTTGTTCGGAGTTTATTTGAGACTTCAATTTGTAGTCGGCTCTGGATTTTTTCTTAATATATGCAGCAGTTACAAAAACATGGTTCTTCAATTTGCAGTTACACTACACAAACGTGGGTTGCATAAGAAGTTTTCTTTTCCACACTTTACAACTAAAGTTGCTCCTGGCTTGCCACATCAGCAATTTTGTATATTTCTTTGTCTAGAATTGTGACACGTATTGTAAATTTATCCTGAGTTTTGGTTTTATTAGTAATAATTTAGATGTAAAGATTTCGTCTAACCCTTTTAATATTTGTGTAATCAGTTGAAAAAATTGTTGTCAATTAGTAATTTCAAAGAGAGAACGGCAATGGAGGAAAATGAGATGCGATGACAATAAATGTAATTATGTTGAAGAAGACAGAGGTAATATAGTCATTTGAGGCTAATATTGGTATAGTCGAAACAAATTTGAAAGTAAAATGGTAAAGTCACGAGATAAAATAGTAAGTGTTTAAAGTCGGCACAAATTAATAAGTAAGATGGTATTTTATAACTTTTACCCTAATTAATAACATACTTCTTACATGATACAAAATGGAGCTATATTTTAATTCAAATTTAAAAGAAAATCAGTTAGTAGTTACTCAAGAATTTATCTTCAAATTAAAATTAGTAAGCCCAAGTCTAGTAAATAGCTCAAAACTAGTAAACAAGCCCAATTGCTATAAATCCGCAAAAAATAAAAAAAAAACGTTATGCTACACGCCATATCACGTTTTATGCCGCTTTTTAGCACGTTGCGCCTAGAGACGACACTGTAATCTGCTCGTAACATAAAGACCACACTTCACGTTATAGCTCATTATAACACGCACTACACCGCACTATTTAAAACCATGGATAAGATGATAGCTTTGAGTAGTTATTAGGTTGCACTTTGCACTCCAAGATTGATGTATGTTACATTTTGATCCTAATCTTTAGATTTTCTTATTTTTTTTCTTTACTAAGTACATTAGTTTGCTATATTTACATTTTTAACATAAAACTTGAAAAGCTGTTAGAGTTAAACCAAGTTATTTTTTAATATATAAATATTTATATTTTAAAAACAAGAAGAGCCGAAGCTCGCAAAATTATATTAAATCAAATCATTCTATAATGCTTATTTTTATGTTTAGCTATTCCTATTTTCATTTTTAATTTTATATGAATTTATATCTTTCGTGTTCGAGAGGTCTATTTTGTTGTTGGCACACGGTTTTCAAAATTCACGAGACGGCCTTATTTGTGGGATATATTATACTGTATATTTGTATAAAATGACGTTTTTATATATCTTTGGTTTCCACCGGCCATAACACATTTTTTATGGCGGATTTTTGATTGGTAATGTGACGTCGTCAATGCGAAGGTGGTGTGTTTGTTGATCGTAACACTTAAGGTTGTGCACAATAATGAGTGTCAGCCGACTCGGTTGGGTTAACCACCATTGCCAACAACCTTTAAACACCATTGTCCTACCATCAACCACCATTATTTGTCAACAACCTCTAAGCACCATTGCCATACCAGTGTATCCCGAATCATACACAAATACGTTAGCCACCACCAAATAAGAGTCACAAAATTCGTCAAACTAAACATTAGCCACCACTAGATCCGTTACCCGCCAGTACGATCTGCGGGCTTTAACACTTTTCGACGATTATTACAATCAAACACAACCGGCTTTGCCACTTGACCCCGACCAAAACTCCACTGACCAAACAACCAGTGACATGTCACATCGCCGGCCACTAACTCTGGCCAACTATTGCCACCATTGTCCGACACCTTCACCACCCCTATATCAAACCCAAAATCAATCTAGATACAAATACAAACCAAACCCAAACTTACACGATTATATCTAAGATTTAATTTTTAAGATTTCATTTGTGGATGTGATTCAAGATTCAGTTTTTAAGATATGATACTTTCGAAATTGTAATTGAAGATTTTTTCCAAATTTTAAGGATCTGATTTGTTATAGTATTTTTAATTGGGTTTTTAGTTTAATAATAAAAGAAGAAGAATGCTAAAACCAAAAAAAAAAAAAAACAAACATTCACAAAAACTTCTCTAAAATGATTTGTTATATGATGATTACTAGGTCTCTACCCGGCCGATGGCCGTTTTTCTCAATAGCTGATTAAAATCGTATACTATGTTCAAAATCAAATATACAATAATTATAGCAAAATGTGTGTTAAAATAACTTACTAAATCTAATTTTACAAAAGTAACAAAAAAAGGAACATAGAAAGATATAATATGAATGGATGAAGAGTAAGAGTGAAAAGTTATGGATTCATGATTCTGCTGTGGTTTTCATCCACCGTCCTCCTTCCTTCACCAAATTTGTGCGTTCCTTTGTAAAATACTATTTCTGGTGTCATCATAAAGATATTCACTTCTAGAAAGTCGGTACTCGGGTAGGTAACATGAGCTCTCTAGGAGAATTCAACTAATTCTAATTTATACAACCAAAGAGCAAAATAACATATATCACGATTCACAACTTACCTTTATCTTATCGACACCAATATGCTTATGATTACACTTTTCATTTTCTTGTAATGCATTATCCATTACAAGGTATCACATAAAAAATTTAAGTTTAAAATGAAAAAGTTCATGGAAGTTACTAAAACTTTATCATAATTAATTAACACACTAATCATTTGCAAAATTATGAAATATGTTGATAAAAAGTGACTTGACTAAAATTAAACAGCCTATTTCTATCGCTATATCATATCAAAATTATGTGGACAAAAAGTGGTTCAAATAAATACTAATTATGATAGGGAATATGAATACTATATAACAAAGGCTCAATATATCGCCGTAACCACATGTCCTACAATTCAATTTTCAATTTGTTTTTGGTTCATAATTCCACGCATATACCATCGTAACATATTTCTATAATTTTAGAATTCTCTGTCTATAGCTAGTAGCTATTGTTTACCCTTTTTTGTGACATGTAAGGAAAAAATACAAACACATTGAATACGTTATAACTACTTAAGGTGAAAATACATTAGGATATTACAATAAAAAGATTAGCCTATGCAAAATCACAAAGTAGCTAGCTTAGTAACAAAATCGTAGTCACAAACTCATCACATTATAAGTACCCTCCAGATCCACAAACACATAGAGCCGTATGTCATTGGTCACGTGGTCTCTCGTCGGACTCTAGTCAAAGGACATAAGTGCTGGATCATACTGTTTCCAATAATAAGCACCATGGAAAAACAGCTTGACCAATCTTTCTAACGCTCTATTTTCACTCATCTTCTGACCATTATGAAAGGTTGAATTTATAATTTATCACAAAATATGGAATTACAAAGAAAAGTCTCCAAATACATTTTTTAGGAAGGCTATATGCAGAAACAATGATCAGTAGCCCTCTAAAACTATCTAACATTCCAAGAAACAATTTTTTTATATAGGCATGCATATTAGTTCTCAATACTAATGTTTTTGTAACACCTGCATCTCAACATCCCATTTTTTAGCAACTTTACTTGCACATTCTAACTATGGTTCATATGAGCATTTACCAAGACAAATGCATAGTATATAATTAGCTAACATATTATTACTTAAAATAAGTACCTTGAAGAAGAAATCATATTTATATAAACTTGAAGGCCATAAGCTCAGAAAATAACCTAACATAAAACATACTCTATAGATAACTCACAGCAAGAAAGGAGTCACAATCCAGTTTCCTTCTTTTTATAGTTCTATTCTTAACACATTTATTGGAATGCATTTGTCTCCAAGAAGATGATTGATTTGTCAAACACTATTTTATAATTTATCTTTGTTTTACATAAGCAATCTCATAACAAAACGACATCCCAAACACACTCTTAACTGCTCGTATATCTCAATTTGGTTCAAACAACTTAGTGGACAACTATCTAATATCTGGTGTGTTTCCTTATTTCGATTTTAACTTATTTTTGGTTCCTAATCCTACTCATATACCACTATAACATATTTCCTATAAGTTTAGACAGAAACTGATCGGACAACAATTAACTATGGCTACAACATTTAATACATATAGGATACAACCGACTTTGTGAACTTGGATTAAATATGGTAGTACGTTGTAATACTGGGAGAATGAGAGGTATTAACAATACTCATGTTTAATCTATTATATACGTAAACCAGTAACTCGAGTGCTTTAGTCTACCGGATTATTGGGTATGTTTGTGTGTGGGGTGGAGGGTTATTAGATGAGATCAGAAGCAAACGTTATTTGCAAAAACAATAATGGTATGAGTATCAGTTACTTTCAGGTAGTTGATTCGGGTTATCTTGAAACCATAATGGGTCGACCGGGTTACATTTGTAACTTTTTACCTTCAAAGCATAAAACTTGAGAAATCATTTCACGTAGATATCTGAATTACCATATATTGTAAATGTCCTAATCCTCTTAAAAAACATGTTATGGTCAGATGTTTGAACATTAGCCATAGTTATGACTTATGAGATGTGTTTTTTGGTCAATAAAGCTAAGGTAAACTTTTTGAGTTTTGCTAGAACCACAAAAATTTTACAAACAAATATCCACAAAAGAGAGTTGTCAATGTGTGATTGGTGTCTTTTGCTTTTGTTTCTCTCTCAACTTTTTGATTAAACCAATCACATATAGCCAACTATCTTTTGTGGGTATTTGTTTGTAAAAATTTTGTGGATGTAGCATTGCTCAAACTTTTTTCCATCCAAGTTGCAAGCTACCAAGCAACAACAGTTTAGCATGTACCGGAGACGCACTTCTTATAGCAGCCACAATACCCAAACAGATAACATGTTGCATTTTCACTTCATTAGCAATCAGTTGGTATCAAGTTGGTATCAGGTGATTTTTAGTGTCTCTATCGTGATATTATATTGTATTTTCTTTCATTTAAGTTTTCTGTAATTGAGTATGCGTCATCACCTAGAACCAAAATATCTGAACTATCCTATATGATACGGAAAGATGATTGTCCCATCTTATTGAATTAAAAAAGAAAAAGAAAAGAGAAAAACCCGCATGAACTTAGAGACGCCTACCAGATTGCCGTTCTCATCTACGTGTAGGCCTATGATCCACAAAGTGTGCATGGCTTTTCCACTATTTGGGATTCATAACAGCGCCTAGCAAGTAATTTATGCATAATCGCTCATTAGTATGAGTGTATCAATGGAAGGAAGAAAACAAATAAAGCTGAGCTTTGATATATTATATACGAACCGTAGTAAAACTAAAACACATTTTCATTGATAGAATGATATAACATCATTATTATGTAGCTATGAACTTATAATTAGGGAGTAAGGATCTAGCATATATTATTGCACCAATTTTTATAGATTTTGTTCTTTTATGCATTTTGTCAAACACCTAATATGCATATAAGTTGATTGGGATTTTCATGTATATAAACAAAATCCATACCTTTTTACGATTGAACAGATAATAAAGTTGTTCGGAGTTTATTTGAGACTTCAATTTGTAGTCGGCTCTGGATTTTTTCTTAATATATGCAGCAGTTACAAAAACATGGTTCTTCAATTTGCAGTTACACTACACAAACGTGGGTTGCATAAGAAGTTTTCTTTTCCACACTTTACAACTAAAGTTGCTCCTGGCTTGCCACATCAGCAATTTCGTATATTTCTTTGTCTAGAATTGTGACACGTATTGTAAATTTATCCTGATTTAATTATATGATAGATTGGCATATTATATTTACAGGAAATTTAACGATTGGTTAAGGTTTCAGACTTGTACAACTTTAGTTTATTATTGCTAACATAAATTCTTAACATTATGATTAAGTTATACTGTACTATGAGATAGAGATACTTGTTGCAGGGGTGAGCATTTGGCTTGGACCGGATTCGACCGACCAAGATCGGATCATACTGAGGATCAAAATGGTCCAAAATCTCGGACTGAGACTGAACCGAAATGGTTTGATCTGGTCCGGGTCGGTCCGGTTCGGTATTTGGTCCGATCTTATTAGACATAATCGACAGAGTTTTGATAGAAACGAACTAGACCAGACCGGACCGAGGACCGAATTAGTCTAAAACCTCAGACCGAGGAACGGATCGGTCGATCCGGTCCAGTTTCCGGTCCGATCAGATGAACGGTCCAAATGCTCAGCCCTCACAACTAGGGGTGTAATCAAGCCATGCTTTTATCAAGCAACTCGAGCTCGAGTTTGAGCTTGGCTCGATCAAACTAAGCTTTTATCAAGTTCAAGCCCAAGCTCAAGCCCAAAAGATAGCTCGAAACTATATCAAGCTCAAGTTCAAGCTTTTGATATCTCGGCTCGAGTTATTATCAAGCTTTTTTAAGTTATATCTAAAATATGTTTTTATGATGAATTTATAAAAGCAACTAATTGTTAATTTGAGTATTAACCTAATTTAAGGGCTAATTTCATAAATAAATAATATATTTTAAAGTACTTTTAACTCTGATTACATTTATATTTTAATACTTTTAAAGAATCTTTATTTTTGTAAATTTAATTATTGCATTTACTCGGTACTTGGTGGTATACAATATGTGTGTAAATATTTTTTGTACTCTTTTTAATACTAAACGCAACGTGTCTAAATTGTGCTCGGATTCACATCATGCAATGGCTTTTGGGACTTTTAATCGTATTGGAGTGCAAAACACATTTTGAAACCAAGATTGTACGATGATTTTGTTATTGGTATTATTAATGTTAAATAAATCAAATTTGTTTTAACTAATGATTTTTGTTTTTTTTATTTTATATATATGTTCATTGGTGAGTTTTATTATAAAAAATTAAATTTATACACATTCAAGCTTTCAAGCCAAGCTCAAGCTTTTATCAAACCTTATCAAGTCAAGCTCAAACCCGAATTGGTAAAGCTTGACAAGCTATCAAACCAAGCTCAAGCCTACAATTTTAGTATCAAGCCAAGCTCAAGCCCTACTAAGCTTGAGCTCGGCTCGACTCGATTACACCCCTACTCACAACTAATGTATCTATTTTCTTGAACTTCAGTTATACTACTTTATAATTTTGAATCGACTCACCCGAAAGAAAAATCCTTTTAAATTGACTCACCCGAACGAAAAATCCTGGCTTCATCATCACTGTAACCAACTCCTCTTGATCTGTTAGAGAACTGCTTTGTGTTCTTTGTTCAATTCCACGGAAACTTGTAAACTGAAGTTATGACTTTTGTATGTTCTTTCAATTTCTACTTGTGGCATCTAGAAGGATTTAATTCTGGATGATGACTCGCACACAAGAGGGCTGTCAACATGATTCGGAGCGTTCACGACAAATGGGCATTGTCTTATAAACTTTTTTGGGTTAACTTTGCGATATCAGTATAAAGTGATTGAAGCAACTGTATAATCATATAGATTCAGATTATGCTTGGTCAGATATCGCTGTATTTTATCCCACAAACGCTACAAATAGAAACACGTTGTTCCCTTGAAAGTAAAGCTCTATCTATTTCACCGCATTTCATTTCATTGGCTAAAAGCAAACATAATATAAGGACCTGAAATATGTTTTGCATTACATCAAAATAGAAGAGGCAATGTGCCATGTATTTACACCATGCAGTTAAACTATAGTTGAATTAAGTTTCACCAGGAAGGTGATGTTTTCTGTTGTGTAAAACATACTTGACGACTTCATAAAAGGATACTACTATACCAACTGATGGACCTGCACGTGCAACACGAGGCCCAACTCCCATGAATAGACCCTTCATTCCCCCATCTCTGTACCAACAGAATTTTTAAGGATTTTAAACAGCAATACTCATGGAATACAGACAACATGCAGCAGACTATCAATTTCATGATGATGCTAAAGTGACGTTTCTAAATTTTCCGAAGGAAATTATACCCTGCTATTTGTTAAAAAAAACACTGTAATAATTATACCCTGATAAGCTTGTTCAGTACTTTATTTAGATACTACCATCAAGTCATGCATGCACAACTCCTACGTATAAATTTGCTATAACTGTGCTGTTGTAGAATGGAACTGAGAGATGATAATGGGAAGCTGATTACCTCCATATTTCGATCAATGTTTGTCTGGTGGTCATCTTTAGTGCGCGTAATTGATCTTTCTGAACATTTTGTAATAAAAACATATTACCATCATAACCAGCCATATAATTCGTATACACGACAAACTTTTGAGTGTTGCAATTTTGTTACCAAGTTGCATGCGCATGTAAAACATTTATCCCAAAACTGAAAAACCGACAATCCATAAGGAATTTCCTATCAACCAAACCAGTTATTATTTCCAGTTTTTCAGTTTTAATACCGTTCATGGTTTTGAGGATGGATGGTCAACCGAACAAATAACTCTTTAGCACAAATCTTGTAGTATCATATTAAGGGTTATTTTATATTGTTAAGGCATATTTTTGTCTATGATACCGTTACATAACTACAGAGTATCAATAGTATCCTTTGGTGATTACAACAATAACCAGTTGGAAATATCTTTTTGTAGGCGTGGAAATTTTGATTAAGATTAGAGACAGACATGGAATATGAAGACAGACCATGAATCCCATTCCTAATAACCAAACAAATTTTTATGGGTGTGTGTTACAATAACCAGTTGGCGTGTAACTTTCTAGAGGCAAGTGAAGATTTTGATTAAGATTTGAGATAGCGACATGGAGTATGGAGACAGAATCAGATCTCTAAACCCGGGGTTTACATAAACCCTAGTATGTGGGTTTCATTTCTATATTTTAAACCCATTCTAATAACCAAATATTTTTTTATGGGAGTGATACTCATTTCCATTCATGTAGATAACCACACACACACACTAAGTTTTACACAGCAGAAAGTATTATTCCAAAGATTACGTAACAATATTAGTGTGATGGGCCATGAAGCTCCTATACATGTGTGCCATGATGTTTGATTTGAATTTTCATGGAACAGGACAGTTACAAATTGCAGCAGTAACACGAAGCTTTACAAGACTAAATTTTAACATAATATCATGATGCTTCCCTATACGGTGTGACTTGATAAATAAGTGCAAGAAGTTGACTCAACAGTAAAAAGTACCTCTATTTGACGTCGGGTCTTTGCAACATCCAAAGGACATGTAGATGCACCAGCAAGACATCCTGCAACAAAACCAGCAGAAAAGTTGGCACCAAGAACATTTACAGGGCTAGTTTCATCACTTGACATAGCCAATAGTTGTCTCCTGACCTGCAAACCAATCAGGAAGATTATTTAATTCACTCTAAATAAACATTATATGATAGATAATCATGCTTGAGGTTGAAGCTCTCACTGGCTCAAGGGTAGCCCAGCAAATTGCAGAGAAGGGAACATCGCGAGCTAGTTGTGCCCCAAGTCCAGTCCATAAAAACCGAGAACTACGTAAGGCTGCATAAGAATATGACAGTTACTTGCCGAAGAACAAGCACTTCTGTATCGACAAAATTATTGCAACATTTACTAGAAGCAACTTACAGCTTTGAAGGCTATTCGTGCTTCTGTTTGTGGAGATAATCTCAACAAGCGTCTTCCAAACTCCTGGAGAGCTTTTACCATTATGGGTATCTTTAAACGCCTATATAGCACAAAAATTTATCAGTTATATAACAGTGGGAAACGAGGTTATAAAGCAGGGAGTAGACTTATACAAATGAGATGCCAATACGAGTATAATCACCTGCATACGGGTTCTTGCAAGTTCAACAGGGTAACAAGTAATGCAAGCTAGTGAACGGGCAACAGAACCTGCAACTAGTGGGACATAAGGAGTCATGCTTGGTGCATTTTGGGATGAATATTCTTCCATAAAATTGCGGAAAATGTCATAACAGGGCAAGTAGATGCCCACCTGGTAACATTAAGTATCGTAAATCATAAACCATCAACTTTAATAAATAAACAAATTTCTCCACCTACACAGAGATAGACAAACTAATACACGGCGAAAGAAAACTGATAAAAACTTACTGTGGGTATAGACAATGCTAGACTTGCACTTGTCCCTCTCCAGAGTCTGCCAAATCCTTCCTGCACAAGTCAAGTAACTTTCAGCCCAATCCGTGCATTTGACTTTATACTACAAACTCAATGCCACATTTATTGTAATAATGTGATTACAAGCAAATGATCCACAAACAGGACGACGAAATCACTCTAACCTGGCGCGTAACTTTGTAAAAGACATCTAGAGTGCCCTTATATTGAGAAGACTCTGGAGCACATGATGGTTCACCAAGAACTGAACGATAGCATAATGGAAAACATCTTGTATCCGGTAACATCTGTAAAACAAATCAATATCCCATCACACATTTTATATCAGAACCAGAACCATTTTGTGTGTCTTTATAAAACCTTAGTATACCGACTTCATTCTAAAACGAAAAATGCAATCGATTTGTAACCTCCGCCCATTTATATATCGAATCGGCTAATGTTCCCATGTTTGGGATTGCATTTTGAGACTGCTTATCATGTTATTGCATAGTAGTATAATAGATAAGTGGTTTTGGGTGTTTGGGGAGAAGCAAATCACTATGGTTAATTGCTCAACTAAGAGTGAATAAGCAGTTTAAGAGTTGCTTATCCAAACTGCTATTTCTGATTCTATATATTTAACCAAACTTACAAAATCAGAGTTTTCAAACTGGAACACCTTCTTTCCTATTATTTATGTTTCACTGCAAGCATATCCAAGCACTATATTAAGCATTGTATTTTGTTATGGTTGATTAAGGGCTGAGCATCAGTTTAAAACCGAACCAAACCGAAAACCGACTTTGAGGAAAACATGAACTGAAAACCAAACCGAAGTGAACTGAGCAAAACTGAAGCGAATAGATAGTTTAGGCGTATTATTCTCGATTTAACCCGAATCCGAACCGAGCAAAACCGAAACCGACAACCGAACCGAAAATGGTCGGTTCGGTTTCGGTCAGTTCGGCTCGGTTTGTCGGTTTGGTTTTCAGTTGGTTTTGCTCAGCCCTAGTGGATTTAGATTACCTTTTACATATTACCAAAAAACAAAAGCTGTTTTGATAAGCAATCTCGGACAACCCCTAGTAAACTTCCATATGATCATCCAAGAACATAAAAATTGGCAAGGGATTATATTCATATCAGACAGATAACATATAACAAAAAATACCTGATACAAGTCAAGAACAAATGTAGCACATTGTTTAACAATGTCAGATTATTTGGCAAACTAAAAAGAGAAATAAATGATAACTACTATAATATAATGAAATCCATGTTAGTTTCAAAGGAGTAAGTGTGGCTTAAATTACGGTGTTAGAAAGAAAGACAATTTTAGCCTTATTGTTAACCCTAAGAGAGGGGGGAGCGGGGGCTGGTGGCCTGGCTGTTAAGCCTTTGGCGCACCGTTCCCCTGCTCGCGCCAACGATCCTCGCGCCAACCCCACCAGCTCACGCCAAAGGAATTCTGATTTTTTTTATTTTTTTTTAGTAATAAAGGGGGTATTTGTGGGCCCATTATACTCCTTTGGCACCAGTTTTTCTCGTGCCAACCACTCCCCCGTAAATGTGGTGCCAAAAGGTTTGCCAAAGCCCCAAAATCCTACGTGGCAGCTTTGGCACCACTTTCTCGTGTCAACGGTTCCCAGCTCTCTAAGGGCTAAGGATACGTTCAAATACACTTTACATATCCTTTTTAGTCATTTTACCATCATAAGCTAATGCAAACACTTAAAACCTTTAATCTTACTATAATCAGCTAATAAAAACACTCACACCAGGCTTATGAGTTTATCTTATTAAACATAAGCTAAAGCCCAAAAGATAAGCTTAGACAAACAACCCCTTAGTTAGAAGAAAACATAAAAATACAAGTTCAATAGGTGCATTTTTCTCTAGAAGTGTATGCCGCCATGTTTAAAATCAAGCATATCTTAAAGTCTTCCAAAAACATAAGCTTTGTGACTGGTTAAATTTTCCCTCTAAGCAAAGATATACTGATATACACACAGGTAGACAGCCACACACCCTAAAGTCTAACCTACTCTACACATCTATAATATCCACCTAGTGCCGAGATTGGGACTTAAAACTCACAACTATTAGGTTGGACTTTGGAGGGCCACCTAGGTACCAATGGGCTAGAAGCCCGTTGGTAGAAAAGTTTGTTAGAATCGATTAGTCAGCTTCTATCTAATAAAAAAACACAGAAGGAGATTTACTAAAGAATCCCTGAATTACTTCCATTTGAGCGCACCACAGTGGTATTCTCACAAGAGGTCTCAAGTTGAAACCTCACTAGCTACATATCTTAAGGGTGGCAAGGGAATGGACTGGAAGCAATCACGGGTAAACCCCGGTTCGTCCCTGTACGTACATGTAAGTTGAAAAGTCGCCCTCCCCAAGTAACTCGCGAACGGGGAAGACCATTTCCCCGTTTTTTATACCACGTGTTAAAAAAAACAGAAGCAATCTAATAAGCAATCCCAAACAACCGTATGAAAAGTAGGCGAGTTTATTCAAATTGGTAATGCGACACAATAAAATTATACAATGGAACGAAAATAGAAATGAAGATACCGTGTTAGTTTCAAAGGAACAGGTGTGGGTTAAATTATGATAAGGAACACCAGCAGCCTGTGCTTGTAACCTTGTCTGCATATTAATATTAATAAAAACATTAATTAAAACCAAAAAGCAACCATATACTACAGTATAAAATAAAAATCAACCTTGGCGACATCGAGGGGGTTAACGATGATGGCGGATAAAAAGGCGGCTCCAGCAGCTGATAACGCCCTTTCTGAAACACCTAAATTTGTATTAGTATTTGATGATGATGATGATGATGATGATGATGATGATGATGATGATGATGCATCTGACGTCACCATTTTTATGAATTGGTTTCGAAATTGGGTTGATGATGATGCAGATTAGGTGTTTGATGAAATGCGCCAATGAGAAAAATGTTTGTTATTGGGGAAATGCATGGAAGAGGGGTGGATTCGTGGCGTTAAACTAAAGCAGCAGCCAACATTTTGGAGGGCCATGTCATCTGCATTTCGTTTTGACTTTTTGACTGCTTCGTTAGTTTCTTCTTGAATAGCGTCGGGGTTAATTTTTTTCAGTTTGACCATTAACAAAATGTTAAAACACATTTACATACATCCCACTTAAACATAAGGGCATCTTCAATACAAAGTGCGATAGAGAGTTTAATACATTGACGCATCGTCACCACATCATTATTGAACATCCTAAAATAAAATACCCACAATCCATTGAACTTTACATAATTTAATAGATTTCCACATCACCAAATTTTATTTAATATTTATAATAGTTTTCAAAATCGGATGATATTATTAAATTTAAAAAACAACTATATAGTGTAACTTAAATAACATAATGTTTAGAGTTAGTGGAGAAAGTAACTCTTTTAAAGTAATATGTCATATAAAAAGAAAGGAGCAAGTGAAGATGCTCGCCCACCATATATGCATAATATGTATATGTTCAGTAAAGAACTGGAATTTAACGAACGAGCCAGCTGGACAGTTTACAATGCATTATACGCACAATTCGTCTTATTGAACGTTGCCACATCTACCGGTTGTGGAGGGCCTAATGTTTAACAAAAATCTCTACTACATATCTCTTCTCTACTACATATAAAGCATTTACCCCTAAACGTTAATGTTGACAAATCTCTAAAAAATGAAATATTGAAAAACACAATATTTAAGGAAATATTGAGAAGTTAAATACTGAGACTTGTAAAAAACGTGTGATGTCCAGCCATTTTGTAATATTGGAATGTTGTTTCAATTCATTAAACTATACGTTTCAATTCTTTATATGTAACTTTGGAATGTTGAAATTTCAGCATTGCCATTTTTAACCATTCTTCCTCTACAAGACTCATTTGATCTTATTTTTGTAAACTCATTCAAAAATTAAAACACTTTAATACCACTTTTAAACATTTCATCTCCCACGCACAAAAACGTAATCTCTCTCTAACCCCTAATGCACACACAATAAAAGCACCGCCTCCGCCACTATAATATTATCAATTTATCACCATCGGATCTGCCGAATCCGCCGCCATCTCTTGATGGTTTAGGTGATTTCAAGGTAGTTTCGGTTGGTGGTATTGATTGTTGGTTGGGGTGCTTTTTGGATCTGTCGAATCCGCCACTGAATCCGCCACAGATCTTGAATGTTGATACATGATGAAAAGCTGGGATGAGAAAACACGGTTTGCATATCTCTCTATATCCTACAATAATATCAAATCTTTCCATCACTACAGCTAGAATCTCTCCACCATCACCAAACCTGACGCCCACTCAAAGGGGTTTTTCACGTTTTGAGGTATTTGTTGATTTTATTTATAGATATATAATTATCAATTAATTTTGAAGGTTTTTCTTTTATGGTTTTGTAGATTTTATTTGTAAATATGACTTTTATAAATTAATGAGGGTTCTTTTGTTGCGGTCGGAACTAGCTGCACGAACGCCGCCATCTTGCCGGTTGTGGCTTTGTAGTCTCCCATTGATGGGGTGTATAGTTCTACTTTGGAGTCTCATGTGTTTCATTTTTTTTTGTAATTTTACTTTGGATTCTCACGTGTTTCATTTTTTAGGTTTAGGAATGGTTACACCAATGAGATGTGGAGCAGAATGTTGCATCTTTTTTTTGAGTGTGTACGAATGGTGCCAATTTGTTTAAGGTTGAGGTTGATGTCAATTCGAAAGCTGGATTAGAGGATGAGGATGCATTGAATACAATTATTCCTTGTTGTTGTTTGTTTTTCTTATATGATGTGACTTTTGCGAATAAATTTCATTGCCTTAGTCTTTCCGCCTAGGTTCTTTAGTGTTTTTTTCGTTTAGTGACGTATTACTCTAAGGCTCTTTGTATTAGCTTTTTTTTTCTTTATCAGCTTTTTGAAGTTTGAAAAACCAAAAACCTTTTCAGCTTATTAGTTTACGCTTACTAACAATTAAGATATAACATTAAAATTTTATTTTGTTTATTTAGTGTTCCATCGTTTTTTGATTCCATTTTGTTTTCAGTGAAGAAAACTTATTGTTTTGTGATTTTTTTTGGAGCATGTGTTTTTTAAATGTGCATGTATATCCGGATAACGAGCCTTAACCCACCATTCTTGAAGCCAAACAATGGTGATTGTTATCTCGAAACACAATAGGTTGTTTCTCCTTCTTTTCGAATTAAACAAAGTTGTTTGATTCATATGGCTAACATTGCAATACAATCGTGAATATTTTATGTGAATTAAAAAGCCAAGTGAATGAGTAGGATATGCAATGTCAGAGTATTGAACCATTATTAGCCATCACTGGTGTTGCTTTTTTAGCTATTATTAGGGAGATTGTGTATCTTGGTTTTTAAGTTTAGTTGCATATTAGTTGAAAAAAAAACTTCATTAAAACAAAATTGTGTTGAATTTGTAAATGGGTTAAATCAGCAAACCAAGCACCCAATATATATATATAATTATATTTTGTTGGTATATTTGAATCTCGCCGCTTGTGAAAGTGGACGTAGATGTGCCAGAATTCCATAATTTATAAAGATAGCACTGTATTGACGGTGCACGATAACTTCCACGACATTTTACTTCATAGCTAAACAAATTGTTAAGGTACAATCTCAGAGTCTCAGTGTTTACTGGTTATTATGTAACTAAACACTAACTTTCCTTCGTTACTACTACTTTTTACTTTTGATGCTTATGTGTCTGTTGATACAGGCTACCTAAACAGCCCATAATAAAGTGTCAATGCATCGACATGGGTGCTGCAAATAAGCTACGGAAAAAACCCTTAATAACATGGTCCTTACGCTAAATAAGGATGAAATGATGATGACTATAAATTCTTTATTATGGTTTTGTATGGCGCTTGATTGTTGTGTGCAAGTTTACCTCAAAAAAAGTAAACTATCACAACCCTAATCCTCCTATCAAGTCAAATAGGTCAAAACTTACACCCATACCTGAAAGTTTATGGACTTATATTTAATAGTCGTGTGATATGAACGAACTTGAGATTACGGGATTACACACAATACGTAAAGAGTTAATATATTTAATAAATATATTTACTGTATTTATTAATTTATTTAATAAATATATATTTATTAAATTAAACCGAGATATAACTTTAACGATCGTTAATTAATTAAGAGTTAAGTATTAACGAGCGTTAAATAAATTTATAGTAAGTAAAATAAAAAGAAAGAAGGATGGAAGATTTTGGAACACCCCATAAGGGGGTGTTAGCCGTCAGTTATTTGTTTTGGGTTACAAGAATTAAGCCTATATAAACAATCCCTCACCTCATAATTCAACACACACAAATCTTTCCCCTCCTCTCTCATGTTGCGATCGCAAGAAGAACCCACGCAAGGGTTTTGGTTGGTTTTCTTGTTTGATCAATTTTACTTATAATCTAGTCCTAGCCCCTCTCTAGGGTTGTTGGGTAGATTTTCTACAACCGTTATAGCTAGGTTTACACGTGCTAGAATCACAGTTAGCTCGTTGTATTATGTGTGTACAAGATCGTAATATAGTCTTACTTTAGACTATTTCTTGGTGATATACGGTATAAACCCGAATTGGTGATTCGTTCTTCGTCTTGTGGATTTGCTTTAGCGTAAAGGTATGTGTTAATGCAACTGATGCCTAAAAACTTTACTTGCATTTTTCGATCTCGCTTTGTTTTGATTACGACAATATGTAAAAACAAGCATTTACGAAAACAATGAAAAACGAATTCTTGAGTTCAAGTATTTTTCATTTCAACCATTATCACTTAAGGTATGTACAAACAAGTACTCATCCTAATTGAGTGATCAAGTATTTAATCTTTTCTTAAAACTCACTTTTTATTAAGTGTGACAAGTTTTTATTAAACTTTATTTTTAAGAAAATGTTTTATTAAATTAATTATTTGAAAATTTGAAAATGGCATATTTTATCTTGGTTTGGAATATCCTTTCAAGATATTTTAATCACCAGATTTGAACCATACCTCTAAAAGACAAAAAGGAGCGGAGTCTACTCCGGCGGCTCCTTAAGTGGCTATGCGGTTCCTTATCGATAAGGAACCGGAGGTAGCTATAAGGAACCGCAGCCAGATATAGCCGTTGGAGCCTTGTCTTATAAATAGTGGACCATTCTCAGATTTTCTCTACACCTCTTTTACACATATATTTCCAGATTCTTTCATACTTCTAAAATCACTCAAATCCTTGGTCATTTGGTTGATTAATACTTGTTTAGAAGTGAATCTTTCTTCTCCCATCTCTTCCTCTCTAAGTGAAAAGAGAAGAACACTTTCATCCTTAAAGTGTTGTGTCTACCTTAAAGATCCATTGAAGATCAAATTTTATTTATTCATTTTTGTGTCATTGTTGTGAAGATCCAAGTAGTTGTGTCTATTTGGAAGTTGTGTATGTATTAAGGTTAATACTTGGTCCTTAAAGTATATTGGTGTAGATTGGTCCTAGCTAAGATTAGGGCTCGACTTTTAGCTTAGAGTCGGAAATTGGATAAGCAACATTGTGTACGGTTTCTCCATCTTAAGAAGCTTGTTGATTAGTGAACTCTCGAGTAAGGAGTACTCGAGGAGTGGAATAGGGACGAGGAGTGAGCTTCGTTGCCGAACCACTATAAATCATTGGTGTTTGGTTTGATCTTTCTTTTCCTTATCCCTTTATATTCATTATTCTGTATACTTGTGATTATTAATTTAGTTGCACTATCCCTTGTTCATATTGTGTATAAGAAGGTTTCACATATTTGCTCAAGCCTAAGTTTTTGAAAAGGATTTTTGAAAACCGTCTTTTAACAAGTAAATTTAAGAAACTATTCAACCCCCCTTCTAGTTTCTATAATTGGTATCAAAGCGTCGTTGCTCAAGCCTTTTTAAAATATATTGTATTTTAAAACGTGGATCGATCCATGGATTCCAACAAGTACCTAGAAGAGAAATCTATGCAAAGACCACCTCTTTTTGAAACCGATTGTGAGACCCCCGTAAACAGGCAAGGAAACATGTAGCCAGCAAGGGGGTACCAAGTCATGGTACAAGAAACAATGAAATAATGTTGACATAAAGTTGACGTAATGAAAACATATACATTACATTATAAAAGATCAGAGTTTTTAAACAAAGGTCCCGGAGTTTTATAAGCGGATAAATCTATTATTTAAACGTGGTTTTTTAACATATAGTTACCAAAAATACAGAATAACTTTTGACAGTTTTTACCAAAGCCAAACTTTAAAAAGGAACACAGAAGTCTCCAAGCTGGGAAATATCATGCGGGCTCCCATCCAAGCAGAACTAAGGATTATTACTTGAGATTAAACATGTAAAACGTCAACACGAAGTTGAGTGATATTCATAGGTTTAGCAGTAAATGTGTGGAACACAAGCATTCATTTGTAAAACAAGTAATAAGGGAAATGGTTATGTACATTAACCATAGTCCGAAACATTATTATTGCTATTTAGTTCATGAACCGAACCTTAACTCAATGTAAGTTCCTCTAGTGAGTATTCTGTCTAAATACTGAAGTAACAAATCAAATGTTAAATGCGTCAAGGTAATCAGGACGGGGATTGTCAATCCCGATGGATCCACCCACAACATTCGCGCTTAGCAACACAAGTAAATCAACGGTTCATGATCAAGAGAGGAAACTTAAGGATATTGACTAAAAGCAATAATATCAATGAAAACTGTTGGAAAGCATGCAAGTCTGGATAGCATACAAAGCATACAGTTTTATATGGTTGTGTTCCACCATGTAAAGTCTCACCCCGCGTTTAGAAACAATGTACAAGTAAAAAGGGGCTATGAACTCACCTTAGCGATAGCGATATCAAAGGAGGATAATGATCAAGATAATAGTGACGAGAGTGAATCGATGAAGTAAGATAAGCCGAGAAACCAAAATCTTCTAACGATGACCTAGTTCGATCGAGTAAATCAAATCCAAACCATGTCTTTCATCGTCTATTTCATCTCATAGGACACAAATTACGTTCGAATGAATTTATTTCAGTATTGGTTAGACTTAAGTAATATAGTAGGCTTTTATAAGAAGGTATTAAGTAATATAGTAGGCTTTTATAAGAAGGTATCCACATTTGATGTAGTTTATTATTATATATATAAAATGAAAGCCTTTAGCCTAAGTAAACAATGCACATCCTTTTTGTAGAAACTAGAAGGGGGGTTGAATAATTTCTTATCGGTTTATCTCCAAATTAAAATTTCTTTCAATTAGGTGAGTGCACAAAACTATCTTTTACTTGAAACCTAGTTGCATAATGATTAGGTTCAATTCTATTGCATTAACAATGTGTAGTAAGTATAATGATAATGAATGTAAGTACCGAGTAAGGAAAGAAACAATCTAGTAGGAAGACACCAAGATTTATAGTGGTTCGGCAACGAGGCTCTATCCTCGTTCCTACTCCACTCCTCGAGTACACCTTACTCGAGATTTCCACTATATCCACAAGCTCCCTTCTTGGCGGAGAAAACCTTACAACGTCGCTTATTATTTTCCGACACTAAGCTAAATGTCGAGACCTAATCTTAGCTAGGACCAATCTACACAACGTCGCCCACTTCACCATTTTACGACACAAGGCTAGATGTCGAGTTCTAATCCAAAGCTAGAACCAATCTTCACATCGTTGCCTACTTCACCATTTTCCGACACAAGGCTAGATGTCGAGTTCTAATCCAAAGCTAGAACCAATCTTCACGACTCTTCACTTTGAAGCTAAGTGAGAACTTCACACAACACAACTACATATCACTTTATTGTTTAGTGAGAACTCACAAGACACAACCACATCACTTTATAGTTTCGTGAGAACTAACACAACTAATTACAACTCAACTAAACATTTCCAAGTACACACATGTAGCTTGGATCTACACAACACAAAATTAAGCACACACATGTGCAATGGATTTACACAACTCTAATCCAAGTATTCACATATAGCTTGGATGAACACAACTAGTCTAAGTATTCACAAATACATTGGATCTACACAAGACACAAATAAACAAATGATGAACATGACTAGATCTTTAGGAGAAGGTGATCTTCATCAATGCTTCAACTTTAATCACATCACAAGTGTTTGAGTGATCTTCTCTTTGGACAAGGTAAAGAAGGAGATCAAAAGGATAATCATGAGTAAACATACTTAACACATTAAGTGATCATTTACAAATGACTAGGATGAGATAGAAGAAAGAAAGCTGAAAGAGATGTCCAAAAAGGTTGATGAAAATGCAGATTTGATCCACTATTTATAGGAGACAAGATCCCAAAGGCTATCTGGGGGCGGTTCCTTATCTACCCAGGCGGTTCCTTATCGATAGGGAACCGCGTAGGCACTTAAGGAACCGCGGGTACTAGACTCCGCTCCTTTTTATCTTTTAGTGAATTTGAAATATCTGAGGCAGTTTAAACCTTCAAAGGATATTCTTATGGCATTTGGAATATGCCATATTCAAATTTACATTTCATTTTAATAATAAATTTTCTTAAAAAAAAGTTTATTAAAAATCTTTTGTTACATTTGACAAAAGTGAGTTTTACGGCTAATCACTTTTATGATCACTTAAGCATGATTAAGATATGTTAGTGTAATGATTATTACCTTGATGATAGTGTTTGTTAGATAATTCGTTTTATGATTGTGTTTGACAATAAATGTCTTTGTAATTTGTCGTGTTCAAAACTAAGAAAGATTAATTAGTACTAACAATGTTTTTAGGCATTGCTTTGCATTAACACTTTTGTTATACACGTATATGCCTCGTGGATATATTTCATTTTCTAAGTAAGATGTAACTTTACATTGGTTTGACACCAATTATGGTGACATATCCCATATATGGGACGTGTATCATTAGTAGCAAAAGAGAAGTTAAAAGTTTTACATAAGCGGGTATTATCGAAATCCGATATTTTTAAAGTTACGCGATTTGAAAAATACACGTAAAACACGAAAAATAAACGCTCAATATAAAATAAAAACGTTGACATTCGGAGAACATTTATATTTTGATATATAAATGAGGGCTTATTATATGATAAACGTTAACGCAACATATAAACGAATGACATTTAAAATATTATCATAATTTTACAAAGAATGACTGTGAAACGAATAATTAAAATAATGACAAGAAGAATATTTCTATGTCATAATAAGAATATTTACATTCAATGTCGGACATATACTTTGTTGATAAATAATAAATGACACGTATTCGATACGTTAAAGACTTAACCTTACCGGTTAGTCAAGAATTTCATATTGTTTATAGAACGAACATGACATTTAAAAGTCGGGTAATATATAATGTCCAAATACTAGGAATAGAATTAGAGCTCGGTCTAAATGTTGATTTAAATTTTGGGTTACTACAGTAAATAAATGTGGAAAATTAAAAGTTATTATAATTCCGAATAAAATATTGTCAATGATCAGAAAAATCATTAAAATATAATTTAATTAAAATTCTCGAGATCTCAGGATTTACGTATAAAGAATACAAGAAAATTTTATACGTTGGAAAATTCAAAAAGCACGAATAAAAGAATAAAATAATACCGAGAAAAATACGAGTTCTTACACCGATAGTTTTATTTATTAGAAAAATAGATTTGAGACCTATGTGAAATCAAAAGATTTAGATCTTTGGCATGTTACTACCCATGGTGATTTTTTGCCTTATCAATATAATGAAGTTTCTAAAAGCAAAGAGATAGTCACTTTTGACAAAGCTAATGATGACACTAAAAGGAAACTTGCTAAAAATAATGAGGCTAAAATGGTGATTTATAAAGCTTTACCAAAGAAAGAGTACGAAAGGATTTTTATGTGTGAAACCGCTAAAGATATTTGGAACACTCTTTTAGTAACCCACCAAGGTAATAACCAAGTCAAAGAAAGTAAAATCGATCTTCTTGTTCAACAATATGAACAATTTTTCATCTTAGAAGATGAAACTATTGATAGTGCATTTGCTAGATTTAACACTATTATTACTAGTCTAAAAGCACTTGATGAAGGTTTTTCTAGCAAGAACATTGTTAGAAAGTTTCTTAGGGCGTTGCATCCAAAGTAGAGAGCCAAAGTCATGGCAATTGAAGAATCAAAGGATCTCACCACATTATCACTCGATGAACTCATTGGCAACTTGAAAGTTCATGAGATGATAATTTTGAAGGACTCGGAAATGGTGAAAACCAAGAGTGAAAGAAAGTCTCTACCACTCAAGGCCAAGAAGGTGCAAAGTGACCATGAAAGCTCCTCGGATAGTGATGATGAGGAATATGCCATGGCAGTTAGAGACTTCAAGAAGTTCTTCAAGAGACGAGGTCAACACGTGAGGCAACCAAGCAACAAAAAGAAATCCTTCTCTAAAAATCGATTTAACAAGGATGATAAAGGTGATAGGAAATGCTTTAGATGTGGTGATCCGAACCATTTCATCGGTGATTGTCCTAAGCCTTCACGCAACAAGAACCACACAACGTTCGTTGGAGGTTCATGGAGCGATAGCGGTGAAGATGTTGATGACAACCCCAAAGAGGATAAATTTCTTGTGGCTCACACTTCTAAAGAGGTACATTCCGAAACCGATTATTATAGCAACAATAGTTCTTCTCAAGAAGATATCAAATTAGAAGGCCAATACAATAACTTACACAAACTTAGCCTTAAATTCATTGAAAAGAACAAAGTGCTAAATCAACTAGAACTAAGCTTGAAAATGAGATTAGTGAATTAAAAGAGAAATTAGCTAAGCTTGAGAAAAACAAAGAAGTTGATTTAGGTTGTCTAAAATGTGAAAACCTTAGACAAGAGAATGAAGATCTCAAGAGTACCTCCATTAAATTGGAAAAGTTCATGAAAGGTACTAGTGCTCTTGATGATATGTTAAACAAATAAATTCATTATAATGAAAGACTTGGGTTGGGATATAACACTAATGAAGCATCTACTAGTGAACCTAAACAAGTTAGGTTTTCAGAAAAACGAACCTCTGTACGCGGTACGCTAATATATGGTGCGGTTCCCAATATCTATGGAACCATGGGTAGTGATAACGAACCGCGGACAGAAGTTGGTTTTTGTGAGAATCCTGAACTTTCTTAAAAGTCTATCTTAGGTGAAGGGCCAAAACATATTCTTGTTAACAAGGTCAAAGTACCTATTCTTGAAAAAACTACTCTAGGTAAATTCTACAAGCCCTTGAGTAAACCTCTAATGGGAACTAGAAATTTATCTAGACAAACATCTACTCCTCCAAAAGTACGCAATGAGTCGAAACCTAGAAGTATAACACCTACACCAAAAAGGGACAATCAAGCTAAGTCACGACCTAGAAGTAAAACTCCAACACCTAGAAGAAATAACAATAATTCTAGATCAAGATTAAAGACACATAGGAGAAACAATGGACAACAAAATGGCCATATGAACTGGAACAATTATCAACAACAATATTTCCCCCCATGGGGAATGTCTCCTCCATTCATGCATCCCAACTAAATGCAAAGGATGTTTGGAACTAACAACTTTAGACCCATGAGATATTGGGGACCAAATGTTTGATCTTGTGTGTTGTTACCTAGATATGCTTTGGAATCGATTTAGAGCCCGACGAGTGGATTAAGGATAGTGGATGTTCTAAACACATGACGGGTAATCGAAGTTTTTTCTCGCACTACAAAACATATGATGGAGGTAACGTTACATTCACTAGTAATCGACGTGGTAATATCATTGGGAAAGGTACGGTTTCTCTTGAATCCATGACCATTGAAAATGTAGAGCACGTAGATAACTTAGGTTTTAACCTTTTAAGTATAGGTCAAATTTGTGACAGTAAGTGTTAAGTCATCTTTTCGGAATATGACAGTGAAATAGTAAAAGATGGAAAGGTCATTGGAAAAGGTGTTAGAAAGCATGGGCTTTATGTCATGAAGTTCAATAGGAAGTCAAAGGACAACTTATGTCTAGCGACTACTCTTTGGCATAGGATATTAGGTCACGCTAATATGCATTTAATTCAATCTTTAGTCTCTAAGGAGCTGGTAAGACATCTCCCCAAGATGAAGTTTGATAGTCACTTTTGTGATGCTTGCAAAGTTGGGAAGCAAGTTCACTCAAGTCACAAAGCCAAGAATTTGGTATCGACCTCTCAGTGCTTAGAGCTCCTACATATGGATCTCTTTGGACCTTCCGCCATACGGAGTTATGGAGGTAACCTTTATACCCTAGTCATAGTTGACGACTATTCTAGATTCACTTGGACTAGATTTTTGGCGTTTAAGAATGAGGCTTTCGATCACTTCGAAATCTTTAGTCGAAGAATCCAAAATCAACTAGGATGTTTAATTGTCTCTATTAGGACGGATCATGGTAGGGAATTTGATAATGAAGTGCAATTCGGTGCCTTTTGTGAAGCTCATAGTATTACCCATAACTTCTCGGCTCCTTGTACTCTACAATCTAATGGGGTAGTTGAAAGGAAGAATAGGACCATCCAAGAGATGAGTAGGACGATGTTAAACGAGCAATCTTTGCCTCAAAAAATTTGGTGCAATGTCGTGGACACATCGACCTATATTCTTAACCGAATTCTTATTCGACCTTTCCTATGAATGACCCCTTATGAGATTCTTAAAGGTAAGAATCCCTCATTGGAATACTTTAGGGTGTTTGGAAGCAAGTCCTTCATTCTCAACACCAAAGATTACCTTACTAAGTTCGACCTAAAGTCATACGAAGGTATCTTTTTAGGTTATTCCCAAACTAGCAAAGCCTACATAGTCCTCAATAGAACCTCGGGTGTAATTGAAGAATCACTTAACGTGACATTTGATAAAACCCCTCTATCTAAGACATCACCTTTGGTAGATGATGACTTGGATGAAATAGACATAGTTAAAGCCAAAGATGTTAGAAAGATAGGAGTTGAAGACCTTAATGTTGAAAAGGGAGTAAACATTAAGGAGTCAAAGGATCATTCTCTCGATAACGCCATAGGCGAATTAAATCAAAGGACCCTAAGATCTCAAGTCTAAAATTAAAGTAACTTCTTTTGTTTCGTCTCCTTGATTGAACCAAAGAATGTTAAAGAAGCTTTGATGGATGAGAGTTGGGTCATCGCTATGCAAGAAGAATTGAATCAATTCATTGCTAATGACGTTTGGGAACTTGTTCCTCCACCTAGAAGTTCTACTATTATAGGAACCAAATGGGTATATAGGAATAAGTTAGACGAGAATGGTGTTGTGTCTCGTAACAAGGCTAGACTTGTAGCTCAAGGCTATAATCAACAAGAAGGCATTGATTATGACGAGACATATGTGAGACCCCCATAATCAGACAAGGGAATAACTAGGCAGCAAGGGGGTTCCACGTCATGGTACAAGAAACAATAAAGTACTGCTGACACAAAGTTGACGTAATAAAAACTGTTGTCCCAAATATTTGTGATTGATTAAGCAATGAATAAAGAAAGAAAATAGATGAAGAAGAGATGAATTCCTAGAGAGAGAAAGTAGTGAGAGAAAGTAGAGAGGAGATGATTAACTTGGTGAGATTAGATTAAGAAAAGAAGTTGTTACAAATGACCATCCACCCTCCTAACATGCTAGGAGGGTAGTATATATAGTCCACCCACATGCGGGCTTTAATGGACTATATATTGGGCCGGGCTTGTCTTTTGGACTTTAATTAGTTTAAATCCAAGCCCGTGAATCACGACTAAATAACTACTTATTACAACGTTCTAATAAATATTACAATAGAAACCTATGACCGAACATTCTTGTTTGACTCAATATTTTGAGGCTAACAATCTCCCCCAATGTGAGGTCATTCCTCTTTGATATTTGGATTCCAATGGAGATTTGTTGTCCCTAATATATGATGATATAATACACGAATTTATGAAAGAAAGGAAGATATGAGAAGAATTCTAGAGAGAGAAAGTAGTGAGAGAAAGTGAGAGAGAAAATGGTTGGAACTAGGTGAATGTTAGATTAAGGAATGAGAATACAAATGAACCAACCACCCTCCTAACATGCTAGGAGGGTAGTATATATAGTCCACCCACATGCGGGCTTTAATGGACTATATATTGGGCCGGGCTTGTATTTTGGACTTTAATTAGTTTAAATCCAAGCCCGTGAATCACGACTAAATAACTACTTATTACAACGTTCTAATAAATAATACAATAGAAACCTATGACCGAACATTCTTGTTTGACTCAATATTTTGAGGCTAACAATCTCCCCCAATGTGAGGTCATTCCTCTTTGATCTTTGGATTCCAATGGAGATTTATGAATTTCGTCATAAATGAGTCTTGAACGTGTAACAGTAGTTTTGTTCCTTCATGCTGTGATCTTTGAGCCTTTGTTGTTGTCTTTCGACTTTGTCTTTAAGCTTGAGATCTTCAAATCATCCTTGACTTGTCTTTGCCATCTTGAGATCTTGTGTCTTCATCCACATGCTCACACTATTAATAGTTGAATATGTCTTTAGGCATGAGTATGTGGTTTCTGAATCATTGACTTTGCTGTGTACACCGTGACGCCACCTTCTCGAGACAAAACATAGACACGGACTGAATGGCTTTGACATTCGTCCTAAATCGGTAGCGTTTTACCTCCGGTCGGTGAAGACCGTTATACGATATTAAATACCGTACCTGTGATCAGGTAAATTCAATTAAGAATCTCCTTAACAGGGTTTCGCGGCTGTACTAGCCGTTCTCTTTACTCGACCGTCTCAAAGCAAGACTGCGAACATAAAGAGTGAATCAATTGGATAAATATCCGCTTGATTAAAGTCGTCAATTCAAATTCCTGGAACAAGTTTGATTCTTAACGAATCTTACCATTGTTGCTTTCCAGTTGACACAAGTTCTATTCATAAGAATCTCACAAGTCACCTACCGTAGCGCTGTTTGAGGTTGACGCTAGAAGGATTTCCATTCGTCACTGTGAATATTAATGAATATCACTCTGAATGTTCTGGCAAGACCATGAAGATATTGCGTAGAAACCTGAAACGAGTTTGAATCAATTCAGAATCAAACCACTGTTGCTTTTCAGTTTTACATATGTTCAATTCATAAAGAATCTTACATATGACCTACCGCAGTGCTGTTTGATGTTAACACTGGAAGGATTTCCACTCATCATTGTGAATACTAAGTAGTATCACTCTGAGTGTTCTAGCAATATCGCAAGGATATAGCGTAGGACTCTGTTGATCTTCATCCGTGTGTCCTAACGAGATTTGATTGATCTCTTGGCTCTAGACTCTATTTGTGCACTTTTAGTGGTCGGAGGCTGGAGCAGATGCCACCTATTCAATATCAACTATCTCGGAGTGAGAAAGTCAATAGAAGTCATGTTGTTCTCCGTGACAATAAAACAAACTTCTTTTGAGAGAAGCCTGAGTAGCTAGGAAAGGGTTGTGCTTCACATCACTGGGTCCATGATGAGTTTGTCTTCATGATGAGTTGACCCGGTTTCTGCCTAAGTTGTATGGAGGGCTTCTTTCTTTACACCCTTTATCCTTACATTTCTTTTTCATTCTTCAACCCCTTCAATGCTTACCAAGACATCATTACTAGCACCTTGTTGTGATTGTTCCAGTGCTAGCATCAGTACTTAGTCGGCATTCAACTACGTTCACATTCTACTCCATCTTTCCTAAGAACTTCTAATAATCTATTGGATTGTCCCTGGGAAGATCCCTCCGGTTCTGGTTGGATCATAGGACTTAAACCTAACCACCCTTTTGACACCAATAACGTCGTGAATTAAAGATGTTGTGGGTATTTGATCGTAACCATGAAAATCACTTTAAATTCTAACAAAGTGTTTGAAAAACATTTAACACCTTGCTAGTTTTGTCGTTTCAGAAATGCTCCCCCTTCACATGTGCATCGATAATCGAAAGTGTTTCGCACATGTAGGTAAGAGTTAAAGTGCTTGAGTCTTATATTAGATCACATTTTAATCACATTTTCTCCCCCTATCTCTAATATATAAAATCTTTTGATATTAGAGATACCAAATTTGATTAAAATATATTTTGAAAAATAGTCTTGAAAATATTCGGGAGAAAGATGTGTTAATCTTTTGCATGAAGTTGAATTGCTCCCCCTCAAAAATTGATCCAATGGAATTGTCATTACGAGGATTTGATCCACATTAAACTTTTGAGGATAGGAGTTGTTGAACACACAATTTTTGAAAGATTTTGAATATCATTGAGAAATTTTTGAAAAAATTGTGTTCAACGTTTTTTGAAAAATCAATTCTTTTTGACGAAAAGGTTTTTCTAAAGCATAAACTTGAGTTCATAGACTTTGAATGTCTTGACGAATCCACTCAAGTGTAAGAAGATTTAACTTCTTTTGCTAAGGGTAAGAGTACAAAAGCGTACACTCCCCCGTGAATTTAGATCCGGGTTGCAATCTGAAAGTGATTACAAGCCATTGTGTTGAGCTCAAAACGTTGAATGTTTTGTGACAAGCTCAACTCGTGATAGATTGCTCTACCCGTTGTTTGGAAATATTTGTCCAAAATAGACAATTTCCTTTATTAAAAGAAGAAATGACATGTTTTGAAAAATATTTACAACTTTCATTCGAGCTTTATGTACACACCCGTGTCGTTATTGAGCGACATTTCTAGGCACGTCCATATTATCGATACTGAAAGACATGTCGAGAAGAATATTTTTGGATTTTGAAAGATTTTTTTTAATTTTGTGTTTTGCTTTTTCAAAGATATTCACAAGTTGATGTTTGAAAGATAAATCAAGCAGGCACCTTTGCCAGAATCTCCAGGTCTGCTGGAGTCAAACATCTCATACCAATTTGCCTAACGAGGTACTCAAACCTATCTTTCGACAGAGCTTTCGTAAACAAGTCGGCTAATTGGTAATCCGTTCCAACAAAGTATAATTCAACGATACCTCTTTCAACTTGTTCCTTTATGAAGTGATATCGGACATCAATGTGCTTCGTGCGGGAATGCTGTACTGGATTGCAGGAGATGGCTATGGCCGACTTTGAGTCACAGTACATAGGTACTTTATCAAAGTGGAAGCCATAATCCGTGAGTTGTGTTCTCATCCATAGAACTTGGGCACAACACGCAGATAGAGACACATACTCCGCTTCGGCTGATGAAAGTGACGTGCAATCCTGCTTCTTGGAAGACCATCCCACAAGCTTATCTTGACCTAGAAATTGTGCACCACCAGAAGTACTTTTTCGTGTATCAAGACACCCTGCATGATCAGAATCTGAATAGGCCGTTAGAAAGAAACCGGTTTCCCTCGGATACCAGAGTCCCAAATGAATGGTATTCTTAAGGTACCGAAAGATCCGTTTAACCTCCTTGAGGTGCTTTTCAGTGGGTCGTTCTTGATATCGTGCACAATAGCATGTAGCATGATGAATATCTGGTCTGCTTGCTGTCAAGTACATGAGGGACCCGATCATGGAACGATATCTCGTTTGATCTATGGGTAATCCCTCCAAGTCAGCATCTAGCGATGTGGTTGATAATGGTGTCCCAACGGGGTCACATGAAGTCATACCATGCTTTTTGATTATCTCTTGACAATACTTAGCTTGGTTTATAAAGATACCACTTGGGGATTGGTGAACTTGAATTCCTAGAAAGAATTTTAGTTCGCCCATCATAGACATTTCAAATCTGCTGTGCATTACTTTTTCAAACCATTTTGAAAGTTTTGGGTTTGTAGACCCGAAAATAATGTCATCAACATAAATTTGCACAAGCAGAATGTCATCCCCATATTTATAAGTGAACAAAGTTAAATCAATGGAACCTTTTGAGAAACCTTTGGAGACCAGAAATTTCGAGAGCTCGTCGTACCACGCCCTTGGAGCTTGCTTGAGTCCATAAAGTGCTTTGTGGAGACGATACACCTTGTCAGGATAATGAGGATCGACGAATCCTTCCGGCTGCGTGACATAGACTTCTTCCTTCAAAGGACCGTTAAGAAACGCCGTCTTTACGTCCATTTGATATACGATGAATCCCTTATGTGCAGCATAGGCAAGGAAAATCCTGACTGCTTCCATTCGAGCTACTGGTGCAAATGATTCTTCAAAATCAATTCCCTCTTTCTGGCCATACCCCTTAGCCACTAGCCTAGCTTTATTCTTGATGATCGTATTCTCTTCATCCATCTTGTTTTTCCAGATCCAACGAAGATTTAATGGAGTCACATCGTATGGTCTGTCAACAAGTTCCCAGACTTTAAGTCTTTCAAATTGTTAAAGTTCATCCGTCATCGATTCAATCCAAGCATGATCAGCCATTGCTTCTTTGATGTTTTTCGGTTCGACAGTACTCACGGCGAGTGCGAACATACAAACATCGCCATCAGTGGCTAGTTGTCGTCTTGTACGAACAGGCTGTGAAGGGTTTCCAATTACGTGAACCAAAGGATGATCTCGGGTCCAATGATGTGTTGAAGGATGTCGTTGATAAAACGTATGCATATTTGATGGATCAACATGGCGAGTAGAAGACTCTCCAGTTTCGTGTACCGGTGTACCGAATGGGTTGATAAATTCGTCATCGTCAGATAATGCACCGTCTGCTTGATTTGTGTTCTCTGGAGCAATGACAGTAGTTGTGGATGTTGTAGGATCGATTGTTGAAGTGATATTCTGAGGAGGTAAATCTGCAACAACCCGTGTTGAAGTAGATGAAGTTGTATCCTTTTGTTGATGATGAACAGTATCATCATTCTTATCATGAGTGACAGCGGAAGACTTCGATGCAACTTGTTTCTCCCCCGTGAAATATTCATCATACATTGGTCCATATAACATTTCCAACTCTTCAATGGTCGTGTCGACTGTCATATCAGCTCTAGGAACATTCTCTGGAACCAGCGTTGAACTTGACGGTTCATTGCTGTGGTCTTGAGTGTCGAGTTCCGTGCGGTTGTGAACAGAAGTCGTTTGTCGTTGTGGATCGGGACTTAAACTGCTTTGTTCAAGTGCCATTTCTTGAGATTCATCAAATCGGATGTGAATTGTCTCGACAATCAATTTTGTTCTTTTGTTGAACACTCTATATCCCTTAGACTGAGTTGCATATCCCACAAGAATACATGCATCACCTTTTTCTTTCATCTTATCCAAATTTTCACCATCTTGTATAATGTAACAAGTACATCCAAAAACATGAAGGTGTTTGAGTGAAGGTTTTCGATCATGAATTATGTGATATGGTGTCTTTTCGTGTCTTGGGATAATTAAGGAGCGGTTTTGTGTGTAGCATGCGGTTGACACGGCTTCGGCCCAAAAGTACAGTGGAAGTTTTGAAGCGGATAGTAATGTTCGAGCAGCCTCAACTAAAGTACGGTTTCGTCTTTCAACAACGCCGTTTTGTTCGGGTGTTCGAGCAATAGATGTTTCATGTTCAATCCCTTCGGCTTCAAAATACTTTCTTAGATTTGAATTCAAAAATTCTGTACCTCTGTCAGTACGAACCACTTTAACTTGAGCTTGAAGACCACGTTGTATCAATTTAAGGAAGCTAATGAGAACATCGGGTGTTTCATCCTTGGACCTCAAGAAGTGAGTCCATGTGTACCTTGAGTAATCATCGACAATTACCAGAATATATTTCTTTCCATTGATACTCTGAACACGCATGGGACCACATAGATCCATATGAAGAAGATCTAACCGTCCTTTAGAGCTTGGTGTGGTCTTTGTTTTGAAGCTACTACGTTTAGCTTTACAAAGTTCACAAGAAGAACAAAGATGATCTTTGATGAATTTCAAGCTTGGAAGGCCTCTCACAATATCTTTCTTGGAAAGCAAGTTAATGGTATCAAAGTTGAGATGAGAAAGACGTTGATGCCATAACCATGCCTGAGTCGTTGAAGCTTTAGCCATGAAGCAAATTGGAGTTGATGAAGTTGTGTCTTGAAGTGAAATTGTGTAAAGATCAGTACCCCGTGTACCGGTAAGTAAGTCATTCCCATCATAATCACGAACAAAACATGTCTTCTTTCTGAAAGCAACTTCCAAATCCGCATCACAGAATTGACCAACCGAGAAAAGATTGTGATTGAGCCCTTCGACGTAGTATACCCTTCTAATCGTGATATTCCCCTGAACCAAATCTCCATATCCTAGGATCGGTGCAAATTGATCATTTCCGAATCGGACCGTACCTAGGAACTTCTCCACGAAGTTAATTAGAAGCTTGAGATTCCCCGTCATATGCTTCGTGCATCCGGAGTCCATTATGAAGAGAATTATTTGTATCACCTGCAGAAGAGTTAGAACACGATGGAGCATTTGCTAAATTGGATACCACAGTAGTTGTGATAGTAGAATCATTAGTGTCCTTATCAACATTTAAAGGCAAACTAACACTCGTTTTCACATTTTCTGTCCTAACTTTTGGCATCCATTTATATCCGGGAGGACATTGATTAGCAAACCACCATTTCCAAGACTTACTGGCAGACTCATATAATTCCTTAATTTTGCTTCTAGGATTCTTAGTGGTGGAGTCTGATGCATTACTTTTCTTAGTGGGGGTTGCACCAGAATGGTTCACTTTGCGTTTGGGTTTACTAGCTCTAATAGGCATTGCAACTTGCTTCTTAGTTCTAGTATCTACGCCTTTGACTTTATTTATAGCACACATAGAATGATTAGCATTAGCACACTTGCCACATTTGACACAAACAAATTTCACATTCAGAGCATTCAAAGTTGAATCATTCAAATCGTCATGACACGCGATTACAGACGTTTTATTCTTAGAAACATTGAAAATCCTAGGGTGTTCTTCTACTTGCTTCATCTTCCCTTGATTCTTGTGTTTCCAGACCTTATCATTCTCTTGAGTGCTCTTAAGCTGAGGCTGGCTAACACTAGTAGTGGAGACTATTCCTGTAGTAGAAGACACACGAATATTAGTGTTTCTAGAAGTCTGAGGCGAGTGAGTATCTTTGTTTGTGGGCTTAGTGGGCATTCTATACATCCCTGGTTTAATCACATTATTGTGCTTAACGCTTGGTGCTACAGGATTCCTTATGGGTTGAGCTTGTGGTAACCTTTCCTTTCCATCCATCTTGGGGGCAAACACATGTTTTGCAAACGAGGAATTAGATAAAGCAGATGGTTTTCCCAAGATAGAGGATCTATTCTCTTTAGAGGCATTGGGTTGTCTAACAACATTTTTCTTAATGCTAGGTTCCACAATTTTCCCACCCATTTTAGCAATGAGTTTCTGCAACTCTGCTATCGCTCTGTCCCTGTCTTGTAATTGAGCTTTCAACCCTTTAATTTCCAAATTCTGTTCATTCATTTCTCGAAATGTTTGGGAAAGTTTTTCTTGCAATTTATTATCATGTGGAAAACGACCAACATCTTTTTGCAAAGCAAGTTCAAGTGAATGACAATGTTTTTGAAGGGAATCAGTTTTGTGTTGAAGTAACTCAAAAGCCTTTTTGTCAACATTTTCTTTCCGTTTCGAAAGCTCAATTTCAAGACGTTCACATTCTTTGATCTTATCAAGATATTGGCATGCAACTTCAGAATATTCATCAATATCAGCACAAGATGTAAAATAAGCACACATAATATCTTTAGAAACGCATTCTTGCAAGAGTAAATCATATTCATCAGAGAAAACGGACTTGTCCATTTGAAGATCATCAATTGCTTTCTCAAGAGACTCAACATATTGTAAATCATCAAACATTTCAGACCGAATTAAGCTTTCGAATTTAAGAACATTTTCTTTTAGTGTGGCCGCGTTCGGTATTAAGATTTGTTTGACAAGCACAGTTATGTCTTGAGGAATTGGTTTCTTCCACTCGTCATTTTGTCGTTGTTTCCAATCATTATCAATAATGGACTTAATATTATCTATGTAATGAGTAAGAAACCCAAATATCTGCCTACTCTTGCTTTTAGAAGCATCTAGGGGCAAGTAGTTGATGAACTTAGAAACGTTTGTTTTCTTAGTGGCAAACGCTTTCTTCCATTGAATTCTCTTTTGCCTGCATTCTAAAAATACTTCCTCACGAGATTTCTGAGTTTGTTTGTGGAACAAACCATAAAGACTATTCTCATAAGCATAATTATATGGTTTCACAAACTCCTTATTAACTGATGGTTGACTATCAGCATCCCAAAGGGCAGTCTCTTCACTATTGGCACTTAGAGGCATGCAATCAAGATCTGTCCTTTCAGTCTCATCAAGATAAAGATGCGGGTTCGCAGCTTGAGCTTTGGCAAGGTACTCAGGACTTGCAAAGCTAGCTTGACCCTTAAACATCGATGGAGGTGCTAGCATTCTTACGGATTGAATAGAATCATGCGTTTTATAAACAACGTTCTTCAAAAAGTCGACTTGTGCTTCTAGTTGCGTAACTTTTTCGGTTTCTTTATCATATCTACTTTTGAAGTCTTGTTTTAACGCATCTACCTCTTGTTTCTTATCCTCTAGAATTTTAGCAGAATCAGTAGTGGTCATAGAGAGCTTTTGTTCAAGTTCATTAACTTTGGTATTGGCAAGGTACGTTTTTTGACGTTCATCCATTAAGAAAACATTATATTGACGTTTCTCTTTAGCTAATAACTCAAGAGTGGTATTATATTTGTTTTCAAAATCGTCCTTTTGACTTTTTAACGCACTTCCCTTGTACCCCTCAAGCTCTTTGGTTTTCTGAAGGAGCTCATCTCTATAGCTTTCAGTCATCTCAGTAGATTTGATAAGAGCAGCTTTGCATTCTTCAAAACTTTGAGTGAGCGTAGCGTTTGCCTTCTTTAATTGCTTTTGACTCTTTTTATTTTCAGTGACATCTTTTTGTAAAGTAGCAATTAAATTAGCAAGCGCAATACGTTCCTCTTCATCATATTCATTTGCATGTTGATCATCCTCAGACTCATTATTGCACATGTCTGATGAATCGGGTGTGGTATTACTATCAACCGTTTTCATCATACACGTGTCATTAATGGCATTGGGTAGATCACTATGCTCAGGAATATCACCAAACACATTATATTCATCAGTAGTGTGTACCTTATCGATTGGCTCAGTGTCAAAGATAGGACCATTATCATCTTCAGTGACTTTGAGAACTTCTTCAACATGTGCCATGTACGAGTAATGTGCTTCTAATTCCTGGTCGGAGGCTTCATCATCAGTGTCATCAAGCATAGCTCCTTCCTCAGCTGACAGTTTGACCCCTGCTTCCATCTTTTTGCATAGCAACATCTTTTCCTTGTGATAGCTGGAGTCTCTAACCCTTTTCGGCTTCCTGCATTCCTTTGCCATATGCCCAAAACCTTGGCAATTAAAACATTGAATCCCGCTTTGCTGAACCACTTGACTTCCAACCGTTTCCCTATTCCCAGTAGCAGCAGCAATCCTCTGAGTATCATACTTTGCAGTTTGTCGATCATATCTTGCAGAACCCTCAACATGCGTTGGATTATGTCGATCATACCTAGAAGGACTTTCACCACGTCGACGTGTGTCATACCTTGGAGGACTCGCAACATATCGGTTCTTTGTGTTAGATGATGTTCGAAGATTGTTGTTGGTGGGTTTGTAGATCTTCTGGTAAGTCTTCATAATGAAAGCAATTTGTTGTTTCATCTCACGATTCTTCTGAGCTTGATCTTCATCACTATCTTCTCCTGAAGATGACTCAGATGGTGGTGAAGGTGCTCTTGGTGCTTTGCCGCGTGATCTTGTGGATGATGAAGACTTGGATGATGTGGAATATCGTGGTGAGGATGATGGGCTAGAGTATGGCTTAGGAGCACGAGATCGATGATCTTGGACATTTTGAGTGGTAGTTAATAAAGCAAGTGGATTAGCCGTCTTTGCAACTCGTTCAGCTCGAATTTCATTTGCTTCATGCTGAAATTGTTTCAAGATATCAAAGAGAGTGTGATAGTTTACCTTGTCTAACTGCTTCTGTTGTTTCACCAAAGTGACAAAACGTGTCCACTCTGGTTGGAGTTGTTGTAGAAATTGCACATTGACTTGCATGGTGGAGACTTCCAAGTTGTTTCTTGTCATATCATTCATCATCTTGTAAAATCTTGAATAATAGGACTCAATTGATTCTCCATCCAATGCAGTAAACTTACCAAAGTTCCAAAACAAGTTTGTTTTGACATCTTGCTTGTTGAGAGACTCTCCTTGTTGCAAGCGTTCAATGGCCGTCCACATTTCTTGTGCTGTAGGACATGCATCGACTGTGGAATAAATATCATCTCCAATTCCACTTAGGATCATATAGATCGCTTCTTTTTCTGCATCATGCCAAGCACGTTTCTCGGGTGTAAGGTCAGATAAAGTTTCCTTTTTCTTTGTTGCAGGTACTTCTGGACATGTGTCTGTGGCTGGTGTATAAGGAACATCAATTTCAGAAAAGACATATGGGCCATGGTTAATACATTGTCTCAAGGCATCACCATTAGGTCTTGTATCAAGATAGCGAAGAAAGCGTGATTGCCATTGAGCATATCGACCAGCCACAAGCATTGGTGGTCTCTCTTTATTACCTGCGACCATGATGTTGTTGTTCGTCACACGATATTCTGCAGTAGAATCCATCCCAAAATTCTCTGAAATGATGAAGTGAATATTGATCTTAAGTAGATTTGTTGTGATTGTTGTTGTGGTTTAAATTCCGAAAATTGCAATTTTGCTCCAGGCCGACAATAAATTCTCCAGTCCGACTAAAACGGTAGTCCAAAAATTTTGTAATCGCCAAAATTTGAAATCGAGCTAGAAATGTCCTAAAACTAGTATGGAAAAAATTTGAATTTACTTGACGAAAAAATTGTAACTCTTTTTTTTTTTTTTTTTTTTTTTTTTTTTTTTTTTGATCTTCGTGGAAACGATATTCTGAAACTAGTCTAGATGGTGGCTAAGTCTAAAAATTACTCAAACAAAATTTAGCGAAAACATGTCATCGGAATATCCATCGGAAAGTGCTATCGGAATGAAGGTTGTCGGAATGTTTAGATCGGAATGTCCTTTGGATCGCAATGTACCAATCGAAATCCCAGATCGCAATGTCCTATCGCAATATCCTTCTGTCGCAATATTCTATCGCAATGTACTATCGCAATATTCTGTCGTAATGTGGCTGTCGCAAAGTGGGCAGAGTAACGTTTCAAGATTGCCTTAACCGTTGTTAGAAATACGTTTTAACGTATATTAGAAGTATCGGTCACTCCACAATATGATTTATGTTGTAATAGCTCGTAGTTAGTAATTAGTTATTATTTGCTTATTAACTTAAGTAAGAACCGGTCCATGGGCTTGTCATGGACCGGCCCAAGCCCAATGTTTAGCTTGGACTATAAATACCCCTTTCCACTAAGGAAAGGGGTTGGTTGTTATCATTTCTTAATTTCCACTTAATAAAATTCACATAGTTTCTCTCACTTTCTCTCTCTAACTTTCTCTCTCTAGAAATTAACAAACCCCTTCATAGATTCATTGATTATCAATATTCTACATTTGGTATCAAGAGCTATGGGGTGATTTAAGGTGGTGATTTGTGTGGTTTTTTAGTTTTTGATTGTATTAGTGTTCTTTAAGAAAAATCATCTTGATTCTTGGTGTTTTTGATGTTTTTGTGATTGGGATTAGTGGATAAGTATTAGTTGTTACTTATTTTAGTCGAAAGCACAAAACTTTTTGGGTTATTTGGTCAAAATCTGGGCTTAATCGTAAGTTTTACTGTTCTACTGTTCATCGGACAAAGTTTCTGTTCATTCAGCAAAACTTCCGGATCAAGGAGTTCCGGATCAAGAAGTTCCGGATCAAGGAGTTCCGAGTCAAGAAGTTCCGAATCAAGAAACTTCCGAACCAAGAAGTTCCGGATCAAGAAACTTCCGAACCAAGAACTTCCGAGTCAAGAAGTTCCGGATCAAGCCAAAGTTCCGAACCAAGAACTTCCGAGTCAAGAAGTTCCGGATCAAGCCAAAGTTCCGAACCAAGAACTTCCGAGTCAAGAAGTTCCGGATCAAGCCAAAGTTCCGAACCAAGAACTTCCGAGTCAAGAAGTTCCGGATCAAGCCAAAGTTCCGGATCAAGAACTTCCGAACCAAGAAGTTCCGGATCAACCCAAAAGTTCCGAATCAAGGTAATCTTCTGAATCAACACAAAGTTCCGAATCAAGGTAATCTTCCGAATCAAACTTCCGAATCAACAAAAAATTCCGAATCAAGGGTTATTTTGCTTGTTTTTTTTCGACGATTTTTTTAGAGGATTTAATCTTGGTTTCTTACAACAAAAACACAACACAATTCACAAGCTTTACTTCACTGCTCGATCAACCGATAATCTCTGTTTCTTTGAAGAAAAAACAAAATGAATCCAAATTCAGTAATGCCTCAGATGACATCTCTTACGGATATATCAATCATAACGGGCACTGATAGCCGTCCACCGATGCTTATTAAAGAGGTGTTTGAGGCATGGCAAGGTCGAATGATGCAATATCTAAAGGGGAAACCGACATACGGAAGGCTTATGGTCAAATCGATTTTGAATGGTCCACTCGACTATGGTACCATTACGGTTGACAACGTGACTAGACCACGAGAATTTGAAGAACTCACTCCAGCCCAATAACTCGTTGCAGATGCAGATGAAAAAGCTCTTCAAACAATTCTCCAAGCACTTCCCCATGACATCTATAGGATGGTGAGTCAGTATACGGTGGCAAAGGATCTATGGGAACGACTTAAGGTGTTGCTACAAGGCACGTCTCTCACCAAACAAGAAAGGGAGTGTCAGCTGTATGATTTGTTTGATAGATTCACCTACAACCCAGGGGAAACACTTCACGATTATTACTTCAGATTCACCACACTCATGAATGATCTGAATGTATACAATCTTGTGATCGCACCATTCCAGGTTAACACCAAATTCTTGAATACTCTACCTCAAGCTGAATGGGGTGAGTACATTACTGATGTGAAGTTAACCCGGGATTTGCATAAGTGCAATTTAGATCAAATCTATGCCTTCCTTCAGCAGCATGAGAAGCATGTGATTATGCACCGTTCTCCTCGTGGTATGCACCCAGATTCTTTAGCATTGATGGCGAATCAACCAAGCTTGTCTCACAACAACACACCCTATATCTTGGGACATCAAGCTTATCATCAATCACCTTACATGACACCAGCCTTTCCCCAATACTCGATTCTACCACAACCACCCACCTCACATCAGCAACAATATCGGTTCAATGCACCCTCACCACAGTATGCTTCACAACTTCATCCAGCAAATGTTGCACATTATGCTCAGCCATCATATTCTTCTTATCAAGAGAATGCAGCATATCCAACAAGCTACCCTGATCAAATGAGTATTCCTTCTACTGATTATGCAGCTTATCCAGATCAAGCACTTTATTGTGATGATGAGGAAGTCCCAGTTCCTGTATTCCAACAAGGAGCTGACCCAGTTGAAGTGCTAACTACTATGTCTGCTTACCTCACAAGAACTTTAAGCAAACGAGGATTCAGAGGATCAGCTCCTACCAACAATCAGTTGAGGAATTCATCCAATTCTCGCCAACAAGCTACAATTGAGAATGGCAGAGTAATGGTTCAGCCAATTCAGCCGTATCAGGGGAGAACTTCCACATCAACCAATGTTCGCACCGCCAATCCTGCTCCTGCTCCAATGGTCAATAATCCTCCACGGGCTAATACAGGCAAGTTGAGAATGATCACATGCTACAACTGCAAGGAAGAGGGTCATATGTCCAGGGATTGTAAGAAACCCAAGAGGAGAAGGGATGGACAGTGGTTTGCAGAAAAGATCTATCTGGTAAATGCTCAGGCGCAAGGAAGGGAACTTGATGAAGAGGAGCTTGCATTTCTTGCTGACCCAGGGATTGCTGAACAAGACGTTGTCACCACGCAGAATGCAGCTTATCAAGCCGATGATCTTGATGCGTATGATTCCGACTGTGATGACTTTCAAACTGCAAAGGCTGCTTTCATGGCAACTTTCTCCAGCTTAGGGCCAGATAAGAAATCTGAGGTACTTATTAACAACACCGATAATGCCACTGATGCTAGTATTCAACCACATCAAGTTGGGCAAGAGAGTGCTGATTCGACTGAATCTTCGGTGGTGAGACTTTCAAATGAGGAGACAAACAATGATAGCAATATCAATGTGAGTTCCCAGACTTTGAGTGAATCACAACCGGGACCCAGCTTGCATACGCCTACTCCTGCTCAACAAGATTTGGTCATGGTTCCTGCTACATTACTTAGCCAAATGAATGCTGCACTCTTAGAAACCTTAGCTAAGAATAAGAATTTGTCTGATGAGCTTGCCTTAAGCAATGAGAAAGTACAAACTTTGGAACTAGTGCCTTCGTCTAGTGTTCTCACAAATCTCGAATATGATCACTTTAGAAACAAACAAATGGGTCACTTGCAAGAAATCGAAAACTTAAGAGCAAATTTGTCTAGTGAACTTAGAGAAAAGGAGTTAGTGGTCACTAATTTTCAAAAACTTCAAACTGATTTTGAATTACTCGAATCTAAGAAGACTGAAATGGAGATTAATGCTACTAATAAGATTAGAAGTCTAGACTACTTGCTGTTAAGACAATACGCTGCTTCACAACTAGTTCACTTATTTGATGCTTCATTTAAAGAGTTTAACTTATCACGTCTAAAAGGCCTTCCCCCTAATCCACGATATGCAAAACAAGCTTTAAGACATAGTCCTAGACTTTATAATGCAACTCAATTAGGATTGGCTTTAGACCCGATTGTTTTTCCCAATGATCGAACAAGTAAGGTTCTAGTTGATGAGGATCGGTCATATAATTCAGCAAAATATCCCGATTGTGATTATTTTAAAATGAATAAGGAGCTTGCTAAAACTGATTTTAGAATTCGCTTCCATATGGACAAAGATCTCATTACAGCACCAACCTACATGATAGAGGAAGAAAGCCCTAGTACATTTCCTACACTTGTCAACATGGAAGGTCCTAAGGAAATTCCAAAGAATCTTCCACCTGTTAGCACTGTATGGTTAAACTTGCAAGAGATTAACCGATACTTTACTAACTTTGACAAGGTCATCTTGGAATGTACGACTTCAAATGGCTTAAATGCCGGAGAATGGGCTTTCGAACACATGAACGAGGTGTTTAAAACTGAGATCAATCCGTTTGTCGAAAGTCTAAAAAGAAGTTTTGCATCTCTTAAGGAAAATCTTCAGTTTGAAATTGGTGAAGTTCAAAAAGTGTTTTATGAAATGGACACCGCTTACGAACTGCAACTAATTGAAAAGGAAAAGATTTCAAACGAATATGACCGATTCTTGTCCGAAGTAATCTCGTGTGATGTGCTTACTATTGTAAATGTTAAATATTCGAATGAGCTTACATCCGCTATGATGAATTGTGATGCTGTGAATATTTGTAATGATATTTGTGATGATGTTTGTGATCCTTCTGTAAATGTTGCTGAAAATGTAAATGAGGTAGATAATCATTCTTGTCACGAATCTAACGCTGAGTTTTTAAAGCTACAAGATTCTTATAATTTACTTTCTCAACGCTTTAATCAACTAGAACAACATTGTATATCTTTAGAATTAAAACAACAAGCTCAAAATGAAAATCTTTTGATATCAAATGTTTGTGAAAACGGTGTTGAGAATAGTGACAAGATGATTGCAATTGTTAAGACATTAGAGGAAGAAATCATGAGATTGAAGAGAGAGATATCATCAAAGGAAACATTAAGAATGGAACTAGAGGCCGCAGAGTCTAAAAACCAGGTCTTAGAAATTAGACTATCAACTGTTCTAGGGGAGATGGATCGGACAAGGCAGGGACTATCCGCTCTTTATGGTTCACTAGAAGATCGATTCGCTTTTAATGCGACACAGCAACAATATTATGTTGAACAACTGAACCAAAAGTGCGAAGAAATCTCTGACTTGAACATCCTGCTCATAGACAAAAATATGGTTTTGGCTGAGTTAAAGGAGACACTTCTTCTCACCCGACAAGAAGTTGTTGATAACTTAGCTACCGACTCTGCACCGTCCACTAGTGCTCCAACAACCAAGAAAGTAGTGCTTTATAAGAATCCGCTTCATAAGAGAAACCAGCTTACCTATGATGATTATATGACGAATGCCATTAAGCATGTCGATCTTCTTAGGGATATTTTAGACGATCTTTATGCCTTAGATCCCTCAAGTAGCGACTATTATTCGGCTCATGAATATGTTAAGCGAGTTCAATATTGCTTGGCTTATTTACAATACATAGGTACACCAGGTTCTGCACTACTTAATAATAGGCCCATTGCTGTCACTCCATTTAATAAGACTCCAGGAGCGAAACCGTCATTGGCACAATCGAGTAAGACACCTTTAAAATCTGCTGCTAATATTCCCAATTTGCCTTCTACAGGATTAAAAGAGACTACTAAGGCTAAAGGATCGCCACTCAAGAAAGCTAAGATCAAGCCCGCCACTAGTAGTGCCACAAAGAAGAAAGTAGAAGTCCACAATAGGAATGCTAGTTCAGTTTTAAATAAAACAAATCATGTTAAGACTAAAAGCTCTGCGCCTGTGCAGCAGCCTAAACCATTCGTGAATTCTGATTTAAATTGCTGGAATTGTAATGAATGTATGTTCTCACAGCGTCATGATTTGTGTCTGATTGATCACGTTAATGAAATGAATGCTATTAAGAATGGTCTTGAATGGAAGCCAACGGGTAGAACTCGTGCCCAAGTTGGCTGGCAATGGCGTCCCACTGGTAGGACCTTTACTCTCGATGGTAAAATGTGCCCTTTAACTAGGAATGCATCCATTGAGGCTAGGTCTGAGCGTCCTTTAGTTAGGAACACTCGCACTCAAGTAAGGAAACAGCGCCCTTTAATTAGGTCAGCCCCCACTATAGTGCCTATCAGTGTAGAAATACCTCAGGATTTGAGCCAATTAGAATCTACACCACTAATTAAGAAGAAAAAGGCTAGGAAATCTAAGAAACCTAGAGTTAGCAAATCTAAGATTATTAAATCTGTACCTGCTAATAACAAGGAACACTCAGATTCCGATACCTCTACATTGTCTTTGTGTGGTGATATTTTCAGGTGGTCCAAATCATCCTGTGGTATTTGGACTCCGGTTGTTCAAAACATATGACCGGAAATCGCTCGATGCTCCGAAATTTCGTCAGCAAGTTTCTTGGTACGGTTAAATTTGGGAATGATCATATAGCAAAGATTATGGGGTATGGTGAATATCAGATTGGAAACGTGACGATTTCTAGGGTATACTATGTTGAAGGTCTTGGTCATAACTTATTCTCAGTAGGACAGTTTTGTGATTCCAACCTTGAGGTTGCTTTTCGACAACACACTTGTTTCATCCGCAACTTGGAAGGAAAAGATTTGTTGAAGGGATCTCGTGGTGCAAATCTTTACACTTTGTCCTTACAAGACATGATGGCCGCTTCTCCAGTATGTCTTCTCTCTAAAGCTTCTAAGACCAAGTCATGGTTATGGCATCGCAGATTATCTCATCTTAATTTTGATGCTATTAATCATCTGGCTAAAAACGAGTTAGTTCGTGGTCTTCCCAAGCTTAAATTTCACAAGGATCATTTATGTTCCGCGTGTTCAAGGGGGAAAAGCACCAAGAAATCTTACAAACCCAAAGCTGAAGACACTAATCAAGAAAAATTTCATCTTTTGCATATGGATCTTTGTGGACCGATGAGAACTGAAAGTGTGAGCGGTAAGAAATTCATTCTCGTCATTGTGGATGATTTCTCAAGGTTTACATGGGTTAGATTTCTACGTACAAAGGATGAAGCTCCGAAGGCTATCATCACTTTTCTGAAGTTCATTCAGGTACGTTTGAATACCACTGTCCGCCGTATTCGTACAGACAATGGTACTGAGTTCGTCAACCAGACTCTTCGTGATTATTATGAAGGAGTTGGTATATCACATGAAACATCCGCTGCACGCACTCCACAACAAAACGGTGTCGTTGAAAGACGGAATCGTACACTTATGGAAGCTGCTAGGACCATGCTTATTTATGCGAACGCTCCATTGTTCTTGTGGGCAGAGGCTATTTCTACTGCATGTTTTACCCAAAACCGTTCTATCATTCGGAAACGCCATGGAAAAACACCTTATGAGCTTCTACATGACCGCAAACCCGATGTTTCATTTTTCCATGTGTTTGGTGCTTTGTGTTATCCAAACATCAATAGTGAGAACTTGGGTAAGCTTCAACCAAAAGCCGACATAGGTATTTTCATTGGTTACTCACCGTCCAAAAGAGCATACCGAATCTATAACCGTCGTCTTGGCAAGATTGTAGAAACTATGGACGCTGATTTCGACGAGCTGACAGCGATGGCTTCTGAGCAACACAGCTCTGAACCCGCGCTTCATGAGATGGGACCCGGTGCTATAAGTTCCGGATTAGTTCCCAACAATCCTACTTCTACATCATTTTTACCACCAACAAGGCCCGAGTGGGATAAACTGTTTCAACCGTTGTTTGATGAATTCTTCGATCCCCCGACTGATGAAGTTCCAGCACCTGCAGTAATTGCTCCAATACCTGAAGTGGTTGCTCAAGTTAATGAACCTTTATCTAATGCATCTACAATTCACAATGAACCGGATGCACCTTCACCAAGTGATTCTCAAACTTCACCTGAATCATCACCCCTACTTGTGCCTAATGATGTAGAAGAGGATTCTACTGATCACGACTTGGAATATGCTCACTTGCAAGAGCTTCCTTTCTTTGGTGTAGCGATCCCTGAAAACCCTTCAGCCGCCTCTACCTCAGAAGAAGCTCCATCTATTGTTCACTCCAGACCACCTAGGATTGAAAAACATAGCACTAAATGGACAAAAGATCACCCAATTAGGAATGTTATTGGAGATCTAGATCGACCAGTCTCTACTCGCCATCAATTACAAGAGAGTGCACTATATTGTTACTTTGATGCATTTCTCTCTGAAGTTGAACCCAAAAATTGGCAGCAGGCTATGACCCAATCATCTTGGATCGAAGCTATGCAGGAGGAACTCAATGAATTCAAACGTCTTGAAGTATGGGAATTGGTTCCTCGCCCTGACAAGGTTAACATCCTTACTTTGTTATGGGTTTATAAGGTTAAACTTGATGAGATGGGTTCGGTATTGAAGAATAAAGCAAGACTGGTCGCTAGAGGATATAAACAAGCCTTGGGTATAGACTTTGAGGAATCTTTTGCTCCTGTGGCTAGATTGGAGGCGATTAGACTATTCCTTGCGTTTGCTGCTCATATGAACATGATCGTCTATCAAATGGATGTGAAGACGGCATTTTTGAACGGTGAACTAAGGGAAGAGGTTTATGTTAGTCAACCGGATGGGTTCGTGAGTACGGAGTCTCCTAACCATGTGTACAAGCTTAAGAAGGCTCTCTATGGGTTGAAACAAGCTCCACGCGCGTGGTATGATCTCCTGTCAACATATCTCATGTCGGAAGGCTTCTCCAAAGGCAAAGTGGACCCCACTCTATTCACTCTCAAGGACGGCAACGACATGCTTCTGGTACAAATTTATGTTGATGATATAATTTTTGCTGCCACTAACATAGAATTGTCTAAACAATTTAAGAAGATAATGTCCACACGCTTTCAGATGTCGATGATGGGAAAAATCTCATTTTTCTTAGGATTACAGATTTCTCAGAATCCCAGAGGCATCTTTATAAATCAATCCAAATATGCTCTAGAATCACTTAAGAAATATAACTTTGAGAATTGTGACCCCGTAGACACTCCAATGGTGGAGAAATCCAAGTTAGATGAAGATAGGGATGGGATTATTGTCGATCCGAAACTTTACCGTGGAATGATTGGCACCCTTCTCTATCTGACTGCTAGCAGGCCTGATTTGCAATTTGCTGTATGCATGTGTGCCCGGTATCAGGCTCGGCCTACCGAAAAGCACTTACATGTGGTTAAAAGGATCTTTCGGTATCTAAAAGGAACACTTCATCGTGGTCTATGGTATCCGAAAGATTCCTCGATTGCTTTAATATCATACGCAGATGCCGATCATGCTGGATGTCAAGATACGAGGCGTAGCACTTCTGGATCTGTGCAACTCCTTGGAGATAGATTGATCAGTTGGTCTTCAAAAAGGCAGAAAAGCGCTGCAATATCAAGCACGGAGGCTGAATACATCGCCATGTCCGGTTGTTGTGCTCAAGTCCTTTGGATGAGATCACAATTAACTGACTACGGTCTTGGATTTAACAAAATCCCGATGTATTGTGACAACAAGAGCGCCATTGCCCTTTGCTGCAACTATGTTCAACACTCCCGGGCCAAGCACATTGACATTCGCTACCATTTCATTAAGGAGCAGGTGGAGAATGGAGTGATCGAGCTGTATTTTGTCACTACTGAGTATCAGCTGGCAGATATGTTCACCAAAGCCTTAGATCGAGGACGAATCGAGTTTTTGATCGACAAGCTTGGCATGAAATCATTCACCCCAGCGACTCTCAAAGAGTTGGCAGAAGAATCAGCTGAATAGTCGTGGTAAACTATTCAGAGTATCCTTTGGTTGTGATCATGTATATTATCGTAAATATATAAACCACAAAAAGAAAATACAAAAATATAAAACCAAGAAAAACCATAAAAATATAAAACCAAGAAAAACCAAAAATATTTTTCGTTTTTAAATCGGGCATGTCTTTTAGTACGGTAATATTTACGGCCTTAGAAATGTCGATCAATATTGACACGGTGCCATAAATAGAGTCCGTATAAAAGTTGTACATTTTTAAAACATGCCCATTATGGCTTGTAGTTATTTCAGACTGCAACCCGGTTTTCATATTAAAGTCACGTATTTCCTTGGAAAACGTTGGCTCAGAACGGGAATTAATTTTCTCGGGCGTGATTTACAAGCCAAATCATGCAAAGGGATCAAGGTTACTTTATACCTTGGTCTGACACGAATTTGTGTACGTCTCAGTGCATAAATTTGTTAAAATAAGAGAAATCTTATTGATACCACGAATCAAAATTTTTCAAGAGAAATTGGAAATGCTTTCATCACTATTTGACTCTTTAAACAATGACTACAGCTCTTTAAATAGAAAACGGGTCATCGTTTAAGGGGGGGAAAATAGTAAAATCATCTTCGTCATTAAAATTGATCTTCAAAAGTGATTGTGAAAATTAAGGGCTTCATGGCAATTGAGTGGTTTTGCTTTAGAAAACGACTAGTGTTCGTTCTAAGTGATAGGCATGGCTTTTAAATTTTGAGGATATGCTAATAGATGCGTTTGCTAAGTTGTGTGTACGTTTAACAAGAGTTAGGTGAAAAGGAAAAATTAGAAACAAAAAGGAAAAGTTTAGAAAAAGTAGGGACTAAAGGTGTGTTTTATTGAAACTTGTCAAAATTGACCTAAGTCAAAAAACAAAACCCCCGCCCCTCACTGTTTCTGTTTCACTGTTTACTCATTCCTTTGCCGCCATTGTTGAAAACATCACACACACACAAGAAATCAAATAACTTGCTTAATCCATCTCCTTCCTGTTCATCTGTTAAATTAAGGTACATAACATATATATTAAACATTTATATCCATGTAATTGATCCAGATAATTAACATTTATCCGATTTAGGGGTATTCATTAATTAGGGTTAATTAACAAGGGATTTATGGTGGGTTTTGCTCGGAATAGACTAAATGATGTTTATATTGCCTTAGTTTGCCTTAGAAACTCACAAACGCGTTAGATTATTCATCATAAGCTTCGTTTGAAAAGTTCCGAATGAACACTGGATACAAACTTCCGAATGAAAGATTTCTTCTGAAAAACTTCCGAATGAGGAAGTTCCGAATGAAGGACTTCCGAATGAGGAAGTTCCGAATGAAGAACTTCCGAATGAAGGAAGTTCCGAATGAAGAACTTCCGAATGAAGGAAGTTCCGAATGAAGAACTTCCGAATGAAGAACTTCCGAATGAAGAACTTCCGGATGAAGGAAGTTCCGAATGAAGAACTTTCGAATGAAGGAAGTTCCGAATGAAGGAATGTTCCGGATGAAGGAAGTTCCGAATGAATAACTTCCGGATGAAGGAAGTTCCGAATGAAGAACTTCCGGATGAAGGAAGTTCCGAATGAAGAACTTCCGGATGAAGGAAGTTCCGAATGAAGAACTTCCGGATGAAGGAAGTTCCGAATGAAGAACTTCCGGATGAAGAAGTTCCGAATGAGGAGAAGTTCCGAATGAGGAAAAGTTCCGAATGAAGAATGTTCCGAATGAAAATGTTCCGAATGAGGAAAAGTTCCGGATGAGTTGTTTGATTGTTATTGTTTGCATGCTATCTATGTACTTGTTGTTTTATCTTATGAAATGTGTTATGCTTAGAAGTAGAATGATATATATCTATCTGTTTTTGTGCATCAACCTTTCATGTCTTATCTTAAGCAGATAAAATGACTAATCCAACAGTACAAGCTATCCAAGAATCTAGGGAAGCCGATATTGCTAAAGCTCGAACCCTTAAGTTTATACCCAACAACTATAAGCTAAAGCAAGTTTCTAAATCCACTCACCATGGTTTTAAGGTCGCCATAGCCATTCTTGATAACTCCCATTTCAAGAACGCCCTTAGGAGTACAGCCTCGGTGCCTTATGAGTATATGTTTGAATTTTGGGCAACCAAGGATTTCACTTCGAACAAGATCACCTTCACCATCGACAACAAGCAGCAGACACTCACCGTTTCAGACTTCCGTAAGATGCTTGGTATACGGGATACACCCAAGGGCATGTCTTTCTCAAGGGATCCTACTAAAGATGAACTCGCGGAGTTATTTGATGCACTTGGATGTCCGGAAATACGAGTTGCATCTGAGTTTACAACTGCTAAGGTGGGACAACCTTGGAGAGCTTTGATGGGTATTCTCAGTAAATGCCTTACACCAAAAACGAGTGGACATGATGCTTTGCGAAGTCCGATAATGAACCTCTTCTATGGCATGTACAAAGCTGCGAATTCAGATTATGCTTTGTTGATATGGGAAGAATTCACCTTCCAACTCTTCCACAACAAGAAGCTGAAGACAAACTTCTTTCCTTATCCTCGGTTTATTAAGCTCATCATAAATTACTTTATGAAGCTTGATGCTACTATTGATAGGCGTACAGGAGGTCGCTATCACACTGAAGAAGCTGATGATACTGTAGATCTGAGGCATGAAGGACCGTCTACTGGTGTGATTCCGGGTCCTGTTCCTGATTACCTTCTATCTGAAAAAATCAAAGGTTCTGCAGATTACAAGCTACTACAGTTAGAAATCCAGAGGCTGAAAGCAAACCTTCAAACTGGAGAAGACTCATCCACAACCGTTAAGAGTAAAGGTAAACGCAAACAACCAGCTGCGTTACCTGAACCCGAACCAAAGAAGAAGAAGTCAGAGGGTAAGAAGGGAAAGGGTAAGGATTTGATACGTCTACGTGATGAAGCAGATATTGTTGATCCTACTCTTGACAAATCCGAGCAACAAATGATGAAGATGGCTATTAAAAGGAGTAGGAAAGATACAGGCGGTAGTGGTTCAGGTGCGAGGGTAGATATCGAGGATGAGTACGAGGAACCGCATGATGTTGATGAGTTTGGGTCACCTGAAAACTATTCCACTTCGAAGGAGCCATCAATCCCTATTTCAACAAGTGTGGAAAAGGAACCTGCTGCTCCTACAATCATGGTGACAATTCAACCCTTGGCAACTCTACCTCCACCAATCCAACCCTTAACAACCCGACCAACCCGACCGGCTTCCACACCATTTCTTCCACCACCCATAATCCCCATCGTTAGTACAGCAGTAACAACCGAGCCTATTCAGTCAACCCAGAGTAGTTCTGCAACATCTGCAATGGCTGCATTAGTGATGGCCGAAATGCTTGATAATCACAAACGTGAAATGGATGAACTTCGCCAAGAGTTGCAAAGACGAGCTCAAAGGGAAGAAACATCTCAGAAAGCTCAAGAAGAGTTGATTGCCAAGTTCGCTGCAGACATGGAAGCTACACGTAAAGCTCATGCAGAGGAACTTGCTCGAGTTAAGCAGGCTGAGGCTGATAAGCATGCTGCACGCATTACCAGACTTCAAGCAATGAGGGATAAATATAAGGAACAAAAAGAAGCACTTGAAGCATCTGTGAAAGAAAGAGTGCAAGAATCCGTTGAATCCTTAATGCCTAAGCTTCGTGACGAGTTGAAGACACTTGCTGCTGACAACTTGATGGTCAAATCCTCCAACCCTTCAGAAGCCGCCTATAAGATTGCTTATGACCTGACGGATTTTGAATTGAAGAAGATCCTTAAGGCTCGAATGGTGGAACTTGGGTCGTATAACAAGTCGAGGATTCAACGGGCTCTATATAAATCCCTGAATGATGCTATCATGGAGGATGATAGATTATTCAAAATGTTTGGAAGTGTGGTACCATATCACATCTTACCTGAGGAAGAAAGGGAAGAGAGTGAAGAAGAGGGTACGGGTGAAGAAGAGGAAGAAGAAGAAGAAGAAGGTGAAAAGGAGAAAGACGATGACGAAGGTGGTGATGATGATGAGGATGATGAGGATGATGACGAGGATGAGGATGATGATGATGGCGATGATGGTGGTGATGAGAATCAGGAGAGTGTTAGGGATAATAACGGGGATGACAATCAGGATGATGATGGGGGTGAACAGCCGAAAGAGGGAGACAAGGTTACCAGCTCCAAGAAGACTGCTACTGGAACCAAGTCCACAAAAGATGCAGGACAGAAGGACAAGTCGACATCCTCAGAATCAAGACGAACTAAGTGGCGCCACGATGTGAATGCCACTACAGCGTCATCGGTTCCTGGTATCTCTGTCGCTGTATCTTTACCTATTACCACTAACCCCATTAGTTCTGCTGTTGTTCCTCCTGTGATTGCAGAATCAGTGACGGAACCCGAAGCTGCACAACACTCTCCAGTTCAAGACACTGCTGAAATGCCTGAAACTGAACCAGTAGATGTTCGCACTTCCACTCCTCAACAACAGGTTCAACAATCTACGGTTCCTGAACCAAGCATTCGTGCCTGGGAAGACACGTTGGAGATAGACGAGTCTGCACCACCACAAGCTTGGATCACGGCAGCAGCTCAATATGATCCGATCACAGATGCTGACAAAGATGTGCTGTATCTGCGTATCCGAAGTCCGATTGACTTATGTGCATTTCTTGCTCATGAGTATAAGACTTCGGTTACTCCATCCTTGGTCAAGAAAGCGATGAAAGATAAGAGACTGCGTGCCAAAACCCGATTACCCCGAATGGAGTTCGAGTATTATGCCGATGAGATCATAAAGGCTTTGAAAACCGTTCAAAGGCCAGGACTTCATGAATCAGAAAGAGCTCCACCTCCAATGGATCCTGCTCAAGATAATCAGATTGCTCTTGACTTCTTCGTCACCAACGATCTTGAGTATCTACTGAAGGGGTCATCAAAGTATGCAACATCCCTGACTTTGCTGAAAGCTGCCAACTGGGGGACAATACCCTTCATCGAGGAAAAGGTAAATCGACTCTGGGTCCCAAAAATGAATCGTAATTATGATATGTATGCTGTCATAGGTGCATCTCATTGGGAAGAACGAGTCCGAAGGGCGTACAGGGGTTGCTGCTTGGTCAAGTCTGGAAGCAATGTTAGATCCGACATCCGTATCTCCAGCATCTTAGGAATGAAAACTGAAGCCAAGAACGGCTACTATCATGTGACGGAGATTCGCTTGAAAAGGGAGGATGACAGGGAATACAAAATCCAGCAAGGAGATTTTTCCATCATTCGCCTTGAGGATATTGAAGATATGCTGCTTCTGATGACCCGAGATCAACTTACTCATATTCCTCGTGAAGACCTGATTGCTTTGAATACAGCACTTCGTATGTTCACACGAAGCGTTGTCATCAAGTCACGAGTTGAGGATCTTCAGTTGGGAGTCGAAAGCTATCAGAGGAGGCTCAATTTAACCCGTCCTGTGAATCAAGTGCTACCTCAACATGTAGAAAGATGTCCTTACACCGGCATTTCTGTCCCGAATTCCGGCATTTTCTACTTGAACAGTCGAGGTTTGATGAAGTTTATGAGGGTGGGGGAGCTCCACAAGTATAGCGATGGCACTCTTATACAAGTCAGAGATAAGTTGGAGCATCTGAACTCGGGTGGGACTTTGCCAGAGATGACGGAGGATTGGCATCCGGGTTACCGGCAGATGGCAAAGTATGTGATCAAAAAGATCGATCAAAAGCTCCGTGAACGTAGATTGATGAGGAGCTTGGAAAGATTCGTGGGTGGAAGACCGTATTTAGTGCACCACAAGCTACTGCAACGATCCATCTGATGGGTCGTACATCTCAGGTCACTTTATATTGGTTTTCAATTGTGAATATGTAAATTTGTGAATAATGTGCTTGCATGGCTTGGTGTAGTGTTAAGGTATGATAATTCTTCAAGAATTTCTCACGAGATTCTAAATCTTTCAAAATATGTCATACCAAAGCACTACAACTATCCCTTATTAACTTAAGGGGGAGCAATAACTTGTTCTATGGCCAAAACATCGATTTCATTTTTACCCAAAGACCGGTTAATCCATTCAATATCCCAAATATTAATGGTTAACATTTTGGATAAGGGGAGAAAATGGGATTAAGGAGACGTAAGTGATACTTGGCTAAAAGATGAAAAAGACTTAAAGATTATCCAACTTAATATGTGTAAAGCACGTGTTAAGGGGGAGCGTTTTTGATGAACAAAACACCTAAGGTACAAAACTTTTGATTTCAATATCACAAGTACTTTAGGTGATTTTCAATGATTTTTCATGGTGGCAATTCCTTCCCAAAACACGCTTAATTCACGACGGATGTGGTGACAAAAGGGTGGTAGGAATATGTTTAGTCCAATGATTCATCAGAGCCGATGGAATCTTCCCAAGGACAATTCCCTAGATAGAATTAGAAGTCCTAGGAAAGATGGAGAAAGAATGTGAACGTAGCTGAATGCCGACCAAGTACTTAAGCTAGCACTGGAACAATCACAACAAGGTGCTAGTGATGACGTATTGGTAAGCATTGAAGGGGTTGAAGAATGAAAAAGAAATGTAAAGATAAAGGGTGTAAAGAAAGAAGCCCTCCTTACAACTTTAGGCAGAAACCGGGTCAATACATATGCTATTGAGGTCATTTTTGTTAATGATTCTCGGTATTGAAGAAAGACGTCATGAACCCAGTGATGCAATGCACAACCCTTCCCCAGCTAACTCAAATATCTCTCAAAAGGTATTTGTTTTAATCACACGGAGATCAACACGTTATCTATTGGTTTATTCATTCCGAATAAACTAGTATTGAAAAGGTGGCACTCCTCTCCAGCCATCGCTCACTAAATCAAAACGCACAATCGAGTCTAGAGCCAAGAGATCATCAAAAGTCTCATTAGGACACTTTCCATTTATTCTTTGCTTTCTCACACACTGTGAAAAGTAAGAGATTTTCATGAGTCCTACGCAATATTCTTGTAATATTGCCAGAACATCCGAGTAATACGTAAGTATTACAATGAAGATGGAAATCCTGCTTGAGCCAACATCAAACAAGCTCATGGTAGGTTACACGTGCGGTTCTTTTAGAACCAATCTTGTGAAAAACTGGAAGGTAACAGTGGTTTAATTCTTAATTGAACTTAAACTCGTTCCAGGCCTCTTCGCATTATCATATGATCTTGCCAGAACACTCAGAGTGACTCTTTATTGACCACAGTGACGAGTGGAAATCCTTCTAGTGTCAACATCAAACAGCACTTGGTAGGTAACGTGCAAGATTCTTTATGAATCGAGCTCGTGACAACTGGAAAGCAACGATGGTGAAAATCTTAATTGAAATTCACTTGTTCCAGGTTTCATGAATTGACGGCTTTTAATCACAAGGATAATTTATCCAAGTGATTCACTCTTTATGTTCGCAGTCAGCTTTGGACGGTCGAATAAAGAGAACGGGTTTACCCGCGAAATCCTGTCAGGAAGTTACTTAATTGAAACTATCCGTCACGGGTACGATATCTAATATCGTCCAACGGTCTTCACCGACCGGAGGTAAAATGCTACCGAATTAGAATAAAATGTTCAAAGCCATTTTATTCGTGTCGTTGCTGTGTACCTGCTAAAGACGGTGGCGTTGCTGAGTACCTGTTGAAGACGGTGGCGTTGCTGTGTACCAGTGAAGACGGTGGTGTTGCGGTGTACCTGTAAAAGTCGTTCCCACATGCTTATGTCTTTTGCAACAAAAATTCAAGAAAGTACAAGATGAAGTCTTCCGCTGTACCAAACTCTGAAGCTTTCAAGAATCCAACAAAAAGACGTAAGTGTGTGGAACATGAAGTCACGAGGAGGCAAAGTTCACAAGAAAGGCAAAGATCGCACGTGAAAGGCCAAAGAACAAAGCTCTCAAGTCAAAGCCAAAAAGATCAAATCAACATATTCACAACAAAAGAAAGAAAAGAAGAAAAGACTACGAGCTAAAGAACGAAGACTTAGTATAGTATGCTAGGTTTAGAACTTTGTAACGTGGAGTGACCTCCCTTAGGGGGAGATTGTTAGAAATACGTTTTAACGTATATTAGAAGTATCGGTCACTCCACAATATGATTTATGTTGTAATAGCTCGTAGTTAGTAATTAGTTATTATTTGCTTATTAACTTAAGTAAGAACCGGTCCATGGGCTTGTCATGGACCGGCCCAAGCCCAATGTTTAGCTTGGACTATAAATACCCCTTTCCACTAAGGAAAGGGGTTGGTTGTTATCATTTCTTAATTTCCACTTAATAAAATTCACATAGTTTCTCTCACTTTCTCTCTCTAACTTTCTCTCTCTAGAAATTAACAAACCCCTTCATAGATTCATTGATTATCAATATTCTACAACCGTCGCAATCCAGATCGCAATAACGATCGGAATGTCCAGATCGGAATAAGGGGGCTATCGCAATACGGATCGCAAAGTAAAACCCTAGGGTTATTGCGATCGAAACCGTACTTACCTTTCCTATATGCAAGCTGTCGCAATAATGGTGCTTTTTCTTCCAACTTTTTAGGCAACGATTTGTGGCAACTTTTAGGCAACAAGTTAGCAACTTTTAGGCAACAAATTCGTGATTTTTACCAAACCAAAACAACCAAATCTCTACAACAAGTATATAGATGATTTGTAGCAAGATAAAGAACACGAAAACCACAAAAAAAATTTGAATTCGAGTTGATTTATGGAAGAAATCACACGAATCAAATATAAGAAGAACAACCAATAACAAATCTACCCCGTGGCGATTGATACCAATTGTTGTCCCTAATATATGATGATATAATACACGAATTTATGAAAGAAAGGAAGATATGAGAAGAATTCTAGAGAGAGAAAGTGAGAGAGAAAATGGTTGGAACTAGGTGAATGTTAGATTAAGGAATGAGAATACAAATGAACCAACCACCCTCCTAACATGCTAGGAGGGTAGTATATATAGTCCACCCACATGCGGGCTTTAATGGACTATATATTGGGCCGGGCTTGTATTTTGGACTTTAATTAGTTTAAATCCAAGCCCGTGAATCACGACTAAATAACTACTTATTACAACGTTCTAATAAATAATACAATAGAAACCTATGACCGAACATTCTTGTTTGACTCAATATTTTGAGGCTAACAAGATTTATGAATTTCGTCGTAAATGAGTCTTGAACGTGTAACAGTAGTTTTGTTCCTTCATGCTATGATCTTTGAGCCTTTGTCGTTGTCTTTCGACTTTGTCTTTTAGTCTTGAGATCTTCAAATCATCCTTGACTTGTCATTGCCATCTTGCGATCTTGTGTCTTTATCCACATGCTCACACTATAAATTGTTGGATAAGTCTTTGGGCATGAATATGTGGTTGTGAATCTTTGACTTTGCTGAATACACCGTGACGCCACCTTCTCGAGACAAAGCATAGACACGGACTGAATGGCTTTGACATTCGTCCTAAATCGGTAGCGTTTTACCTCAGGTCGGTGAAGACCGTTATACGATATTAAATATCGTACCTGTGATCAGGTAGATTCAATTAAGAATCTCCTTGACAGGGTTTCGTGGCAGTACTAGCCGTTCTCTTTACTCGACCGTCTCAAAGCAAGACTGCGAACATAAAGAGTGAATCAATTGGATAAATATCCGCTTGATTAAAGTCGTCAATTCAAATTCCTGGAACAAGTTTGATTCATTAAGAATCTTACCATTGTTGCTTTCCAGTTGACACAAGTTTGATTCATAAGAATCTCACAAGTCACCTACCGTAGCGCTGTTTGATGTTGACGCTAGAAGGATTTCCATTGGTCACTATGAATATTAATAAATATCACTCTGAATGTTCTGGCAAGACCATAAAGATATTGCGTAGAAACCTGAAACGAGTTTGAATCAATTCAGAATCAAACCACTGTTGCTTTTCAGTTTTACATATGTTCAATTCATAAAGAATCTTGCATATGACCTACCGCAGTGCTGTTTGATGTTAACACTGGAAGGATTTCCACTCATCATCGTGAATACTAAGTAGTATCACTCTGAGTGTTCTAGCAATATCACAAGGATATAGCGTAGGACTCTCTTGATCTTCATCCGTGTGTCCTAACGAGATTTGATTGATCTCTTGGCTCTAGACTCGATTTGTGCACTTTTAGTGGTCGGAGGCTGGAGCAGATGCCACATATTCAATATCAACTATCTCGGAGTGAGAAAGTCAATAGCAGTCGTGTTGATCTCTGTGACAATAAAACAAACTTCTTTTGAGAGAAGTCTGAGTAGCTAGGAAAGGGTTGTGATAGGTGTGTAAACACCCATCTTTTCTACCACTTAACTACAATAATAACCGGACCAAAACGTGTATTTCATGTCTTTTATGTCGGAATTATGCGTGGTTTGTGTTTTTGTTGTGATTTAGGATGAAAAGGTGAAAAATGGATTAAACACGGACATTCACGGGCATTTATGGACTTTTATTGAAGAAAAGGATAAAAGACGAAGTCAAGAAGTCAAGAGTGCAAAAAGAACGGAAGTCCACGACCAATTCTGAAGATTTATCGAAGAAAAAGTCAAAAGACGGAAGTTTATCAAAAGCCGAAGAATTCAAGTCTAATTTATTGAAGAATTTAAAGACGAGTTCAAAAGAAATCCCGAAGTCAAAAGTCCCTTAAGTCCAAGTTTAAAGAAGATTAGAAGAAAAGGACTAATGACGCAATTAATGAAGATTAATAAAAGGAGGGACTTAAACTTGTAATTAAGAAGAAAGGAAAGAGGGGAGGAAGCTTCCTTAATCCTCCCCTATAAATAGATTAGATTAGTTATCATTTCACTCTTGTTGGCTAGATTGACAAACTAGTTCTTCCACCTTTATTTTATGCACTTTTATTTACTTGTCACTTTTAATTACATGTTTTGCACCTTAATTACCCTTTAATTCCAAGTAAGTTTTAATTTGTGTTCTTTAAATTCTTGTTTTTACCTTTCCTTATCATTTGATCAAGTTCTTTTTATCAATCTCATTCTACTTTTCTTTTCTTTTGATTCGATTTACATTTCGGATTAAGCAAGTTTTGCTTAATCCATTTGCTTATTTTGATTAAAGTTTCGTCCTTTTTATTTCCTCATCCGAAATAAGCCACGAGATTGACAACCTAGTGTGCTTATTTGGTATTTTGTTTAAGTATTTTGGAAGTTTTCTTTAAAAAGTTTTGATTTTATTGTTTTGATTTCATTTAAGTTTCGTGTTTTAAAGTTTGAAAGACTTTAACTTTCTAGCTTATTGTTTCGTTTTGATTTTATTTCATTTAAGTTTTTTTTGTCACGGCTTATTAGAAGTAGCTTATTTAGAATTGTGCTTATTACGAATTTGGTACTCCATCGGAAAGCTAGGGTTTTCCACATTGCGACGGTTGCAACTCCACATTCCGATAGTGACAGTGTTGGGACAAAGGGTTTTGCATTCCGATCCGGGATTGCGATAGGTGGAACTTTTCCTCATTCCGATCTGGGGATTGCGATCGCATATTGCGATCGCTCTTTCCGACGGCTCTTGAGGCTTGTTAAGTCGAAGTGCTGCCCAATTTTCCGTAGCCTCATTCCGATCTGGACCTCATTCCGATAGGTACATTCCGACAGGTTACATCTTGGTATTCCGATAGCATACATTTCGATCTGGACTGCATTGCGATCTGAGGTTGTTAGGTTATTCCGATCTGAAAAGGTGACATATTCCGATCTGGGTTTCTTCAACATTCCGATAGGTGGTGTGTTCATTCCGATGGTAGGTTGATCGGAATATATTCCGATCTGGTTTAACTTTTATGTTTTGTCTTGTTTAATTTTTAGTTTATGTTTTAATACTTGTCTAATTTTAATTTTCCGTCACGCTTTTATTTTTAGTCATTTAATTATTTTACTTTTTCAAGTTTTTAAATATTGCACACTTTTGTTTAATTAGATTTAGATTTATATACTTGCTCTTTACTTTAACGACATTTACTTTTAAGTCTTTGCACATTTAAATTTAAAAACAACCAAAATTATTTGTTTCCACCAAAATAAAACTGAGTCACATAGAAAACCTAGATCAATTCGATTAGACAGGAACACAACGAACTTAATGATAGTTTTTACTTAGGTAAAACCCAGTTATCAAATGGCGCCGCTGCCGGCTCTTTTCGTAAAGATCAACAGTTTTTTGTGAGAGACACGTTGCTTTTTGGGATCCGTTCACTCGTGAGCGTTACTTTTCTTGCACAAAAAATAAAAAATCATAAAAATTAGAAAATTGATAAAAAACCATAAAAAAATTAAAAATTTCAAAAATCCAAAAAGATTTTATCTTTATTGTGAATATATATTGTCTTTGTTTTTGGTTTTGCTTTCTTTTGCATTTTCAGGTGTATGCGTACTAGATCTTCTAATTATCAAGAGCCCGAGCCTCAAGAAGATTTAGATATGGCAGGTGTTAACAACAATAATCAACTACCGCACCTCAATAATAATCATAATAACAACAATGCTCCCCCACAGCCCGATCTTCGGACCATGGAGGAACTTTGTCAACCAACAATGTTTGGACGAGGAGGACCGATTGCGCCGATGCAAATCAACGCTCCTGAGTTTTCGTTGAAGCACCACATTATTCAGCAAGTACAAACAAACCCATTTAGAGGATTGCCTGATGATGATGCCAACAAACACCTCGACAAGTTCATTACAATCACCCAGAGCATGAAGTTGGCTGGTGCCACTATGGATGAGCTTCGCCTACAACTCTTTCCACACACTCTATTACATCATGCCGAGAAATGGTTTGATCGTCTCCCGAAGAATTCTATTCACACTTGGGATGACATGACTCAACGCTTTCTTTCGCGCTACTTTCCACCATCCATGGTCACAAGCCTTCGCAATCAGATCAGCGGTTTCATGCAAGACCCTGACGAATCTCTTTTCGACGCTTGGGAGAGATATAATGTCTTGATCGACCGTTGTCCAAACCACAACATGCTTCCGGTCACCTTGATCGATACTTTCTACAACGGATTGACTTTTCGAGATCGTGATACGATCAATGCAGCCGCCAGTGGCACATTCATGAAAAGGAGACCCGAGGAGTGTAGAGAGTTAATAGAAAACATGACTACTCATCATAAGAACTGGGATTCCTCTGCATCTTCTAGGAACAACCCGAGAGTCAATGTTTCCTCAACCTCAGCAAACCCTGAGATGACCGAACTCACCCGCATGATGACTGAAATGAGCAAAAGTATTACGCTTCTCGCTTCAAACCAACAACAACAACAAGTTAAAGCAGTTGCTAATCCTTGTGAGACATGCGGCGGTCCTCACTCATACACCGATTGTCCTTCAACACAAGGAAATCCGGAAAATGTGTATGCAGCTTACGGTAATTATTCACCGGAAAATTACCAAGCTAGACAACAAGGGGATAGAAATCTGCTGAGCTACCGTTCAAACAACTACCTTTCACCCGGTTTTTCTCCTCAAAACCAAAACCCCGCCAACAACTACACTAGAAGCAACCAAATCCCACCAAGAGCTTCTAATCCTTATCACCCGCCCGCCCAACAAACCCCACCCATTAATCCCGATGTTGAGGCCATCATGAGAACCCAAGGTGAGCAAATCAAGAACTTGCAGAGCCAAATTATCAATCTTAAAGGAGATATCACAAAGCAAGGAAATGAGATAAGATCCGAGCTTCGAAATGATATTCAATCCTCCTTCAGCAATCAAACCAATGATTTGAAGAATATGCTTGCTAGTTTCTTGCCAGCCGCTCAACCTTCTTCTTCAAGTTCTCTACCTTCAAACACCGTCACTAATCCGCGAGCCAATGTGAGTGCTATTACTACTCGTAGTGGAGTCACCATCGTAGGACCACCAACACCACCCCCATCATCTACACCTCCTCCACCACCATGTATCCCTACTCCTCCCACACCTAGTATTAGTGCCCCATTACCGTCTCCGCCTCGACGTGATGAAGTTCCCACCAATGACCCTTCAACATCTCAACCTTTACCTACACCCGCACCTTCACCACCCAAACCCAATATCCCTTACCCTTCTCGCTTGGGCAAGAACAAAATGCTAAACAAGGAGGACGCTCAAGTGACTAGCTATATCAAGATGATTTCTCAAATGAACTTCAACATTAGCTTTCTTGAAGCACTTGTCCACATGCCCAAATTTGTTAAAGCATTTAAGGAATTGCTTAACAAGAAGGAGAAGCTGATTGAACTCGCCAACACACGCTTAAATGAAAACTGCTCTGCAGTTATTCTTAAAGAACTTCCGGAAAAACTTGGAGATCCCGGTCGTTTTGTGTTGCCTTGCGTGTTCAACAAAACTGAAGAATTTACTGCCCTTGCTGATCTCGGGGCTAGTATTAACTTGATGCCATTGAGTGTTTGGAAAACACTATCATTGCCCGACCTCACTCCAACAAAGATGACTCTTGAACTTGCAAATCGCACTCTCGCTTACCCCGTTGGTATAGCCGAAGACGTGTTTATCAAAGTTGGCACATTTACTTTCCCGGTCGATTTTGTCGTCGTTGATTATGAAATGGACCCTCGTATCCCTTTAATACTTGGTCGGCCATTCTTGAGAACCGGACGTGCTTTAGTAGATGTGGCCGAAGGTGAGTTAATTTTACGAGTCGGGGATGATGCAAAAGTTTTCAAAATGGGGAAGCTTACTAGTTTAACTTTTGGAGGCCGAGAATCAGTGAATATGATTAATGTGCTCGATGACTTTACCGTCTACGACAATCCTCTATTCGACTCTTGCATCGATAATCCACTTTTTAATGATGATGTGGATGATTCTCTCCCTACTTTGGACGCTTCTCCCATTTATGATTCTCCACCGGTCTTTGATGCTTATGATGATGATGATTCTAGCTCAGATTCGGATGATTTTGATGATTGTACTTCTGAGTATCCCGAGCTGCCCACATATGATGATTTTGATGAGGCTGATACTCTCTCGAGCGATTCTTCACACGATGAAGATCCTCCACCATCACTCGATCCTACTTTGGACGATTACTCATTTGAGGAAGATTTCTCTGAATTTCTCAACACTTACTTCCCTCATGAGAGTGATGCCCCTCCTTTGGACTTTGAAGATTATCGTCTTGATCCTACTTTGGATTTGAAGCACATTCTTTCAAAGGAGAAGAAACCGGTTGACACCGAAATCCGTTGCACGTATGATTTGACACCTCTTTGTCCCCCTTCTGAGGACGAGGTTGTGCTTCTTTGCGGATCTTCTTCACACTCGGCTGAGCCTGAGTGCTATTTTCCCCTGAAGGAAAAGGTGTTCGACCCCGGTATTGAAGTCTTTAAGCCATCTCAGTATCCACCTGATGAAATAAAAGGAAATATCTTTGGAACTTATGGAAATCTGCTTGCACCACTTCAACCTTGCTTCCACCATGCTCCATTGCTGCTTAAGGGAACCTTGCCTACTCTTCTTTGGCTTGCCTTGTTCGCCTTAAGCTCTTGCTTATTGATGGATGAAAACTATGTCTTCGATCCTAGTGGATATGTTTCATGCTTCTTCTGTTAATGATCAAGGTCGAGTCAGGCTCACGACTCGGTAAACAAAAACCAAGCGCTTCTTGGGAGGCAACCCATGCATCTATCTTTTCGCTTTCTTTACCATAAGTGTAGGGGGGACCCTTTGGATTGCTATTTCCTTTCCTCACTTCTTAATCAGGGATTCGAGCTTCAATGATCCACTCTTGATGATTCTTGACGACCCGTGATTCCGTGTTCTACTTCTTCCCGGTTCTATCCTAAACTCTTTTCGATTCACTATTTTATATTTTCTCAATATTACAATAGGAATCTCTTTAGTTGTCTTTTCCTTAGCGAGATTTAAACAACGTGCACAATGTCCTCAGTGTAGGGGAGTTTACTCCCACATGCTTAAACATTGAGGACAATGTTTATCTTAAGTGTAGGGGGGACTTCTATCGAAGTTAAGTGGCCTTTTCCTTGTTTTTGTCCTCATTTTAACCGGAAAATCAATTTTTCGACATTTTTCAAAATTTTTGATCTATTTTGGCCTATTAGTTTTTCCCTTGGTATAGTTATTTTCTTTTCTCATTAGAATAAATGTTTAATAAGTGGTTTTAATTTTCAAACGTTGTGAATCTTTTGACTCAATTCGAGTTTACTCTAGCTAGTATCCTTAACATGTTTAAGTCAAGTTTTGCTAGGCTTTTATATAGGGAGCTATAAAACGCGAAAGTCTTAACTCCCACGGGTTAAGAACAAGAACTTTTCGCAAGTTCCTATAATTGATCCTAGAGAGTCGTTTATCAAGGGAACTTTAAAACGCGATTTTTAAACTTGAAAAAGTCTAAGAATTTGCAAGATCCTATAGGCGACTCGAAAACCCAAAACTTTGATTTAATAGGCTAAGTATCCACGAGTCTCATTACTTGAGATTTTAAACTGTGGAGAACGAGAGATGATAGAGCCAATTATAAGTCGGTATTCTTTCGTGAATTTATGTGAGTTAATTATAAGCCTATTCTCCCTCCGCTTGCTTAATAAATTATCTGCTAATAAGTAAGGTTGTACGATTTGAAAAGTTACTTAGCTTCTAGCCCCAGATCGTTTAAAAGTTGCTCGGTAATGACGAGAGTTCATAGCCAAGGCATAACTTATGAAGCGGGGCGCGAAGATTGGCGAGTCCGAAAAGGCCCTAACAAGGCATGAGGGCTATGTTTTGTTGCTAAAGATCCAAAGTGATGTGAAGAATCATTTATCGAAAATCAATATGAAGGATCGAGACACACGACGTAAAGCAAAACTCCCCAAAAGTCATGGAGAAGTGTATCCGAAAAGACCCTAACAAGGTATGAGGATAAATAGATCCAAGTCATAAAAGGAGGCGGATCGTTGTATATCAAAGTCCAAAATAAGATTGGAGAAAAATGAAGAAGTCGTGGTCCAAGTATGAATCTCTCAAAACTTCAAGTGAAGAAATTCCAATTATGAAGAGAAGACCATTATTTCATGAACGTCTCTCAAGATTTGAAGTATGAAGTCGCTGCCAAATATCGGCCCGAGAAAGGTCTCAAATCGCGAACCAAGTTATGCCAAGATATGAACTTTCTGATATCCCGAGAAGCAGTTTTAAAAGATTTGGTCCTTTAGCTAACTATTGATTAAATCGTGCACTTTATTTTCAGACTAAATAACTATCGAAATAAGTCAAACAATGCATCTTCGTGATCATTCAAGACAAATAATAAAATATAAGAGATACACCTAGGAATAAGGGAGTCTAAGTGAGTAATTGGCCCACATGAGTTTGTGTTAGTCTACTAACTTATAATAACAATGATCTCGTTTTTAAGCTTGGTCTGGAGAAAGTGAAAAGTTGAGGATGATGATTATTCATGACATTTTCAAAACCCAAGGTATGCTTTTAATTTCTTTGCTTTGCATTTTTTTTTAATTTCCTATCTCTTTAATAAAGGCCAACGTGGATTGATTACGATGAAAAGTGTAATCTTGCTTTGTAACTAATGCATTGCATGAGGACATTGCAATGGTCAAGTGTAGGGGATTTGATAGGTGTGTAAACACCCATCTTTTCTACCACTTAACTACAATAATAACCGGACCAAAACGTGTATTTCATGTCTTTTATGTCGGAATTATGCGTGGTTTGTGTTTTTGTTGTGATTTAGGATGAAAAGGTGAAAAATGGATTAAACACGGACATTCACGGGCATTTATGGACTTTTATTGAAGAAAAGGATAAAAGACGAAGTCAAGAAGTCAAGAGTGCAAAAAGAACGGAAGTCCACGACCAATTCTGAAGATTTATCGAAGAAAAAGTCAAAAGACGGAAGTTTATCAAAAGCCGAAGAATTCAAGTCTAATTTATTGAAGAATTTAAAGACGAGTTCAAAAGAAATCCCGAAGTCAAAAGTCCCTTAAGTCCAAGTTTAAAGAAGATTAGAAGAAAAGGACTAATGACGCAATTAATGAAGATTAATAAAAGGAGGGACTTAAACTTGTAATTAAGAAGAAAGGAAAGAGGGGAGGAAGCTTCCTTAATCCTCCCCTATAAATAGATTAGATTAGTTATCATTTCACTCTTGTTGGCTAGATTGACAAACTAGTTCTTCCACCTTTATTTTATGCACTTTTATTTACTTGTCACTTTTAATTACATGTTTTGCACCTTAATTACCCTTTAATTCCAAGTAAGTTTTAATTTGTGTTCTTTAAATTCTTGTTTTTACCTTTCCTTATCATTTGATCAAGTTCTTTTTATCAATCTCATTCTACTTTTCTTTTCTTTTGATTCGATTTACATTTCGGATTAAGCAAGTTTTGCTTAATCCATTTGCTTATTTTGATTAAAGTTTCGTCCTTTTTATTTCCTCATCCGAAATAAGCCAAGAGATTGACAACCTAGTGTGCTTATTTGGTATTTTGTTTAAGTATTTTGGAAGTTTTCTTTAAAAAGTTTTGATTTTATTGTTTTGATTTCATTTAAGTTTCGTGTTTTAAAGTTTGAAAGACTTTAACTTTCTAGCTTATTGTTTCGTTTTGATTTTATTTCATTTAAGTTTTTTTTGTCACGGCTTATTAGAAGTAGCTTATTTAGAATTGTGCTTATTACGAATTTGGTACTCCATCGGAAAGCTAGGGTTTTCCACATTGCGACGGTTGCAACTCCACATTCCGATAGTGACAGTGTTGGGACAAAGGGTTTTGCATTCCGATCCGGGATTGCGATAGGTGGAACTTTTCCTCATTCCGATCTGGGGATTGCGATCGCATATTGCGATCGCTCTTTCCGACGGCTCTTGAGGCTTGTTAAGTCGAAGTGCTGCCCAATTTTCCGTAGCCTCATTCCGATCTGGACCTCATTCCGATAGGTACATTCCGACAGGTTACATCTTGGTATTCCGATAGCATACATTTCGATCTGGACTGCATTGCGATCTGAGGTTGTTAGGTTATTCCGATCTGAAAAGGTGACATATTCCGATCTGGGTTTCTTCAACATTCCGATAGGTGGTGTGTTCATTCCGATGGTAGGTTGATCGGAATATATTCCGATCTGGTTTAACTTTTATGTTTTGTCTTGTTTAATTTTTAGTTTATGTTTTAATACTTGTCTAATTTTAATTTTCCGTCACGCTTTTATTTTTAGTCATTTAATTATTTTACTTTTTCAAGTTTTTAAATATTGCACACTTTTGTTTAATTAGATTTAGATTTATATACTTGCTCTTTACTTTAACGACATTTACTTTTAAGTCTTTGCACATTTAAATTTAAAAACAACCAAAATTATTTGTTTCCACCAAAATAAAACTGAGTCACATAGAAAACCTAGATCAATTCGATTAGACAGGAACACAACGAACTTAATGATAGTTTTTACTTAGGTAAAACCCAGTTATCAGGTTGTGCTTCACATCACTGGGTCCATGATGAGTTTGTCTTCATGATGAGTTGACCCGGTTTCTGCCTAAGTTGTATGGAGGGCTTCTTTCTTTAGACCCTTTATCCTTACATTTCTTTTTCATTCTTCAACCCCTTCAATGCTTACCAAGACATCATTAATAGCACCTTGTTGTGATTGTTCCAGTGCTATCATCAGTACTTAGTCGGCATTCTGCTACGTTCACATTCTACTCTATCTTTCCTAAGGACTTATAATAATCTATTGGATTGTCCCTGGGAAGATCCCTCCGGTTCTGGTTGGATCATAGGACTTAAACCTAACCACCCTTTTGACACCAATAACGTCGTGAATTAAAGATGTTGTGGGTATTTGATCGTAACCATGAAAACCACTTTAAATTCTAACAAAGTGTTTGAAAAACATTTAACACCTTGCTAGTTTTGTCGTTTCAGAAAAACTCCCCCTTCACATGTGCATCGATAATCGAAAGTGTTTCGCTCATGTGGGTAAGAGTTAAAGTGCTTGAGTCTTATAGATCACATTTTAATCACATTTTCTCCCCCTATCTCTAATATATAAAATCTTTTGATATTAGAGATACCAAATTTGATTAAAATATATTTTGAAAAATAGTCTTTAAAATCTTCGGGAGAAAGATGTGTTAATCTTTTGCATGAAGTTGAATTGCTCCCACTCAAAAGTTGATCCAATGGAATTGTCATTACGAGGATTTGATCCACATTAAACTTTTGAGGATAGGAGTTGTTGAACACACAATTTTTGAAAGATTTTGAATATCATTGAGAAATTCTTGAAAAAATTGTGTTCAACGCTTTTTGAAAAATCAATTCTTTTTGACGAAAAGGTTTTTCTAAAGCATAAACTTGAGTTCATAGACTTTGAATGTCTTGACGAATCCACTCAAGTGTAAGAAGATTTAACTTCTTTTGCTAAGGGTAAGAGTACAAAAGCGTACACTCCCCCATGAATGTAGATCCGGGTTGCAATCTGAAAGTGATTACAAGCCATTGTGTTGAGCTTAAAACGTTGAATGTTTTGTGACAAGCTCAACCCAAGATAGATTGCTCTACCCGTTGTTGGGAGTATTGTCCAAAATAGACAATTTCCTTTTGAAAAGATAGAAATGACATGTTTTGAAAAATATTTACAACTTTCATTCGAGCTTTATGTACGCACCCGTGTCGTTATTGAGCGACATTTCTAGGTACGTCCATATTATCGATACTGAAAGACATGTCGAGAAGAATATTTTTGGATTATCAAAGATTTTTTAATTTTGTATTTTGCTTTTTGATTAATATTTACAGGTAGATGTTTGATAGATGAATCAAGCAGGCTTCTTTGCCAGAACCTCCAGTTCTGCTGGAGTCAAACATCTCATACCAATTTGCCTAACTAGATACGCAAACCTCTCTTTCGAAAGAGCTTTTGTAAACAAGTCAGCTAATTGGTAATCAGTTCCAACAAAGTATAATTTAACAATACCTCTTTCAACTTGTTCCTTAATGAAGTGATATCGGACATCAATGTGCTTCGTGCGGGAATGTTGTACCGGATCGCAGGAGATGGCTATGGCAGACTTTGAGTCACAGTACATAGGTACTTTATCAAAGTGGAAGCCATAATCCGTGAGTTGTGTCCTCATCCAAAGAACTTGAGCACAACACGCAGATAGAGACACATACTCCGCTTCGGCTGATGAAAGTGACGTGCAATCCTGCTTCTTGGAAGACCATCCCACAAGCTTGTCTTGACCTAGAAATTGTGCACCACCAGAAGTACTTTTACGTGTATCAAGACACCCTGCATGATCAGAATCTGAATAGGCCGTTAGAAAGAAACCGGTTTCCCTCGGATACCAGAGTCCCATGTGAATGGTATTCTTAAGGTACCGAAAGATCCGTTTAACCTCCTTGAGGTGCTTTTCAGTGGGTCGTGCTTGATATCGTGCACAATAGCATGTAGCATGATGTATATCAGGTCTGCTTGCTGTCAAGTACATGAGGGACCCGATCATGGAACGATATCTCGTTTGATCTATGGGTAATCCCTCCAAATCAGCATCTAGGGATGTGGTTGATAATGGTGTCCCAACGGGGTCACATGATGTCATACCATGCTTTTTGATTATCTCTTGACAATACTTAGCTTGGTTAATAAAGATACCACTTGGGGATTGGTGAACTTGAATTCCTAGAAAGAATTTTAGTTCGTCCATCATAGACATTTCAAATCTGCTGTGCATTACTTTTTCAAACCATTTTGAAAGTTTTGGGTTTGTAGACCCGAAAATAATGTCATCAACATAAATTTGCACAAGCAAAATGTCATCCTCATATTTATAAGTGAACAAAGTTAAATCAATGGAACCTTTTGAGAAACCTTTGGAGATCAGAAATTTCGAGAGCTCGTCGTACCACGCCCTTGGAGCTTGCTTGAGTCCATAAAGTGCTTTGTGGAGACGATACACCTTGTCAGGATAATGAGGATTGACGAATCCTTCCGGCTGCGTGACATAAACTTCTTCCTTCAAAGGACCGTTAAGAAACGCCGTCTTTACGTCCATTTGATAAACGATGAATCCCTTATGTGCAGCATAAGCAAGGAAAATCCTGACCGCTTCCATTCGAGCTACTGGTGAAAATGATTCTTCGAAATCAATACCCTCTTTCTGTCCATACCCTTTAGCCACTAGCCTAGATTTATTCTTGATGATCGTGTTTTCTTCATCCATCTTGTTTTTCCAGATCCATCGAAGATTTAATGGTGTTACATCGTATGGTCTGTCAACAAGTTCCCAGACTTTAAGTCTTTCAAATTGTTGAAGTTCATCCGTCATCGATTCAATCCAAGCATGATCAGCTAATGTTTCTTTGATGTTTTTCGGTTCAGCTGAACTCACGGCGAGTGCGAACATACAAACATCAGCATCGGTGTTAAGCTGTCGTCTTGTGCGAACGGGCTGTGAAGGGTTTCCAATGACATGAACCAAAGGATGATCTCGGGTCCAATGATGTGTTGAAGGATGTCGTTGATAGAAAGTATGCATATTTGACGGATCAACATGACGAGTAGAATACTCTCCAGTTTCGTGTACCGGTGTACCGAATGGGTTGATAAATTCGTCTTCGTCAGATAATGCATTGTCTGCTTGATTTGTGTTCTCTGGAGCAATGACAGTAGTTGTGGATGTTGTAGGATCGATTGTTGAAGTGATATTCTGAGGAGGTGAATCTGCAGCAACCCGTGTTGAAGTAGATGAAGTTGTATCCAGTTGTTGACGATGATTGGTATCATCATTCTTATCATGAGTGACAGCGGAAGACTTCGATACAACTTGTTTCTCCCCCGTGAAATATTCATCATACATTGGTCCATATAACATTTCCAACTCTTCAATTGTCGTGTCGACTGTCATATCAGCTCTAGGAACATTTTCTGGAACCAGCGTTGAACTTGACGATTCATTGCTGTGGTCTTGAGTTTCGAGTTCCGTGCGGTTGTGAACGGAAGTCGTTTGTCGTTGTGGGCCGGGACTTAAACTGTTTTGTTCAAGTGCCATTTCTTGAGATTCATCAAATCGGATGTGAATTGTCTCGACAATCAATTTTGTTCTTTTGTTGAACACTCTATATCCCTTAGACTGAGTTGCATATCCCACAAGAATACATGCATCACCTTTTTCTTTCATCTTATCCAAATTTTCACCATCTCGTATAATGTAACAAGTACATCCAAAAACATGAAGGTGTTTGAGTGAAGGTATTCGATCATGAATTATGTGATATGGTGTCTTTTCGTGTCTTGGGATAATTAAGGAGCGGTTTTGTGTGTAGCATGCGGTTGACACGGCTTCGGCCCAAAAGTATAGTGGAAGTTTTGAAGCGGATAATAATGTTCGAGCAGCTTCAACCAAAGTACGGTTTCGTCTTTCAACAACGCCGTTTTGTTCGGGTGTTCGAGCAATAGATGTTTCATGTTCAATCCCTTCGGCTTCAAAATACTTTCTCAGTGTTGAATTCAAAAATTCTGTACCTTTGTCAGTACGAACCACTTTAACTTGAGCCTGAAGACCACATTGTATCAATTTAAGGAAGCTGATAAGAACTTCAGGTGTTTCATCCTTGGACCTCAAGAAGTGAGTCCATGTGTACCTTGAGTAATCATCGACAATTACCAGAATATATTTCTTTCTATTGATACTCTGCACACGCATGGGACCACACAGATCCATGTGAAGAAGATCTAACCGTCCTTTAGAGCTTGGTGTGGTCTTTGTTTTGAAGCTACTTCGTTTAGCTTTACAAAGTTCACAAGAAGAACAAAGATGATCTTTGATGAATTTCAAACTTGGAAGGCCTCTCACAATATCTTTCTTGGAAAGCAAGTTGATGGTATCAAAGTTGAGATGAGAAAGACGTTGATGCCATAACCATGCCTGAGTCGTTGAAGCTTTTGCCATGAAGCAAATTGGAGTTGATGAAGTTGTGTCTTGAAGTGAAATTGTGTAAAGATCAGTACCCCGTGTACCGGTAAGTAAGTCATTCCCATCATAATCACGAACAAAACATGTCTTCTTTCTGAAAGCAACTTCCAAATCCGCATCACAGAATTGACCAACCGAGAAAAGATTGTGATTGAGCCCTTCGACGTAGTATACCCTTTTAATCGTGATATTCCCCTGAACCAAATCTCCATATCCTAGGATCGGTGCAAATTGATCATTTCCGAATCAGACCGTACCCAGGAACTTCTCCACGAAGTTAATTAGAAGCTTGAGATTCCCCGTCATGTGCTTCGTGCATCCGGAGTCCATTATGAAGAGAATTATTTGTATCACCTGCAGAAGAGTTAGAACACGATGGAGCATTTGCTAAATTGGATACCACAGTAGTTGTGATAGTAGAATCATTAGTGTCCTTATCAACATTTAAAGGCAAACTAACACTCGTTTTCACATTTTCTATCCTAACTTTAGGCATCCATTTATATCCGGGAGGACATTGATTAGCAAACCACCATTTCCAAGACTTACTGGCAGACTCATATAATTCCTTAATTTTGCTTCTAGGATTCTTAGTGGTGGAGTCTGATGCATTACTTTTCTTAGTGGGGGTTGCACCAGAATGGTTCACTTTGCGTTTGGGTTTACTAGCTCTAATAGGCATTGCAACTTGCTTCTTAGTTCTAGTATCTACGCCTTTGACTTTATTTATAGCACACATAGAATGATTAGCATTAGCACACTTGCCACATTTGACACAAACAAATTTCACATTCATAGCATTCAAATCATTCACAGCATTCAAATCGTCATTACACGCGATTACAGACTTTTTATTCTTAAAAACGTTCAAATTCCTAGGGTGTTCTTCTACTTCCTACATCTCCCCTTGATTCTTGTGTTTCCAGACCTTATCATTCACTTGAGTGCGCTTAAGCTGAGGCCGGCTAACACTAGTAGTGGAGACTATTCCTGTAGTAGAAGACACACGAATATTAGTGTTTCTAGAAGTCTGAGGCGAGTGAGTATCTTTGTTTGTGGGCTTCGTGGACATTCTATACATCCCTGGTTTAATCACATTATTGTGCTTAACGCTTGGTGCTATAGGATTCCTTATAGGTTGAGCTTGTGGTAACCTTTCCTTTCCATCCATCTTGGGGGCAAACACAGGTTTTGCAAACGAGGAATTAGATAAAGCAGATGGTTTTCCCAAGATAGAGGATCTATTCTCTTTAGAGGCATTGGGTTGTCTAACAACATTTTTCTTAATGCTAGGTTCCACAATTTTTCCACCCATTTTAGCAATGAGTTTCTGCAACTCTGCTATCGCTCTGTCCCTGTCTTGTAACTGAGCTTTCAACCCTTTAATTTCCAAATTCTGTTCATTCATTTCTCGAAATGTTTGGGAAAGTTTTTCTTGCAATTTATTATCGTGTGGAAAACTACCAACGTCTTTTTGCAAAGCAAGTTCAAGAGAATGACAATGTTTTTGAAGGAAATCAGTTTTGTGTTTAAGTAACTCAAAAGCCTTTTTATCAACATTTTCTTTACGTTTCGAAAGCTCAATTTCAAGACGTTCACATTCTTTGCTTTTATCAAGATATTGGCATGCAACTTCAGAATATTCATCAATATCAGCACAAGATGTAAAATAAGCACACATAACATCGTTAGAAACACATTCTTGCAATAGTAAATCATATTCATCTGAAAAATCAGTCTTCTCCATTTGAAGATCTTCAATGTGTTTCTCAAGAGATTCAACATATTTTAAATCATCATACATTTCAGTCTGAATGAACTCCTCAAGTTGAAGAACAGTTTCTTTAATCAATGCCGTGTTTGGAATTAAGAGTTCTTTGACAAGCAAGGTAATATCGTGAGGAATCGGACGTGTCCACTCAGCATTTTCACATTTTGCCCAGTCTCTTTCAACAATAGATTTAACATTATCTATGTGGTGTTTAAGAATACCTAATGTTTTCCTACTCTTGCTTTTAGATTCATCTAGAGGGAGGTAGTTTATGTATTTGTAAACATTAGATTTCTTAGGGGCAAATGCTTTCTTCCATTGAATTCTCTTTTGTTTGCATTCTAAGAACACTTCCTCACGAGTTTTCTGAGTTTGTTTGTTGAACAGGCCATAAAGACTATTCTCATAAGCATAATTATAAGGTTTCACAAACTCCTTATTAACAAGTGGTTGACTATCAGCATCCCAAAGGGCAGTCTCTTCACTATTGGAACTAACAGGCATGCAATCAAGATCTGTCCTTTCAGTCTCATCAAGATAAAGATGCGGGTTCGCAGCTTGAGCTTTGGCAAGGTACTCAGGACTTGCAAAGCTAGCTTGACCCTTAAACATCGAAGGAGGTGCTAGCATTCTCACAGATTGTATAGAATCATGCGTTTTATAAACGACGTTCTTCAAAAATTCGACTTGTGCTTCTAATTTCGTTACCTTTTCAGTTTCTTTATCATATCTACTTTTGAAGTCCTGTTTTAACGCATCAACCTCTTGGTTCTTATCCTCAAGAATTTTAGCAGAATCAGTAGTGGTCATAGAGAGCTTTTGTTCAAGTTCATTAACTTAGGTATTGGCAAGGTACGTTTTTTGACGTTCATCCATTAAGAAAACATTATATTGACGCTTCTCTTTAGCTAATAACTCAAGAGTTGTATTATATTTGTTTTCAAAATCGTCCTTTTGACTTTTTAACGCACTTCCCTTGTACCCCTCAAGCTCTTTGGTTTTCTGAATGAGCTCATCTCTATAGCTTTCAGTCATCTCAGTAGATTTGATAAGAGCAGCTTTACATTCTTCAAAACTTTGAGTGAGCGTAGCGTTTGCCTTCTTTAATTGCTTTTGACTCTTTTTATTTTCAGTGACATCTTTTTGTAAAGTAGCAATTAAATTAGCAAGCGCAATACGTTCCTCTTCATCATATTCATTTGCATGTTGATCATCCTCAGACTCATTATTGCACATGTCTGATGAATCGGGTGTGGTATTGCTATCAACCGTTTCCATCATACACGTGTCATTAATGGCATTGGGTAGATCACTATGCTCAGGAATATCACCAAACACATTATATTCATCAGTAGTGTGTACCTTATCGATTGGCTCAGTGTCAAAGATAGGGCCATTGTCATCTTCAGTGACTTTGAGAACTTCTTCAACCTTTGCCATGTACGAGTAATGTGCATCAAGCTCTTGATCAGAATCTTCATCATCAGTATCATCAAGCATGGCTCCTTCCTCAGCTGACAATTTAACCCCTGCTTCCATCTTTTTACATAGCAACATCTTTTCCTTGTGATAGCTGGAGTCTCTAACCCTTTTCGGCTTCCTGCATTCCTTTGCCATATGCCCAAAACCTTGGCAATTAAAACATTGAATCCCGCTTTGCTGAACCACTTGACTTCCAACCGTTTCCCTATTCCCAGTAGCAGCAGCAATCCTCTGAGTATCATACTTTGCAGTTTGTCGATCATATCTTGCAGAACCCTCAACATGCGTTGGATTATGTCGATCATACCTAGAAGGACTTTCACCACGTCGACGTGTGTCATACCTTGGAGGACTCTCAACATATCGGTTCTTTGTGTTAGATGATGTGCGAAGATTGTTATTGGTGGGTTTGTAGATTTTCTTGTAAGTCTTCATTATGTAAGCAATTTGTTGTTTCATCTCTCGGTTCTTTTGAGCTTGGTCTTCATCACTATCTTCTTTAGATGATGACTCAGATGGTGGTGATGGTGCTCTTGGCGCTTTACCTCGAGATTTTGTGGAAGATGAAGACTTAGATGATGTGGAATATCGTGGTGAAGATGATGTATTGGAGTATGGCTTAGGAGCACGATAGTGAGGATCTTGAACATGTTGAGTGGTAGTCACTAAAGCAAGTGGATTAGCCGTCTTGGCAACACGTTCAGCTCGAATCTCATTTGCTTCATTCTGAAATTGCTTCAAGATGTCAAAGAGTCGATGATATGAGACCTCGTCTAACTTTTCTTGTTGTTTCACCAAAGTGACGAACCGTGTCCACTCGGGTTGAAGTTGTTGAAGAAATTGGACATTGACTTGCATGGTGGAGACTTGCAGATTATTTCTTGTCATGTCATTCATCATCTTATAAAACCTGGAGTAGTAAGAGTCAATTGATTCTCCATCCCTTGAAGTAAACTTGCCAAAATTCCAAAACAAGTTTGTTTTGACATCTTGTTTGTTGAGTGATTCTCCTTGTTGCAAACGTTCAATAGCAGTCCACATTTCATGTGCTGTCGGGCATGCATCAACCGTGGAGTAAATATCATCTCCAATCCCACTTAAAACCATATAGATGGCTTCCTTCTCCGCATCATGCCAAGCACAATTTTCAGGTGTGAGATCAGCTCTTGTTTCATCACGTTCACTTGCAGGTATTGGATCAGTAGTATCTGTGGCTGCTCTTGGAGGAACTGAGATCTTCTTAAATATATATGGTCCATGAGTAATACATTTCCTCAAGGCATCACCATTAGGTCTTGTATCAAGATATCGTATGAAACGTGATTGCCATTGAGCATACCGACCAGATACAAGCATTGGTGGTCTCTCTTTGTTACCCGCCACCATTATGTTGTTGTTCGTCACACGATATTCGGCAGTAGAATCCATCTCAAAATTCTCTGAAATGATGAAGTGAATATGGATCTTAAGTAGATTTGTTGTGATTGTTGTTGTGGTTTAAATTCCGAAAATTGCAATTTTTCTCCAGGCCGACAATAAATTCTCCAGTCCGACAAAAACGGTAGACCAAAAAATTTTGTATCGCCAAATTTTGAAATTGAGCTAGAAATGTCCTAAAACTAGTAAGGAAAAAATTTGAATTTACTTGACGGAAAAATTTTTAACTCTTTTTTTATTTTCTTTTTATTATTTTTTTTTAATCTTCGTGTAAACGATATTCCGAAACTAGTCTAGATGGTGGCTAAGTCTAAAAAATACTCAAACAAAATTTAGCAAAACACATCATCGGAATGTCCCCTAATCGAAATGTCTAATCGGAATCCCAATCGGAATGTCTAATCGGAATTCAATCGGAATGGCTAATCGGAATCCCAATCGGAATGTCTAATCGGAATATCTTCGTCGGAATACCCAATCGGAATGATGATCGGAAAGACCTTGTCGAAATACCAAATCGGAATGATGATCGGAAAGACTGGTCGGAATACCAAATCGGAATGTCTGATCGGAAAGGCTGGTCGGAATACCAAATCGGAATGTCTGATCGGAAAGGCTGGTCGGAATACCAAATCGGAATGACTGATCGGAATGATAAAACCCTTTTCCGATTGCACTGATCGGAATATATCCCCCTTTTCTCGGACAAAACTCAACCAATACGTGATTTTAAGCCAAAAAATGATCAAAACACCCAAAAATTTTGTGTTTTTAGCAAAAGTAAATATACCAAATCACTACTACAACTATGTAGAAGATGTAGATGAAGAAGTAGAGCACGAAAAACACAAAAAGAATTTGAATCCGAGATAATTTATGGATTAAATCATTCGAATCAAAATATAATAACAACAATGAATCACAAATCTACCCCATGGCGATTGATACCAAATGTTGTCCCAAATATTTGTGATTGATTAAGCAATGAATAAAGAAAGAAAATAGATGAAGAAGAGATGAATTCCTAGAGAGAGAAAGTAGTGAGAGAAAGTAGAGAGGAGATGATTAACTTGGTGAGATTAGATTAAGAAAAGAAGTTGTTACAAATGACCATCCACCCTCCTAACATGCTAGGAGGGTAGTATATATAGTCCACCCACATGCGGGCTTTAATGGACTATATATTGGGCCGGGCTTGTCTTTTGGACTTTAATTAGTTTAAATCCAAGCCCGTGAATCACGACTAAATAACTACTTATTACAACGTTCTAATAAATATTACAATAGAAACCTATGACCGAACATTCTTGTTTGACTCAATATTTTGAGGCTAACAAAAACATGTACATTTCATCATAAAATATCAGAGTTTTATATGCTGAAATATTTATTATTTCATCATGATTTATAACACTTATTTACCAAAAATACAGAAAAATCTTCTGATGGTTCTTATATAAATCCAAAGTTAAATTATACACATAAATCTCCAAGCTGCGATAATATCCTACAGGCTTCCATCCAAGCAAAGCTAAGTAATAATACCTGAGATTAAACATATAAAATCATCAACATAAAGTTGAGTGATATTCATAGGTTTAGCAGTAAAGGTGTGGAACACAAGCATTCATTTGTAACAAGAAATAGGGGAAATGGTTATGTACAGTAACCATTGTCCGAAACCATTATTATTGTTGTTCAGTTCATGAACCGAAGCTTAACTAAATGTAAGTTCCTCTAGGGAGTATTCAGCCTAAATACTCAAGTATAAACAAATATTAGTGTGTCAAGGTAATCGGGACGGGGATTGTCAATCCCAATGGATCCACCCACAACATTCGCGCTTAGTACTAGAAATTAACGGTTCATGATCAGGAGAGGAAACTTAAGGCTGTAGACTAAAAGCAACAATAATAATGAAAGTCTGGAAAGCATAAAAGTTCTAGATAGCATACAAGTTCTGGATAACATACAATTTTTAAATGGTTGTGTTCCACCATGTAAAATCTCACCCCGTGTTTAGAAACCATGTACAAGTAAAAAGGGGCTATGAACTCGCCTTAGCCACGAGGTAAGTGAATCACGGTACTCAAAAGCTGAGTAGAAACAATTGTAGTGAGACGATCACCGACGATACGGATGCCCGAGAAAACACGAAGACCGCAACCTATCAAAATAAGGCGCGTGTTAAGACTCGAACTCAAGTATCGATATATACCAAGTATAATAAGACTTTAAATATTTTCAAAGTATTCATATTTCAAAACCAGTGACACGAACCAAATGAATCCATGTTAACCCATTTATCCAACACTACCCGTTTAAACACTTGTACACCTGAAATTGACCCGTCATAACAAGCCAAGTCAAACTATCCCTTTACCTAACTCAGACCAGTAGCTAAGTCATTTAGATAATAAATAAACACTTGAGTAAGTATCATGTCCAATGTGAATACTCATACTCATGTCACACGAGCATTGAACTATGTGTCCAAAATACCAATCAGCAAGTACACTCCGAATGTACACATCGATCTACCCTATCTAGACTTGTCCGATTTAGATGAAATTTGGTGTCAAGGTCAATTATAACCTGTACAAGACCCTGCCAAAATTTGAGCCAAATTTCATACTTTAAAACCCATCAGCTCGACACTTTACTCGACTCTAAAATTTGGGACAGAATGTGTACTTGTTTCATAAAACCATTTATACCACTTTAAAAGTATTATCTTGCCAATACGCCTTTTAAACTCACTACTAGACTCATCAAATTAAGTTTATAAACTTTGAAAACCAGTAGTATCCATTATCTAACCATGCCTAAAGTCCCCGAGAGTCGACCCAAAATCAGCCACAATTTCGAATTATGCCGATTTGCGTCTCCCGGTACACGAATACTAAGACTAGCATAACTACTGATCCGTAATGAGTTAGAAGCTCTATCTTATATCAAATAAAAGCTTGAGAAATTATCTACAACAATATCAAATCATCCCAGTCTATAGTCAAACTTAAACCCACGAAAACAGCCCTTAACTTACTGCCTAAAATCACCTCATCAAAACTCACATAAAATCATCATTTTGACCCAAATCCACCATGATCCATACCTCTGATATTACTCTAGTATCAAACCAATCAACCAAACATTCCTAATACACTTGCATGACAATTTAAAAAAAAATCAAAGATCAAAACTAAACCTTTTTAACATGAAAACATGAAGGTCATAGCATAAACAACACATGCAATATGATCAAAACCCTCACAACCATAAAAAATCATAAAGTCTTGAAACTTGATGCATGTATATGATTTTTGTATCATTAGAATCACTATTGAATTTTAAGATATGGTCTAATTTTAGTTTTAATGGATTCAAGTTAAAAATTGGTGATTAAGGGGTGTTTGTTGTGGTGATGGTGACGGAAAGAAAGATGGGGGGGGGAGGGATATGACCATTTTTTTATAAAAATTTGTGTGTGTACAGTTTTGTTAAAAAAAAATGAGTATATATATGTGGTAGGTGTAGGGACCAATATTTCCAAGTTTGAAACCTTTGGACTAATAAGAAATAGATAGTTTAAAGGGTAGAAAATGACTATTAGTAAATCTTGAAAATATTTACGGGGCTCAGGTTTCATAAAAATACTTTTCAAAAGTTACAATGCATCATGAATATGATAATATAATTTCCCGACGCGACTTAATACGTAATTGAAACAAAATCGTCGAAAATATTAATTATCGAAACAATCAATAATGAAATGTAAAATCTTGGGCATCCGTCGGTATCGCGATCACTATGAATTCTCGTTGTTCATTGATTTTGAGTAATCTCGTTGTAAAACGCACACGGGTGATTTTAAGTCAAAAACTTTGATTTAAATAAATATGGAAAAATAAAATAAAATAAAATATTTATAATTCCATATAAAGTATTGTCAATGATCAGAAAATACTTAAAAAGTATAAATTATTAAAATTATCATGATCTCAGGATTTACATATAAGAATACAAGAAAATGTAATACGTTGGAAAATTCAAGAAACACGAATAAAAGAATAAAATAATACTGGGAAAGTACGGATTCTTACAGTCTTCCCCCTAAAGGAACTCTGGTCCATCAGAGTTCTCCTGGAAACAGTAAAAGATGCAACAAGAGGAGGTACAAAATGTAGAACAAATTCATTGCTTTCCAGGTAATTTCTGCACCACAGCGTACCTTCACAATTAGAATTCACTACGCTTCAGTTTCTTAGCTCTTTTTCGAATAAATTTTCAAACTCGGATTAGAATAATGACCTTTCAATAGAGAGAATTATCAGGAGATAGAATGAACACAAGAAACGCTTAAATGGATAAAGTGCGCTAAAATGAATCAAGATTGTTAATCAACAAGGAATTGCAAATCGCGCAAGCTGTAAAGCATGACAATCTTAGAACGTAACAATCTAGTTACAAGAGAAATAGAAGGGAAAAGTGATTTACATATGATCATTTTAAAATACAAGCTGTCACAATCAGTTGTCTAGGATTTTGGTATTACTTTAAAACTCAGTTTAAATATTTCCTTGATTAAAAGAAAATTTTACAAGGTATAGTAATTTAAAATCAAACAATCTATATTTAGTGAGTAAGTTGTTGCTGTATCTTTTTCTTGATCAGGATTTTCAAAGCAAAAGTAGAACAGTTCAAAATAGTTATCCTGATCGCCTTAAGAATTTTTGGATGACTGTATGAAATTATCGTTAAAAACTCAGGTTTATCGTTAGCATTAGAGAAAATCAGGTTTTCCAAGTTATTTAGAATCACTGTTAGAAATTATAAATTAATTTAATAATTTTATTATATTGAAAGTAAAGTATGATAAATTCAATTACTTTAAAAGATACAATTTGACATCCTTTTTTTTAAACACTAGTTATAAATTTCCTAAAGAGGATGTACACATCTGATATTAAACTTGAAACTGGTATTTTGGCAAATTAAACATTTGATAAAATGTGTAGAACGTTCTTAACAATTTGTAACAAAATTTCAGAAAGTGACAAAATAGCAAGCGATTATGAAACGAATAATAATCAATAATAAGTATACGAGTAATAGCACGAGGGAATAAAACGAAATTCATACCAATTTCTTAACGAACATGATAGAATAAATGCATCGATGATAAGGACAATAAGAACAAATGATTATGGCAAGTCATCACTTCTTGAGTGCAGTTGGTGTCACCAACAACGGCTTATTAAGTTCTTGATGGTTGATACATGATCAAAAGAGAAAATGTGATACCCCGGGTAGGGTCAAAATATGCGGAAATATCCACGGAGATGTCACAAGGGTGGATCGATAGCATATAGTCCATAGAGCATAAGATAAAGAGTTATTCAAATCAGGTTACATGTCTATTAAACAAATAAATAAAAATTATCTTTAACATGTCATAATTAGATTGTTCATTTTCCCCAAATAGAACCCTTGACGATTCCTATGATGCAGATTACATAGATGCTTGAGTCCATGCACATATCTCGTTCTAACTTCATTTCCCTGAGATGAACATGCTTAGAGGGTCAACATAAAGTTGGTGAATTTACAGGTTTTAACATTAATTAGTTTGGACATACATTAATCATAGAAGTAACAATGCACAAAGCATTCTTACTAAAAAGTAGATTACATTTGCTATTACTCGAAACTGAAGCTTAACCTTCCACAGTCCTCAACAGATGAGGACGTAGTGTCTTACAAAAAGACACCCAAACCCAGTTCCAACATGGTATACATCTGTTGTCCCAACCAAGGCACAGTGAGCACGACTCACCCAGATGGGGATGGTCAATCCCTAGTAGATCTATTTGTTGGGAATAAAATATGGGTCAGTTCACTAGACGCTGATAAGAAGAATGTCAACGCTGATAGGATGACATTGGACGCTGACAGCCAAGCGTTGACATTGAAGAAGTCAACGCTGACAGCCTTGAAGATTGACATTGATGGAATATCTTCATACGTATCTTTTGTTTATTTGTTTCTTTATTTATGTATGGTAAAGATAAGTACAACATTGTATTTTCTATTATTATCTTTACCTAGAATAGTTGATTCGTAGCTTATTGTACAAGACTTCTTGTTCTATAAAAGAAGGTCTTTTAGGTTAAAGTCATATATAAGTTTTCATAAGTCGCAAGTTAAACTCTTTCATTGTAATCAAGCACGATCATTCTAATACAAGTGAAAGTTTGTTTAACATCTTTGTGTTTTAGATCAAGTGTTAATTCCGCATAACACTTTGTTACTTTATTCATAAGCAAAGGTTTCTCTACGTGTAGTACTTGATCTAATCTCGTATACACAAAGCTTAATCGATCTAAGTTTGGGATCAACAAGTGGTATCAGAGCTTGTTGAGAAACTTTTGATCTTTAAGTAACGCAAGAACCCTAAAACACCAAAAACCCTAAAAACCCTAAAAATTCTCAAATCCTAAAAACATCATGTCTGGCACAGATCAACCTGCTTCTTTGCTACAAAACAATTCCTCAAACCCTAGTATCAAAATTCCTATGTTTGATGCCAGGAACTTTGAGCTTTGGAAGTCCAATTTTGAGCAATATATAGCTATTCATGACTACACTCTTTGGGAGATTGTCGAATATGGGAACACATTCGACAAAGCAGCAAAGATTGCTGCTGCTATTGCCACAAGGACAGCTGTTCCTAATTGTCCTGAAGCTGATAAGGTGGAAAAGCCTGGAGATGGGAGAGCTGTAGCTGTTGAAGATATAGCCAAGAAGAGGGTGGACATGAAAATCTTGAACATCTTGAAACATGCCCTAGGTCATGAGAATCAGCACAAGTACAAACGTTTTGAGTCTGCAAAAGAGCTTTGGGAAGCTCTTGAAGTAGCACATGGTGGCAATGCTGACACAAAAGAAGAAAAGAAGAAGCAACTCTTGCATGAGTATGCTGTCTTTAAAGCTCAACCCAATGAAAATCTCAGCAGTGTGAGAAGTAGACTTCTTGACATCACAAGTCAACTTTCCTTCATGGGAACACAGATTGATGACCCTGAATTGAATGCTACTTTTCTCAAAAGCCTTGGTGATGTATGGAAGATTGAGACAAGATCCATTCTTGTCAATAATACCCACAAGACTTCCAGGTTTGATGACATCTTCAACAAACTAAGACTGTTGGAGAATGAATGGCAATTGGATAGTGATAATAAATCTTCCAGCAGCAACATGGCCTTCTTCTCACAAAGTGAAGGCCAATTTGATTCCATGAACTTCTATGGACATCCAGCCACTGGATCTCAATGTGTCAACGCTGGATCTCAGCCTGTCAGCGCTGGATCATATCCTGTCAACGCTTTGTACTCAAGCGCTGACACATACAATCATGGCGCTGATAGAATTAAACCTGCTGGTTTTGATCTAGATACTGTGTGTGCATTCATTGCTTCTTTGCCCAGTGATTCAAGGATTACATATGAAGATCTTGAGCAGATAAGTGATGAACAATTGGAAGAGATGGATATCAAGTGGACTATGGCTCTTGTAAGTTTAAGAGCAAACAGGTTCAATAAAAGGTTCAAGAAGAAGATGACCTTTAATGCTAAGGATGTTGCTGGATTTGACAAGTCAAAGGTTGAGTGCTACAACTGTCATAGGATGGGGCACTTTATGAGGGAATGTAGATCTCCAAGAAGATCTGATGCTGGGAAGCCCTCAAGCCAAATGGTTAAGAGCCCAGATCCCAAGGCCATGGTTGCTGTTCAACAAATTGATGGAGTTGGAGAATGGGACTGGAGCTGGATGGCTAAGAATGAGGAAGAGGACAGAGCTTTGGTTGCTGAAGTTAAAGAAGAGCATGCTGAATATGCTCTCATGGCACACTCCTCCTCTTCATCAGATAATGAGGTATATGATGATGCTTTCTGTTCTAAGGGTTGTCGTTTAAATACTGAAAAACTAAATCAAGAGATAGTTAAATTATTAGATGAGGCAAGTACTGAAAGATGCAAAGTATCTAATTATCAAATTGCTCTTACCCAAACAGAAAAGACAGTAGCTGAGTATAAGAAAATGGAGTTTGATTTAAAGGATCAAATAAATATCTTAAAACATGAGTTACATCAGAGTAAAGATGTGCAAGATATAGTAAATAGGGTTAATCTTGATTTGATAGCTCAGTTAGAGGAGGCTAACAAAAATAAAGATAATGTGAGTCTTAAAATCCAGAGATTTGATAAGGCCACACAATCCCTAGGAGAGTGTGTTAGTAAACAGAGAGACTCTAAGGATAAGAGTGGGATTGGGATGAAGGATTATACTGGTGTTCCACCACCAGCTGGGGATTTCTATGGTGTCCAATCAAAGGACTTATCTTGGACTGGCTTGCCAGAATGCCAAGAGGAGGAATTCATTCCTCCACCTAGAGTGATTTCCCCAGTTGAGGAGTACAAGCAAAAACTGACTGACCTAGATGAGTGGAAGAAAGCTAACCACACCTTGTTTGTTAAGGGAGGGTTGTTGTGTGAAAGTCCAAATGAGCCCACACCAAACATGATACCAATTGTGGAGTCCAATGATTCTAAACCTATTAAGATCACACACCCTACCACTGGCAAAGCTGTTGACCTTGGCCCACAAACTGTTAGAAAACCTAGTGTTAAGTATGCAGAGATGTATAGGAATACTAGGTCACCAAAAGGCCAAGTTAGTAACCCTGGAACAGGCTTCTTTGCTTCTAGACCTAAGACTATGTCTAGAAAAGCTTGTTACACATGTGGTAGCTTCTCACATTTGGCTTACAAATGTGTCAACGCTTCCAATGTCAACGCTGATAGGAACCATTTCAGCGCTGACAAAAGTCAACATAGGTCAAACACTGTCAGACCCAATACCTTTGTGAACAAAAGTTCACAAGTTGTTAGACCAGCCCCATTCTTTTCTAGAGGGTCTAACACACAAGGCCTAAGACCTTTTCAAAAGTCAAACACTTGGTCAAATAGGCAATGGGTTCCTGTAGCAAACCCTAGGTTCAACGCTGATAAGAGCAATCGGGGCGCTGACAAGAGAAATTTCAGCGCTGACAGACACACTGCCAAACCTAGGTATTTGCAACCACAGGGAAATAGGTCTAAAGCTTCTACTAGCTTAACATGGAGACCAAAACAAGACCAAAACCCTAATTCTACTGGTATTTCTATGACATGCAACAGGTTTCATTATATTTCAAAGGCATTGTCAACACCAATTGGGGTTAACTGGGAATTTCATTCAAACAGGGATGAAAATGGGGTTGTTATGAGAACCAAGTCTGTTCTTGTTGAACAACCAAATGAATCCAAGTCTTCCAAGGCTTGGGTTCCCAAAGAAAACTAATGTGTTTTCTTTATGTGCAGGGCATTTAGAAGAAGATCAATGATTATGGATACTGGGATAGTGGATGCTCAAGGCACATGACAGGAAAGGAAGACTATCTGACCAATTTCTCTCCTATTCAAGATGGTGATAAGGTATACTTTGGAGGGGGCTACGGCACCATCACAGGAAAAGGAACCCTTGTCACCAACAATCTACGGTTTGAGAATGTCTTCTTGGTAAAAGAACTGGATTATAATTTGTTTAGTGTATCACAAGTGTGTGATAACAAAAATAAGGTTCTTTTTACAGATACTGAGTGCTTGGTGTTAAGCAAAGATTATAAGCTCCCTGAGGAAAAATACATAGATTTTAGAACACCAAGGCATAAAGACATATATAATGTGAATCTTAATGGAATTAAGATAAATAATAAAATGTCATGTCTGTATGCTAAAGCCTCAGTAGATGAAAGTAATCTTTGGCACGGGAGATTAGGGCACATAAACTTTAAGAATATTAATAGACTTGTGAGGCTTGGTTTAGTTGATGGTTTGCCTGAAAAGGCTTTCCACAATGACCACTCTTGTGTTGCATGTCTTAAGGGCAAGCAGCACAAGGTCTCATTCAGGTCTAAACAGGTGCACTCTAGTTCTAAACCACTTCACTTATTACATATGGATCTCTTTGGTCCAACTAATATAGAAAGTTTGAAGGGTAAATCATATTGTTTTGTTATCACTGATGATTACTCCAGGTTTACATGGACTTTCTTTTTAGCCAAGAAAAGTGAAACTGCCCAAAGTCTGATTAATTTCATTACCCAGATAGAGAAGAAGAATGGTAATGAGGTCAAAATTATTAGAAGTGACAATGGGGGTGAGTTTAGAAATCAGTTGCTAGATGATTTTTGTGCCAAGAAAGGGATTACTAGGCATTTTAGCATAGCTAGAACCCCACAACAAAATGGGGTTGCTGAAAGGAAGAATAGGACCCTTATTGAAGCAGCCAGAACCATGTTGGCTGATGCCCACTTTCCTATAGCCTTTTGGGCTGAAGCTGTTAACACAGCTTGTTATGTTCAAAATAGGGCATTGGTCAACAAGATACATAATAAGACACCTTATGAATTACTTTGGGGAAGGAAGCCCAATATTGGCTTTCTCAAGCCTTTTGGATGTCATGTAGTTGTTCTAGAAACTAGTGAGGCCCTAGGTAAATTTGATTCAAAAGGTGATGAAGGCTACTTCATGGGTTATTCAGTGCAGAGTAAAGGATATAGGGTTTACATTAAAAAGGAAAAACGTATACTTGAAAAAGTACATGTTAGGTTTTTAGAAAGTAAACCTAGTGATCCTGAAAGTGGTCCAAATTGGTTGTTTGACTTAGAACCTTTGTCTAGAGCTTTAAATTATATGCCTGTTACTGATCCAGACATTGTGTAGGTAACTTCAAGTATTTTGGAAAAGAAAATTGGTAATGTTTCAGGTATACAGGTTGCTAAGGAGGATGGACCACCAGCAGTTGAGTCATCTCCCACAAAAGAATATGTTACACTTCCTATATGGACAGATGAGTATTATGCTGCTGCTACTGCTGCTAGAAAAGATAATGGTGGTGTCCAGATACCACCAAATACAAACATGCATGGTTCTTCAGACGCTGACAAAGGGAATTCAAGCGCTGACAAGAGCAATTCAGACGCTGATGGATCAGACGCTGACAACAACAGTTCAAACGCTGTCAGCCCAAATGCTGACAAACAAGGTTCAGACTTTGGTGACACCTTTACACAGCTTTTCTCTTCCCATTTTGAACAAGGTGGTCCTTCCAATGTTCATGAAGAGATTTCTGTTGATCAAGAAGAGTCTGAAGAATAAGATATTGGCAACATGGAGCGTGAAGTAGAGGACACCAGACTTTTTGAAGGAGGAGTTCTCACTTCCACAGCAAAGGATCACCCCACATCTCAGATCATTGGTGATGTTATGGCTCCAGTTCAGACAAGAAGATCCCATCAATGTCTTGGTGGATTTATTGCCAATATACACAAGAAGGTTGATACCCCTCTTGTACAAGCATGTTTGTTTGCTTGTTTTCTGTCACAGGAAGAACCCAAGAAAATTTTTGATGCTCTCAAGGAACCAAGTTGGGTGGAAGCAATGCAGGATGAGCTTCACCAATTTGCTATACAGGATGTTTGGGAGCTGGTTGATTGTCCTAGATATGTGAGACCAATTGGGACAAGATGGGTTCTAAGAAACAAGAAAGATGAAAGAGGCATTGTGGTCAGAAACAAGGCACGTTTGGTAGCTCAGGGATATACACAAGAGGAAGGCATAGATTATGAAGAAGTCTTTGCTCCAGTTGCAAGAATTGAAGCTATCAGAATTTTCTTAGCTTATGCATCTTGCATGAACTTCACTGTTTATCAAATGGATGTGAAGAGTGCTTTCCTCTATGGGACAATTGTTGAGGAGGTATATATCATGCAACCTCCTGGTTTTGAAGATCCTGAGAATCCAGACAAGGTTTATAGAGTGAAGAAAGCTATGTATGGACTTCATCAAGCCCCAAGAGCATGGTATGGTACATTGTCCACCTACTTGGTGGAAAATGGTTTCAAGAGGGGCACCATAGATCAGACACTATTTACAAAGAAGAAAGGAAAACATGTGTTGCTTGTGCAGGTCTATGTTGATGACATCATTTTTGGGTCTACTGATCCAAAAATGAGTGAGGACTTTTCCAAGCTCATGACAGATAAATTCAAGATGAGTGCAATGGGTGAGATGAACTTCTTTCTAGGTTTACAAGTTCAGCAGAAAGAGGATGGTATCTTCATCTCCCAAGACAAGTATGTAGCTGAAATCTTGAAGAAATATGGTTTTTCTCCACATGAAAAGGAGGCTTCCACTCCTATGGATAGGCAACACCCTTGGGGAAAAATTGGAGCTGGAAAGGATGTGGATGTTAGGCACTATAGATCAATGATTGGATCATTGATGTATCTTACAGCCTCAAGACCTGACATCATGTTTGCTGTGTGTGCATGTGCACGCCATCAAGTGACTCCCAAAGAATGTCACCTTTTTGCTGTGAAGAGAATTTTTAGGTACCTAAGATGTTATCCAGATCTTGGCTTGTGGTACCCAAAAGATTCTCCATTGGACCTTATTGCATATTCAGACAGTGACTATGGTGGTGACAAGTTTGATAGGAAATCCACAACTGGTGGATGTCAATTTCTTGGGAGCAGATTAATATCTTGGCAATGCAAGAAACAAACAGTGGTGGCAAACTCTACAACTGAAGCAGAATATGTTGCTGCAGCAGCTTGTTGTGGACAAGTCTTATGGATTCAGAACCAGCTGTTGGATTATGGGTATAATTTTATGCATACCAAGATTTTTGTAGACAATAACAGTACTTTATGCATTATTAAAAATCCTGTACATCATTCTAAAACCAAACACATAGAAATTAGACATCATTTTATAAGAGATTGCTTTGAGAAAGGTTTAATACAACCAGATAGGGTAGATACAGAAGATAATGTGGCTGATTTATTAACTAAACCTTTTGATGCTGGAAGATTTCAATATTTGGTAACAAATATTGGAATGGTTAATCTCACTTAATATGTGTTTTGGAACCTTTTTGTAAAAGTATGTACAGGATAATGCATTGTTATTGGTCTTTGTGATGATTTAGATTTTCCACATTATTTTTCTAACACTGACAAAGGTAAATGTAACGCTGTCAAGTGTTATTTTGCCGTTGTTGGAGATATTATTGTCTAACGCTGACAAGAGTTCCTTCAACGCTGATAAGTGTTGTCGGGACGCTGTCAGCAACAAATGTTAGTTTTGTGGTTTTCATCTAATTGTGTAGGTAGGTGGTAGCTTTATGCCATTGGATACAGAGTTGCTTATGGATCTTTGAAGAGCTATTTGGACATGTTTTGTTTATGGATGATGGTTGGAATATTTATATTCCTATCTTGACATAATTTTTTTTAATGTTCATATATATTTTGAGAACTCATGTATCATAGTTTAAGGGGAGGTTTAAGGAACCTTTAGGACTCTTGGGTATCCATATGATACTCTCATCACAATTCTAGATTGTGTCCACAGGTGAGTATGGGTTAGTTTTACTAAACCATGAGGCACTGTAGCATGCATAGTATATCAACTTTGCATGCTGCCAAGACATCTTTGGCCTAGAATTGGTTGTGGTCTGATGGGAGACTTGGGAATACTTTGGTTATGGGTTTACCTGGGAGTTACAAAGAATTTTGTGAAATAACTTTGTTGGTAAGTATTTTGGTTAGCAAGGGACTCTAGAGGACATTTGTGTCTATCTTGCTTATGCAAGTGTGCATAAATGGACAGTGCTTGCCGCCCAGTAATTATTATCAACTTGTAAGATATTTCCCTTAGGATAAATTACTTTGTTAAGGTCTTTTTCTTTTTAAATATTTTTATTTTTAGACGCTGACAAGTTTTTCTCCAAACGCTGTTACGTCCAATCGTGACGCTGACAAGGCTTTAGGCAAACGCTGACAAGAAAATATAGCCGTTGGGCGCTGATGGGCTATTTTTGACCGTTGACACCTAGTGGGCCCTACCCAGTTGTTATTTTTGACTAATCTTTGGCCGTAATTTTGGGGAGTTGTTACTTTTAATTAATGCATGAGATAAGTTATATTTGATTCAATATTTTCATCATTGCTCTTTGAATATAACCGCCTCATTTTTGACCAATCAAAATCATGCATCTCTCCTATAAATTTGGCTAATCTTTTTATTCTGGGTATTCATATTTTCTTGTCTAACATTTTTCTCCTAGATTTTTCCCATATCACTTAACCTAAAACAGCTTTCACAATGGCACCCAAATTCAACTCAAAGAATTTAACATTGGAGTTCAAGAGCCAACACAATATGGTAGCTTACTTGACTGCTGATGATGATTTGTTTCCTCAGTATTCACAAATGGTGGCATTTTTAAATGCATCCTATCTAAGGTATGCACTTTCTCATACACCATTAGTCCCTGTCGCACACATTAGACAGTTTTGGAACAATGTCAGTTCCACAACAGCTAATGGAGTGACCACATTAACATCTACTGTTCATGGAAGAACATGGGTGGTCACTGAAGCTTTGGTTCGCCAAGCTTTGCGTCTTGATGACGCTGATGGTGTGACTACCCTTGCCATTGCAACAATAGAACAGGGTCTTAGGGAATTGGGTTATCCTGTTCCTGCTGATGTCACTTTAAATAAATATCATAAGCAGGAATTTCCCTCTGACTGGAAATATTTGATACATGTCCTTTTACAATGCTTAAGTCCAAAATGTACTTCTTTTAATGAAATAAACAGGTCAATTGCAAGTGCTTTGGTTTGTATAACACGTGGGCTTAAGTATAATTTTTCAAAAATGATTTTTGAAGGGATGTGTAAAAATAAGGGAAGTAAAATGACTTTGGCTTACCCTAGATTTTTGCAAATGGTCTTTGATTTACAAGAGTATTGTTCTAGGGATCATGACACTTTTTATGAGATCCCTAAACAACAGAAAACCATTTTTGCTAAAATGAGCTCCACAAACGAATCCATACCTCTTACCCAACCCATGCTTGAAGTAATTCAGGCTGCTCAACCACAACCACAACCAGACCCTGAACCCCAACTTGAGCCTATTCATGAACCATTACCTTCACCTGAAAACATGGACATTGACCAACCCAGCGCTGACACTCACAATGTGGGCGCTGACACAGCCAATACCAACACTGATACAATCCCTGAACAAACCCAAACACCCCTTAACCAACCAACACCCACACAATCTACTTCATCTTCCACCCCATTACAATCTAGGTTGAATAAACGCCAAAGGGTTACTGGAGTGTTCTCCTCTAGTGATCCTAGCCTTGTAGCAGAGAGAACCACCTTCACAAGTGTGGCTGGTGACATGGGTGAGGCTGGGGCTATTGACACAGGCTTAGATGTTGGTCAAGACAGTCCCAACATCATTAAGACCTCATCCATGCCCTATGATTCTATTTTGGGAGGTCAAATCCCCATTCTAGCTGAGGGTAGATTGGAACCTATGACTATGACTGAATTGACGGCGGCTGTCATTAGCTTGCAAAAGCCAAATGTCAGTCTTGTACAAATTGTCAACAAACAGGGCCGTGAACTCCAAGTATTGAGGGAGCGGGTAACTGTTTTGGAGAATCCAAGTAGCAGGAGTCTAATGGAGGAATCTTCCAAAGGGGACGATGAAGAGGATGAGGAGGATGAGCTGATTCATACAGCTAGTGAGAAGAGTTCAGAGAAGAGTTCACAATTTAGTGAGTCTTTACAGGTTGCTGAAGCTCTCACCAATTTGAAGAAGCACCCAGTTATTGATACATCCAGCGCTGACAAAGGTAATCGTGGCGCTGATAGGAGTAACTTGAACGCTGATAAAGTTGCAGGTGGTGTTGATGTATTCCAGCCATCAACAATCATCAAAGATGTGTCCACACAGGTTTCTTCTTCTACTTTACCAATTATTGATCCAAAAGACAAAGGTAAAGGGATTCTGATTGAAGAAGATGCTCCAAAGAAAGATGCAGCACAAATTGCATTTGATGAACAGTTGGCTGCACAACTTTTGGAAAGAGATTTGAAGAGGAGTAGAAGATCACCATTTGTTGTTTCTGAGAGTGAAGAAGAAAGTGGTGATGGAAAAGAAGAGGATAGCTCAGATTCAAGTATTCAAATTATTGAAGATCCAGAAAGACTTGAATATGGGGATGAGCTAGCAAAGGAAAGGTTGAGTAAGTTGAAGAATCAGATTGATTGGGACCTACCAGAAATCACCAGAATGTACCATGCTTGGGAAGACAAGGTTATGGACAACCCAGGTATGAGTTTATCAGATCAAATTTGGGGGTTGGAAGTTCTTCTTAGGGTACAAGATGACATAAAGGTGATTTTGAAGTTTAATGCACAAGAGGTCAAGACTTGGCTCAAGAGAGATAGAAGGCAGTTGTACTATAAATTGCTTAGATGCCATCAGCCTAACTGGACATCAAAGAAGTTGCTGGCTTTATCTTTTGAGGAGTTAGAGTATAGGGCACATCATATTTGGAGGAAGGTGCAAGAACAGAATGTCTACAAGTTTCTTTCAGAAGAAAGGAAACAAGAGCTTGCTGAGGAAATGCAGATTCAAAAGGAAATGAGGATTGCTCAAAGACCAGTGAAGAAAGGAGATCCTTTCCAATTTCCTAAAGACATGGATGTGTATTTTCCAACTGAAGGTGTTATAAGGAAGCATCTCAAGCTTTCTCCATTGGAAGCTTCAGATTTGGTAAATATAGTACCTCTAGATGACAGAAATCCAATCATCAGTTTTGATGAAGATGAGTGTGGATTTTGGAAGATTGGCAGATTTGGAAAGGAGGTACATACTTTCACTTCAGTTATTTCTATATTTGCAAGCATAGACAGAGAAGACTTGGTGCATTTATGGAGATTAATAGAGGCCAAGTATACAGCTGAAGCACCTACTTCAGCAAATGGAATAAGACTTTGGAACACATTTATGACTTTGTGTGGTCCAAAAGAAGCAGATCCTGCCATATGGAAGGATCTTGAAGATGATCTCAGTAATCTTCATTGGAGGCTGTATTCTACTTGTGGTGTATTTCATATGAGCTCTACAAAGTTTTCAGAATATCTACTTGTGGATGCTGACTATTTCTTGTCCAAAGAAGTGTTGGAGAAGATGCTAGAGACACCCTTGGAGATTGATTATACTAGTGACGTGGCCAAGGATTTGATCAGATATGTTTATCACCAACATAAGAAGCTTTTGCAAGATTCCTCCTAAGCCTTAAGTTTTTATTCAGAAACTTGATCATTGGAATGGATATCAAGTTTAGGGGAGGATTGTTGGGAATAAAATATGGGTCAGTTCACTAGACGCTGATAAGAAGAATGTCAACGCTGATAGGATGACATTGGACGCTGACAGCCAAGCGTTGACATTGAAGAAGTCAACGCTGACAGCCTTGAAGATTGACACTGATGGAATATCTTCATACGTATCTTTTGTTTATTTGTTTCTTTATTTATGTATGGTAAAGATAAGTACAACATTGTATTTTCTATTATTATCTTTACCTAGAATAGTTGATTCGTAGCTTATTGTACAAGACTTCTTGTTCTATAAAAGAAGGTCTTTTAGGTTAAAGTCATATATAAGTTTTCATAAGTATTCGCAAGTTAAACTCTTTCATTGTAATCAAGCACGATCATTCTAATACAAGTGAAAGTTTGTTTAACATCTTTGTGTTTTAGATCAAGTGTTAATTCCGCATAACACTTTGTTACTTTATTCATAAGCAAAGGTTTCTCTACGTGTAGTACTTGATCTAATCTCGTATACACAAAGCTTAATCGATCTAAGTTTGGGATCAACACTATTTACAACATTCGGGCGATTTACAACAATTTAATATTTTCTATAATTGTCAATCATAGTCAAGTTTATACAATTCAGTTATGTCCATTTTAAAATAGTTGCATGTTTTCTCCCCCGTAGAGGAAAAGTTTATCAATAGTTATATGGGGCTGTAAACTCACCTGGGAGTTGGCAATAGCTGTATAACACGAATATCCAAACAATGCTCACGCCAAAAGTTATGCCTAATCAAATAGTACAGACTTAATAGATAGTACAAAGAACATATGTGTATGCTTATACAGATTTTTAGTCAGTTCCTTTATGCTACGATATTTATCTAAATAACCGTAGTACAAGTATTAACAATATCCATTTAAACTTATCTATGTAAGTTTCATTTCTAAGTAAACATAAAATGTTTAACTTTTAATATCAGTTTGCATTCGTAATACATGTATTAATAATAACCATTCAACTTACAATTAAGTTTCTTATTTAAGTAAACATAAAATTTCCTACTTAAAGTATTAGTTCACGTTTGCAGTTCATGTATTATAATCATTCATTTAAACTTACTATTAAGTTTCATAATTAAGTAAACATAAAAATGTTCTACTTAAATATTAGTTTATGTTCGTAGTTCATGTATTATGATTGTTCACTTAAAATTGCTATTAAATTTCATAATTAAGTAAACATAAAAATGTTCTACTTAAATATTAGTTTACGTTCGTAGTTCATGTGTTATGATTGTTCATTTAAACTTATTAATAAGTTTCATAATTAAGTAAACATAAAAATGTTCTACTTAAATATTAGTATTCAATTTATTTAATGTTCATATAATTTTATTTCCTAAAAGTATATGAGTTTATGTATTAGTAATACATGTCCATATTGTTTATACAATTTATTTCATAAAGCAAAAATATATATATATTTTATCTTTGAACAATAAAATATAATATTTTATTTAACTTAAAAGTTCCCATAAATTATTTAACATTTATAAAATAATTTATAAATTACAAGTTTAAGAATTTATATTATAAATTCTTATAGTTTAGGGTTTGTTTAAGTTTTACTAAGTTTAAAAATAGAATTAGGGTTAGGGCTTATTAAAGTTTCGGAATATGGCAAAACTAGTCCCTCCATATTTTTAAACAAGGTAAACTTTCGGATTGTTACACATTTGGTACCTAGGGCTTGTTAAAGTTTCGGCTTATGGCAGATTTAGTCCGTCTAGGTAAATCTAGGTTTTATAACTTTTATAAAATGACCAAAACAGCCCCTAGGGCTTCTTTAAGTTTTAGATTAATACAAGAATAGTCCCTAGGGTTTTAAAATGACAAAATAACTTTTAGAAACTTCCAAAATGGTCCCTAGGGTTTAATATGTCACGAATGATATTAATTAAACCTAGAATTTTGGATAATTACATTTTCAGTCCTTATGTTTACTAATTTATCAAAACAAGTTTCATAAGTCCCGGTTTTAATCCTTAAGTTTCATAAGTTGTCATTTTTATTCAAAAATTGTTATAAGTTACATTTCTTTATAAAAACTTCTATTTAAACATTCAAACATTATATGGGCTCATTAAATGGGCTAAACATCTAATGGGCCTTTTAGTGGGCCTAAATACATTTTTAAGTTTACTAACTTGTTAAATGGACCTTTAACACATTTATTGGGCTTAAATATATTTTAAGTCCATTAATCATTTTAAATGGGTTCAAGTATAAACTTAAGTCCATTAGGTCACTAAGATTTATTAAATGAGTTTATTAGGTCCATTAAGTCTTGGACTAACATTGCATGGGCTTAAATAGTCCATTAACACTACTTTACATTTTATGTAAGTATTAACTTAGGATTTTCTTAAAAGCTTATTATTAGCTTATCCATATTTAATTTTAGATCTTAATAAAAGATTAAAACTTATAGTTCATTTTATGTGATGTACCAAATGAGATCTAGATGTGTTATAAAGTTGCACGCAAGTCATAAGCCCTAATATGAGCTTAAAACTCATGGCCATAATTAATCATAGCTTATTAAGATGAGTCAAAACTTATTATAAGGTTGCATGTGCTTATAAGTATCCCCAAACAAGATATAGCTATGTACAAATCAAGAAATCAAGTCACAAGTCCATACCTACATACATATAGCCCACGGCTATGATTTTAAATCTTGGTATTTCCAAGATGAACATTTTAGCTAGTTTTAAGTCTTGTAAATATTTACGAAAATACAACATGATTATCTAGGTTACATGCATGTTCCCAAGGTTACCATTATTCCAAGAATACTACATATAGCCCACGACTATATTGTTTTCTCCCAAGGTTCCCATAAGATTTTATAAGCTTTTTTTATGTTCATCATGTTTAAGTTAACTCTTATCATTAGATCTATGGTTTATATAAGCATGCATGTACATTTAAAACCCATTCTAGGTCATATATAGCCCACGGCTAAATATGTTCGCATAAATCATTTTAGTGATTTTTATTATACCATTTCACATGTAATAATACATTTCCCATCATTAAAACTTAGTACATAAATCTTATGTTCATCATTCATTTTAGCCGTGACCTTTAAGGTCATGGTCTTCATGATTTTTGAGTTACACAAGTTTATTTTATGAGATCTATGATTATTAGTTAACCAAAATCCATAAAGAAAGATTTGTAACCCATGCTACATTTAGATTCATAAAATGTTTCATATGGTTTTTAATCAAGTTAAAACATATTTTACTAGTCATAAGTTTCTTATTAAAAAGATTTTTAACCATGACTATGGTGTTCATAAATATTCCGTGACCTATAATGGCCATGGCTTTACCAAATCTTGATTTTTAACAAGTTATTTACTTGTGTTTATAGATGTATGATGATGCATGCATGAAGAAATGAAAGAGCATAAGGAGTATACCTTTTTGCTTAATTGTACCAAGGATGATCTAGAGGAACAAAGAGATTAGGGATCTAATCTAGATGATTAAGAAAACCCTAAAGATAACTAAGCCGTGGCCTTTATAGATTCGGCTAGGGCTTGTTATAATACCTCCAAAGATGATGATGATGCTACCAAATGATTAGTGATTAATATGGGACAAGGATCTAGTAGATTTAATGAACAACTTTGGATTTTTGTGGCTTAATGCCGAATGATTTGAGAGAGAAGGTGTAGAGAGAATGAGAGATTAAGTTGCATGAGAGAATGAGATGTATGTGTGTGTGATTTCGGCTTAAAGGGGAGAGAGAGAGAGAGAGGCAAGGCAAAAAGGCATGATTGCCTTGGGAAGAGAACACATGCCAAGTGTCATACTCTTCATTTCCAATGCAACTCTCTTCATTACACCTATGTGTGTGTTGTGTACACTTAAATAAAAGGAAGTTGGGCCTAAGTTGTGGGCTTATGTTGGGCTAGCATACAAGGATAAAGGTTCTTGGGCTAGTCCAAGATGTGTATGTATGTCTATAATGTACACACATATTTCCAATGTTTTGTTAAGTGTTGGGCATACATAGTTTGTTATACTTTTCATCACTTGTTATCCTAGTCTTATGTACAAGGTTTAAGTTATATAACTTATTGCTATAGCAAGATGATTGTAGATGTATAAGTACATAATGAACAAGTTCACACACACACACATCTTATAGAAATATAATACATGAGTGAATGCTCTTAAGATCATTAGATTAAATTTATTACATTAATTCATGGTAAAATCATGGATTTTACAGAAAAGCCACACAATAAATTTCCGAATCACAGAAAATTCTTAAGAAGTCACTTTGCGAGTAATTCCAGTAAGATGAAAAACATTGACAATGAGAGGCGAAATCAACTCATGGTTCACACGAATGAATTTCAAGACAATATAGTCTAACACACATCATGACGGAGAAAGAAAATCATTATCCACGTCCAGCGATGTTTTGAAGGTCTACCAAAATAGATAGAGAAGGCTGGTCAATGAAAAGCATAAAAATATTGAAACTTTCAAGTCTGCTATCAATGGTAAGAATTTAGACAACTGGTAACGAGAATTATATCACGAAGGAGAACGAGGTAACAGGTAAAACAAAGATCGTTGAGTAAGGAAATCTATGCTTGAGGCATGTATTTTGTTCTAGAAAAGATAAGGGTTCATATGTGTATGTTGCAAACTATTGCTACTCGCATAAGATGTAGAAGTTTTCAAAACTTAATCTTATCTAACTTTTTAAGGAACATAATTAAAAAGTTGATTCTTAATCAAATATTTAAGGTGACTACTATTCGGCCTCGCATGGCTCCTTCTAAATTAAGCATAGGTGATCAGGCCATGCACAATTTAGGACTAGCAATACGATGTTCAGCTTCGTCAAATCAGTATTACATATCATATGATTTAAAATATGTATATAATGCCATTTGTAAAAACAGGAATAAATTAATATATGAAACTTTTCGCCGGTAAGTAATTGGCTAGATGTTTAAATCAACAATTTTATTGTTACAATAATTCTTTATAGAACCAAGGTAGAATAATTTGTGAGAGTACATTGTAAATTAATATAAATTAATTTTATAAGATAATATTCAAGTATTTAATAAGGGCCAAGCGGAACATTTTGTAAAATGATTCGCAAATAATACCAGTTTGAGTTTATAGAGTATCTTATAAAATAGCGAGTGGGTTACATGAGGGTAATAAAGAGTAGTTCAGGACAATCAATGAAAGGGTTACAAGTTGATAAAGTTTAAAGAGATTTAGCCGGAATCGGCATGGGATACGCGTCAAGATGATAACGAAAGATGTGAAAACAAGAACTTCAACCTTGTTCCAAATTAGTGGTACGATAGAAGCAAAGAAAGACAATATAGAATGACAAATAAGTCATATATAAAAGAAAGGATAAAGGAATCCGTAGGTGTGCACATCGTAATTTATTTAACAAAAATACACTTTTAAGAAAGTAGAGCATCAGTTATCAAATCACTTGGTTCCTAAAAGTTCAAGATTTATCTATGACGGAGCTAAAATTACTATTTGTAAACGTTTTCAAACGTAATCAATGTTTCATGGTTGTAAAATATCATTAGTTAAAGTTTTACGAGCTTAAACGAACTCAAAATGCTTCAAACCATATTTTTAACTTCTATAAGTTTTACCTTTTTAGTCAACTTTGACTTTTGGGTTTGACTAGACCAATTGATTCACTAAATGATATTCCAAGACTCGAAGTCTAATGCAATTCACTGTAAAACGATGTTTTGAGCAACTTTTTAGTTTTACTCGAGACTTGAAATGGACCAAAATGGACGAAAACACCCTTGCATTAAATCTATCAACAAAATGATTTTTAGAAATATGCAGAAAGTAAGTTCTTAAGTTTACAATTTCTAATGAGCGTAACTTGCTCGTTTTTAAGGTTTACGGGTCAAATTTTATGTCCTAAACGAACGTCTCAACAAGTTGAAATATATTTTTATGTCTAAAAGTTTACAGAAATAATTTCTCGACATCGTTAAATTATATGTAAAATTTCTGTATAGAGTATATTTTTCGACACAGCTTGAAATTTAATCAAACTTAATAACGACACGGACATTATGTACACACATGACTTGTGGATTCCAAAAGGACGTAAGAGGATAGATTGTAAAAGTAAGCATATAAAGAAGAACATGGTATAAAATTGGTTTATGAATACCATCGATAATCTAAGAAATCAAAAACGGCGTATGACATTCGATTTCAAGATACAATGCAGGAAGGTCCCTTGGCAGCGTGATTTTACGAAATCACAAGACATACCGACAAAGAATCGGGACATTATCAGGCCGCACTCCTGGAGCGAGGAGGTTAAATGAAAAGGGGGGATACAAGTTTATAGAAGTACAATCGTGTTCCAAACAATCGTCACATATTAGAGGAATCACAAGATGACGATGGTGTTTTCAAGGTACAAACAGACGTTGAAATTCGAAGTCAAAACGTAGAATGGTCAATGAGGTAAGATGTAATCCATGTACAAATGTCGCGTAAAATGATGACTTAAAGGTCAATCAAAGTTACGAAAACTCACGATATTATTCTACACGGATTTCAAGGAATGCCTCGGAATGTGTGACTCACACGATGTCCTTTAGTCTTTTTTTTGGAGACACATTGAGCTACACAATGGTCGATAGACTATTTTTCAAGTCATCCAATCACAAATGATCGGAAAGTAATCTGTATATCTAAATAGATATCTTAAAGAGGTTTAACAATGGAAGTAACACGCACGGTCGTAGAATGAAAATCAGAAGTTTCATTGAAAGCAACACTTACTTAATCTCGAACAATGCTATCATGAGAATACGGCAACATGTAACAGAACGAGTCGAGAAAAACAGGCGGTTCAAACGAACGAGTATATAACGTCAGTCGTATCACGCATAGAGAAATAGCAATAGTACTCAGAAAAGTGAGTATGAAAACTAGGCAGCATACGCGCTATGAATACAAGTATGAAATGTCATAACAACGTGAAATCATTGTAAGAATATCAATTCACAAGAACAAGAATTCAAAAAAATGCAGTGAGAGCATATGTAATCAATTAATATCCAATGATAATTCATGAAGCACAAAGGCTTTGAAAAGACATAGTAATTATCGTCATTAGGGTAATGTAATATTTTAACATGTAATAAAGAGATGAAATACTACAACGATAATTAAAATAAATAATAAGGATTAGAGAGTTACTCGCGCAAATATCGAACAACATTGGCACATTCTGTGATTGACACTTAAAACATGAAATATTTGAACTTTCAGTCATAGACTAAGTTTTGAAAACGACTCAGTTCCCTATAACCATCGCTCTGATACCAATCTGTGAGACCTCCAGAATCAGACAAGGGAACAACTAGGCAGTAAGGGGGTTCCATGTCATGGTACAAGAAACAATAAATTACTGTTGACACAAAGTTGACGTAATAAAAACATATACATCACATCATAAAATATCAGAGTTTTAAACATAGGTCCCAGAGTTTTATATGCGGAAAGATTTATTATTTCATCATGATTTATAACACTTATTTACCAAAAATACAGAAAAATCTTCTGATGGTTCTTAGATAAATCCAAAATTGAAATATACACAGAAATCCTCAAGCGGCGATAATATCATGCGGGCTTCCATCCAAGCGAAGCTAAGTTATAATACCTGAGATTAAACATGTAAAATCGTCAACATAAAGTTGAGGGATATTCATAGGTTTAGCAGTAAAGGTGTGGAACACAAGCATTCATTTGTAACAAGAAATAGGGAAAATGGTTATGTACAGTAATCATTGTCCGAAACTATTATTATTGCTGTTCAGTTCATGAACCGAAGCTTAACTCAATGTAAGTTCCTCTAGGGAGTATTCATCCTAAATACTCAAGTATAAACAAATATTAATGCGTCAAGGTAATCGGGACGGGGATTGTCAATCCCGATGGATCCACCCACAACATTCGCGCTTAGTACTAGAAATTAATGGTTCATGATCAGGAGAGGAAACTTAAGGCTATAGATTAAAATCAGTAATAATAATAAAAGTCTGGAAAGCATTCAAGTTCTGGATAGCATACAGTTTTTAAATGGTTGTGTTCCACCATGTAAAATCTCACCCCGTGTTTAGAAACCATGTATAAGTAAAAAGGGGTTATGAACTCACCTTATCCACGAGTAAAGTGAATCACGGTACTCAAAAGCTGAGTAGAAACAGTTGTAGTGAGACGATCACTAGCGATATGGATGCCCGGGAAAACGCGAAGACCGCAACCTATCAAAATAAGGCGCGTGTTAAGACTCGAACTCAAGTATCGATATATAACAAGTATAATAAGACTTTAAATATTTTCAAAGTATTCATATTTCAAAACCTATGACACGAACCAAATGAATCCATGTTAACCCATTTATCCAACACTACCCGTTTAAACACTTGTATACCTGAAATTGACCTGTCATAAGACGCCAAGTCAATGCAAGTCAAACTATCTCTTTACCTAACTCGGACCAGTAGCTAAGTCATTTAGATAATGACTAAATACTTGAGTAAGTCACCATGTCTAATAGTGAATACTCATACTCACGCCACACGAGCATTGAACTATGTGTCCAAAATACCAATCAGTAAGTACACTCCGAATATACACACTGATCTACCATACCTAGACTTGTCTGATTTAGATGAAATTTGGTGTCAAGGTCACTTATAACCTGTATAAGACCATGCCAAAATTTGAGCCAAAGTTCATACATTAAAACCCATCAGCTCGTCACTTTACTCGGCTCTAAAATTTGGGACAGAATGTGTACTTGTTTCATAAAACCATTTATACCACTTTAAAAGTATTATCTTGCCAATCCGCCTTTTAAAATCACTACTAGACTCATCAAATTAAGTTTATACACTATAAAAACCAATAGTATCCATTATCTAACCATTCCTAAAGTTCCCGAGAGTCGACCCAAAATCAGCCACAATTTCGGATTGTGCCGATTTGCGTCTCTCGGTACACGAATACTAAAACTAGCATAACTTTTGATCCGTAATGAGTTAGACGCTCTATCTTATATCAAATCAAAGCTTGAGAAATTATCTACAACAATATCAAATCATCTCAGTCTGTAGTTAAACATAAACCCACTAAAACAGCCCTTAACTCACTGCCTAAAATCACCTCATCAAAACTCACATAAAATCATCATTTTGACCCAAATCCACCATGATCCATACCTCTAATATTACTCTAATATCAAACCCATCAACCAAAAACTCCCAAAACACTTGCATGACAATTTTAAGAAAATCAAAGATCAAAACTAAACCATTTTAACATGAAAACATGAAGGTCATAGCATAAACAACACATGCAATATGATCAAAACCCTCACAACCATCAAAATCATAAAAGTCTTGAAACTTGATGCATGTATATGATTTTTGTATCATTAGAATCACCATTGAACTCTAAGATGTGGTCTAATTTCAGTTTTAATGGATTCAAGTTAAAAATTAGTGATTAAAGGGTGTTTGTTGTGGTGATGGTGACGGAAAGAAAGAGGGGGGGGGGGGGGATGACCATTTTTTTTATAAAAATTTGTGTGTGTGTAATTTTGTTAAAAAATGAGTATATATATGTGGTAGGTGTAGGGACCAATATTGACAAGTTTGAAACCTTTGGACTAAAAAGAAATTAGACAGTTTAAAGGGTAGAAAATGAGTATTAGTAAATCTTAAAAATATTTACGGGGCTCGGATTTCATAAAAATACTTTTCAAAAGTTACGATGCATCATAAATATGATTATATGATTTCCAGACACGACTTAATACGTAACTGAAACGAAATCGTCGAAATTATTAATTATCGAAACAATCGATAATGAAATGTAAAATTTTGGGCATCCGTTGGTATCACGATCACTAGGAATTCTTGTTGTTCATTGATTTTGAGTAATCTCGTTGTAAAACGCACGCGGGTGATTTTAAATCAAAAATTTTGATTTAAACAAATATGGAAAAATAAAATAAAATAAAAAATTTATAATTCCATATAAAGTATTGTCAATGATCAGAAAATACTTAAAGTATAATTTATTACAATTATCATGATCTCAGAATTTACATTTAAGAATACAAGAAAATGTAATACGTTGGAAAATTCAAGAAACACGAATAAAAGAATTAAATAATACCGGGAAAGTACGGGTTCTTACAACATATGCACCCGTAGCAAGATTAGAATCCATTAGAATCCTTTTAGTCTATGCTTGTGCTTAGACTTTAAGCTTCATCAAATGGATGTAAAGAGTGCGTTTCTTAACGGTTTTATCAATGAGGAGGTATATGTGGCTCAACCTCCCGACTTCATTGATTTTAAGAAACTGGATCATGTTTACAAGCTTAAGAAAGCTCTTTATGGTCTCAAACAAGCACCCAAAGCTTGGTATGATAGACTTAAATCATTTCTTGTAAAACATGAGTATACCATGGGGATGGTATACAATACGCTATTTACAAAGAAGAAAGGTTTTCACCTCATTATCGTACAAATATATGTTGATGACATTATATTTGGTTCACCTTGTCAATCATTGTGTGATAACTTTGCCAAAATCATGCATGACGAGTTTGAAATGAGTATGATGGGAGAACTTAAGTTCTTTTTAGGACTCCAAATTAAACAAATGGACGATGGTGTTTTCTTTAATCAATCCAAGTATCTTAAAGAAATGCTAAATAAATTTAGATTAGAAGACTCTAGACCAATGAAGACCCTTATGTCATCGGATACTAAAGTCACCGTAGATGATGATTGTAAGTCGGTAGATAACACCAAATATAGAGGTATGATTGGTAGTTTGTTGTACCTAACGGCAAGTCGACCGGATATCATGTTTGTGTTTGCCTTTGTGCTCGCTTCCAAGAGGCTCCCAAAACCTCTCACCTTGAAGCGGTTAAGCGTATCTTCTGATACATTAAGGGCACTATACATTTAGGATTATGGTATCCTAAAGGGACCGGCATAGAAACCATTGTCTATGCGGACTCGAATATGTGGACCGGAAAAGCACTAGTGGAGTTTGTACCTTCATGGGTTGTTGTTTAACTTCTTGGTTCTCCAAGAAACAAACCGCTCTTGAAATATCCACCATGGAAGCCGAGTATGTGAGTGCCGGTAAAGCTTGTCAACAAGCTCTATAGATGAAGCAAGCGCTTGTTGATTACGGGATATCTCTTGATGATGTTCCCATCATGTGCGAAAATAAGGGTACAATAGACCTTAGCAAGAATACGTGCAACATTCGCGAACCAAGCACATAGAGATTCGCCACCATTTCCTTAGGGATAATATTAAAAAGGGGAACATTTCGATTGAGAAGGTACCCTCGGTAGAAAACTTAACCGATATCTTCACTAAGCCACTTAAGAGGGAACCTTTTAATTACTTGCGTCTAGGTCTAGGTTTAATGGAACATATTCCTTAATTGCGCATTTTATTAATCGAGTCTTTTTCTCTTTTGAGTCTTTTCTTTCTTTGAGTCACTGAGTCTTGCAAACTCTTTTTGGAAAACCTCTCTTCTCTTTTTCAAACTTCTCAAAGTTATTTCGAAATTTGTCGAGAAATGTTTTTGCATTGTTAATTCAATCTAAAAACGTTTTTCATAGCTTCTTGCTATCAATATTGAGCTTACATAATTCATATGTATGTGTCTCTCAAGTATGGCAAGAACAAAATTGAACTATGGAGGATCATTGTGTGATGACTTATTGTCTAGTTCAACACACCTCCAACATCGATTTTCTTTAAAATCCATGTACTTTGGTCAAAACCATGTTTGGTGAGTTCTTGTATGTTTTCTTTGTCTATCTTTTCTTTTTAGCACATCTCTATGATTAGTTAGACTAGAAAAATAGGATTTTCTGAATTAGAAAATCCTCTTCATCACCAAAATCCACCCACTGTAGGCGGTTCTTTAAAGACACCACGACTCCATATCAATATGGAACCACCGGTGGAGAAAAGGAACCGTAGGCAGTGCTTCCTTTTTCGGGTATTTCTGAAGCTCCAAATTTGCTCCAACACTTTTTGGAATCTTTGTTTCAACCCTTTGACCACCCTCAAAATATCTTAAGGTTTCTCTATTTAACCCTAAGCATTTTGTATCCTTTCTCAAATCAAAATGTCTTATTCTCCAAATGAAAGCCTTGATTCTCCTCCATTTTCTCTAATTGCTTTCAATCCCAATTCACCCAAGAATACTCAAAATCACACTTCTTCTCCTTCTAAGAATGTTGATTGTGGAACTTCTTTTCTTCCACCACTAGCCTTTAGTGTTCTTCCTCATTCACATGATAATGTCATGCATCATGGAACATATTGTCATTTTTGTCAATATCAAAATCTTGTTATGGCTCATATCTATGAGGAGTTGAATTACATCAAAAGTCTCTTAGTCAAACCTCCTCTTCACTATGACTATGAGATTACTACCAAGCCACCACCACCTCTTTCCGCCACTACTTTGTCTTTTATCTAAGCATTGGTTGCTTACCTTCAAGACATCTAGTTCAAGCAAATATTAGAGTTCTAGTTTAACTAGGATTAGATATATGCTTTTCTTTTGGCTTGTTTTATTTTTACATACATCTTTGTACGTTTTATTTCCTTGTATCTTTTATTCATGTTTTTCTTTTACATGACTTATCTTGGATCTTGGTCTCTTCTCTTTTTATTTTATTTGTGAACTTTGCTATATCTTGTTGGGTGTCTCTTCTCTTCTATTAACCCTTCTATGTAGCTTGTCACCATAGTTCGATACCTTGGTGACCCAAGCAAGGGGGAGTAACCACCAAGGGGGAGCATTTGCAAAGTCTAATTCTTCTCTTCTACAAAGACTTTTGCAACCTTTTTTCTTCGACAAAGGGGGAGAAATGAAATAAACTCGTCTTCGAAAATCTTTTTTTTTAATGTGATTGAGTTTATGTATTGTCGAAATCAAAAAGGGGGAGATTGTTAATGCAATGATGCCTAAAAACGTTACTTGCATTTTTTGGTCTCGCTTTGTTTTGATTACGAAAATATGTAAAAACAAGCATTTACGAAAACAACGAAAAACGAATTCTTGAGTTCAAGTATTTTTCATTTCAACCATTATCACTTAAGGTATGTACAAACAAGTACTCATCCTAATTAAGTGATGTAAAACCCACATTTAAATCCAAGAACATAAAGTTATACACAGTTTCTGTTTTATTTAAGCGTGACATAATTAATTATTCAGTAAAAATAAATAATATTAGCTATTCAAGATACTAATCATTTTTAGAAATCCATGAATATTAAATATACGCAGTCTCGGCTTTAACTAAATGTTACGGAATTAATTATTTAGAAAATAATAAATAAGTGTCAGAGAATATTACGTAAGTATTATTATTCAGAAAAATAAATAAATACTTGTTAGGATCCAAACACGAGCACGCTTGCGAGAAAAAAATAAAAATAAAACGGGACACGAAAATTAGAAGTGTGTATACATTGGTTGGGCTGTGTTTATTATTACAAAAGAAAGAAAGAATATGGGCCTTAGAGCCCAGCCCACCCCCAAAAGAAAACACAGGATTTTTATATTTTTCCCTTTTGGTCAACAAAACAAACAAAAAAAAGACCGAAATAGGGTTCTGTGAAAGAGGCGCCGACAGAAAGAAAAAAAAAGAATAAGATCGGGGCTGTTTTATCCTTGATTTGGGTGTTGCTGTGTTTAATCCTTAATCAATTAATGGTAATCGTTCCCTTTTCCCTCTTCTTTTATATCACGAATTTTTCCCATGTTAAATCAAGAACTTATAGTAAATTATACGGAAATCATGAAAAAAATAATGAAATCACGAGTTGGGTGTGCTGTTTGCACGAGAACCAAGACATAAAATGTCTCGGTGTGGCTTCAATTTGGCCCAACCGCGACCCATAAGGGTGCGGTGGTGGTCTGGGTACTCTCGGCATCCAACAGAAACAAACAGGGGGCATTTGGGGTTAGTCGCGTATAAGGGTGCGTTTGGGTGTATAATTAGTAGGGGTGTTTGGGTTTATAAACAAATTACATTAATAGTGGGAGCAGAACATTAGCAGTGGGTAAAAGTAACCAGCAGTGGGAACGAAAAACTAAATAGTGGGAACACTGTAGTGAATCAGTGGGAAGATTGGGGGCAGATAATAGTGGTTTTTAAAAAACAGATTAGCGACAGTTTTGCGACGAAAATTTTTGTCGCAAAACTATTATGACAGTTTTATAGACGGTTTTAAAATTCAGCTTTTGGTGACACTTTTTAGTGACGCAGATTTCTGTCACTAATTCATATAGGCAGATTTTAGATAGTTTGTTGAATTGTTTAGTGCGACCGAGAAGGGTGGGTATCTCGGTAGACTCGGGATATAGTTATAAGAATAAAAAATGAAGATTTAAATTGTACCTTTTATTATTTTCTTTAAATGTTTTAATTGTATATTTAAATGAATTAAATCAAAATAGATTTATAATATTTAAAAGGGTATAATTTTATTAAAGAAATAATAAATGATTTTGAAAACCTTCTAATTTAGGAAACTTTCTATTTTTAGCAGGTACCTATTATAGTATTAATATAACGTCAGAATACGTTTGTACCATAATTAATAGTAGGTCGATAATACATTAATAGAATTATAAGAAAGATCATATTTATCTGTTAATATACATAAAGAATTTTAGATATAAAATAAATGAATGAGAAGCTGATAAGATCAGTAAATTAAATAAAGATCAGATAACTTATTCGCGCCTATTATTATTGTAGCTTCCGTGAAGCCGAATAGAGTTCGTTCAGTCTTCATTCAGTCAGTTACCAGACAAGAGGTACGGATTTTTCGTCCTTTCAGTAAGGACTTCCTTTCTATGCATGATTAGGATTCCCCGTCTGCAGCCAAATGTTTTCCCGAGTATATATTATCAATTATCAGAAATTATTTTAATAACTAAGATATTGCCTGAGCCTTATATACAAGCATGACCAGTCAGTAGTACTAGCTACGGAGGTACCGTAACCATGACACTTGAGGCACCGGTGTCATGACTCACCTACGGGAGAGTGATATTCCGCAGCGTTCCACTCAGTTCAGCTTGGCCAGTTTATCAGTATTATTAGTGGGACGTATGGATGCATCCTTGGCTTATCAATTTACAGTTTATCAGGTGAATGTGGTGTGTGCTCTACATCCTTCACATTGGAGCTGATCCCTCCACCCATCACAGTAATTAGAGGTCACCCCTCTACAGCATGACGAGGTCACCCCTCCACTTATTCATGCAACAATTGTTACAGCACATGACCTATATAAGCTCTTGGCTATTAAAATACAGTAAATGCATGTTTTCAGATTTAACAGGTAACAGTCGAGTTTTATTATTTATAAATCAGACTTATCAGATTTTCTACAGTTTTCATCATACTCCACATATCAGTCTTTCAGCTTCAGTAATTTTTAATTATTTCAAGTTCAGTATATTGCTATCATGCATTATATCCGTTTATTGAGCGTTATGCTCAGCCGTAGTTCTTTCATGTTCTAACGGCAGGTACACCAGGACACTCTTATGATTCTGAGAGCATGTTCATTGGATGGAAGCCGCCCAGACTTCTTGACTTTATGCACTTCATTTTTATTTTGTCGTTGGAAATTGTTCAGTCCCTTCTTTTAGTATTTTACTTTTCATGTTTTGAGCTCATGTTGGATTACCGATGTTTGATTCTGGTATTTCCGTTATGGTCAGTTAATGTTTTAGGACATTTACCTTATGCTTTGATGACACGCCATAAAAACACGTAACGGTACACTTATCCAAGTGGGGTGTTACAATTATTATATAAGAGCTATATGTTCGACCTGTAGGCTCTAAAACCTGACCTGTGACTAGTTGGTAGTCACCAAGAACTTCCTGTATTTTGGCGTTGTTATCTTTCATGTTACTCATGTATTTTATCAGTCAGTTTTCTAAACTTTAACTAAGTAAAAGGTTGGTACAGGACTGACCATACTTAGTCGCATGTGCTTTTTAGCAAATTTTTGTTATGGGGAACTGACCATAGGCGTTCACCCTTGCTCGTTTAGATTTTTGTATAGATGAACTGACCATAGGCGTTCATCCTTACTCATGACAGATTCATGTTTTAGACGAATATTACTTGGTGAACCAACCTAAAAACATTCACTATTTTCAGATCAAGTTTTTATGTTATTCAGTCGAATGATGTTTTGTGAACCGATCCACAGTTGTTTACCTTTTTTATATCAGGACATTTCATAAAATTTGACAAGTATGGATTGGACTACAACCAACCATATTTAGTCCCAAGTTATAAATTTCTATACTTGACAGTTCTAATAAAATGTTGACAAATATGGATCGAACTAGAATCACCCATACTTAGTCACATGTTTTCTTCCTTGGATTCTGTGGATTGAACCATAGCCATCCACATCAGTTGATATTAAACCTCAGTTGATGTCACACCCCACCATGGCGGAATATGGGGCGCGACGTATGGATATCATCACAACATGGCGTGTATATAGAGATAACTATATGAAATAAGAAATGTCATAAAATGGAGACACAAAGTCATGACAATATCTCATCAGACTCAGGAGTCTAGGTAAGTAGGTAACAGTCCTACCGCTTACCCAAGACAAACAAATAACATAACCAAACAAATATATGTGTGCCACAATATCACCTATTAAAAGAACAAATAAAAACTAAGAAGGAAACGGGGATTCTCCTTCTATATGCATTCCTAAGCTTCTCCAATTCTAGCCACTTATGTTCTCATGCTTAACCATAGTATCACCTGAAAGAGACACTAAAACACGTCAACATAAAGTTGGTGAGAGTCATAGGTTTAGAATCCAACGCTAAATCAATTTCAAGCTGTGAATAACAACCATCAACACAATAACATATGGACAATGTGCTACAATTATGTATTAATAACTAGCATTCAAGATCAATCATTCCAAACCAAAATCCAAGGCTCCTACCTTGCCAAACAACATGGTACCATAGATGACCACACTATGTACCTATCCCAAGGCCACTACCTTGTCAAACCACAAGGCCACTACCTTGTCAAACCACAAGGCCACTACCTTGTCAAACCACAATAACTGAGACGGCACGTGTCCCCTGATCCAAATCATACACAATCAAAAATCACATAGCAGTTAATCACATAATGTACACACAAGTCCATCTCAAATCACAAACACATTTACAGCATCAATTTAGAAAATAACTCAACACAGTTTCTCTTCCATCCCATCTGGAAGTCAAAATCAATATTAAACATGGGACTATGAAACTCACCTGATAGCTTCTTCACAAGTCCTCGCACTAGCAACAAGCTAACAAACCAAAAACACGAAATCAATACACGAACCAATCACTAAGATGGCTCATCAACCTATGATGGACATCTAGTCTATTCCCGTATAATTACCTCATTGTTAAGCTCTAATCACCCCATTACCCTTCCTTAACAAGTCCCTAACTTGGTTAAGTTTAATAGCTATCCCGTTCATAATTTTACACAAAACAGTCCCAGTTTTAGGTCTCAAAACTTTAAGTCAAACGTCCACTTAAACATACCCATGGTTTCTATAAAAGGAATATTAACACTTTTATACATGTTAGCTAAAACCTCCCACTTGCCCTAACCTTAAAGCTACTGTTAAGGCCCAGATATATGTGTATATATTTCTACCTATCCAGAATTCACTGATTTTAAACGTATGAAAAGTTCATTACCATTAGAGGGTCTTACCCTAAACCACAATCTTAGCCCAAGTGCAGATCTTTACTACAATATATAAACCATCTCTCATGTTCGTGTGAAGATCCCAATGCAACCCTAAGTACCCCAAACAACCAAAAACTTAAAAAGAAAACATGCTAAATTCAAAACTGTTTTGACCTCCGACTGCTGTAACCTGTTTTGGACCCATTTCCCGACCTCCAATTTAGTTCTCGTTTCTTGATTTATAAATCCAACTCAATTACCTATCCAGGGCTAGTTTTATCGCATCTTAAATGTTCCTAGAACTTGAGATATGATCAAAACAATAGACTCAAAATTCTGCCCAGTTTTTAAAAACGGGTTTTTAACAAATTGATCTAATTAATCACCTATAACCCTTCTAATACAAGCCCTAGATTATATGATCATCATATTATGATTAATACATCATTAATCTACTGTTTTTATATAAACCCAACCCTTAATCCATCATAAGAATGATTAACTAAACATAAAGACAATTTAATTAAAAAGGTTAATGAAGGTTTTTACCTTAAATCAATGGAAGATGAAGAAAACCTAATTTTTTTGATGAACCCTAATTCTCCTCTATGGAACCCACGAATTTTTCTTTGTCTCCAAGGATTTATGTTTTTTTATTTATTAGATAACCTTATATAGTGTGTACATAAAATCCTAGTCCAAGTATAACACCCAACTTTCCTTTTTTTCCCTTTTTCCCTTTTTCTCTTTCTTTGGTGTGTCTAAACCGACCCAAACACCCAGTAAATTCGTTTTTTTACTTTTATTATTTAATATTATGTTAATAATATTACCTTAATTTTCCTTAATTTACTTCAGCTGCTAAAGCTTCCAAAACCTCAAAACCGTAAAACTAGTCAAATTTACGCGTTTTACCGTAAAAGACGTAAAATATACACTTTTATTGTAACACCCATTTTGATAAATGGAATGTCACGCGTTGTTATGGCGTGTCATCAAAGCATACAAGGATAAATGCCTAAACATTACATGACCATAGGGAAAACCAGAATCAAACATCGGTTCCCAAACATAAGCCCAAAACATAAATAAAGTAAATGAACAAAAAGGAAGACTAGACAAGCATAAATATGAAGGCAAGAGGAGAAGGAATCTAAGGTAGCTCCCATCCTATGCGTGTCCTCCAAATGCTCCAGTCAGTCCTTGAGTACCTGCCGTTTTGGGACATGGAAAGGAAAGTAACGGCTGAGCAAAACGCTCAGTGCACGGATATAGACATAGTATAAATGACTAAAACATAATAAAGACTTAATAGCAGCGGAAATGTATAAGTCCTGGAAAACCTGGAACATGTTCATAAAACTGGTTTTATAGTTTGAAAAGCCTTATGTTTATCTTATGAAAACTGTTTAACATATTTTACCATTAGCCAATATAGGTCATGAAAATCCACCGTGCATGAATACTTGGAGGGGTGACCTCATCATGCAAATTAGAGGGGCTGCCTCTAATTTAATATACTGGTTTTTGGGTAGGAGGGATCAGCTCCTTGTGAAGGATGCAAGGCACACACCACATTCACCATGAAATCCTGACTAAAACATGTAACTAGGATGCACCCATACGCCCCACATGATAAATATAATATAAATGGCCAAAAGCTGAAGGGACGCCACGAGCAATCACTCTGCCGTGGTGAAGTCATAACATCAGTGCCTCTAATGTTATGGTTATGGTACCTCCATAACTAGGTGAAACTGGTCATGCATGTATATGGCTATAGGTAATCTTAATTAAACATAAGCAATCAAACACATAACTTATACTACGGGAAAACAGTTGGCTGCATACGGGGAATCCTAATAAGGAAAGAATGTCCATACTGAAAGGACGGGAATCCGTACCTTATGTCCAGTGAACGAAGAAGATGAACTGAGAGGAATCCTACTTCCGAATCACTAGTGCTACATAAATACATACATGAATAAGTATCTGCTTACTAAATACGTAGCTGGTTTTATGTCATGTCTTGGCTTATTTTATGTATTCTTACCATGTTTTACTGTTTTAAAGCCTTAAACTGTGTTTTATCTTATATTCTGTTCATTCTGATTAAGTATTTCTGGTATTTCATGTGTTATTATACTTACTGTGTAATAATAAGTAACTTTCCAAAAATAGCAGGTTTCCTAAAATAGAAAGTTTCCAAAAATAGAAAGTTTCCTAAAATAGAAAGTTTCTAAAAATAGAAAGTTTCCAAAAATAGAAAGTTACCAAAAATAGAAAGTTTCTAAAAATAGAAAGTTCCCAAAAATAGAATTACTGCTTAAAATAGATAAGTTTCTAAAATAGAAAGTTTCCATAAATATATCAGCTGCCTTAATTAAATAAGTTTCCATAAATAGATTAGCTGCCTGAAATAAATAAGTTTCTAAAAATAGAAGGTTTCCATAAATAGATTAGCTGCCTTATTTAATTAAGTTTCAAAAAAATAGAAAGTTTCCATAATTAGAAATAAGCTGGTTAAATAAGCTAAGTATATAAGCCTAAGTGTTTTCATGATTATTTTCTAAGTCATATGATATAAGGTATAGTTTAATAATTATTTCATGTAATTAAATTAAACTATAGGTTAAATATTTAATTAAAGTATAACATGTTTTTAATTAAATAAAGTTAAATACTTAGGTTAAAACATGTATTATTATATATTAATAATATAACTAAAGTCATGTTAATTAATTAATTATAGTCATGGTTTTTAAATAATTAATTAATTATAAGTCTAAAATATAAAATACTTAGGTTAATTAATTTCATGATTATTAATAATTAAATAACCTAAGTCATGTTATTAAATTAATCATATAATTTTATTAATTTAATTTTTAACATAAAATCATAAACATAAAAAAAAACTAAACATACACCATGAACCAGATCTAAACTAAAAACAATGAACCGGACATGAAATCGACACCGTACCCCAAACCCACTCGGGGTACCCCTTGTCTTGGGGCTGCCGTGGGACCCACACACACCAACCAAGACCGTAAGGTCTTGGTGGTGGTCGGTTTGGCCAAGCCGAAACCCCTTCGGGTTCGGTGCAGCCTGCGGCCAAAAACAAACACCCCTTAAAACATACTTTTGATTTTATTAAACCCCAAATCATGTTAGATCCATGTTTAATTATTAGGTTTTTGTAAAAACATAACATATTCTTGATTTATAAAAAGATTAAATCAAATGAAAAGGTTTAAAAAAGGATTTACCGAATTCGTGGATCAAAAGGATGAAGAACAAACACGATCACCAACTCAAATTCCAAGATCCAAGATCATAAACCACCTCCTTGTGGTGTTCTTAGGGTGGCGGCCAAAAGAGAAGAGAGAGGAGGGTTTTAGGGTTTTTCTAAAATCTTCTGTAAAACTAAAAATGAGTAGTGTAAGAAAATATTTAACCCCTTTTAGTAAAAATTGATGGGCTAAGCCCATCCTTCCTCCTAAATTTCGTGGTAATGGGGCCCACAAGGGGTAACCCGAATGTTTTCCGTGTCTAAAATATTGGTGTGTTCTCGTGTGTTCTCGTGTTCGTGTTTTACGTGTTCTCGTTAAATATTAACCGTGACTTAATATATTTATTTGTGTTCGTAATAAATATATATACGTAATTAATATTAGCTCGTGATTAAATTACGTTCATGATTTCATGATCGCATGTTCGTGATTATTTATTGTCAAATAATTATTGCGTGCTCATGCGTAGTAAATACTTATCGTGTTCTAACACGTACGTAATACGTAAAATCCTAACACGTAATCGTAATCATGCTATAATAGGAAAGTTTTAACCTAGTACGTATGATCTTAAGGGTACTATTCATGGTAAAAGCATGCGGGTTTTACAACTCTTCCCCCCTAAAAAGAATAATTCGTCCCCGAATTATAGATAACGTAACTGAAAGAGAAACATACCCGAATCAAACTGAGAGGGTATGTAAGATAAATTAACGTGCAGGTGACCTGGCAGAAAGAACGCGAAACGTGACATGTCTTAAAAGGACATGGAACGTGACGTGGCTGAACGGACATATCTAATTGATAAGTGAAAAACGGATAAAAGTCCGGATTAACTTGTCCGTTTCCAAGTGACCTCCCTCTTGGAACGGTTCCTTCAGAAGATCTTGACGCAAATGATAAATCTTGGTCCTCCTGACCTTGACTTGCAGTACGAAGAAATTCCTGGTTATCAACGGAAGGTAGATCCCCTAAATTCGATCGAGGAAAACAAGAGTTAACGTGCTAGGGTAACTGAAACGTTACGATGCAAGACAATCTGACTTAACTGATAATTAGAAACGATGTGCGAGACATAAAGAAATGTAGTACGTGAAAAATTTTGAACGTGATACGTGAAAAATTTTGAACGTGCTACGTGGAGATATGGCGAGTGTAGTATGAGTAAACATATCGTGATCCATGATACGTGTAACATATCTTGATCATGATATGAGGAACGTGGAATGAACATGACATGTGAAACATATCGTGATCATAGAATACGATGGCGGTAACGCCAAACGCTACAAGGTGAGACGTGGAATATGACGTGAAACGTCTATCTGATGATGGAGAGTTATACTAAACTTAGGTCTGGTCTCTCCAGTTCTTGCAAAACTTCCCAGAACGAAATGAACGTAAAATCGTAAGCCCAGATACGATCATGAACGTGAATAGTGTCATGAACGCGAGCGCGAAAGCAAGTCGTGGAATCAGAATGAAGACGTGAAGTAATTTAGGAGTACAATTATGAATCTTTGTCTGACCCGATAACTGAGGAATTGCCAAGTGATCGGATGAGCCTTGGCTGGAACATGTCCGATCAATCTGTTGGTTCTGAAATCCTAACGGATGTAAGGATTCTATAGGCTTAATCAAGCTGTTTGCAATAAACAGATAGCATCATGCTTCTTCTGAGTTTGCGTTAAACTGGTAACCAAAATCCGTGGAGATCTTGTCCCATTTCAGTTCACCATTTCAGATGATGAAAAACATCCCAGTCTGTTGGTGTCCTATCTTAACCTGTTGGTATGTTAGGTACTTATATATGAACGTAAGTGTATCTTGCTTCGTAGAACTTGATACAAAGGAGTTTGCGAAACTCTGAGTCTCTGAATCTAGACTTCTCCAAGCGTAGGATTTTCTAGAACACTTAATGTAGTGTAGGGTTCTCTCCTTTACGCATAAGCTGATTCATAGTAAGATTAACCGTAGAAATCCATGTGATTCAGCGTGTCACTGTAATCAAACAGAATTGATATTGGAAAATTTTTCTAGGGTAAAATTTCTCTTGTCATAGAATTTGCAACATAGTGCAGATATGGTCTTCCTGTTCTTCTCTTGGCTTAAAAGAAATCAGGTTATCCTCAATAAAAATGCTGATGAATTTGTTTAAGAGTTCACGGAAACTCAATTTATTAAGTCCATAATGCTGTTGGAGCATTGATGAGACTAATTCAAAATCATAAATCTAGCATGACCGAGTCGTGTACGAATAGCAGTCATGGACATGTCCTGCTTTTTCACTCGTCACTGTTGGCAGCATGATCATGAGTTCGATCTTGGGAAAGTGATTAACACTATATGGTCGATTGGACATGTTGTCAATACGTGGAGGAGAATAACGGTCATGAATGGCGATTTGTTCACGTCGACGGTAGTCGACACATAATCTCATGGTACCATCCTTCTCCTTGTAAGTTCTTCTGGAATGCATGGGAAGATTTTGGAATAATCAACTGGCTATGCGTCAAAGACTTAAGTGGTCGTGTCTTACTGACAGCTAGAAAATTTTAGCGACCATGGCTAACAACGCACATGCTTGTAAGCATAGATAATTTGTACCGATTTTCCCGATGGAAAATCAAGCTGAATGTATTCAAGAGCCTGAGCATTACTGTACATAATTATGAATCATAGCATGGTGTGCTATTCATAGTACATAATTAGGATAAATTCATCTCGTGTCTGTCCGAGGAAATGCGTTAGCAGCTTGGATTTCATCATTAAGCTGAAGGAAAACCTTCGTATACGTGGGAATACGAAAGGCGTCCTTCATGGTCATGAATATATGAAATATGGTGAAAGAAATAAAAGTGACATCGGCAACATGACAGTTCTCACTGATGCGCCGGTAATTGTATTGAAATTCTTGTGGCCTGATTAATACATGGCACAACCAAATGGATATACCCTTGGAGGATACCCTGAATTTCTTAGACATGTTCCATAGTTGGACGTGAGTCATGTGTCTTGACTCGTGTCTTGGAACTATAAGCATGACATATGTCTTGACTGGTGTCTTGACATGTGTCTTTAGGAAATATACGTGAGACATGTGTCTTGACTGATGTCTTGACATGTGTCTCGAGACGTAAAACAATAGAACTACAATATTAGGTTATTATGCCAGACTTGGCGGATCGGTTGGACTACTGATCCTTTGTATGTCTGATCACGTCCGCGGCCGGAGCCTCGGTTGCGATTTCTAGGATAGTTTCTGTCATAGTAGTGGTTTTTATCGTCCTGTCTGTCAGTTCCATGACGGTCATTCTCATGACCGTGATTCATGTAACTATTCAGCTGAGTGTCCGGCTGGTACCGGTTTGCACTCATATGGCTGAAATGACAGCCGAATGACGTGTGACATGTAACTAAGAATTTGGGACAATGATTGATGGGAATCGTCTGATGGTGAAGCATCTTCTCGTCCAATTGCTTTGCTCCGACGCCTTTGTCTTCGTCTAGTAGGATCTCTAGGTTGTGAACAGCATCCGCATCTCGTAGCATCTCCGAACGTCAGCAGCATCAACCTTTAGTAACATCTCCAAGTTATGAGCGGCATCAGAATATCAGCAACAGAAAATACGCCCGAGGTGATTCAGAATCGACTAGCGAATACTCGTGAAGTATTGCAAGTGGAATATACATGGATTAAGGTACGTGTAATACACATGAAATATGGTACGTGGAGTACACGTGGAATGCACATGAAATGATCGGTATGGGGTCCATCATTTGTCATGATTTAAGGAAAGTATATCGGTTAAACAGTTAGGAAAACCATCATGATAACCTGGCAGTATTAGCATAGACATCATTCTGGTTGTAACGGAAACGTTAAAGTGTGGTTACACAAAATTCAACGATGATTTTCCTGACAGCATGATCAATGAAAACCAACCATGACTATCATGAAAGCAGAATTCAATGAACTCCAACAATGTCTTGCAGGACAACGTAAATAACAAAAGAGGCGTAAAACAATAATCAACATGAAGACGGAATTATCATGAAGAAACATGAAACCATCTATCACGAAGAAGTGTATAACATAATCAGCATGAAACTGAAGTTAACCATGACCGTATGAAAACATACTTGACATAAAAACATAATAACTTATGAGGGGACATGAAATTTTTTTTATGCCAATTTAAATCATGAGAAATTTTTTATGCATGAAAACAGTGCATGAATGCGTAATGTAGTTCATAAAACCTTTATATGTGCGAGGGAACGCCTATGGGTCGGTTTCAAAACAAAAGACATGGCAAGGGGACGCCTAAGGGTCGGTCCCAAAGTTAAAAGTTTCGATAAAAGCACATGCGACTAAATAGGGCCAGTCCTGTACCAACCATTACTTAGTGATAATCCCTGCAACAATGATACATGAAACATAAATAATGAGACTCATCTGTAAAAACTTATCAGAAATTTTTTTTATGTGACTAATTATGAACTACTGGGGTTCAGTCTACATAGCCACAGTTCACGAGGAACATTATGCATGAAACAATGACACATAACTAAATATGAATGACGGTTTTCCATCCATATTAGTAAAACAATATCGATGAAAACATCAAGGTTACAACCTCAAGGTGCTAAAAACATCATGGTTAAAACAACAATGCGCTAAAAACATCAATACGTGGAATAACAAACGTTGGCTTAGGAAGCTCCTGGTGACTACCCACTAGTCACAGGTCGAGTTTTAGAGCCTACAGGTCGAAGCCTTGGCTCTGATACCATAGTTGTAACACCCCATTTTGATAAATGGAATGTCACGTGTAATTATGGCGTGTCATCAAAGCATACAAGGAAAAATGCCTAAACATTACATGACCATAGGGAAAACCGGAATCAAACATCAGTTCCCAAACATAAGCCCAAAACATAAATAAAGTAAATGAACAAAAAGGAAGACTAGACAAGCATAAATATGAAGGCAAGAGGAGAAGGAATCTAAGGTAGCTCCCATCCTATGCGTGTCCTCCAAATGCTCCAGTCAGTCCTTGAGTACCTGCCGTTTTGGGACATGGAAAGGAAAGTAACGGCTGAGCAAAACGCTCAGTGCACGGATATAGACATAGTATAAATGACTAAAACATAATAAAGACTTAATAGCAGCGGAAATGTATAAGTCCTGGAAAACCTGGAACATGTTCATAAAACTGGTTTTATAGTTTGAAAAGCCTTATGTTTATCTTATGAAAACTGTTTAACATATTTTACCATTAGCCAATATAGGTCATGAAAATCCACCGTGCATGAATACTTGGAGGGGTGACCTCATCATGCAAATTAGAGGGGCTGTCTCTAATTTAATATACTGGTTTTTGGGTAGGAGGGATCAGCTCCTTGTAAAGGATGCAAGGCACACACCACATTCACCATAAAATCCTGACTAAAAACATGTAACTAGGATGCACCCATACGCCACACATGATAAATATAATATAAATGGCCAAAAGCTGAAGGGACGCCACGAGCAATCACTCCGCCATGGTGAAGTCATAACATCAGTGCCTCTAAGGTTATGGTTATGGTACCTCCATAACTAGGTGAAACTGGTCATGCATGTATATGGCTATAGGTAATCTTAATTAAACATAAGCAATCAAACACATAACTTATACTACGGGAAAATAGTTGGCTGCATACGGGGAATCCTAATAAGGAAAGAATGTCCATACTGAAAGGACGGGAATCCGTACCTTATGTCCAGTGAACGAAGAAGATGAACTGAGAGGAATCCTACTTCCGAATTACTAGTGCTACATAAATACATACATGAATAAGTATCTGCTTACTAAATACGTAGCTGGTTTTATGTCATGTCTTGACTTATTTTATGTGTTCTTACCATGTTTTACTATTTTAAAGCCTTAAACTGTGTTTTATCTTATATTCTGTTCAATCCGATTAAGTATTTCTGGTATTTCATGTGTTATTATACTTACTGTGTAATAATAAGTAACTTTCCAAAAATAGCAGGTTTCCTAAAATAGAAAGTTTCCAAAAATAGAAAGTTTCCAAAATAAGAAAGTTTCCAAAAATAGAAAGTTTCCAAAAATAGAAAGTTACCAAAAATAGAAAGTTTCCAAAAATAGAAAGTTTCCAAAAATAGAATTACTGCTTAAAATAGATAAGTTTCTAAAAATAGAAAGTTTCCATAAATAGATCAGATGCCTTAATTAAATAAGTTTTCATAAATAGATTAGCTGCCTGAAATAAATAAGTTTCTAAAAATAGAAGGTTTCCATAATTAGACTAGCTGCCTTATTTAATTAAGTTTCAAAAAAATAGAAAGTTTCCATAATTAGAAATAACCTGGTTAAATAAGCTAAGTATATAAGCCTAAGTGTTTTCATGATTATTTTCTAAGTCATATGATATAAGGTATAGTTTAATAATTATTTCATGTAATTAAATTAAACTATAGGTTAAATATTTAATTAAAGTATAACATGTTTTTAATTAAATAAAGTTAAATACTTAGGTTAAAACATGTATTATTATATATTAATAATATAACCTAAGTCATGTTAATTAATTAATTATAGTCATAGTTTTTAAATAATTAATTAATTATAAGTCTAAAATATAAAATACTTAGGTTAATTAATTTCATGATTATTAATAATTAAATAACCTAAGTCATGTTATTAAATTAATCATATCATTTTATTAATTTAATTTTTAACATAAGATCATAAACATAAAAAAAACTAAACATACACCATGAACCGGATCTAAACTAAAAACAATGAACGGGATATGAAATCGACACCGTACCCCGAACCAACTCGGGGTACCCCTTGTCTTGGGGCTGCCGTGGGACCCACATACACCAACCAAGACCGTAAGGTCTTTGTGGTGGTCGGTTTGGCCAAGCCGAAACCCCTTCGGGTTCGGTGCAGCCTGCGGCAACAAACAAACACCCCTTAAAACATACGTTTGATTTTATTAAACCCTAAATCATGTTAGATCCATGTTTAATTATTAGATTTTTGTAAAAATATAACATGTTCTTGATTTATAAAAAGATTAAATCAAAAGAAAAGGTTTAAAAAAAGGATTTACCGAATTCGTGGATCAAAAGGATGAAGAACAAACACGACCACCAACTCAAATTCCAAGATCCAAGATCATAAACCACCTCCTTGTTGTGTTCTTAGGGTGGCGGCCAAAAGAGAAGAGAGAGGAGGGTTTTAGGGTTTTTCTAAAATCTTCTGTAAAACTTAAAATGAGTAGTGTAAGAAAATATTTAACCCCTTTTAGTAAAACTTGATGGGCTAAGCCCATCCTTCCTCCTAAATTTCGTGGTAATGGGGCCCACAAGGGGTAACCCGAATGTTTTCCGTGTCTAAAATATTGGTGTGTTCTCGTGTGTTCTCGTGTTCGTGTTTTACGTGTTCTCGTTAAATATTAACCTTGACTTAATATATTTATTTGTGTTCGTAATAAATATATACACGTAATTAATATTAGCTCGTGATTAAATTACGTTCATGATTTCATGATCGCATGTTCGTGATCATTTATTGTCAAATAATTATTGCGTGCTCATGCGTAGTAAATACTTATCGTGTTCTAACACGTACGTAATACGTAAAATCCTAACACGTAATCGTAATCATGCTATACTAGGAAAGTTTTAACCTAGTACGTACGATCTTAAGGGTACTATTCATGGTAAAAGCATGCGGGTTTTACATTTATAAAAAATCTCAAATTTTGAAATAAACTTTATAACTAAGTCCTAAATGACTTAAAACCATCCCGAAAAATATTCATATGGATAATTACCTCACCCGAGACCTCTAAACGCTAAACCGTAAATCCTAAAAAAATACTATTACTATAATACTTATACGTATACGTAAATACCACAATATCACCATTTTCATTTCATAGTCACCACTTGTGAGCTCATGAAAATGAAATAACCGTTCCTCGATTTACTTATGAGTACTCTATACTCATAAACGATAACCACACCAACCTCGTTCACACAAAATAAACACGTAAACACACAATTCAAGTAAGCACACATAAAATAACCTAAAAGTAAGACCAAGTGACAAACCCAAAACCACGGTTGTCACATCACTCCCTCCTAATAGAAATCTTGTCCCGAGATTCACTCCCAAACTCAAACTTATTCTCAGCAAACAAACGAGGATGCATATCCCTAATAAAACCTTCACGTTCAAACGTGAACTCAGTTTACACGAAAATAATCTCAACCAATAAACACATGAGCCTTAACCGTCCGCGAGGAAACTTATCAAAACCATAAAGTTATGTAACCAACCTAACTAAATCTCGCAACTCATCAAACAAGAACTGTCTTGAAACCAAGTTAGGAGCCGTCACATAACTCAACTGGTTTAAAACTGTCACCCCGATTTCAGTCTTACTCATAAATACCAAAAAATCAAAACTCATCAAAATATAACCACGTATTATAAGGTCTAAAGAACTCTCAAATTCCTTCCCAACTCATCTCTATGTTAACCCTCCAAGTGTTCATTACCGTAAAATACCCAAAACACGAGTTTAAACCATGTTGTCCAAAAATTAACCTTGAACTCAACACTTGTACAATTAATTCGACCAAGCTACTGACCTTCAATTACGAAACTTTCTGAATATTTGAAAAGTATGTTCCGAGTACATAATTTTAGGCTTTTGAATCACCCAAAAACCTTTAAAAACGAATAAGTTATGACCAAAACGATTTTTCTCAAAATCTGCCTAGGCATTAGCGACAGTTTCTGACAGTTAGCGACATATTTTGACAGTTTAGCGACAGTTTCTGCCTACTCCGATTTATACCAAAAAAAAAAACGATTTTTAAACCCTAAAACTTCCCATTAATTACCAAAACTAGAACCTAATTTATTTTAATTCCAGAAAATTAAAACTCTATTAACTACATGATTTTAACATATTTCACTAAATAAGAACAAAATTTCTAACTTAAGAACAATAACTTTAGGTGATCAAAACCAAAATATTTTAAAATAACCGAGTCATGCTTATATGTTAAAGAATTTATATTCCACCTTATTTGAAACATGATCCCGACACTTCCTTATTTCATCGACTACCAACAACTATTTTTTTCTTTTCAATTTGCAAGTTCTATTTTTTTACCATGTATAACTCGAAACAAAAGACATCCTTACCCCAAAAAGAAATCTCCACCATCTCAAAATCCTTCACGCCAAAAGTACCGTACAAACAAACACGTGAAATGAGGACCCGAGAAATGCGCTACTACAGAAGTTGAACATGTCAAAGAGAAACGAGCTAGCAACCATCCCAATAATACAACCGGTAAGTAGAAAATAATTTTACATACATAGGCATAAGCGTACATACACTCAAATCCATCCAACATATACTATACAAGCATGTATTAACTCTCTTTCATGCAATCATACTTGAAAGTCCAGTGGTGTTGTGGCACATATATAATTATGTAGGCCTCCATAATTATACATGTTCCCTTTCACCAATGTACTCCCTCCTATGATGACACTTATAAGAAATTAATACTACACATAACACATAATCCAACAACTCACAAGCACATAACCACACAAGATAAGATCCAAAACCCCATGTATTAAAATAACATAGCCAATGCACGAAACACATAACTCGTAGTCCAGCTGAACCAGCGTAGACAAAATTCAAAATGTATAAAGAACATGAAAACATAATTAAGCGAAATCCAACAATGACTAGCGTATACGACCATGGTTCCACCCGCACTAATCAAAACTCGTAAAGAAAATAACATGTAGTTAAGTATGAACAATAGTAACCTAACAAATACTGCGAAAATAATATTCAAACACATCAATTACTATAAATGCACACATACTCCTATGACGCCCATATGCAGGGACCCTTAAGCTATAGACTAGGCTACATGACTAGGCAACCTAATTCTCTATAACCATTGGCTCTGATACCATTCTGTCACACCCCACCATGGCGGAATATGGGGCGCGACGTATGGATATCATCACAACATGGCGTGTCTATAGAGATAACTATATGAAATAAGAAATGTCATAAAATGGAGACACAAAGTCATGACAATATCTCATCAGACTCAGGAGTCTAGGTAAGTAGGTAACAGTCCTACCGCTTACCCAAGACAAAGAAATAACATAACCAAACAAATATATGTGTGCCACAGTATCACTTATTAAAAGAACAAATAAAAACTAAGAAGGAAACGGGGATTCTCCTTCTATATGCATTCCTAAGCTTCTCCAATCCTAGCCACTTATGTTCTCATGCTTAACCATAGTATCACCTGAAAGAGACACTAAAACACGTCAACATAAAGTTGGTGAGAGTCATAGGTTTAGAATCCAACGCTAAATCAATTTCAAGCTGTGAATAACAACCATCAACACAATAACATATGGACAATGTGCTACAATTATGTATTAACAACTAACATTCAAGATCAATCATTCCAAACCAAAATCCAAGGCTCCTACCTTGCCAAACAACATGGTACCATAGATGATCACATTATGTACCTATCCTAAGGCCACTACCTTATCAAACCACAAGGCCACTACCTTGTCAAACCACAAGACCACTACCTTGTCAAACCACAATAACTGAGACGACACGTGTCCCCTGATCCAAATCATACACAATCAAAAATCACATAACAGTTAATCACATAATGTACACACAAGTCCATCTCAAATCACAAACACATTCACAACATCAATTTAGAAAATAACTCAACACAGTGTCTCTTCCATCCCATCTCGAAGTCAAAATCAATATTAAACATGGGACTATGAAACTCACCTGATAGCTTCTTCACAAGTCCTCGCACTAGCAACAAGCTAACAAACCAAAAAACACGAAATCAATACACGAACCAATCACTAAGATGGCTCATCAACCTATGATGGACATCTAGTCTATTCCCGTATAATTACCTCATTGTTAAGCTCTAATCACCCCATTACCCTTCCTTAACAAGTCCCTAACTTGGTTAAGTTTAATAGCTATCCCGTTCATAATTTTACACAAAACAGTCCCAGTTTTAGGTCTCAAAACTTTAAGTCAAACGTCCACTTAAAAATACCCATGGTTTCTGTAAAAGGAATATTCACACTTTTTTTACATGTTAGCTAAAACCTCCCACTTTCCCTAACCTGAAAGCTATTATTAAGGCCTAGATATATGTGTATATATTGCTACCTATCCAGAATTCACTGATTTTAAACGTATGAAAAGTTCATTACCATTAGAGGGTCTTACCCTAAACCAAAATCTTAGCCCAAGTGCAGATCCTTACTACAATATATAAACCATCTCTCATGTTCGTGAGAAGATCCCAATGCAACCCTAAGTACCCTAAACAACCCAAAACTTAAAAAGAAAACAGGCTGAATTCAAAACTGTTTTGACCTCCGACTGTTGTAACCTGTTTTTGACCCACTTCCCGACCTCCAATTTAGTTTTCGTTTCTTGATTTAGAAAGCCAACTCAATTACCTATCCAGGGCTAGTTTTATCGCATCTTGAATGTTCCTAGAACTTGAGATATGATCAAAACAATAGACTCAAAATTCTGCCCAGTTTTTAAAAACGGGTTTTAAACAAATTCATCTAATTAATCACCTATAACCCTTCTAATACAAGCCCTAGATTATATGATCATCATATTATGATTAATACATCATTAATCTACTGTTTTTATATAAACCCTAACCCTTAATCCATCATAAGAATGATTAATTAAACATAAAAACAATTTAATTAAAAAGGTTAATGAAGGTTTTTACCTTAAATCAATGGAAGATGAAGAAAACCTAATTTTTTTGAAGAACCCTAATTCTCCTCTATGGAACCCACGAATTTTTCTTTGTCTCCAGGGATTTATGTTTTTATTTATTTATTAGATAACCTTATATAGTGTGTACATAAAATCCTAGTCCAAGTATAACACCCAACTTTCCTTTTTTTCCCTTTTTCCCTTTTTCTCTTTCTTTGGTGCGTCTAAACCGACCCAAACACCCAATGAATTCGTTTTTTTTTTATTTTTATTATTTAATATTATGTTAATAACATTACCTTAATTTTCCTTAATTTATTTCAGCTCCTAAAGCTTCCAAAACCTCAAAACCGTAAAACTAGTCAAATTTACGCGTTTTACCGTAAAAGACGTAAAATATACACTTTTATAAAAGATCTCAAATTTTGAAATAAACTTTGTAACTAAGTCCTAAATGACTTAAAACCATCCTGAAAAATATTCATATGGATAATTACCTCACCGAGACCTCTAAATGCTAAACCGTAAATCCTAAAAAAATACTATTACTATAATACTTATACGTATACGTAAACACCACAATATCACCATTTTCATTTCATAGTCACCACTTGTGAGCTCATGAACATGAAATAACCGTTCCTCGATTTACTTATGAGTACTCCATACTCATAAACGATAACCACACCAACCTCGTTCACACAAAATAAACACGTAAACACACAATTCAAGTAAGCACACATAAAATAACCTAAAAGTAAGACCAAGTGACAAACCCAAAACCACGGTTGTCATAGTTGATTAGACTTTTTATGTTCTTTGTAACAGTTAAATTTTCATACCCTCACGTTGATGTCGTCTTCATGCTGACTCAGCTTCATGTCTCCTTATGAGGATTATGTTTTTAGCAAGGTGATGATGTTTTCATGTTAAGATACATAAGGGTTACAGTAAAATCCTGTTTTTCATAATAAATCATGTTTGGTCTTCATCAGTCATGTCTTCTTGCTGAACATTGTTAAAGTTCCGTTTAATCATATCCTTGAACCTCTATAAAACCAGTATTAAGTCTATGCAGGAATTACCAGGCTATTACGTTACCCATTTCAGTTCAGTTTACTACCGTTTAAATCAATTTAATCCTTGATCATGTCCGACAAGTAACACCAGTATTGATCATTTCATAAAGTTTCCACCAGTGCCATGAACAGTATTCCATATGTACCCTTTGTACAGTGCCTTAGTTATACTCCATGTACAATAATTCCTGTGTACTCCACGTACAGTGTCTCAGATATGCTCCACATACAGTATTCATTTTGTACTTCAGGTACAGTAGTCTAGGTGTACTCCATGTACCTTACTCCATGGATATTGTTAATCAGTCCTCAGTCATCCCAGGCATTTTCCACTTGTCGATATTCTATCAAATGCTGATGCTGCTCGTGAGTTGAAGATTTTACCATATACTGATGCTGCTAACACTTTAAAGACCTCACAAATGCTAATGCTACTGATAATTTGGAGATTTCTCAAGATGCTGATGTTGTTTATACTATGGAGACTCTTCAAACAAGGACGAAAACTATAATTTCAAATTTTTGACAAGAATATACTTCAACCATCAGACGCTAAAATCATATTCCATGTTGTTACTTCCTCAGTTGGATGTCTCACTTCACTCAACTAATCTTTCAGTCAGAAGAGTGGGAACCGGTAATCAGCCGACCACTCCGCAAAATAATTTCATGAATCACGGTCATGATAATGGCCTTCATGAGACTGACAGACAAAATGGTAGTGACAACCACCGTACTAATAATTAATCATTCTGTAACCATAAAAACTCTGGAACGGGCGTGACCATAAATACAGAGGTCAGTAGTCTAACCGGTCCGCCAATCCTAGCAGTTACCAAAAATTTTCAGCCTTGTCTAAATTCATCCACTAAAACATATGTCAAGACATCAGTCAAGCCCATAGGTCTCAGTTATCATTTCGGAAGACACATATCAGGACACCATTCATGGTACACGTCATACGAATCTTTTCTTAAAATACGAGTCAGAACTCATAACTCTAGTATGTTTCTGAACCAGGCCCTCAGTAATTCAGGGTACCCTTTAGAAAGGGGTATACCCGTTCTGTCATGCCACACATAAATCAGATCATTAAAAATTCAGTCACCACCACTAGAGTATCATTTAGGTTAAACACGCAATATTTATTTTGTGAGGTTACAACGAACATATTCAGTGAAAAGTCGCCATGTTTACTTCAGGTGTTCCTATGTCAGCTTTATCTTAAATCAGACATTACCTACCTCCCAGCCAGAAAAGACTCCATGGTATCACCCATATTTATAAGGTTTTTCCTTCCAGTTAAAGACAAGATCCGCCTTACTAACTTCCAAAGATAGCAATGTTGTTTTTTGCCATAAAATCAGTACAAGTTGTTATGCTTTACAGCAAGTGACTTATCATTCCAATGCTACTAAGACCTTTATAGCTATCAGATATAAATCCACTTCTGAAGTTCCTTAAATTCATGATCAGCAGATTATTCTAGAGTTTGCAGATAAAAATTTCAGAAGGTTTTCCCAGAAATTCCTCCCTAACCACAAGACATGGTTTAACATAGAGCTTGTCTCAAGTACAGAACCTGTTTCCAGAACTCCTTATCACAGGGCTTTAGCTGAGTTTAAAAGAGTTGCAACATTTGCTGCAAGAATTACCGAATGAGGTTTTATTCGCCCTAGCGCACCACCAGGAGGTGCATCATTTTCTGTCTATCAGAAAGAAGGTCGATAACATGAGAACATGTATCGATCACAAAAAAAAAATTCAAGATCACCATTCATAATCGGTGTTCATCTCACGAATAGTAGGTTACCTGACCTGCTACGATGTCTTGAACACTTTTCAGAACAATTCCCAATCATGCTACCAGCAGTGGTGAGAGAAGAACATGATGTTTTCCAGATTTCTGTTGAACACGTTATAGTCTCTCTAAAATTTTGACTTATACGTCAGAGCTCCCTAATGCCCAGCTATAGTATCAAATTTATGGGAAAAAATTTCATTGACTTCACAGACAAAATCGCCAATATGTTCTTTGATAACATCCTGACCTCCTAAATTCTAGAGAAGAACATGAGAATCACCTTTTCACGACCCTACAGATTCTCCGATAGGAGAAAATTATATATGCAGCTTTCCCGATGTGAGTTATAGATGAAGAAAGTGGCATTTCTGAGCCACCCTATTTTAGCAGAAAGAATTTCAGACAGTCCTGCGAAGATGAAGGCCATCACCAGATGGTCAAGATCGACGCCTATGACTAAAGTACAAAATTTTCTAGAACTCAGTTGACTGATACCGCAGAAATTGCGAACAGTTCCCACGATTAGCCTTCCATGGCTAAGCTTACGCATAAAGGAGAGGACCTACACTAAAAATTCGTATCACATAACATCCTACGCTAGGAGAGATCTATTTTGCCCAGACTCAAAATTCTTTCATGACTATTCACCCAGATTCCACCAGAACGTACCATAATCCCATACAGGATTTTGATAGAAGCAGTATAACACAATTGATGTAGCTATGTTCATATCTCGATGCCTGACATACCTCCGGTTCAAGATAGGACACCGACATGCTAATGAGTATTACAACCATTAGATTTCTGAATAGAAATGGGACAAGATTCCATGAGGATTGTTATCAATTTAGCAGAAAACTCGAAAAAGTAGGATGCTATCTAAGTCACTATCAACCATTTAACCAGCCTACACGTTTTCTTTCATCCGAAAGGATTACGCAGTAGCAGATCTACAAGAAATTCAGCAATAGATCGTATGATTCCAAGGTATTCCATTAACAATCTTGTCAGATGGAATTTAGCGTTAGCGAATCACGCTCACATTCATGTTCACGATCACGTGCATGTTTACGTCCACTTTACGCTCACATTTATTTTCACTTTAACATTTACGTCTCATTCGCAGTATGATGTTGTTTCAGTTCATGTTTTGTCCTTTCTCATGATTTAAGCTCACATTTGCGTTCATAACATTGTTCACGTTCAAATTCGTGTAACATTCAGCGATACATGTTTCACAGATTACCGAATACGGTTACAGAAAGCTTGAGAAACCAGACTCAAGTGTAACACATCTTTTCCATATCCAGGCTGACGTTTTACGTCTCGGGCCGTATCATTTGGCATTCCTTCCTCAGTCAGCATACATTCATGATATATTCTAGTATCACGTTCAAAGTATGATCACGTATCACATTCAAGATATACTTCATGCACAGCGTTCCTCATATTATCGCGAACCACGTTCACAATTGCTCACGTAACACAGTCACAATTGTTCACGTAGTTCGCCCCTATATATTTTCAGCAGATTGCTCAAAGATATAAATGTTATCTTTTCTAGATATTTGTACGTACCGTTCCCTGTATCCTACATGCTATAGCTTATTCATTCTATCAGACTCAGAAAATCCATCTTATGTAAGGAGCCAGAAACTATTCAACATTCATCAGGACAGGGTCAACAGGACCAAGATATTTTTTTATGTTTAGACCTTTGAAGGAATGTTTCGAGCGGGAGGCCACTCGAAACGGGGGAGTCCATCCGGACCTCTCATTCTTTTCTTCAATAACCCAGTTAAGTTCTTTCAGTCATGTTACATTCCAGATTCACTTCAGTCATGTCACGCTTACACCGTTTCAGCAGCATTATGTTCTAATTCTGGGACGAATTGTCATTTCAGTTTACATGTCCTTTCAGCTTACGTGTCATTTCAGTTCTTATAACCTCATCAGCTTATTACCTTTAATACGAGGACGAATTTTCCTTTTAGAGAGGGAGAATTGTAAAACCACAGCATTATCGCATCCTTAATTCGAGGACAAATTATTCTTTTAGAGGGGAAGAATGGTAAAACCCGCATTTAAATCCAAAAACATAAAGTTATACACAGTTTCTATATTATCTACACGTGACGTAATTAATTTTTCAGTAAAAATAAGCTTTTCAAGATACTAATCATTTTTAGAAATCCATGAATATTAAATATACGCAGTCTAGGCTTTAATTAAACGTTACGGAATTAATTATTCAGAAAATAATAAATAAGTGTTAGAGAATATTACATAAGTATTATTATTCAGAAAAATAAATAAATACTTGTTAGGATCCAAACACGAGCACGCTTGCGAGAAAAAAATAAAAATAAAACGGGACACGAAAGTTAGAAGTGTGTATACATTGGTTGGGCTGCGTTTATTATTATAAAAGAAAGAAAGAATATGGACCTTAGAGCCCAACCCACCCCCCAAAAGAAAACACGGGATTTTTATACTTTTCCCTTTTGGTCAACAAATCAAAAAAAGAAGAAAAAAAAGAATAAGATCGGGGCCGGTAGAAAGAAAAAAAAGAATAAGATCGGGGCTGTTTTATCCTTGGTTCGGGTGTTGATGTGTTTAATCCTTAATCAATTAAGGGTAATCATTCCTTTTTCCCTCTTTTTTATATCACGAATTTTTGCCATGTTAAATCAAGAACTTATAGTAAATTATACGGAAATCATGAAAATAATAATGAAATCATGAGTTGGGTGTGCTGTTTGCACGAGAACCAAGACATAAAATATCTCGGTGTGGTTTCAATTTGGCCCAGCCGCGACCCACAAGGGTGCGGTGGTGGTCTGGGTACTCTCGGCAGCCAAAAGAAACAAACAAGGGGCGTTTGGGGTTAGTCGCGTATAAGGGTGCGTTTGGGTGTATAATCAGTAGGGGTGTTTGGGTTTATAAACATATTACATTAACAGTGGGAGCATAACATTAGCAGTGGGTAAAAGTAACCAACAGTGGGAACAAAAAACTAAATAGTGGGAACACTGTAGTGAATCAGTGGGAAGATTGGGGCAGATAATAGTGGTTTTCAAATAATAGATTAGCGACAGTTTTGCGACAAAAATTTATGTCGCAAAACTATTATGACAATTTTATAGACAGTTTTAAAATTCAGCTTTTGGTGACACTTTTTAGTCACGCAGATTTCTGTCACTAATTCATATAGGCAGATTTTATATAGTTTTTTGAATTGTTAGAGCGACCGAGAAGGGTGGGTATCTCGGTAGACTCGGGATATAGTTATAAGAATAAAAAATGAAGATTTTAAATTGTACCTTTTATTACTTATTTTCTTTAAATGTTTTAATTGTATATTTAAATGAATTAAATCAAAATAGTTTTATAATATTTAAAAGGGTATAATTTTATTAAAGAAATTATAAATGATTTTGAAAACCTTCTAATTTAGGAAACTTTCTATTTTTAGCAGGTTACCTATTATCGTATTAATATAACGTCAGAATACGTTTGTACCATAATTAATAGTAGGCCGATAATACATTAAAAGAATTATAAGAAAGATTAGATTTATCGGTTAATATACGTAAAGATTTTCAGATATAAAATAAATGAATGAGAAGCCGATAAGATCAGTAAATTAAATAGAGATCAGATAACTTATTCGCGCCTATTATTATTGTAGCTTCCGTGAAGCCGAATAGAGTTCGTTCAATCTTCCTTCAGTCAGTTACTAGACAAGAGGTACGGATTTTCCGTCCTTTTAGTAAGGACTTCCTTTCTATGCATGATTAGGATTCCCCGTCTGCAGCCAAATATTTTCCCGAGTATATGTTGTCAATTATCAGAAATTATTTTAATAACTAAGATATTGCTTGAGCCTTATATACAAGCATGACCAGTCAGTAGTACTAGTTACGGAGGTACCGTAACCATGACACTTGAGGCACCGGTGTCATGACTCTCCTACGGGAGAGTGATATTCCGCAGGGTTCCACTCAGTTCAGCTTGGCCATTTTATCAGTATTATCAGTGGGGCGTATGGATGCATCCTAGGCTTATCAGTTTACAGTTTATCAGGTGAATGTGGTGTGTGCTCTGTGACAACCCAAACTCGAGGTCATTTATTTAATATTGTATAATATTATTTTACGAATGGTTTTGAAATTTTTGATGAGTTTGAATGATATGACGATTGATGGTTTTATTTAAAACCGACGTTGGAGGTCTTATTTTTATCTTTTTACTAATAGCGAGGATTATTAGTAATCACGATATCGACGGATGCCCGAGATTCTATGTTTTAGTATTTGTTGTCTCGATATTTATATTTTTGACGTTTTTATTTTAAGTTCGTATTAAGTCGAATCGGGATCATATTATTATCACATTTTGAGTACGTTTTAATTTTTGAAAAGTATTTTTTACGAAACCCGAGCCTCGTGAATACTTTCAAAATTGACAATTTACATTTTCTACCCATACAACTATTTAATTGCATTTTGGGCCAAAACTATCACAAATTGGCAAAATCTACCCCTCCACTCCACTATACAAGGATTTTCCACTACCAAAAACACATACAAAATATATGTAAACAAAATCAAACACTCTCTTCCCTCTGTCTTGCTATTTCCGTCCACCACCATCATACAAAACCCATTTGATCTTCAAGTTTTACTTGGAATCAATGAAAACTAAAACATATCCCATCTAGGAAATTTCAAAGGCTTTCTTTTGGTGTAAAAATCTTCAACATGCATGAAAGTTGATTTTTCTAAGGTTGGTAGGTCAAATTTATGATTATGCATGTGTTGTTGGTGATGATCAAGAGATGATCATGCTAAAATTTTTGTTAAAAAGTTGTCTTTGATTTTTGATTTTTGATTTTGAACTTGAATCAAAGAAATCTAACAAAAGATCATCTTTGGAGATTTAATTGTGCATATTTTGGTATAAATTTTATACACATGCACCAACTTTTATTTTTTTCATATGATCCATGAAGGTTTGATCCATTTTTATGATTGTATATTGTTGTTAGTGATGTTATATACATATTTTAATTATTGCATGTTTGAAATTTTGAGTGTGTAAATTTTTAAATAATTATTCAAGTGTGTTATGGGTTAGATGATATGTTTGTGATGATATTAGGATGATTTTAGACATATGAGATTGATTAAAATTAGTTGAAAAATTGATTTAGCATAACTTTTTAAAAGGCAATTTAGATCAGTAGGTTCAAGGCAAATTTTGGCTACCTTACTGTTTGAAAATGGTTTAACTAATAGCATAGGGTTGTAGAGAATTTTTTAGCTTCGATTTGATAAAAGGTAGAGCTTCTAGCTCCAAACGAGCGCGAAGTTATGATGTTTTGATTATTCGTGTACTGGGAGACGAGTATTGACACAATCCGAAGTTGTTGTCGATATTTGGATCGAATCTTGGGGACTATATAATGAGTTGTAAAAATTATCAAGTTCTGATGTTTGGTTCTAAACTAAGGGTTGTGAGTCTATTTTCAAACTCAAGTGTCGGATTTGTAAACGAGATTGTTTAGAATGGTCAAAATGGTTGTACGAGTCGGTGACGTAAAACAGTCCGGTTTTTGTAGTTCAAAGATGTGTCGGGCAGGGAACTTTAAATGTAAAATCTTTTGATGGGCTTTTAACAGGTCTTTCTATATATAGTAAGTTATATCTCTGATTAGTATCATAAGTATTTGATGTGTTTAAGTGGGGTAAATTGTAACATCTCGAGTTTTCGCGATTATTAAGTTGAATGCAATACTCGAAGTTGGTGGGCGTTTTATGTTTGCCGTACGTTTATTTGGCATACTCACTAGATCACGTGAAGTCTCACGAAATTGCCTTTGTTTTGGGATCGTGTGTCAAACGGTTATAGTGTCGTGTTTATTCAGTTCGCGTCTAAACTTAAACACCGTGAACCCGAGTCGAGTTATATAACTGTTACAGCATGTACATATATTTGAGTATAAAACTTTCATTCATGTTTATTGCAAAACTTGCCTTACAAGAGTCCCAATTTCAGTCACATGTCTAGCTACAAATAAACCCCATAGTTTATTTCCCACTAACCACTACAAGACAGCACACATGCCTAGTTTACCCCATTTGGGTATATCACAAGTTACCATTTTCAACTTGAAGCTAACCCTAGACTATCAATACATGATTAAATACAAATCCAAAGTTTACCCAATGTCCAAATACAAAGTTTATCATAGTCCAAATTACAAACACAAATTCTGTACAAGTCTTTCAAATACAACTCCTGGGAAGGTGAAGATTAGTGTCCAGCCGACCCACACGTCGCGTCCCAACCTTCAAAACCGAAAGAGTCAAGCCTTCCATCTCGTCCGAACCTGCAAACCGAAACTTAGCATCCCATTGTGAGTCTTTTCGTCTCTTCGTTTTTCCTAATAGTTGTGCTCGTCTTTTACAAACCTGCGAATAAACAAACCAATGTGTTAGTCGTTGTAACGGTCTTATTTTTAACTAAACACTGAAAAGGTTAAACCTTATTACTAGTACTTGAAACATGGCTACAACTTTACTTTTCTGTCAACCAAACCGAGACCCCGACTTAGACCAAACCGAGACCCAGACTTAGACCAAACCGAGACCCTGACTTAGAACAAACCGTGACCCAACCAAGACCACAAACAAGACCAATCCAAGAACCAAACCGAGACCCAAGTCAAACCAAACCGATACTCAATTCAAGGCCAAACCGAGAACCAAACCAAGCTACTTACTTTCTGCCGAAACTATCAACAATCAATACCATCTAAACCAAATGTCTTAATCACTTTCATTTTTACAGAAACACCCTAAAAACCCTCAATCATGCCGCGGGTATAAAAACCCCCATTTCAAATCGAAACCCTAGAAATTTAAAAATCTTTTAAACATTAAATTAACACTTTCCACATTCCAAAAACACCACATAATCAGGAGTAACAGCCGAATGTAAAAACCCCCAATTTTATAAAAACCCTAGATTGACTTTTTATTAATTAAAACACTAATTAAACCTAATCTAAATCCGAATCCAATAGTTAATTTAATTGAAAACTAGATATGCAAAAACCCCCAATTGACCGAAACCCTAATTTTTATAAACCGATTATATGTTGAAATTAGTTTGATTTTATACAAGAAAACATCAATTAATTGCATTTAAACCCGAGATTGATAAAAACCCCCAAATATTTCAAAACCCTAATTCGTTTATTTCAAATCCGAGAGCCATATGGTTCTCAACAGGTTTATACAAATTAATCAAACCCACTGATCTTTTATAAATAAAAAATCAATTAGCTTTTGTAAAAGAAATTAAGGAGAAACAAACTTATCTTTGATTATTGGCTGAAGATTAACGTGACCATAAGGATGAACACATCAGAAACCCAATCGGTTTGATGTGGGGATGAAACCCCACATCTCACGCGATCTAAACACCTCAGACCACCCATATATGATTGTTATATTCAAACTGATAAGGATATTAGCCATGGAAGGGATGAACCGATCTAGATTTGAGAGAGAGAAGAGATTGGGGCGGTGGAGTTATTTTCGAGGGAAGAGAGAGAGTGAAACTCTCTGTTCTTGAGAGTTGTGTGTGTAAACACACGTATATTACTCCTTCGTTCCTTGTTTATTTCGCCTATGGGCCGGGCCAGGTCATATGACCCTTGGGCCGGTTGTGAGTGAGGGTATTGGACCCATTTTGGGCCAGGTATTTATATTAAGTTTAGTTAAAAGCCCATGAAACGAATTTTGTAAATTAAGGGTATAATTTAACCCGTAAAACCTGACCGTTTAATAACCGACTTTTATTTGTCGTACTTTTCCGTAAACGTATGGTTTCGTCAAGCACAACTAGGGTGTCGTGTCTTTTACTAATATAATTTTTCGTATCGTAACTCGATCCTCATAATTAAATAGGTCGCGGCTAGCGTAACCGTACTCTCGAGCTATTTTATCTTTGTTCTCTTTGCTAAATTTCGAGGTGAGTTTATAGCCCCATACTTTACTATTTTCACTGCTTTTTGGGGTGAGACATTGCTTGATTTTAACGTGTGAACACAAGTGCATTTACTGATTTATATATTAGTCTAAGTCCCACTAAAAACCCAGTTGCTTTGGCCCGTGAATCGTGAACCGTTAATTACTTTGTGTAAGCGCGAATGTTATGGATAGATCTATCGGGATTGACGTCCCTGTCTGTCTTGTCCAACAAGGGGACAAGCGGGCACAGTTTCATTTGAGTCTGAGATAGGATGTCGTGGGTTTAGGCATCTAGTTTGGGCTACATTTATATGATTATACTGCCGGTGTTGTTAACGCTTCGGTGTCACGAGCTTAGACTGTAATAAATACTTTTGGGACGACTTTGTATCTGTTATATTGTCATCACATTTGGGAAAATCTTGTGGTTCATTAAATATTTCCAATTAACTAAACCTATGAACTCACCAACTTTATGTTGACACTTTAGCAATGTTTTTCTCAGGTATTAAGAAGGAAGATGCTAAATGAGGTCTCATGCATTGCCGTCATTTCTTTGAAAACAACGATCATTTGTACCATTTGAGAAAACTATGTTTTGTAACTGTATTCAGTTTATGCTTCCGCACTTTGTTAAAACTATTTATTTTATTAATTACAAGTGATCTATTTTCCGAACGTCTCATTTAGAGGTCGTTCTTTGTGACTATGTGCGTATGATAATCATGACGTCACCACTCCCTTGTCGCCATTATACTCTGATATTTTGGGAGTGTGACAGATTGGTATCAGAGCCATAGTTATAGAGAACTAGGTTGCATTTAGTAACTCTAGACTATAACTGCTCTATGTTTAATCGATTATCATACGGATTGTAAGTATTAAGTATATGTAGATACATAAGTAATAAATGGGATACATGTGATTTAACAATTACGAGGTATATTTACATGGGTTACATGTGCAACAACGAAATCTGAATTATGTTATATGGGATACATGTGAATTCAACAATGATTGCTATATTATGTTAATGTCCTTTTTCGTTACGGACTAATTTTATAAGATATTTACACACATTTATTTTGTTTATGATTACAGCGATGTCTTCATCTGATGATTCCACGTCTACAGGAGCATACTACAACCGTAGTTCACAGTCGACTATCAGTTCATCAGTAGGACTACCTAGAGGATCGCCATCAGGATATCCGTGGTACCGGATGGTTTCAGATGACGATACAGAGAGAGAGACTGAGGAGGTTCGTCATTCACCGATCCGCATTCCTGATGCATCAGCTGACGATGTACTTAGCCTAGAAGGCGGAGGAGAGGATGACTTAGACACTGACGTGGTGCAGTCACCAGGTCAGACATCGGTGACTAGAGATGAGACGGTAGAGGAGATAGAGGATGATGAGATGGAGTTCACAGATGGGGAAGGAGAGCCTATGGAGGTCACAGACACTGAGGACCCTCCTACTGCATATGCTGCTACTCCTGAGGTTTCCCTAGCACACATCTCCTCATCTTCATCTGAAGACGAAGGAGAAAGGACTGCCATTCCTGCTCCAGCACCTGGTACTCTACCTTTCTACTATGTGAGACGACGTCTTCGGGGGAGAGCTGCTCGACCACCACTTTCACCTTACCGACCCCTCATACCTTTCACTGCCACTGACAGGCATGCAGCCCGCACACCTGCCAGTCCTGTCCTAGAGACACCACTACTACTACCAACACCAGAGACTGTACCTGCTGTGTACCAGGAGATGCTTACTGATGCTGGTATCTCTACTGGGCCGAGAGCTACGACTCCTCTTCCTAGGAGAGCTACATCGACGGTGGTGATGCTTGGGGCGGCAGATGGATGTGTGACGACACGATTGAACAGGTTGGAGGATGCTGTAGAGGCTTTAGGTGAGGAGTATAATGAAGTGCAGGATAAGTTGGAGGCACTGGCGAAGAAGAGTCCAGTTAGGGATGAGACAGTGTTGACAGTATGTGTGACCCGTCTACGAGGACAGCTTCTTACTGTTCTTGATCAGATGGAATCCATGCCGAACGCTCGTCTAGAGGAGATTGGGAGCCTGATGACCCGTTGGGGAGTAGAGCCATTGGTGGAGACAGGCGGACTAGAGGCACCAGTGGAGGACCCTGTTGCAGACTTGGATAAGAGGTTTAGAGCCGCTTGTCATGATACCGATGTTAGACTGAGAGATTCCCAGGCTCGTGAGCTCGTGGTTGAGAGGAGGTTAGCAGAGTTGGAGAGAGAGCTTCATCAGCGCCGTGAGGGCACTAGTTAGATTTATCTTGTACCATCGACCTATCCTTGTACGACCACTAAGCTTTGAAGTCTATCTTAGCTAGTTGGTATTTTATTTTCTTTTATTATGTTATGACAAACTATGATGTACTATCAAACGATTCTATGAATGATATTATGGGTTACAAAAATTGTGAGATCATTATATATTGTGTATTATACCCTGGAGCATTTCATAATTGTATTGTGTGTGCCATGCATGTTATGTCTGGCAAAACTCATTATCCTATTACCTTGTTAGATTATGGCGCCAGTTAGAAGATCCGAAACGCAGAATCCGCCAGCCGCTACCGGTGGAATTGACACCGTCATGCTAAGCCAAATGATAGCCGAACGAGTGGCCGAGGCACTCGCGACCGCTGAAGCAAATCGTACAGCTAGCACACATGAGGAGACCAACCAAGGAGCTACTAATGCTATTGCACGGACTTGTACCTACAAGGAATTTCGTGCAGTTACGCAAGTAAGCTTTCGCGGTACTGAAGGAGCAGTAGGATTAACCAGATGGTTTGAGAAGCTAGAATCCCAATTTGGGATTAGCAATGTCGCTGAAGCCGACAAGGTGAAGTTTGCGTCAAGCACGTTAGTGGATGGTGCTTTGACTTGGTGGAACGTCTATGCTCGTGCAGTGACCATTGACGTTGCCCAAGCGACGCCCTGGAGCGAATTTAAAGCTATGTTTGTGAGGAAATACTGCCCACGAAATGAAGTCAAGCAGATGGAAGTTGAGCTGTGGAACCTGAAGGTCAAGGGTATTGCTCTTACTGCTTACAATCAGCGCTTTCAAGAGCTGATCTTGTTATGTCCTGAAATGGTGCCCAACGACGACCGATTGTTGGAGCGATACATTGAAGGACTACCTTTGAGCATCAAAGGGAAGGTGACTTCGTCCAAGCCAACTTGGCTCAGAGTCTGATGTACCAAGTGGTACAGGAGTTGGGAGAAAATACTGGGGATAAAAGGAAGTGGTCTGGCAACCACTACAACAACAATACCAACAATACCAACAACAGCAACAACCCAAACAACTACAACCAGAACAAGCGACAAGAAGTAGCAAGAGTGTTTACTGCTGGACAAGGTAATACTGGAAACTACGCTGGAAGACTTCCTTTCTGCGGAAAATGTGGCCGACACCACGAAGGAGCATGTCCCCCTACGTGCTACAATTGTGGGAAGGCGGGACATAAGGCAAAGGAATGTCGAGCACCACCTCGTTCTACTAATCAAAGAGGACCTGGAACGCAAGGTGGCCAAGGAGCAAATGTCACTTGCTTTGGATGTGGAGAGAAAGGTCACTACAAGAACAAATGTCCAAGCAGTGGGAATCAAGGTCGTAGTAACCAGATTCGAGGGAATCAAAATCACAACCAAGGGAACCAGAAGCAGAATCAAGGGAACCGAGGAGGGAATAACTGAGCCACAACTAGTACTCCTGGAGGATTCACGACACCTAGCAAAGTGTATCATCTCTGTGCTGAAGCTGCAGTGCAAGACAACAACGTTGTGACTGGTACGTTTCTAGTCAATAACAACTATGCTTCAGTACTATTTGATTCTGGTGCGGATAGGAGTTTTGTGTCGTCTATATTTAGTGAACGCCTAAATGTTACCCCTACTGCGTTAGACGTTAAGTATAATGTAGAATTAGCCGATGGGAAGTCAGTAACCACCGACGTTATCCTGAAAGGATGTAGTGTAAGGCTACAAGGTCGTTCGTTTAGTATCGACCTACTCCCTATAGAATTGGGAAGTTTTGACGTCATCATTGGAATGGATTGGATGTCGAAGCATCACGCGGAGATTGTATGTCATGAGAAGTGTGTCCGTGTTCCTTATGGAAACGACGTACTCATCATACAAGGCGAAAGAAGTGGAGTGAAGAATGGATCAAGATTGGAAGTCATCTCATGTATCAGGACCCAAAGATACATTGAGAAGGGATGTCCGGTATTCTTGGTTCAAGTAACACAAAAGGAAGGAGAAGAAGATCACGAGAAGAAGGTGGAAGATGTACCGATCGTTAGAGACTTTCCGGACGTATTCCCAGAGGACTTACCCGGACTACCACCAGCACGGCAAGTGGAGTTTCACATCGAGCTTACACCAGGAGCCGCGCCTGTTGCTAGAGCCCCATACCGTCTAGCACCGGCCGAGATGACAGAGTTAGCTGAACAGATAAAGGAAATTTCTGACAAGGGTTTCATTAGACCAAGTTCCTCACCTTGGGGAGCGCCGGTCTTATTTGTCAAAAAGAAAGATGGATCCTTTAGAATGTGTATCGATTACCGAGAATTGAATAAGCTGACGATAAAGAACCGCTACCCATTGCCGAGGATTGACGATCTTTTCGACCAATTGCAAGGATCTAGCATATACTCGAAGATCGATTTAAGGTCAGGATACCATCAACTAAGGGTTAGAGAGGAATACGTTCATAAGACGGCTTTTAGAACCCGGTACGGACACTACGAGTTCCAAGTTATGCCTTTCGGTTTGACAAACGCGCCTGCGGTATTCATGGATCTCATGAACCGAGTTTGCAAACCATACTTGGACAAGTTTGTGATTGTATTTATCGATGACATTCTCATCTATTCTCGTAATGAAGAAGAGCACAAGGAACATTTGAAGACCATATTAGAGCTGCTAAGGAAGGAGAAGTTATATGCAAAGTTTTCCAAATGTGAGTTTTGGATAAACACAGTGCAATTCCTTGGGCATGTGATCGACAGCAGTGGTATTCACATTGATCCTGCTAAGATCGAGGCCGTAAAGGATTGGGCGACTCCAACAACACCCATGGAGATCCGCCAATTTTTAGGTCTTGCTGGTTACTATAGGAGATTCATTGAAGGTTTCTCCAAGATAGCTAAACCAATGACGGAATTGACTCAAAAGGATAAGAAGTTTGAGTGGAAGGAGGAGAAAGATTTGGCATTCCAGACATTAAAGCAGATGTTGTGTGAAGCACCTATACTAGCCCTACCTGAGGGTAATGAAGACTTTGTGGTGTATTGTAATGGATCTATAAAAGGGTTAGGTGCAGTACTGATGCAAAGGACTAAGGTCATAGCTTACGCATCAAGACAACTAAAAGTGCACGAGAAGAACTACACAACTCATGACCTAGAGTTGGGAGCAGTGGTGTTTGCCTTGAAGATTTGGAGACACTACCTTTATGGTACTAAGTGTGTTGTATTCACTGATCATAAGAGTCTACAACATATTTTGAATCAAAAGGAACTCAACATGAGACAACGACGTTGGCTAGAGTTGCTCAGTGATTACGATTGCGAGATCCGTTATCACCCGGGCAAGGCAAATGTCGTGGCCGACGCTTTGAGTCGAAAGGAGAGAGTTCTTAGGGTGAAGGCTTTAATGATGACCATTGACTTAGACCTTCCATCCTCAATTCTCAAGGCTCAGAAAGAAGCAGTCGAGGAAGAAATTCTCAAGACTGAAGATGTTGGAGGAATGATAAAGAAGTTGGAAGCACGTTCGGATGGAACGTTATGCCTTGATAATAGGAGTTGGTTACCATGCCATGGTGACCTACGATCCTTGATTATGCATGAGTCGCATAAGTCAAAGTACTCCATACATCCGGGATCTGACAAAATGTATCATGATCTGAAGATGTTGTATTGGTGGCCGAACATGAAGGCGGATATTGCTACATATGTTAGCAAGGGTTTGACTTGTGCCAAAGTCAAAGCCGAACATATGAAACCATCAGGATTATTGGTCCAACCCGAACTGCCAGAATGGAAGTGGGAAAGGATCACTATGGATTTCATTACCAAGCTACCAAAGACCGCAGCCGGATTCGACACGATTTGGGTAATCGTCGACCGACTCACCAAATCGGCTCATTTCCTACCCATCAAGGAGACTGATGGAATGGATAAGTTAGCAAGGACATACTTGGAGGAAGTAGTCACGAAGCACGGTGTGCCTGTGTCTATAATCTCCGACCGAGACAGCCGATTTACTTCGCAGTTTTGGAAGTCACTGTAGAAGGCATTGGGAACGCAGTTGGATATGAGCACTGCGTACCATCCCCAAACTGACGGTCAAAGTGAACGGACCATTCAAACCTTAGAAGATATGCTGAGAGCTTGTGTGATTGACTTTGGAAATAGATGGGATAGACACCTACCTCTGGTGGAATTCTCATACAACAATAGTTATCACACTAGCATTAAGGCAGCGCCGTTCGAAGCACTGTATGGTAGGAAGTGTCGTTCACCCGTGTGTTGGGCAGAAGTCGGTGAAGCACAACTCACTGGACCCGAGATCATACACGAGACTACTGAGAAGATCTTTAAGATTAAGAGCCGTATGCAAGCCGCAAGGGATCGACAGAAGAGTTATGCTGATATGCGACGCAAACCCCTTGAGTTTGAAGTGGGTGATAGAGTCATGTTAAAGGTCTCACCTTGGAAGGGTGTGATTCGCTTTGGAAAGCGTGGAAAGTTAAACCCTCGTTACATTGGACCCTTCGAGATTATAGAGAGGATTGGTCCCGTAACCTATCGTTTGGAATTACCCCAAGAACTTAGCCGAGTGCATAATGTGTTCCACATTTGCAATCTGAAGAAATGCTTAGCCGACGAGACACTCGTTATCCCTTTGGAAGAGATTCAACTCGACGACAAACTCAACTTTGTAGAAGAACCGGTAGAAGTTATGGACCGTCAAGTTAAACAACTCAAGCAAAGCCGTATACCTATTGTGAAGATTCGATGGAATGCGCGTAGAGGTCCAGAATACACGTGGGAACGTGAAGATCAATTCAAGAGCAAGTATCCTCATCTTTTCGCTAACCATCCTACTACAACAAAGTCTTGATTTCGTGACGAAATCTCTAAAACATGGGAATACTGTGACATCCGTCAAATTTCCATCTTAATTTATTCATGTAGTACGAGTACTTTAACTGTTTACCGACGAGTTGTCGACATGAATGTGTTAATTATTTTGCTTTGCGGACAAAGCCCTTTTTAGGGAGAGCATATGTAACATCTCGAGTTTTCGCGATTATTAAGTTGAATGCAATACACGAAGTTGGTGGGCGTTTTATGTTTGCCGTACGTTTATTTGGCATACTCACTAGATCACGTGAAGTCTCGCGAAATTGCCTTTGTTTTGGGATCGTGTGTCAAACGGTTATAGTGTCGTGTTTATTCAGTTCGCGTCTAAACTTAAACACCGTGAACCCGAGTCGAGTTATATAACTGTTACAGCATGTACATATATTTGAGTATAAAACTTTCATTCATGTTTATTGCAAAACTTGCCTTACAAGAGTCCCAATTTCAGTCACATGTCTAGCTACAAATAAACCCCATAGTTTATTTCCCACTAACCACTACAAGACAGCACACATGCCTAGTTTACCCCATTTGGGTATATCACAAGTTACCATTTTCAGCTTGAAGCTAACCCTAGACTATCAATACATGATTAAATACAAATCCAAAGTTTACCCAATGTCCAAATACAAAGTTTATCACAGTCCAAATTACAAACACAAATTCTGTACAAGTCTTTCAAATACAACTCCTGGGAAGGTGAAGATTAGTGTCCAGCCGACCCACACGTCGCGTCCCAACCTGCAAAACCGAAAGAGTCAAGCCTTCCATCTCGTCCGAACCTGCAAACCGAAACTTAGCATCCCATTGTGAGTCTTTTCGTCTCTTCGTTTTTCCTAATATGAAGTCTTAGTTGTGCTCGTCTTTTACAAACCTGCGAATAAACAAACCAATGTGTTAGTCGTTGTAACGGTCTTATTTTTAACTAAACACTGAAAAGGTTAAACCTTATTACTAGTACTTGAAACATGGCTACAACTTTACTTTTCTTTCAACCAAACCGAGACCCCGACTTAGACCAAACCGAGACCCCGACTTAGACCAAACCGAGACCCTGACTTAGAACAAACCGGGACCCAACCAAGACCACAAACAAGACCAATCCAAGAACCAAACCGAGACCCAAGTCAAACCAAACCGATACTCAATTCAAGGCCAAACCGAGAACCAAACCAAGCTACTTACTTTCTGCCGAAACTATCAACAATCAATACCATCTAAACCAAATGTCTTAATCACTTTCATTTTTACAGAAACACCCTAAAAACCCTCAATCATGCTGCGGGTATAAAAAACCCCATTTCAAATCGAAACCCTAGAAATTTAAAAATCTTTTAAACATTAAATTAACACTTTCCACATTCTAAAAACACCACATAATCAGGAGTAACAGCCGAATGTAAAAACCCCCAATTTTATAAAAACCCTAGATTGACTTTTTATTAATTAAAACACTAATTAAACCTAATCTAAATCCGAATCCAATAGTTAATTTAATTGAAAACTAGATATGCAAAAACCCCCAATTGACCAAAACCCTAATTTTTATAAACCGATTATATGTTGAAATTAGTTTGATTTTATACAAGAAAACATCAATTAATTGCATTTAAACCCGAGATTGATAAAAACCCCCAAATATTTCAAAACCCTAATTCGTTTATTTCAAATCCGAGAGCCATATGGTTCTCAACAGGTTTATACAAATTAATCAAACCCACTGATCTTTTATAAATCAAAAATCAATTAGCTTTTGTAAAAGAAATTAAGGAGAAACAAACTTATCTTTGATTATTGGCTGAAGATTAACGTGACCATAAGGATGAACACATCAGAAACCCAATCGGTTTGATGTGGGGATGAAACCCCACATCTCACGCGATCTAAACACCTCAGACCACCCATATATGATTGTTATATTCAAACTAATAAGGATATTAGCCATGGAAGGGATGAACCGATCTAGATTTGAGAGAGAGAAGAGATTGGGGCGGTGGAGTTATTTTCTAGGGAAGAGAGAGAGTGAAACTCTCTGTTCTTGAGAGTTGTGTGTGTAAACACACGTATATTACTCCTTCGTTCCTTGTTTATTCCGCCTATGGGCCGGGCCGGGTCATATGACCCTTGGGCCGGTTGTGAGTGAGGGTATTGGACCCATTTCGGGCCAGGTATTTATATTAAGTTTAGTTAAAAGCCCATGAAACGAATTTTGTAAATTAAGGGTATAATTTAACCCGTAAAACCCGACCGTTTAATAACCGACTTTTATTTGTCGTACTTTTCCGTAAATGTATGGTTTCGTCAAGCACAACTAGGGTGTCGTGTCTTTTACTAATATAATTTTTCGTATCGTAACTCGATCCTCATAATTAAATAGGTCGCGGCTAGCGTAACCGTACTCTCGAGCTATTTTATCTTCGTTCTCTTTGCTGAATTTCGAGGTGAGTTTATAGCCCCATACTTTACTATTTTCACTGCTTTTTGGGGTGAGACATTGCTTGATTTTAACGTGTGAACACAAGTGCATTTACTGATTTATATATTAGTCTAAGTCCCACTAAAAACCCAGTTGCTTTGGCCCGTGAATCGTGAACCGTTAATTACTTTGTGTAAGCGCGAATGTTATGGATAGATCTATCGGGATTGACGTCCCTGTCTGTCTTGTCCAACAAGGGGACAAGCGGGCACAGTTTCATTTGAGTCTGAGATAGGATGTCGTGGGTTTAGGCATCTAGTTTGGGCTACATTTATATGATTATACTGCCGGTGTTGTTAACGCTTCGGTGTCACGAGCTTAGACTGTAATAAATACTTTTCGGATGACTTTGTATCTGTTATATTGTCATCACATTTGGGAAAATCTTGTGGTTCATTAAATATTTCCAATTAACTAAACCTATGAACTCACCAACTTTATGTTGACACTTTAGCAATGTTTTTCTCAGGTATTAAGAAGGAAGATGCTAAATGAGGTCTCATGCATTGCCGTCATTTCTTTGAAAACAACGATCATTTGTACCATTTGAGAAAACAATGTTTTGTAACTGTATTCAGTTTATGCTTCCGCACTTTGTTAAAACTATTTATTTTATTAATTACAAGTGATCTATTTTCCGAACGTCTCATTTAGAGGTCGTTCTTTGTGACTATGTGCGTATGATAATCATGACGTCACCACTCCCTTGTCGCCATTATACTCTGATATTTTGGGAGTGTGACATAAATGAGCCAGTACATTTGGTGTGTACCGGCAGATTTTTATCGAAAGAATTGACTAATAGAATGAACATATAGAATGAAGTAATAGTATCACTTGTATTTTTTCATTTTGGGTTGGTTGTGATTTTATGTTTTTGAATTTGATGTTACTAAGTATGGATTATATTCGAGTTTATTATTGATGAACGCGCCTTATTTGATAGGTTGCGGTTTTTGTGTTTATCGGGCATCAACTATCATCGAAGGTCGTCTTGCTACTGCTATTACTCAAGGTGAGTCTATAGCCTCGCTTTTGTAATTGTGTCGAATGATTTTAAAACCCGCGAGGGGGATACATGCTATTTGAAAGTAAAATGAACACAAGTCATGATTGATTGTTTGGACCCGAATGTTGCCTTGTTGCCTTTGTTGTTTTGAATTGTATAAGTACCTAAGTTGCAAAATTCCCTAAATTCATGAGCCGTTAACTATCTTCTGACTTGATGTTGTGAGTTGGGAATAGCCGCTTATTCTAATAATAGTACTATTGGGCTGACGACCCTATCCGAGACCAGGGCTTTACGCTAAGTAACCTCTGGGAAGGATAATTTTACGAGAATGAGAATGTGGTATACTTGCAACTGATACCCTAGTAGGGGCACTGGAATACATCTAGTCATGCCGGCTTTAGGCGTGGGTGACTAACTTAAGGGTCGATGTCATGAGCTTAATACAATTCTATAGCTATTGCTATATGCCAGATTGCCAGAATAATAGATAGTATGATCAACAATTCTATTAAATGATCTTGATTGATTTTTCTCTTGTGTTCAAATGTTGATTTGGAAAACCTATAGACTCGCTCAACCGTTGTGTTGATGATTTTAAGCATGTATTTCAGGTGATTGAAGTGGATTGCTGATGGAGCTTGCTGGAGAAGGATTGCGGGTTGCTTTTGTGGTGTTTGGGTCTAAAAGTATTTTCTTTCCCTTTTGTCATAAAATTAATAATGTATGGTCATGTACTTTGGTAAATTGTTTGTAAATTGGATGGAATCTTTGGGGGACCTAAATGTGACTCCGATATTTCTAAAACTGTTTTACTTGGGATCGAAAGCTTTAGACAATGGATAAAATTTTATTCTTTTACATTTCAAAGGTATCATTTTGAGATACTTTGAAGTGTCTTGTGTAACAATGTTTATGTTTAGCACCCAAATATGTATTTCCGCTGCGCAATGTAATTTGGGGATGTTAAAGATTGGTAATCTGAGCTTTTTAGTTATAGCGAATTAGGTCGATTTTTGAAAAATGTCCTAAACTATAACTTTGGTGTCGAAAATATTTTACAAAAGCACGCAACTTCTCCGCAAGGCTCCGGTAAGATTATTTGTTTTGTATTGTTTTATAGTTAGATGTATCCCTTAAAACTGAAATGATTTTAGAGTATTTATTAAGTAAATACTATGATGATGTATTGATGTTGTTGAAAGTACGTTGAGTACTTGTTATCGTAATTTTCTTTATGTAATGCATATATATATAGTTTTAAATAATGACCTTATATACCGCCGAGGGTCTGGGGCAGTAGACCAAATGTTGAACAATTTTAAAACTGATTTCTTGTGACTTGTATCGGGTATGAGGAAGTTTGACTAGTTGATGTATGATAGATATGTGGTTGAAATTGGTGTGATTAGAAGGTTGATGTGAAAGAAAAGTTGTTTTAAAGGTTGAATTTGTTATGTGGGGATTGAGTTTGTTAGGACTTGGAAGATGGATGAGATTGCTAGTCTTGGGTCGATTATGATGAATTTATGTTTTTGAATTGAAAGGTTTAAAGAGAAGTAGGTATGTTTTGAAAGGATGAGTGAGTGGGAGCCTCATGTGAGATCAATTCTGAGTTAAGTTTGGAAGCTTAGGAATGTTGAGAGTCGTACTGAGACTTGCCTTGTGATTAATCTGCCATGTATGAGTGAGTATTTGAATTTTAAGAGTAAGCTACCATCATGTTAGGGATTCGACTTTGAAGTGCGAAAAGGGGAAATAGACGAGTGTGATGAAGCTGACAGCAATGATAAGGAGGATAAGGAGCTGGTGTCTAAGGAACTAATCGCGTAATGGATTTCTTTGTTTCTTATTTTCTTTTTGTGATCGAACTTATTTAAACCTTGTGTCATGGCGTTGTGATGGAACTTATTATCTTTTATGTTTGTTTGGTAGATGATTGTAGTGACAAACATTTCCACTATCTTGTTGAATCCTCAACGCAATCTGAATTACCCTCATGATCTATGATGTGCCTTTATTAACTCTTTTGAGTTTTGTTTGATGAACCATTGTAGTTATGTTGTTTCTGCATGTAGTATCCATGAGATGTCCTGATAAAGAATTCTTCTTTTATCTTGATATGTATACTTATCATGTTTCTTTCTTCTGTGATGATGGAAGAAGGAGTAGGGGAATCATAACTCTGTCATTAGTAGATTGCTACATGACTAAGTTTCTTGAAATATGTCGCCAAAGCTAACAACTGCTACTGTTAACACTATGATCGAGCAAGTTATTGCTAGGACACATGAAGCTGATCGTGTTGCAAGGAATCAAGATGCTGGAGTTAGTTGTGTTGGAGATAATGATGCTGTAGTTGATGCTGCTGAGAATAATGATGATGCTGCTGAAAATAATGATGATGATGCTAAGAATAATGATAATGCTGTTGATTCAGATGGGAGTGTTGTTGCTGTTCTACAAGTTTCAAGAGAATGTACTTATGTTAGTTTTCAGAAGTGTGGTTCTACGCAGTTTTGTAGTATTAGTGGTGCATTAGAATTGCATAGGTGGATTGATAAGAAAGAGAGTACTTTTGAGATTATTGGGTGTTCAGAAACTAATAAAGTGAAATTTGCTGATGCTGTATTTCAAGATGGTACACTAAGATGGTGGAACAACCAAGTGACTACTTTAGGATTGGTTGTGGCTAATGGTAAGACATGGACCGGGATGAGAGGACTATTGACTGCTAGGTTTTGTCCTGAAAAGGAACTAGGACAATTGGAATCCGAATTGAGATAATTAGTACTAAGGGACGATGTTATTACTGCTCACTGGGAAATTTTCTGAGATATATTTGCTATGTCCTGATACTTTTGTGAATGACTGTAATAACTAGATTTTAGTAGATTAAAAATTGTTCTTTGTATGTGTCTAATCGAATTGATTATTGGTTTAAGTGCGTGACTCAGTCGTCTTTTGGTGGATAAGATAATAGATTGGTCGTTGTAGTAAAGTAAATTGCAAAACTTGTAAGTAAATGACGGGTAATTAAAGCTAAAACTGATTAAAAAGTAAATGGTGCAATATTAATACTTTTAAAAGTAAATTAATTAATGACGAGAAATTAAAACTTGACGAAAAGTAAATTTGAAAATTTAATAAAAACGCAATCTTAAAATAAAGCTAAAATAAAAACAATTTAAAATAAAGTTTAAGAAAATGGCGGGAAAAATTAAATTGATAATTAAAAATAAGAATAGAAAATAGAAACTACAATTCTATCGGAATGTATCCTTCATCGGAATCCTATCGGGATCCACTGTCGGAGTGAAAGCATCGGAATAAGCATAAACAAGACTATCGGAATATCAAGAACGAAATCTATCGGAATGGAGTGAAAAACAAAACTATCGGAATAATGGCTAAAAATAACACACCCGTCGGAGTCCCGATCGGAATAATGATCGGAGTCCCAAACCCTAATCCGATACTATGTATCGGAATAATGGTCGGAATACTGAAATGTAATCCTGTCGGAATGTGGAAACTATCGGAATATGTAAGACAAAATTTGGGCAGAGTTCCGTCACAATATACCTTAATATCCGTCGCAATCCACGATCGCAATGAGCGATCGCGATCTTGATCGGAATAAGGGCTATCGCAATACTGATCGCAATGTAGAAACCCTAAAGGTTTTTGCGATCACATCAAACTGTCGGAATGTGGAAACCCTTGCATATTCCGATGGAAAGAACAAAAACAAAAGGAGCAAATAAGAAAAAACCAAATAAGCACTTACCAATAACTAAACCAAAACAATAATAAGACGAACAAAATAAGCTACAAATTTAAAAACTTTCAAGACTCAAAATAAGCAAACTTTATAAACAAACTAAAAGAGAAGGATTAAAAAAGATGAAACTTTTAAAAAAACACTTAACCGAAAATAAGCTAGACACAAAATAAGCAAAAACAAAAATAAAATAAGAAAATCAAACGTATGAATTTAATAAGAGCAATGGAAAAATAAGAACTTTTATCAAAATAAGCATAAACATGAAAACTTTAAGATTGAACAAACAAAACAAGATATTGAAAAACAAGAAGAGAAGAATGAGAATGATAATGAAAACTTGATTAAAGGAAAATAAAGATTCAACAACAAAATTAACTTACTTGTAATTAAAGGCAAGAATTTAAAATGACAATTACGTAAATGACATGAAATTAAAATGTGCAAGTAATTAAAGGTGGAGAGCTAAGTTGTCAATTTAGCTAACAAGACTAAAAAATGAAATGAAGTCTCTATTTATAGGGAGAAGAGGAGGAAGGGGTGTTGGTTGCTTCTTTCTTTCTTTCTTTTCATCTCGACTCGATTTTTAATTCATTGTCTTTCTTTACGTTGTCTCGGGATTTGTCGATATAAATTGAACTCATCTTATAATTTTCTTCTTTAAATAGACTTGGTTCTTCGACTTCATTAAACTTCCGTCTTAAGACTTTTTCTTCAATAAATCTTTAGAATAGGCCTTGGACTTCCGTTCTTTTTGCACTTTTGATATTTTGACTTCGTCTTTTGTCTTTTTCTTCGATAAAAGCCCGTGTTTTCTCCTCTTTTCACATTTTGGTCCTAAATCACAACAAAAACACAAACCATGCATAATTCTGACATTTACGACATAAAATACACGTTTTGGCTTGGTTATTATTGTAATTAAGTGGTAAAAAGATAAGTGTTTTCACACTTATTAAATCCCCTACACTTGACCATTGCAATGTCCTCATGCAATGCATTAGTTACAAAGCAAGTTTTACATTTTCCATCACAATCAATCCACATTGGCCTTTATTAAAGAGACAAAATGTTTAAAGGAAGAAAACAGTAAAACGATCAAAAACTTACCTTAGGGTTTTGGAATGTCATGAATGATTATCACCCTCAAGTTTCACGTTCCCCAAACCAAGCTTAAAAACGAGATCATTGTTATTATAAGTTAGAAAACTAACACAAACTCATGTGGCCCAATTATTTACTTAGACTCCCTTATTCCTAGGTGTATCTCTTATATTTTATTGTTGTCTTGAATGATCACGGGGATGCATTGTTGACTTATTTTGATAGTTTATTTAGGCCGAAACTAAAGTAGGACGATTTAATCAATAGTTAGCTAAAGGACAAAATCTTTTAAAACTGCTTCTCGGGACCTCTTAAAGTTTATATCTTGGCATAACTCGCTTCACGATTTGAGACCTTTCTCGGACCGATATTTGGCAGTGACTTCATACTTCGAATCTTGAGAGACGTTCACGAAATTATGGTCTTCTCTTCATAATAGGAATTTCTTCACTTGAAGTTTTTGAGAGATTCTTCATACTTGGACCACGACTTCTTCATTTTTCTCTAATCTTTATTTTGGATTTTGATATACAACGATCCGCCTCCATTTAGGACTTGGATCTATTTATCCTCATACCTTGCTAGGGTCTTTTCGGATAGACTTCTCCATGATCTTTTGGGGAGTTTTTGCTTTTCGTCATGTGTCTCGATCCTTCATATTGATTTTTGATAAATGATTCTTCACATCACTTTTGGATCTTAAGCAACAAAATGTAGCCCTCATGTCTTGTTAGGACCTTTTCAGACTCGCCAATCTTCGCATCCCTCTTCAATAAGTTATGCCTTGGCTATGAACTCTAATTAATACCGAACAACTTTTAAATGATCTTGTGCTAGAAGCTAAGTAACTTTTCATATCGTACAACCTTATTTATTGCAATTAAATTTATTAGCATGCGATGGGAGAAAAAGCTCATAATTAACTCACATAAATTCATGAAAGATTACCAACTTATAATTGACTCTATCATCTCTCATTCTCCACAATTTAAAATCTCAAGGAATGAGACTCATGGATGCTTAGCCAATTAGATCAAAGTTTTGGTTGTCAAGTCATCTATAGGATCTTGCATCTTCTTAGACTTTTTCAAGTTTAGAATTTGCATTTTAAAGTTCCCTTGATAAACGACTTTCTAGGATCAATTATAGGAACTTGCGAAAGTTCTTGTTCTTAACCCGTAAGAGTTAAGACTTTCGTGTTTTAAAGTTCCCTATATAAAAGCCTAGCAAAACTTGACTTAAACATGTTAAGGATACTAGCTAGAGTAAACTTAGATAAGTAAACTCGGGTTGAGTCAAAAGATTCACAATGATAAAAAATTAAAACCACTTTATTAGAAATTTATTCTAGCAAATAAAGAAAATAACGATAATAGAGGAAAAAATATTAGGCCAAAGATTGATTAAAAATTTTGAAAAATATCGAAAAATCAATTTTCCGGTTAAAATGAGGACAAATACAAGGAAAAGACCACTAAACTTCAATAGAAGTCCCCCCTACACTTAATATAAACATTGTCCTCAATGTTTAAGCATGTGGGAGTAAACTCCCTTACACTTAGGACATTGTGCTCGTTGTTTAAATCTTGCTAAGAAAAGGACAACTATAGTGATTCCTATTTTAATATTGAAGAATATAAAATAGTGAATCAAAAGAGTTTAGGATAGAACCGGGAAGACAGGAACACGGAATCACGGGTCGTCAAAAGTCATCAAGAATGGAACTTTGAAAGCTCGACTCCCCGCACATGATAATAAAGAAAACAACAAACACATACTAGGGTGTCCCCCTACACTTATTATAAAAAACAAATAAAAAGGATAGATAGTGCGGGTTGCCTCCCGAGAAGCGCTTGTTTTTGTTAACCGAGTCGTGAGCCTGACTCGACCTTGATTATCATGGAAAGAAACTTGAAAAACATCCACCGGGATCAAATACATGATTTTCATCCATCATATAGAACAAGCTAAAGGCGAACAAGGAAAGCCAAAGAAGAGTAGGCAGGGTTCCCTTAAGTAGAGATTGAGCACGGTGGTAGACAATGTGATGAGGTGCAAGCATATCTCCATAAGTTCCAAAAATCTTTCCTTTTATTTCATCAGATGGATACTGAGATGGCTTAAAATTGCAATACCGGGATCGAACACCTTTTCCTTTAGGGGAAAATAACACTCAGGCTTAGTAGACCTTGAAGAGGATCCGCTCATAAATCACACAATCTCATCCTCAGAGGGTGGATAGAGAGGTGTCAAGACATAAGTACTGCGGATATCGGTGTCTTCCGGTTTCTTCTCCTGTAAAACAGGTTTCTTCATATCCAAAAGAGGATAAAGAGCATCATCAAAGTCCAAAGGAGGAGAATCACTCTCATTTGGGAAGTAAGTGTTGAGAAACGTTGCAAAGTCTTCCTCAAATGAGTAGTCATCCAAAGTAGTATCAAGCATTGTTGGCGGAGGATATTCATCAAAAGTAGGTGCAAGGTCATCATGTGAAGAATCACTCGAAAGAGTATCGACCTTATCAAAGTCATCATAAGTTGGCATGTCTTTATACTCAGAAGAAAAATCATCAGAATCATCCATATCAGACCTAGAATCATCATCATATTCATCATAGATCGGTGGAGACTCATGAATTGGTGGGAGATCTAAATTGGAGAGAGAATCATCCACATCATCTTGGAAAAATGGATTGTCATAGCAAGAATCGAAAAGAGGATTGTTGTAGATGATAAAATCATCAAGCACATTAATCATATTCGCTGATTCTCTTCCATTGGGTTTGGTTGTGAACTTACCCATTTTAAAAACTTGTGCCTCATTCCCGACTCTTAAGATTAACTCACCTTCGGCAACATCAACTAAGGCTTTTTCGGTTCTCAAGAATGGCCGACCAAGTATTAATGGAATACGAGGGTCCATTTCATAATCAACAACAACAAAGTCGACCGGAAAAGTGAAGGTGCCAACTTTAACAAACACATATTCGACAATACCAACGGGGTAAGCGAGAGTGCGATTTGCTAGCTCAAGAGTCATCTTTGTGGGTGTAAGGTCGGGTAATGATAACTTTTTCCAAACACTTAAAGGAATCAAATTTATACTTGCCCCAAGATCGGCTAAGGCAGTAAATTCTTCGGTTTGGTTAAAAGTACATGGTAGCACAAAACGACTGAGATCTCCATGTTTCTCCGGAAGTTCTTTAAGAAGGACTGCAAAACAATTTTTATTCAATCGAGTATTAACAAACTCGGCCATCTTCTCCTTCTTATTAAGCAATTCCTTAAACATCTTAACAAATTTAGGCATTTGGGCTAGAGCTTCAACAAGGCTAAAGGTGATGGTCACTCCTAAAATATTCTTCAAAAAGTTTGACACTTGAATATAATCCTTGGTGAGCAACTGGCACTTGTCTAAGCGAGAAGGATAAGGGATATTGGGTTTAGTTGGTGTAGGTGTAGCAGGGAAAGGTTGAGATGTTGACGGTTTAAAGGTGGAAGGTGGGGTTGGTGAAGGGTGTTTCTTGGGTACTATGTCAGTAAGAGGTGGAGACGGTAATGGAGAACTAATACTAGGCGGGGAGTAGGAGGGATAAATAGTGGTGGAAGAGGTGTAGATGGAGTAACTGGGGGAGGGATAGATGGTCCTACTAAGGTTTCTCCACTGCGTGTAGTAATAGCACTCACATTCGCTCTTGGGTTGGTGACGGTATTAGAAGGAAGAGAGCCCGAAGTAGAGGGTTGAGTACTTGGAAAGAAACTAGCCATCATATTCTTCAAATCATTCGTTTTATTGCTAAAAGAGGTTTGCATATCATGTTGAAGCTCGGATCTAATATCATTACCTTGCTTAGTGATATCTCATTTCAAGTTGATGATTTGGCTTTGCAGATTCTTAACTAGCTCTCCTTGGGTCCTCATGAAAGTTTCAACATCTTGATTAATGGGTGGGGCTTGTAGAGTGGGTGGGTGATAAGGATTAGAAGCGCGAGGTGGGTTTGGGTTGCTTCTATTGTAGTTGTTGGGGTTGTGGTGTTGAGGAGAAAAACCGGATGAAAGAAAGTTGTTAGAACGGTAACTTAGCAAGTTACGATCACCTTGAGGTCGAGCTTGATGGCTTTCTGTTGAATAGTTACCATAAGCTGCATACACGTTTTCCGGATTGTCAAGAGTAGAAGGACAATCAGTGTATGAATGAGGACCCCCGCAAATCTCACAAGAAAGTGCTACAACTTTAACTTGTTGTTGTTGATTTGTAGCCAAAAGTTGCATATTCTTGCTCATTTCGACCATTGCGCGGGTCAATTCGGTGATATCAGGGTTTGAAGAAGTAGAAGAAACATTGACTCTCGGGTTACTCCTCGAAGATGCGGATGAATCCCAATTTTTTTGATGAGTAGTCATGTTCTCGATAAGCTCTCTACACTCCTCGGGTCTTCTTTTCATAAATGTGCCACCGACGACTGCATTAATCGTATCACGATCACGAAAAGTTAAACCGTTGTAGAAAGTATCAATTAAGGTGACGGGGAGCATGTTGTGGTTTGGACATCGATCGATCAAAACATTATATCGTTCCCAAGCATCAAAAAGTGATTCATCAGGTTCTTGTGTAAATCCACTAATTTGATTTTGAAGGCTCGTGACCATGGATGGTGGAAAGTAGCGCGACAAAAAGCGTTGAGTTATCTCATCCCAAGTATGAATTGAATTCTTTGGAAGACGATCAAACCATTTTCGGCATGGTGGGATAAGGTGTGTGGAAATAGGTGAAGGCGAAGAAAATCCATGGTAACACCGGGCAACTTCATGCTTTGAGTTACGGTAATGAACTTGTCGAGGTGTTTGTTGGCATCATCGTCCGGTAATCCACGAAATGGACAAGTATTTTGGACTTGTTGGATCATGTGATGCTTCAACGAAAACTCCGGAGCCGTGATTTGCATCGGCGCAATCGGTCCTCCTCGTCCATTCATCGTAGGTTGACACAGCTCCTCCATCGTTCGAAGGTCGGGTGGGGGAACATTGTTGTTGTTATTCATGTTGGGGTGGGGTGAGTTATTGTTGTTGTGCACACCAGCCATATCTAAATCTTCACGAGTCTCGGGCTCTGAATAAGATGAAGATCTAGTACGCATACACCTGCAAAAGAAAAAGAAAAAGATACCAAAGAAATAGAGAATATATATGTACTTGGAAAAATAAAATCTTTTTGGTGCAAAACTTTGAAAAGAAATGGTTTTTATAAGTTTTTTAATGTTTTTGTATTTTTGAAAATTTTTAATTTTTTTTGGATTTTTGAAAATTTGTGACACGAAAAATAACGTTCACGAGTGAACGGATCCCAAATTTCAACCCGTCTCTTACAGAAAACCGTTAATCTTGACGAAAAGAGCCGGCAGCGGCGCCATTTAATAACTAGATTTTAGTAGATTAAAAATTGTTCTTTGTATGTGTCTAATCGAATTGATTACTGGTTTAAGTGCGTGACTCAGTCGTCTTTTGGTGGATAAAATAATAGATTGGTCGTTGTAGTAAAGTAAATTGCAAAACTTTTAAGTAAATGACGGGTAATTAAAGCTAAAACTGATTAAAAAGTAAATGGTGCAATATTAATACTTTTAAAAGTAAATTAATTAATGACGAGAAATTAAAACTTGACGAAAAGTAAATTTGACAATTTAATAAAAACGCAATCTTAAAATAAAGCTAAAATAAAAACAATTTAAAATAAAGTTTAAGAAAATGGCTGGAAAAATTAAATTGATAATTAAAAATAAGAATAGAAAATAGAAACTACAATTCTATCGGAATGTATCCTTCATCGGAATCCCATCAGAATCCACTGTCGGAATGAAAGCATCGGAATAAGCATAAACAAGACTATCGGAATATCAAGAATGAAATATATCGGAATGGAGTGAAAAACAAAACTATTGGAATAATGGCTAAAAAGAACACACCCGTCGGAACCCCGATCGGAATAATGATCGGAGTCCCAAACCCTAATCCGATACTATGTATCAGAATAATGGTCGGAATACTGAAATGTAATCCTGTCGGAATGTGGAAACTATCAGAATATGTAAGACAAAATTTGGGCAGAGTTCCGTCACAATATACCTTAATATTCGTCGCAATCCACGATCGCAATGAGCGATCGCAATCTTGATCGGAATAAGGGCTATCGTAATACTGATCGCAATGTAGAAACCCTAAAGGTTTTTGCGATCACAACAAGCTGTCAGAATGTGGAAACCCTTGCATATTCCGATGGAAATAACAGAAACAAAAGGAGAAAATAAGCAAAAACCAAATAAGCACTTCTCTAATAAGCACTTACCAATAACTAAACCAAAGCAATAATAAGACGAACAAAATAAGCTACAAATTTAAAAACTTTCAAGACTCAAAATAAGAAAACTTTATAAACAAACTAAAAGAGAAGGATTAATCTTTAAAAATATGAAACTTTTAAAAAAACACTTAACCAGAAATAAGCTAGACACAAAATAAGCAAAAACACAAATAAAATAAGAAAATCAAACGTATGAATTTAATAAGAGCAATGGAAAAATAAGAACTTTTATCAAAATAAGCATAAACATGAAAACTTTAAGATTGAACAAACAAAACAAGATATTGAAAAACAAGAAGAGTAGAATGAGAATGATAATGAAAACTTGATTAAAGGAAAATAAAGATTCAACAACAAAATTAACTTACTTGGAAATAAAGGCAAGAATTTAAAATGAAAATTAAGCAAATGACATGAAATTAAAATGTGGAAGTAATTAAAGGTGGAGAGCTAAGTTGTCAATTTAGCTAACAAGACTATAAAATGAAATGAAGTCTCTATTTATAGGGAGAAGAGGAGGAAGGGGTGTTGGTTGCTGATATGAGCTAAAACTCATATCACTTTATCAACAAATAACCCTAAAACATGAAGCAAAATACCAATTTATCTTGTAAAAACAGTGTTATGTGGTATGTTTGTGTTTGTGTACACTTGTGTAGGTAAAAGGATGCATTTTCAATCAAACAAGGAACAATCAAGCTTAATTTGATGAAAAAGACAAAGAAGGATCAAAAGTGACAAGACTTTCAAGTGCAAGGACCTATCTTGACAATCTGCCAAAGATGAAGGACCAAAGTGTAAATATTGTAAAAGTCAAGATCATAGTCAAATTTGGTCAACTCTCAAGTCAAATCAGTCAAAGGACCAATTTTGTTCAAGAATGAAGTTTGAAGGACCAAATATACCAAAGAAATGAAGTTACAAGCTTAAAGATACAATCTGCCAAAGTTCAAGGGTCATTTCTGCCTATTTTGGAAAGTTAATACAAGTGTGATCCGTGTGCTACACTTTGGACCAATGAGAAGCCAGTAAATGAAAGCCATGGATTGCCACATAATGGCATTAAATACCCACTAGCGCCGCCTTCATTAAATGAGCGTATCAAAACAGTTCAATCCGTGTGCATCCATTTCAGCCAGTTATATCTTGACACGTGGCATTTTCAAATAATCAAAGATTTCCAGGATCGATTTGGAGCTAGAGGGAATTTCATGGAATGTTATAAACAACAAAATTGCTCAAAATTACAAGAGGAATCCATTGGTCATAACCAATCAACATGAAATCAACTCTACAAAGAACCCCTAATTTGAGTTCATACTTGCAAAATCAATTGAACATAATTATGACACGTGGAGACCTGGGATTGGTTCCAACACGTCACCAACCCCAACTGATCTTCTTCCCAAGTCTATAAATAGCCTGTTTAGTCTTCATTTTTGTAAGTAGTTGTAAAGTGTGAAAACACACACATTTACTTTTCCTTTCATCATTTCTCCTTTTTAGCTAAACTACTCAAGAGTTTGACACACTCTTGAGTTAGTTAGTTAGTTTGTAACAACTTAACAGCCTTGTAACCAATTCTCCATTAATAAAATTCAAATTCTACTTTCCCGCCAAATCTTCTTTACCTTCTACACTGTTCATCTCCTGCTACCATTGTTACACTTGTTGCTGTTTTGATTTTGTTATGATCAGACATTGATCATAACTGAATTTGAGTGAAGATAGTAGCTGTTTGTTGATTTCAGTCCAAGTTCATAGCATATGTGATGAATTCAAGGCATTTTAGCCTTGTTGATGATGTGTAGCTGTTTTGTTGATTGTAGATAGTTGAATCTAGTGCTAAGGTGGTGGTTAGCACTAGACTAGAGAGTTCAGCACTCCTCTACTGCTCAAAGGATACTTCACAAGGTACATACGCCTCTTGTTTTTGATTCCATTTAATTGTCAAATGCATGCTCAATTCCTAGTTAATCTTGTTTGTGATTGAATGATAAAACATGTTTTAGCTGATATTGATTTGATTTCATTGATCTTGTAGCTTAAGTGTAGCTTTAATCTGCTCATTAGTTTGATATAAACCTGTTCTTAGCTTATTTTTCAGTCACTTGGATTTGATAACCATTTTGTGTCTTAGTAGTGATCATTGCTTGCATATAGCTTTTACACACTTCATTTTGGTCAATGAATTTAGGCTGCTATAGCTTTTCATTCAGTTCAAACTTAAACTCAAAAAGTCTTCACAAATTTTCATAAAGATCAGTTAAAGAAGTGTTTGGCATTAGCTTGTGTTAAATTTTCAAGTGTTGATCTTTGGCAAATTAATGTTCATTTCCAGTCACAAAGTCATTACTAGTAGTTTTAAACCATTTTCAAGTCAACTTTATGGTCAAAAAGGCCAATGGCATTGTAAAAGTTTGGGTCAATTTTCAATCAGTTTCATTCAGAAAAGTTGTCATTTTCATTCACTTAGCATTTGTTTGTTTCTTGATGAAATTCTACCAAACCAGTTCTCATCTGTTGGTCATAACATGAAGTTTCATATTCCATAAGCATTTTGTACAGTTTTCATTAAGCAAGTAGAAATAAGCAAAAATCTGAACACATAAGCAAATGAAAGTTTCTGTAAACTGAAAACTGCTTTTTCATATCTCTTAATCCTCTTCATAAACTTGTCAATTTTCTTTTACAAAATCACTTTGTTAGTGTTGTTGGTTGATTTTTGAGATTTTGAGCTTTTTGAAAAAAAGCTTGGTCAACGCTGGTCAACATAAGCCAATTTCAGCTTATTTCAAATTTCAAATGGCGCCGCTGCCGGTTCTTTGACTTTACGAGAGACTATCGATTGACGGTTTTCATTGGCTTTTGGGATCCGTTCACTTGTGAGTATTCTAAGAAGGAAGGCTTCATTGGGGGTCTTGCACCCAAGTAGTACATACATATATATTATTTTCTTGTGGATATTTCATATTGAAACTCGAAGAGGATAATCCTTTTCTCTTCAAAGTCACACGAGAGCTTCTCTCTCATTCCTCGTATTGAGTTGCATGCTCACTCGCGGGCGTGCACAAATACCGATTGGTGTACAACCTCTTCCTCCGAAAAGGAAGAAAAAGAGACAGAGTAAGACCACCACCGTCCATCAAGCCGATCACGAGAATCATGCTTTGATTCATCCACAACAAGAAGCCATGGCTGTCGATAATCGTTCTTTGATGGAACGTTTGCAAACCAATGTTCATGGATATGCTAGTGCTATTAGGATTCCCAACATTCCCGCAAATACATTTGAGCTAAAAACGTCTATGATTACTATGGTTTCACAATCACCTTTCTATGGTAACAAGAATGATGATCCTCATGATCACCTTAAGAGATTCATTTCTCTTTGCAATACCATTAAGCACAATGGAGTTCCACATGATGCTATTAAGTTGATGTTAGTGTCATTTTCACTTGAGGGACAAGCTAAGCATTGGTTAGACACCCAACCACCCGATAGTATCACCACATGGGATGGTTTCACCACTAAGTTTTTGAACATGTTCTTTCCTCCATCTAAGACCATGGCCTTGAGGAGTTTAATTATAGGCTTTCAACAAAAACCTAGTCAATCCTTTAGTGATGCTTGGGAAGAGTATAGAGAGTTATTGAGGCGATGCCCTAACCATGGATTGGATGATGTTCACCAAATCAATACTTTCTACAATGGACTTAAATCTCACCACCAAGATTCACTCAATGCTTCCGCGGGAGGGAATATTCTTCTTAAATCCATGCAAGAGGCTGTGGAAATCATTGAGACTAAAGCAATGGTTCAAACAAATTCTCAATGTGAAGAAAGGGTTTATGTTATCCAAAATAATTCTCAAGCACCTTGCGATAACCAATTCCTCAAGTATCAACAAGAGATCATTCAAAAGATGGATAGAGATAGTGAGAGGAATCTTAAGGTACAACAAGAAATGATTCAAGCTATTAAGAGCCTTTCATTGAACAATTCTTTAAATGATGTGAATGCCATTACTCTTTCTTGTGTAACTTGTGGAGGTCCCCATTCTTATGAACAATGTGATAAGGTGTAAGTTTATCAAGGGGAATGCTATGCTTACCAAGACGAACATCGTGAACACTTCAAGCCAAATATCAATCCAAATATCAATCCAAATAACCTTTCTTACAAGTCCCAAAACTAACTTACTCCACCGGGATTCCACCCCAACCACCCACCCAAATTCAACAAAATCCTCCTCAAGTTTTACAAAGAAATCAAGGGCAAAGACCACCTTACCAAGGAAATAACTACAAGGCACCCAACAATGTTCAACATCAAGGAAATACCTTTTATCCACCACATCAAGGATTTAATCAACCACTTCCACTTTTCCCCAATCAAGGATATGCTCCAATACCAAATCAAGCCTATCCTCAACTTCAAAATCAAGGATATGGGATGCAAGAGACTCAAGAGTATGTTGACAAGAAAATGCGTGAAATTGAGAAGAGAATGAATGACCAAATGAAACGTATATCGGATGAACAAACCAATAGGCTTTTAATGGCATTAAATCAAAGACCACAAGGGGCTTTACCTTCCAACACACAAACAAATCCAAGGGCAAATGTCAACGCTATTACAACAAGGAGTGGAAAGTCAACAAAGGATCCTTCACCTCCTAAACCTCCTATTGTTCAACCCACTTGTGCTCCTACTTGTGACAAGCCTTCTACCTCTACTTCACCACCTCAAAATGCTCCCATTTACTCAAACACACCTTTTCAAACCATTCATACTTCTCCTCTACCTTCCACACTTCCCAATGAAGAAGCTAACAAAGACAAATCTTCCACTACAACACCTATTCCACCTACACCAAAACCTACTCTTCCATATCCTTCAAGGTTGAAAAAGGACAAGTTAAAGAACAAGGATGAAATCCAAGTCTCCAATTTCTTAAGGATGTTCAAGCAACTCAACATCAATATATCCTTTGCAGAAGCTCTTGCTTATATGCCAAAGTTTGCTAAGATTTTCAAGGATTTACTCTCAAACAAAGAAAAATTAGTTGATTTGCCCAACACATCCCTTAATGAAAATTGTTCCGCCGTGCTACTTAAAACCTTACCTACAAAACTTGGAGATCCGGGGCGCTTCTTGATACCTTGTAATTTTCCCGGTGTTGAAAATTGCATGGCTTTGGCGGATCTAGGGGCAAGCATAAACCTCATGCCTTTATCGGTTTGGAAAAAACTCTCTCTTCCCGAGATCACTCCCACTAGGATGACTCTTGAATTAGCCAACCGAACCATAGCTTACCCCGTAGGTATAGTGGAGGATGTGTTTGTAGGTGTGGATAAGTTTACGTTTCCGGCCGACTTTGTAGTGGTTGATTATGACATGGATCCTAGAGTGCCTTTGATTGTTGGTAGACCGTTTTTGAGAACGGGTCGTACTTTGATAGATGTGGCGGAAGGAGAACTCATTATGAGAGTAGAAGATGAGAGAGTGGTGTTTAAGTTAGGGAAAGTTTGTGATAGGAAAGAGGTTAAGGAGTCTAGACCTTCTGAGACTATTAACATTGTTGATGTGCTAGATGAGGTGTGTGATGAACACTTTCATGATGCTTGTAAGAGTACTAGTGATGAGATGCCTCATGTTGAAACCGTGGCCACAATTGCTCCCTCTTTAACACCTTTTGGAGAGAGTGATTTCCTCTTGGAGGAATTTGAGTCAAACTTTCTTGGTGATGATGATTCTCCCATTAATTGGGAAGAAGATATTCTTACGATCTAAAAGTTGCTCAATGAGGACCCTATTCCTTCTCCTATTCCACAAGAAGTTACCATTGAGGAACCTTCCATAGTAAAACCTTCCATAGAGAGTCCACCTCCAATTGAACTTAAGGACCTTCCATCTCACCTAGAGTATGCTTTCTTAGAGGGCAAAGACCAATTACCTGTGATCATTGCTAAAGAGTTGAAAGAAGATGAGAAGGAGCAACTTGTTGAAGTCCTTAAGAAACACAAGAAAGCCTTAGCATGGAAAATATCCGACATAAGGGGAATTGATCCACATTTTTGTACACACAAAATCCTTATGGAGGATGACTATAAACCTGCCATTCAAAATCAAAGGAGAGTTAACCCAAAAATCCATGAGGTTATTAAGAAGGAAGTGATTAAACTCTTAGATGCGGGTATGATTTACCCCATTTCCGACTCTCCATGGGTTAGCCCGGTTCATTGTGTTCCAAAGAAGGGTGGAATCACCGTGGTACCTAATGAGAACAATGAGCTTATTTCCACGAGACTTGTGACCGGTTAGAGAGTTTGTATTGATTATAGAAAACTCAATGAGGCAACTAGGAAAGACCATTTCCCATTACATTTTATTGATCAAATGCTTAAACGCTTAGCAGGAAATGAGTACTATTGTTTTCTTGATGGCTTTTTGGGTTATTTCCAAATACCAATTGACCCTAAGGATCAAGAAAAGACCACATTCACTTGTCCCTACGGTACATTTGCTTACAAGAGGATGCCTTTTGGCTTATGTAATGCACCGGGGACGTTTCAAAGGTGCATGATGGCGATTTTCCATGACCTGATAGAGCAAACTATGGAGGTTTTTATGGATGATTTTTCCGTCTTTGGAAATTCATTTACCTCATGTCTCACCAATCTTGAGAGAATGCTTAAGCGTTGTGAGGAAACACGTTTAGTGCTTAATTGGGAGAAATGTCACTTTATGGTGAAAGAGGGAATTGTTTTAGGACACAAAATATCCAACAAGGGATTAGAAGTGGATCGAGCTAAAACTGATGTGATTGCTAAGCTTCCCCCACCCACCTCGGTTAAAGGTGTGAGGAGTTTCTTAGGTCATGCGGGATTTTATAGGCGCTTTATACAAGATTTTTCTAAGATAGCTAGACCGATGACTCACCTGTTGGAGAAAGAGGCTCCTTTCATTTTTAACCAAGATTGTTTGGACTCTTTTGAGACTCTTAAGGAGAAATTGACTAAGGCTCCCGTTTTGGTTTCTCCAAATTGGGAATTACCTTTTGAGCTTATGTGTGACGCTAGTGATTATGCGATGGGGGCCGTCTTAGTACAAAGAGTTAATAAGCATTTTCAACCTATACACTATGCGAGTAAAACCATGACCGGTGCACAACTTCATTACACTACCACGGAAAAAGAATTGCTTGCTATAGTATATGCTTTTGAGAAGTTTAGACCATACCTTGTGCTCTCCAAAACCATAGTGTATACGGATCATTCCGCTCTCAAGTATCTTATGACAAAACAAGATGCTAAGCCTAGGCTTTTGAGATGGGTTTTGTTGCTTCAAGAATTTAAGATAGAAATTCGTGATAAGAAAGGGGCCGAGAATTTAGCGGCGGATCATTTGAGTAGACTTGAGCATCCTTTTCAAGGAGATTTGCCACATCAAGAAATCAATGAATCCTTTCCATTAGAGGAGCTCATGTCTATCTCTTCCCAAGAGGATGCCACTCCTTGGTTTGCGGATATCGCAAACTATCTTGTGGGCAATGTGCTTATTGAGGGTCTTACTTATCAACAAAAGAAGAAATTTCTTAAGGAAGTTAAGTACTACTTTTGGGATGATCCTTATCTTTTTAGGCAATGTGCGGACCAAATCATTAGACGGCGTGTAGATGGGCCCGAGGCATTTAAGATCTTAGAAGCGTATCATAAAGGACCTACGGGTGGACATTTTGGGCCCAACTATACCGCCAAGAAAGTCTTTGATTCGGGTTACTATTGGCCTTCCATTTACAAAGATGCCCATGAAATGGTGAAATTTTGTGATGTGTGTCAAAGACAAGGAAAAATTACGCAACGTGATGAGATGCCACAAAATTTTATTCAAGAGTGTGAGATATTTGATGTGTGGGGCATTGATTTCATGGGACCTTTTCCATCCTCTAAGGGAAACAAGTATATACTTGTGGCGGTGGATTATGTGTCAAAATGGGTGGAGGCTAAAGCCTTACCTACGAATGATGCTAGAGTTGTTGTGAAATTTTTTAAACAATTGTTTGCTAGATTTGGTGTAACTCGGGCCATCATAAGTGATCGTGGTATGCATTTTTGTAATGATCAATTCACGAGAGTGATGAAGAAATATGGAGTTAATCATAGACTTTCTACCGCGTATCACCCTCAAACAAATGGTCAAACCGAGGTCACAAATCGTGGTTTAAAGAGAATTTTAGAGAGAACGGTGGGAGAGCATCGAGCTTCTTGGTCGGATAAGCTTGATGATGCTTTGTGGGCGTTTAGGACGGCTTTTAAAACACCAATTGGTTGTACTCCTTATAGGCTTGTCTATGGAAAAGCGTGCCACCTCCCATTTGAGTTAGAACACAAGGCATCTTGGGCTCTCAAGTGGGCTAACTTTGATTTAAACCAAGCCGGTGCCCATAGGAAAGATCAACTCAATGAGATGGATGAGTTGAGAGCCAATGCCTATGAAAATTCTTTGCTTTACAAGGAAAAGACTAAGAAATTGCATGATGCTAAGATCAAGAATCGTGAGTTCAAAGTTGGAGAGCCGGTTCTCCTCTTTAACTCAAGGTTGAACCTTTTTGCGGGCAAGCTTAAGTCGAGATGGTCCGGTCCATTCACTATTGCTCAAGTGTTTCCATATGGAACTATTGAGTTGTCACAACCCGATGGTCCAAATTTTAAAGTGAATGGTCACCGTGTTAAGCATTACTCTGGGGAGGACATTTCCGTTGAAATGGTCCAAGAGATCCCCATTTTCCCCATGAATTGATTCATTGAGGGACGAGTCGAGCTAGAGACTCATTAACTCAAGCATCGTATAACTAGGTTTAGAGTGTTGTAGGTTAGAAATAAAGGGATAGACTTGGAGATAAGTGTAGGGGAGACCTTCTTTTGTCTTCATGGTTGTTTGTAGGGTTGCTCGCTCATTTCATGCTTTGGAGCTTATGGAGGAGGCCCTTGTATCCGGTTCACTTCATTACTATAGTGATTTTTCATTTGACACCTTGTGCTTAAACATGATTTCACTAATAGTTGTCCTTTCCTTAACTTGGGTTAAGCAAAGTCTATTCATTGTCATAAGTGTAGGGGAAGTTTTTATACTTCCATGCTCTTAAACATTGAGGACAATGTTTAGCTTAAGTGTAGGGGGGTCTTCTATCGAAGTGACCGTACCTAGAACTTGTCATTGTCTTTCATGATAACATGGAAAATTAGATTTTCAAAATTTTTTCAAATTATTGATCTACTTTGGCCAACAAAAATATGCATACATAATTTCTGCATCAATCATTTTTCATTTGCATAACACATTTGCATTGTATATATTTCTTCTTTTATCTTTCATCAAAAGTTGAAAAAGAAAAAAAATATAATAAAACATGGTTTAACAAATTTAGACTTCCTTGACATATTAGGCCCGCCATGGATATTTTGACTCAACCCGAGTTGGCTTATCTTAGCATTCTCTAGCTAGTATCCTTAACCATGTAGTACTTTATTGGTCTATTAGGCTAAGCATCCACCAATCTCATTATTTGAGATTTTAAATTTGTGGAGAATGGGAAATGATAGAGTTGAAGCAAGTATAAAAGGGCTAGATAAACATCATGATAATTACATGTGGCTAAACCCTTTCTTTTCTTTACCTCTATTTTCTTCGCATGTATATAATTGTTAATAAATAATCAAGAACGGTTTTAATCGGTTTGTAATCTCTTATGCATTTTTGTCTAATCATTCATGGTTGGTATGAGTACGTCTTAAGATTCTAAGTTAGAACGTTTTATGTATACTAGACTTATGTCATGCTCAATATTTAGCGGGTGTTTTTCCTTTTATTCTTTTCAAATTTCTTTGTGAGGAATAAAGAAAAATAAGAGCTGCTTACAAAAAAAAATGAGTGGCTAGAAAAAAGAAAAAAAAGAAAAAAAAAGAAAAAATAAATAATAATACAAGACTCCCAAGAGGGGCAGTGTGGTGTTAATTATAGTGACTATTGGATTCCAATATTACCTTGACGGGTTGCGGGGATTCAATAGATTGCTCCAATCCAATATTACCTTGACGGGTTGCGGGGTTGAAGATCCAAAGTCTCAAAAAGATGGAGGATGTAAATTATTGCGTGAGTTTTATTTTTCTTTCCTTAGCGAGTGTGTAGCTACTTATGAAAGCATGACATGAGGATTTTACACATAAGGCGAATGACTTATTATTCTTGAAACGGCCTTGTATTAATTGTGAGCGGTTTTTCAAGTAATGGATGAGAGGATTACTTAGGATTAAAACCGTGCTTCCTTATTTTTGGATTTTGCACTTCTTATACTTCACACTTGAATAAATGACAAATTTGCCCACAAGCAATTTGCTCAAATAATAACCGGTTCCACATTTAATTGTCATGAATAAGTTGATGCATTTTTTACTTGTGAATGCAATGATTCCATTTTTAAGCTTGGTATGGGGAAAGTGAAACTTGAGGGTGATAAATGTCCATGGTACCCAAGCCCTAATCAAAGTCATTGAATTCTTTATGAGTTATTTCCATCAAAACCATTTCAAGAAAAACCAAAAAAAAAGATATAGATAGAATTGTATTTTGTTCATCGCATTGTTAAAAGTCAAAATCATGCATCATGTAGTTTAGAGTAGTGTAGATGCATTCCATATGGCCAAGATGGATTAATTATGAGGAGAATGTAAAATTGTGCTTTTAAAATATATAGAATTGCATGAGGACATGACAATGTTCAAGTGTAGGGGATTTGATATGAGCTAAAACTCATATCAATTTATCAACAAATAACCCTAAAACATGAAGCAAAATACCAATTTATCTTGTAAAAACATTGTTATGTGGTATGTTTGTGTTTGTGTACACTTGTGTAGGTAAAAGGATGCATTTTCAAGCAAACAAGGAATAATAAAGCTTAATTTGATGAAAAAGACAAAGAAGGATCAAAAGTGACAAGACTTTGAAGTGCAAGGACCTATCTTGACAATCTGCCAAAGATGAAGGACCAAAGTGTAAATATTGTAAAAGTCAAGATCATAGTCAAATTTGGTCAACTCTCAAGTCAACTCAGTCAAAGGACCAATTTTTTTCAAGAAAGAAGTTTGAAAGACCAAATATGCCAAACAAATGAAGTTACAAGCTCAAAGATACAATCCGCCAAAGTTCAAGGGTCATTTCTGCCTATTTTGGAAAGTTAATACAAGTGTGATCCGTGTGCTACACTTTGGACCAATGAGAAGCCAGTAAATGAAAGCCATGGATTGCCACATAATGGCATTAAATACCCACTAACGCCGCCTTCATTAAATGAGCGTATCAAAACAGTTCAATCCGTGTGCATCCATTTCAGCCAGTTATATCTTGACACGTGGCATTTTCAAATAATCAAAGATTTCCAGGATCGATTTGGAGCTAGAGGGAATTTCATGGAATGTTATAAACATCAAAATTGCTCAAAATTACAAGAGGAATCCATTGGTCATAACCAATCAACATGAAATCAACTCTACAAAGAACCCCCAATTTGAGTTCATACCTGCAAAATCAATTGAACAGAATTATGACACGTGGAGACCTGAGATTGGTTCCAACACGTCACCAACCCCAATTGTCTTCTTCCCAAGTCTATAAATAGCCTGTTTAGTCTTCATTTTTGTAAGTAGTTGTAAAGTGTGAAAACACACACATTTACTTTTCCTTTCATCATTTCTCCTTTTTAGCTAAACTACTCAAGAGTTTGACACACTCTTGAGTTAGTTAGTTAGTTTGTAACAACTTAACATCCTTGTAACCAATTCTCCATTAATAAAATTCAAATTCTACTTTCCCGCCAAATCTTCTTTACCTTCTACACTGTTCATCTCCTGCTACCATTGTTACACTTGTTGCTGTTTTGATTTTGTTATGATCAGACATTGATCATAACTGAATTTGAGTGAAGATAGTAGCTGTTTGTTGATTTCAGTCCAAGTTCATAGCATATGTGATGAATTCAAGGCATTTTAGCCTTGTTGATGATGTGTAGCTGTTTTGTTGATTGTAGATAGTTGAATCTAGTGCTAAGGTGGTGGTTAGCACTAGACTAGAGAGTTCAGCACTCCTCTACTGCTCAAAGGATACTTCACAGGGTGCATACGCCTCTTGTTTTTTATTCCACTTAATTGTCAAATGCATGCTCAATTCCTAGTTAATCTTGTTTGTGATTGAACGATAAAACATGTTTTAGCTGATATTGATTTGATTTCATTGATCTTGTAGCTTAAGTGTAGCTTTAATCTGCTCATTAGTTTGATATAAACCTGTTCTTAGCTTATTTTTCAGTCACTTGGATTTGATAACCATTTTGTGTCTTAGTAGTGATCATTGCTTGCATATAGATTTTACACACTTCATTTTGGTCACTGAATTTAGGTTGCTATAGCTTTTCATTCAGTTCAAACTTAAACTCAAAAAGTCTTCACAAATTTTCATAAAGATCAGTTAAAGAAGTGTTTGGCATTAGCTTGTGTTAAATTTTCAAGTGTTGATCTTTGGCAAATTAATGTTCATTTCCAGTCACAAAGTCATTACTAGTAGTTTTAAACCATTTTCAAGTCAACTTTAAGGTCAAAAAGGCCAATGGCATTGTAAAAGTTTGGGTCAATTTTCAATCAGTTTCATTCAGAAAAGTTGTCATTTTCATTCACTTAGCATTTGTTTTTTTCTTGATGAAATTCTACCAAACCAGTTCTCATTTGTTGGTCATAACATGAAGTTCCATATTCCAGAAGCATTTTGTACAGTTTTCATTAAGCAAGTAGAAATAAGCAAAAATCTGAACACATAAGCAAATGAAAGTTTCTGTAAATTGAAAACTGCTTTTTCATATCTCTTAATCCTCTTCATAAACTTGTCAATTTTCTTTTACAAAATCACTTAGTTAGTGTTGTTGGTTGATTTTTGAGATTTTGAGCTTTTTGAAAAAAAGCTTGGTCAACGCTGGTCAACATAAGCCAATTTCAGCTTATTTCAAATTCCAAGCTTATTAATGGATGATTTTTGACAAGACTTGATTTCCCGTTCATGTTTTGAGTTCATTAATCAGTTTTATTACAAAAATCCAGTTGTGCATGTCTAGATTCTTGTAGAGCTTATTTTGTGATTATTGGAAAGTGCTTATCAGCTTATTAGTCATTTTCAGCAAATTTCCTCTTGCAGGTTTAGCTTATTTGTAATTCTAAGCATTTTGAAAGTGGTTTGATTGATTTTGGTTGAGAAATAAGCTCAAACGAGCTTATTTGCTTTTGAAACCCGTTTTTGCTTAATAACTTTTCAAAAATTGCAACTTAGTCCTTCTTGTATTAAACTAGTTTTAAACTTGGCTAAAATTGAAAGTTTTTAGGGTTTTCAATAATCAGGTCCTTAAAGTTTGGAATTTGTTAAAAATCAGTTAGCAAGTTTTGGAATTTGTTACAAATTGGTTAGTTTGTTACATAGTTTACATTTTTGATCCTCTTAGTTGACTGATTTGACATTTTCAGTCCTTTTACTTGTAGGATTTACATTTTGAGCATTAATTTTTCATACAATTTACAATTTCAGTCCTTTTAGTTGTAAAATTTACATTTTGAATTTTACTTGAATAAAAACTTGGTAATTGCACGATGTTTTACATATAAGTAGATAATATTTTTCAGTTTTGCAAGTCATTGTTTGAATTAGCCAATAGAATATCCAAAAAAATATTAACAACCAAAAACAGTTAAAAACCTGATATTGTTAGGACTTTCAATTAGCAAGAACTGAGAAAAACGAACTGCATTATACACAATTTCAGTTGCTTCTTTCTTTCTTTCTTTCTTTCTTTTCGTCTCGACTCGATTTTTAATTCATTGTCTTTCTTGACGTTGTCTCGGGATTTGTCGATATAAATTGAACTCGTCTTATAATTTTCTTCTTTAATTAGACTTGGTTCTTCGACTTCATTAAACCTCCGTCTTAAGACTTTTTCTTTGATAAATCTTCAGAATAGGCCTTGGACTTCCGTTCTTTTTGCCCTCTTGATCTTTTGACTTCATCTTTTGTCTTTTTCTTCGATAAAAGCCCGTGAAAGCCCGTGTTTCTCCCCTTTTCACATTTTGGTCCTAAATCACAACAAAAACACAAACCACGGATAATTCCGATATTTACGACATAAAATACACGTTTTGGCTTGGTTATTATTGTAATTAAGTGGTAAAAATATAAGTGTTTTCACACTTATTAGACTGTAAGGCAAGGAAACAGTATATTAGAGGATTGTCTAGTGATATCAAGGATGAGATTATTTCTTCAAAACCTGAATCTTTCAATGAAGCTGTTCAGATGGCGCACGATTTAATGAACGTGAAAGTGCAAGATAGGAAATATAGTATTGTTGAAAACAATAAGAGAAGGTGGGAATCTGCTTAGTTCAACCAGAATTGAGGTTAGAATCGTGGGGATTACAGTAATAAAAATAACCAAAGACAGAACTGAAATCAGTATTTAAACCATGGAAGGAATGAGGAAATTTGTGCTACCACTGTGGCTGAAAGTAAATAAATCTCAAGTGTGTTTCCTATACTCTATACCATGTAGGTAATTTTCCACATTCACGACTAGAGTTAGGACAACCTGGTCACAAAGCTGCTAAGTGTAAAACAAAAGGATTAGTTACTGGAATTAGTACCCTGGAGTAGTGATATGATTTAGCCGTAGTGAGAAAGGACACAAACAAAGGAATTGTCCAAGGAAAGGAAATTGACAAGATAGGAATGCTGCTGCTCCAGTTTATGTTTGAATGACGCTGACAAACCTTAGGGTCTGAATGTTGTAAATGGTATATTCCTATTTGTTATTCTTAATGTTAGTATGTTGTTTGATTTCATATCGGGTAGATACTATAGAAATGTAAAGATTCAGTTGTTTTATCAATGGAGAATTAGTAAGATTGACAATTAACTATGATGTTAACCGATGGAAAGGTTACTAGTGTTAGTTTTGTACTAAAAGTGTGTTCCTTGAATTTAGGAAGGTAGGTGTTTAGTATCGACTTGATGCTCAAAGACTTGGGATCTTTGGATATAGATTATTAGCATGAATTGGTTAGTGGTGCGTAGTGCTGATGCTTGAGATTGAACCGATCTTCACCATAAATTGATAGCTGTTGGTTTAGATTTTGCTGAGAAGCTGAGTGTTGAATGTGAAAGGTGATGAGTGAACTTTCCATTTGAGAAGTACCTTGTTTGGAAATGAGGAAGTATGTAGAAGAGGGATATGATGTATTCCTAGCTCAGGTAACTAGTGATAGTGTAGTTGGGGAATGTGTTAATGACTTGAGAGTATTCTGAGGTTTTCTTGAAGTTTTGCAGAGTTGCTACCGCCTCACGAAGTGGAGTTCGTGTCGATTGAGTGTTGTAAGCAATAGGTGTAGTGCTTCTGCGTTTTATTGAGTAGTATTTGTATGCCTTATCAGTTGGCACCGTTAGAGGGCAATGAGTTATCCGATCAACTGCGAGAGGTGATGGATAAGGGATGTATTAGATTAAGTTTCATTACAATGGTGATCGCATGTGTTGTTTGTAAAGAAGGATGGATTGTTTCAGATGTGTATCGACTATCGTGAGCTTAACAAATTGACAGCCAAGAATCGGTATCCATTACCGAGGATTGATGATTCGTTTAATCCTTGCAACTTGTCTGGATCTAGTACGTACTCAAAGATCGCTTTGAGTTTTGGCTATCATTAACTGAGAGTTAGGGAAGAAAATATTCCTATAGTTGTTTTTCGTACTTGATGTGGGTGTTTTTAAGTTTCAAGTGATGTTTTTAGAATTGACGAACGCGTCTGCCGTATTCATGAACTGGGTGAATCTTGTGTGTAAGATATGCTAGGATGAGTTAGTCATTATATCTATTGAAGATATTCTATGTTATTCCAAGAGGAAAAGAGGAACATAAGTAGCATACGAGGATAATTTTTGGGATAGTTGGAAGAAGAGAAACTGTATGTAAAGTTTCCTATGTGTGAATGTTGGTTGAAATATTGCGTTTTCTAAGGCAGTTGATTGACAACAAAGGTATTCGTGAAGATCTTGTCAAGATCGAAACGATTAAGGATTGGTCGGTACCAACGACGCCGACGTAAATCTGTTAAATTCCTTGGTCTAAGCTGGGAATAATCTGTAACACCCCGAAAACTAGAAGGGTCCACTTAGGCATCATGGGGGTGCCACGTCTATGTTATCATGAACACTGATATATAAGTACTAAAATGTTGTAATAAAAACCTGTTTTTACATCCCTAATTAAATAAAAGTGCGGAAATTTAAATATAACGGTCCCAGTTGTTTAAAAATACAATAACAAACGAAGCATCATAGGCTTCTATCCAAGTCTTAGTTTTAGTGCCAACAACCCCAAAGTTTACAACAACGTTTTCTGCCGACTTTACCATTAGTGAGATTTGACCCAAAGTAACACAAAATATGATATTAATTAGTAAAGTAAAGTTGACTAAACATGGACGGAAAAAGGACTACAGAATCGCCGGCACGTCACATCCACGAGCTCCTGTCCCAGCTTAAGCATTCCTACCTGAGAAATAACACGTAAACCGTCAACAAAAATTGTTGAGCGAGTAACATAGGTTTAAGTAAAGTAGTATGGAACACAACACTCATTATGTAGTAGTATCAAAAGTAATCATTTCAGAAGGGCTATGGGATCAGCATACCTTTAAAATGTATTATTGCATTAGCTCATGAAACCGAAACCTTAACGTAATCAATTTGCCCCTAAAGTGAGTGTTTGCTCAAACAACTCGTAATACCTCAAATGTAAATGCGTCACGTAATACAAGGACGGGGATTGTCAATCCCGATGGATCCACCCATAACACTCGCGCTTTGCAAAGTAATGAAATAACTAACGGTTCATGATGAGGGGACTTTTGAGCACACTAAGCAATAATAGTTGTATCTAGTAATCACTGGAAGCAACATACAAGTTCTCGAATAGCATACAAGTAAAAAAATAATGAGTGTGTTCCATAAATGTGTATTTCTCACCCCGCGAGTAGTAAAAAAATGTAATAACGAAAATGGGCTATGTACTCACCTTTAGCAATTGATCACAAGGAAAAAGGGCTGAGCAAAATGGAGTCTTCACGGACCTATGCAATGGTGACGCGTAATAAGAAAGTGTTTAATGTAGCAAATAACGTTTTAGAAGTAACGTGACATAGTATGACCAAGTAACTTGCGTGCAATGGCGAGACCTATGCTTAAGATGAAATTTGACCAAAATACTTTGAAACTACTGTAATAACATAACATTAACCATATATTATGGTCTAAGCGTTTATATGCGGGTTTCAAACACGTTTTGGGCTCGGTGCATAATGTTGAAATATTGGACTGAATTCAGTTTTTTAGAAAATGGCTGTGAAGAGTTGGTCATATCTCAAAATCTATAATAGTACAGGAGGTGATAGTTTTTGACATGTAAAGGTATTTCTCTTACCTTTAAAAGTTGGGCAAGAACAATCCTATAACTATTTCCAATCAACGGGAAATTCACTTTTAGTGACTGACTATCAAAACAGAAAGTTGTAAACGTCTTTCATACCCTTCGGTAAATTGAGCATAAATCCTAAATGGTATAAGATTTTGACACGAAACCAAAAAGAGAAGTTTTATTATGTTTGTGCCTACTGTAAAAAGTGGTAAAATAATATTTTCAACCTTTTTATCCAAGTCGATTTATCCACGTTTTAAGCAAAAATTCAGATTTGACATAGTTTAGTAAAACGACCATTCCGGGCTCATCCGGACACTTCAAGTTTTCATCCAACTCACCAAATGTCAAGCACATCAGTGGAAATCCATTTTTCAAATAAAAACATGGTCATTTATTTAAGAAAAATTGACCATGACCTGTTTGTTTCTGTGGTGATTTCCATGTTATAAAAACATTTCAATTTAGTACCCTAAACGCGAACACGCAACTCCTAAGCTATACTAGATCGCCACGCAAGTATCCTAAGTCATAATATGCCCTAAGTACTCATAATCTCAGTGGGTTTTACCCATGAGCTCAAAATCCAAGATCAATGTATATCAAAAACACTAATAACATCAAATTCAATATACTAGTTATGATTATACCTTCACAACTCGTATGAATCAATCAAAACACGAAAAATCTCGATTCCTTCTTCCTTGATCATAAAAATTTCGTGGCCCTATGACAATATAACATACTCAAATCAAAAGTTTACCCATCAAAAACGCAATTTAACCTTGATCATAAAAATTTCATAGGATTTGATGATTTTTAATTACATGCAAAAGTTTAAATTATGTTAAAATTAACACATGAGTTTGATTATGAATTGAAAAACAAACATAGGACTAGTATTAATTTACCTCCAATCAAGAAAAATCAAAAGGTTTGGTGCCCATGGGTGTTAGTCGGCTCACAGAGAGAAAAAGGGAGAGCTGTGTTTTTTTTTCTTTGTTCATGTTTTTTTTTTTTGTAAAAAGACTTGTGGTAAATTCCTTGTTTAAGTATATGGTCAAAAAAGTCAAAGTAGGCTCCCTAAGCTTGGGCCCAGCCAAAAATACTCTAAAATGTCCCAAAATTTTAGTGTTAAGCTCTTGAAATTTTACGGGTTTAATTAACGGGCCGTTTCTGACGAAAACCGAAACCCGTTTATGTTTAAAACGAAATTTCTTTAAAATTACTCGTAAACACTTGTTTGGCTCGGATTTCACTAAGTAGGATCAAGGAATCAAGAATAACTAGGAATCACATAATAATAATTTTATCGGGACGTTCGGACCCGAAAACTCATTCCGACAGTCGGAAAACGTAAAAATGCAAAAGTTCACCATTGCGTCCGTTATTGATCTAAATATCGATTGTCATTATTTTTTAGGCTAAGAGTAAAAAATAAGTCATATAAAATGTGATGAAACCTCGTATAAATTACAAATATAAAGTTTGGGCATTTCGTCAAATAATATCGTAAATTAGCGAAACCCATACAATTTTTATATTTTTAACTAAAATTTCGAGGATGGCACGTAATCACTGTAAAATAAATGGGGAATATGGTAAAGGTGTGAGTAAGCACGTATAACAAGTAAAAGAAAATTACCGAAAATCCGCGTTCTCACATGAGACCTCGTAAATCGTGAAATACTAAGAAAATCATAATAACCAATGAAAATCGAGTGAGATGGAATAAATAGTATAAAATAATTTACCAGAAAATACGAGTTCTCACAGTCGACCCCCCTAAAGGAACTCTGGTCCCTCAGAGTTTAACTGGAGAAGGAAAAAGATGGGGATAAAATGCAATACTGAGGAGTATCACTAGCACAATGAAGGTTACGAGTATAAGAATACCGGAATTAAGAGTAACGTACTGTAATCACATGACAAGTAGTAATAAACCAAGAAGCATCGTCTTTCCATAAATAGAAAGAAATCATGTTTATTAACGGGGGTGTAGCCAAAAGAAATAAAAATTACACCCGGCTAAATTGTATCAGTACGTAGCAAAGTTTCACAGTGAAACATTGAAATAACATCTGAAATACATAAAGTACAGTACGTGGAAATAAGATGAAAATCTGAAGAAAACTAAGTAAGATGGACAAGCAGGCGAGTTACCGTCGGTCGATAAGGGTTGATACGGTCCAACGATACGTGGAGCTAATTTACCTCTTTATTATGATTCACTTGGTTACAATGTTAAAATTTTAGAATGCCCTTAATTAATGAAATCTGATAATATGGATTTATCAAGGACTCGGAGATTCGAAATCAAATCATTTGTAAGAAAATCTTAAAACATTAATTTCCAAGATAACCATGAAAATGGTAATTTGGGTAGAAAGACTAAAATTGAGTTTAAGAAGCATTCATAGTCGTGGTTTTGTCAAAATGGGTGTTTATAACCAACTCTTTAACTTAAGAAAGTCATTTTTGATAGTTAAAAGCTTTATGAACCTATTCAAAAAGTTTTCAATAGAACTTATAATCTTTTTATAGATACTCACGGTGTGCTTAATGCATTTGCGTTAGGGTTTTAACAATTTAACCACATGTTTACGGATGTAAAACAATTGTCACCAATTGCCAGTATGTAGATAACGGTATGAGAAAATCGATTTGATCATCGATAAAACCTTTAAAGAAAAGATAAATCATCATAGCAATGATAAGACAGTAGGAAAATAAGGAATAATCAAGTTGTCGTTTCATAAGACATTCATAGTCCAAATAATTTCACGTCGATCGGTAAACGAACAAGAAATAAGATTCATACTACGTCTCTCGGATAAAATGAAGTAAAAGACAAGGTTAGTGCTTTGGAAAGCAAGCAACACATAGTTTGAACGTAATAACTCCGAGTCCAAAGGAAAATGAACATCATGGCGAATGGACGTAATCACACATCTTCATCAGACGACAAACGTATTTGTTAAAAAATATGGCAACCGTAACATGGAGTCACATTACCGGGTTATCTTCATCTCAGTTGTCTTTTTATTAAAAGAATTAATTTAATGGTGCAAACTTAAAATAAAATTTTGTGAATCCAACTCAAGTCAAGGAGCATTAATGACGCAATCCGTCAAAATGTTTTGTAGAATAACATGTCAACAATATCCGTCAAAATTTATTATAAGGTCGAAACCTTTAAACAATTATGTGGTCAAACGTTGGCTTGCGAGTCGATGAAAATAAGAATTTTCAATGCCTCTTTTAATAGTTTCTGATAACACCAATAGATGACGACGAAAGAATTTTTTTATTTTTTTTTAAAGGCGGTAAATCATACGGAAGTCATAAACAATCATGGTGACTTTCGTTCGCACGTTCAACACACGCCGAAAAACTCGGGTGGATAAATTCCCATTCGTTGGTAATCTCTTCATTCACATTGGAGGCGTTTCGAAGATGTAGGAATGTAACTCGAAAGAGGTAGGTAAAGAAGCAATTATCAAAATGCTACAACTTCTAAATCCAGAATCTGTTACCGAAAATTCGACGAAGAGTCGACAATATGTCCATCAAGGGGATAATCAAAGGAATTTTCGAGTGAGGTTGATAGTCAAAACGTACCCGCATATGAGGAATCTATTCAAAAGAAGATCAAGGTATATATGCGGATTCTCTCAATTTGGACTACTTGCATATGAGACAAAAATTTCGTCTTTCAAAAATTTCGAGTAAAAGTTGATCCTTATCAAGATCGCAAGGTGACTACTCATAAGCTTTGCATGGCTCCTTCTAATTATACGTAGGTGCACAACTACGTATAATTAGGAATAGCAATGCAACGTTTAGTTCGTCAAACTAGTGTTAGGGTATCTTATATATACCTATGCAACTTTTATGTTACCTATCTAAAAGTAGATCTCGAGATAAGTTTGAAACCATTAAATTGTGAAAATAAGGCAATTTTGCAAACGGTGTATTTTCATTATTAATATCTCGAAAATCTTCGGCGATAACAATTGTATAATATTCAGATGAATCAACCCATAAAACAATGTAAGGTCAAATTTATTAACCATTGTTACAAAGAACTATTAAAATAGCAAGTGGTTTGCATGAGAGGATGGCAAAGGTGACTTATCAATCGATCAATAAGGTGATGACAAAATGATAGGATTTTCGAGAGTTTAACCGAAATTATCGTAATGTACATGAAATTGATTGCGATGAAGAATACGAAGAAAAGAAGTCTCAAATGCGGTCAAAGGAGGCGAATCACGAATAGCAAAGCAAGAGATAAGATATAACGGCATATACAACATGTATATAAACATATAAAAATATTAAAGGGATCCGTAAAAGCGTACGTTTTATGTTATTTGGTGAAATCACGACTTTTACAACAATGTAACATTCTTTGTCCAAACACCACTTAATCGCGTAAGTTTTTCATCTTGGTATATGAAGTCGTTTTCAACGCATAAAAGAGTTAGGTGCATGTAAAGATATAGCAAGTTTTTTTTATATATCTTTAAATTCATAAAGAATTGAACGCATGATCAATATCGTTAGAAAGTAATATTAATTTACTACGCAATTAAAAGAGAAATCGCTCTCGTGGGCAACTTCTTAACAGATCTCGGTCAATCATTTTAAATTTGTATGAGGAGTCCTTATCAATGTTTCTCATGAAAGACGTAATTCAAATTAAGTTTATCGAAACTTTAAAGATTAGGGTTCGTATATCATAACTTGGGGTCTTATTTAATTATGGTTCTCGACCGTACACTTAGGACGATATGATAACATATTAAGTTACATAAGGTTAAACTAGTAAAAGTAATGAAGGGTTTTTCTTTAGTGTTCAAGGTAACACGCTTTAAAATTTCGGTAAGTAAAAGGTTCACTTTTAGAAGTTACCACTCTCGGAAACATTCATCACTTTGAAAACGTTTGAGTAATTTAATAGAGTTTTTCTATTACTTACAAAAGCATGTTCGTTTACTTAGTATAACATGAAGTGTGCTTACTAAATGTAAGAAAAGTTTTATTTCTTAAAAACTTTATAATTAATATTTTCCGTCAGTCTTTACGATGTGTTAGTGTTGGTTAAAATATCCGAATGATTTGGCGAGCAACTTTTGACTTTTATTTGGCTTTTCCTTCGTCATTTCAAAACATTATAATTGAATTCTTATTAGACGTTATTATGTTTTACAAAGCATTCCACAAGTTTTATACATTTTTCGTTGACTTTTGCAAGTCAATATGTCACCTGTATAATTTTATCATTTTTGTATATATATTTAGTCAAAACTAATTCGGTCAAATTGACCCGCTAAATTATATTTTCGCGTTTCGGACTCAAAGAGATTTTGTATAAAATGACATTTTTGACAACTTTTCAGTTATAGCCGAGACTTTAATCTCGACGTAAAATGACCAAAATATTCTTGTAAAAATCTGCTGAACTTTGACTTTTTATTCAAAAAAACACAGGTTTGACTTTCAGTTTTGACCCGTTAAATCGCATTTTAAGAACTTGACCTCAAATGGGATTTTACGCAAAACGTCGATCCGAACAACATTCGTGTTTCGCCCGAAGGCTGAAACGGACCAGAAGGCGTTCGAAATTGACATTGAAAATCGGATCAGAAGTTACATGTACGTATTTTGCTGTTTGAAAAATTCATATAAAATAAAAACTCGTTTTCGACATAACTTCTTCGTTATTTAGAGTTAAAGGGTGTGCGAATAACCAAAACGAGCGTAAAAATAAGCTCTTTCATTCTGTAAAACTGAAAATAAACTTTGACCTGATTTCGGACCTCGAAATGCGTGTACATCAGCAAACTTTATTTATATTATTTTTCTCAAATTTTCAATGGCCACAAAATATTCGTTATAAGGAATTAGAAGTCGAATTTTATATCAAAACGACCGTCTCAACTAGCTTTATCATTTTATTCGGCTAAAAATGAAATTTATAAAAATCTCAAACTTCGTTATGCGTTCTAAAGAATTCTGCAGCGCGTTAAATTTTATAAGAGGGCGTTTGGATCATGATTTTTTTTTAGTTTTTCAGTTGTCGCCAATTCCTTATTGTCTAACTTGTTTCACCAACAATTTTCACTTACCACTTCGTATACGCACATGGCTTATGAATTCCAAACGACGAAAAATACACATTTCATAAGAATGAATGAAAGTAGCGGCAGAAGGGCGTTTAAAGAATACTAGTCAACAAGACTACAAACAAGAGAAACGGACAACGTTCTTGCCTTAATTTTCAATATACGAAGTAAAAACTTCATAGGCGTGTGATTTCTTCCGAACTCATAATAGATACCAAAGAAAAGGCGAAATATTAATAAGTCGCGCTCCCAAGTATATGATATTTTAAATGAGGAAGAATATTAGAAATCTATATGTGTAAAGCCGTAATCCAATCAATCGTTACGAACTAGACGTTTAGCTAAAATGAGCATGACGTTTTCGAAACGTAAGCGAATATTATAATTCGAAGTCGAAAGAAGAATAATCAATGAAACATGAAATTTAGAGCAATGTTCAAATGTCAAGTAAAACGGTGACATAAATGAGTAGCAAAGCGAGATTTAGAAAGATCTCATCGACTAAAACGCTTAGAATATCTCAACTGGAGTTATCGCGAAAACTGGCGCAAACGATAAAGGCAAGTCATTAGAAATAGTCGGTATAGAAAAATCAGAAGAATACAAGAATAAAGTAATGAATACTGTAGTAAATTATATAAGTCTCAATATAGGTATAACTCAAGCAGTAGTAAGTATTAGAGAGTACCCGTAGATGTTGACCGTTCGTGGCAGATTCTGTATTTGACACTAAGACTCGAAAAATAAAATTGAACACTTTGTAGTTATAGACCAAGTTTGAAAAATGACTTAGTTCCCTATAACCAAGGCTCTTGATACCAATCTGTAACACCCCGAAAACTGGAAGGGTCCACTTAGGCATCATGGGGGTGCCACGTCTATGTTATCATGAACACTGATATATAAGTACTAAAATGTTGTAATAAAAACCTGTTATTACATCCCTAATTAAATAAAAGTGCGGAAATTTAAATATAACGGTCCCAGTTGTTTAAAAATACAATAACAAAAGAAGCATCATAGGCTTCTATCCAAGTCTTAGTTTTAGTGCCCACAACCCCAAAGTTTACAACAACGTTTTCTGCCGACTTTACCATTAGTGAGATTTGACCCAAAGTGACACAAAAGATGATATTAATTAGTAAAGTAAAGTTGACTAAACATGGACGGAAAAAGGACTACAGAATCGCCGGCACGTCACATCCACGAGCTCCTGTCCCAGCTTAAGCATTCCTACCTGAGAAATAACACGTAAACCGTCAACAAAAATTGTTGCGCGAGTAACATAGGTTTAAGTAAAGTAGTATGGAACACAACACTCATTATGTAGTAGTATCAAAAGTAATCATTTCAGAAGGGCTATGGGATCAGCATACCTTTCAAATGTATTATTGCATTAGCTCATGAAACCGAAACCTTAACGTAATCAATTTGCCCCTAAAGTGAGTGTTTGCTCAAACAACTCGTAATACCTCAAATGTAAATGCGTCACGTAATACAAGGACGGGGATTGTCAATCCCGATGGATCCACCCATAACACTCGCGCTTTGCAAAGTAATGAAATAACTAACGGTTCATGATGAGGGGACTTTTGAGCACACTAAGCAATAATAGTTGTATCTAGTAATCACTGGACGCAGCATACAAGTTCTCGAATAACATACAAGGAAAAAAATAATGAGTGTGTTCCATAAATGTGTATTTCTCACCCCGCGAGTAGTAAAAATATGTAATAACGAAAAGGGGCTATGTACTCACCTTTAGCAATTGATCACAAGGAAAAAGGGTTGAGCTAAATGGAGTCTTCACGGACCTATGCAATGGTGACGCGTAATAAGAAAGTGTTCAATGTAGCAAATAACGTTTTAGAAGTAACAAGACATAGTATGACCAAGTAACTTGCGTGCAATGGCGAGACCTATGCTTAAGATGAAATTTGACCAAAATACTTTGAACATACTGTAATAACATAACATTAACCATATATTATGGTCTAAGCGTTTATATGCGGGTTTCAAACACGTTTTGGGCTCGGTGCATAATGTTGAAATATTGGACTGAATTCAGTTTTTTAGAAAATGGCTGTGAAGAGTTGGTCATATCTCAAAATCTATAATAGTACAGGAGTGGAATCTGAAATTGTGAAGGAAGCATGAGGATTTCTTTAAAGAAAAGAGTTCTCTTTTTGTTCTGGAGGTATGGAATGTGAGTATAAGAGGGGCCGAGCGCCGGGACGTCGCTCTCTTTTAGGAGGGTAGGATGTGACAACCCAAACTCGGGGTCATTTATTTAATATTATGTAATATTATTTTACGAATGATTTTGAAATGTTTGATGAGTTTGAATGATATGACGATTGATGGTTTTATTTAAAACCGACGTTGGAGGTCTTATTTTTATCTTTTTACTAATAGCGAGGATTATTAGTAATCACGATATCGACGGATGCCCGAGATTCTATGTTTTAGTATTCCCGATATTTATATTTTTGACGTTTTTATTTTAAGTTCGTATTAAGTCGAACCGGGATCATATTATTATAACATTTTGAGTGCGTTTTAATTTTGAAAAGTATTTTTTACGAAACCTGAGCCTCGTGAATATTTTCAAAATTGACAATTTACATTTTCTACCCATACAACTATTTGATTGCATTTTAGGCCAAAACTATCACAAATTGGCAAAATCTACCCCTCCACCTCACTATAGAAGGATTTTCCACTACCAAAAACACATACAAAATATGTGTAAACAAAATCAAACACTCTCTTCCCTCTCTCTTGCTATTTCCGTCCACCACCACCATACAAAACCCATTTGATCTTCAAGTTTTACTTGGAATCAATGAAAACTAAAACATATCCCATCTTGGAAATTTCAAGGGTTTTCTTTTGGTGTAAAAATCTTCAACATGCATGAAGGTTGATTTTTCTAAGGTTGGTAGGTCAAATTTATGATTATGCATGTGTTGTTGGTGATGATCAAGAGATGATGATGCTAAAATTTTTGTTAAAAAGTTGTCTTTGATTTTTGATTTTTGATTTTGAACTTGAATCAAATAAATCTAACAAAAGACCATCTTTGGAAATTTAGTTGTGCATATTTTGGTATAAATTTTATACACATGCACCAACTTTTATTTTTTTCATATGATCCATGAAGCTTTGATCCATTTTTATGATTGTATATTGTTGTTGGTGATGTTATATACATATTTTAATTATTGCATGTTTGAAATTTTGAGTGGGTAAATTTTTAAATAATTATTCAAGTTTGTTATGGGTTAGATGATATGTTTGTGATGATATTAGGATGATTTTAGACATATGAGATTGATTAAAATTGGTTGAAAAATTGATTTAGCATGACTTTTTAAAAGGCAATTTAGATCAGTAGATTCAAGGCCAATTTTGGCTACCTTACTGTTTGAAAATGGTTTAACTAATAGCATAGGGTTGTAAGGAATTCTTTTAGCCTCGATTTGATATAAGGTAGAGCTTCTAGATCCAAACGAGCGCGAAGTTATGATGTTTTGATTATTCGTGTACCGGGAGACGAGTATCGACACAATCCGAAGTTGTTGTCGATATTTGGATCGACTCTCGGGGACTATAGAATGAGTTGTAAAAATGATCAAGTTCTGATGTTTGGTTCTAAACTAAGGGTTGTGAGTCTATTTTCAAACTCAAGTGTCGAATTTGTAAACGGGATTGTTTAGAATGGTCAAAATGGTTGTACGAGTCGGTGACGTAAAACAGTCAAGTTTTTGTAGTTCAAAGATGTGTCGGGCAGGGAACTTTAAATGTAAAATCTATTGATGGGCTTATAACAGGTCTTTCTCTATATAGTAAGTGATATCTCTAATTAGTATCATAAGTATTTGATGTGTTTAAGTGGGATAAATGAGCCCGTACATTTGGTGTGTACCGGCAGATTTTTATCGAAAGAATTGACTAATAGAATGAACATATAGAATGAAGTAATAGTATCACTTGTATTGTTTTCATTTTGGGTTGGTATTGATTTTATGGTTTTGAATGTGATGTTACTAAGTAAGGATTATATTCGAGTTTATTATTGATGAACACGCCTTATTTGATAGTTTGCGGTTTTTGTGTTTATCGGGCATCAACTATCGTCGAAGGTCGTCTTGCTACTGCTATTACTCAAGGTGAGTCTATAGCCTCGCTTTTGTAATTGTGTCGAATGATTTTAAAACCCGCGAGGGGGATACATGCTATTAAAGTAAAATGAACACAAGTCATGATTGATTGTTTGGACCCGAATGTTGCCTTGTTGCCTTTGTTATTTTGAATTGTATAAGTACCTAAGTTGCAAAAGTCCCTAAATTCATGAGCCGTTAACTATCTTCTGACTTGATGTTGTGAGTTGGGAATAGCCGCTTATTCTAATAATAGTACTATTGGGCTGACGACCCTATCCGAGACCAGGGCTTTACGCTGAGTAACCTCTGGGAAGGATAATTTTACGAGAATGAGAATGTGGTATACTTGCAACTGATACCCTAGTAGGGGCACTGGAATTCAGCTAGTCATGCCGACTTTAGGCGTGGGTGACTAAGTTAAGGGGTCGATGTCATGAGCTTAATAAAATTCTATAGCTATTGCTATATGCCAGATTGCCAGAATAATAGATTGTATGATCAACAATTCTATTAAATGATCTTGATTGATTTTTCTCTTGTGTTCAAATGTTGATTTGGAAAACCTATAGACTCGCCAAACCGTTGTGTTGATGATTTTAAGCATGTATTTCAGGTGATTGAAGTGGATTGCTGATGAAGCTTGCTGGAGAAGGATTGCGGGTTGCTTTTGTGGTTTTTTGGTCTAAAACTAATTTCTTTCCTTTTTGTCATAAAATTAATAATGTATGGTCATGTACTTTGGTAAATTGTTTGTAAATTGGATGGAATCTTTGGGGGACCTAAATGTGACTCTAATACTTATAAAATTGTTTTACTTGGGATCGAAAGCTTTAGACAATGGATAAAATTTTATTCTTTTACATTTCAAAGTTATCATTTTGAGATACTTTGAAGTGTCTTGTGTAACAATGTTTGTGTTTAGCACCCAAATATGTATTTCCGCTTCGCAATGTAATTTGGGGGTGTTAAATGCTCTACATCCTTCACATTGGAGCTGATCCCTCCACCCATCACAGTAATTAGAGGTCACCCCTATACAGCATGACGAGGTCACCCCTCCAGTTATTCATGCAACAGTTGTTACAGCACATGACCTATATAAGCTCTTGGCAATTAAAATATAGTAAATGCATGTTTTCAGATTTAATAGATAACAGTTCAGTTTTATTATTTATAAATCAGACATATCAGATTTTCTACAGTTTTCATCATACTCCATATATCAGTCTTTCAGCTTCAGTAAATTTTAATTATTTCAAGTTCAGTATATTCCTATCATGTATTATATCCGTTCACTGAGCGTTATGCTCACCCGTAGTTCTTTCATGTTCTAACGGCAGGTACACCAGGACACTATTATGATTCTGAGAGCATGTGCATTGGATGGAAGCCGTCCAGACTTCTTTACTTTTTACACTTCATTTTTATATTGCCGTTGGACATTGTTCAGTCCCTTCTTTTAGTATTTTACTTTTCATGTTTTGAGCTCATGTTGGATTACCGATGTTTGATTCCGGTATTTCCGTTATGGTCAGTTAATGTTTTAGGATATTTACCTTATACTTTGATGACACGCCATATATACACGTAATGGTCCACTTATCCAAGTGGGGTGTTACAATTATTGTATCAGAGCTATAGGTTCGACCTGTAGGCTCTAAAAAAACTTGACCTGTGACTAGTGGGTAGTCACCAAGAACTTCCTGTATTTTGACGTTGTTATCTTTCATGTTACTCATGTATTTTATTAGTCAGTTTTCTAAACTTTGACTAAGTAAAAGGTAGGTACAGGACTGACCATACTTAGTCGCATGTGCTTTTTAGCAAATTTTCGTTTTGGTGAACTGACCATAGGCGTTCACCCTTGCCCGTTCAGATTTTTGTATAGATGAACTGACCATAGGCGTTCATCCTTACTCATGACAGATTCATGTTTCAGTCGAATATTACTTGGTGAAACGACCAAAAAACGTTCACTATTTTTCAGATCAAAATTTTATGCTATTCAGTCGAATGATGTTTTGTGAACCGATCCACAGTTGTTCACCTTTTTCATATCATGACATTTCATAAAATTTGACAAGTATGGATTGGATTACAGCCAACCATATTTAGTCCCAGATTATAAATTTCTATACTTGACAGTTCTAAATTTTTTTTGACAAATATGGATCGAACAAGAATCGCCCATACTTAGTCACATGTTTTCTTCCTTGGATTCTGTGGATTAAACCATAGCCATCCACATCAATTGATATTAAACCTCAGTTGATTAGAATTTTTATGTTCTTTGTAACAGTTAAATTTTCACACCCTCACGTTGATGTCGTCTTCATGCTGACCCAGCTTCATGTCTCCTTATGAGGATTACGTTTTTAGCAAGGTGATGATGTTTTCATGCTAAGATACAGAAGGGTTACAGTAAAATCCTGTTTTTCATAATAAATCATGTTTGGTCTTCATCAGTCATGTCTTCATGCTGACCATTGTTAAAGTTCCGTTTAATCATATCCTTGAACCTCTATAAAACCAGTATTAAGTCTATGTAGGAATTACCAGGCTATTACGTTACCCATTTCAGTCCAGATTACTACCGTTTAAATCAATTTAATCCTTGATCATGTCAGACAAGTAACACCAGTATTGATCATTCCATAAAGTTTCCACCAGTGCCATGAATAGTATTCCATATGTACCCTTTGTACAGTGCCTCAGTTATACTCCATGTACAGTATTTCATGTGTACTCCACGTACAGTGTCTCAGATATGCTCCACATGCAGTATTCATTTTGTACTTCAGGTACAGTAGTCTAGGTGTACTCCATGTACCTTACTCCATGGATATTGTTAATCAGTCCTTAGTCATCCCAGGTGTTTTCCACTTGTCGATATTCTACCAGATGCTGATGCTACTCGTGAGTTGAAGATTTTACCAGATACTAATGCTGCTAACACTTTGAAGACCTCACTAATGCTGATGCTACTGATACTTTGGAGATTTCGCAAGATGTTGATGTTGTTTATACTATGGAGACTCTTCAGAACAAGGACGGAAACTATAATTTGAAATTTCTGACAAGAATATACTTCAACCATCAGACGCTACAATCATATTCCATGTTGTTACTTCCTCAGTTGGATGTCGCACTTCACTCAACTAATCTTTCAGTCAGAAGAGTGGGAACCGGTAATCAGCCGACCACTCAGCAGAATAATTTCATGAATCACGGTCATGATAATGGCCGTCATGATACTGACAGACAAAGTGGTAGTGACAAACACCGTACTAATAATTAATCAGTCAGTAAACATCGGAACTCCGGAACGGAGGTGACCAGAAATACAGAGGTCAGTAGTCTAACCTGTCCGCCAATCCTAGCAGTTACTAAAAATTTTTAGCCTTGTCCAGATTCATCCACTAAAACATATGTCAAGACATTAGTCAAGCCTATAGGTCTCAGTTATCATTTCGGAAGACACATATCAGGACACGAGTCATGGTACACGTCATACGAATCTTTTCTCAAAATACGAGTCAGAACTCATAACTCTAGTATGTTTCTGAGCGAGGCCCTCAGTAATTCAGGGTACCCTTCAGAAAGGGGTATACCCGTTCTGTCATGCCACACATAAATCAGATCATTAAAAATTCAGTCACCACCACTAGATTATCATTCCGGTTAAACACGCAGTATTTATTCTGTGAGGTTACAGACGAACACATTCTGTGAAAAGTCGCCATGTTTACTTCACGTGTTCCTATGTCAGCTTTATCTTAAATCAGGCATTACCTACCTCCCAGCCAGAAAAGACTCCACGGTATCACCCATATTTATAAGGTTTTTCCTTCCAGTTGAAGACAAGATCCGCCTTACTAACTTCTAAAGATAACAATGTTATTTTCTTCCATAAAATCAGTACAAGTTGTTATGCTTTACAGCAAGTGACTTATCATTCCAATGCTACTAAGACCTCTATAGCTATGAGATATAAATCCACTTCTGAAGTTCCTTAAATTTATGATCGACAGATTATTCTAGAGTTTGCAGATAAAAATTTCAGAAGATTTTCCAGAAATTCCTCCCTAACCACAAGAAAGGGTTTAACAAAGAGCTTGTCTCAAGTACATAACCTGTTTCCAGAACTCCTTATCGCAGCGCTTCAGCTGAGTTTAAAAGAGTTGCAACATTTGCTGCAAGAATGACAGAATGAGGTTTTATTCGCCCTAGCGCACCACTTGGAGGTGCACCGTTTTCTGTGTATAAAAAAGAAGGCTGGTAACATGAGAACATGTATCGATCACCAAAAAAATAAATTCAAGATCACCATTCATAATCGGTGTTCATCTCACGAATAGAAGGTTACCTGACCTGCTACGATGTCTTGAACAATTTTCAGAACAATTCCCAATCATGTTACCAATAGTGGTGAGAGAAGAACATGATGTTTTCCAGATTGTTGTTGAACACATAATAGTCTCTCTAAAATTTTGACTTATACGTCTGAGCTCCCTAATGCCCAGCTATAGTATGAAATTTATGGAAAAAAATATTTTAATTGACTTAACAGACAAAATCGCCAGTATGTTCTTTGATAACATCCTGAGCTCCTAAGTTCTAGAGAAGAACATGAGAATCATCTTTTCACGACCCTGCAGATTCTCTGATAGGAGAAATTTATATACACGGCTTTCCAAATGTGAGTTCCAGATGAACAAAGTGGCATTTCTGAGCCACTATTTTAGCAGAAAGAATTTTAGACAGTCCTGCGAAGATGAAGGCCATCACCAGATGGTCAAGATCGACGCCTATGACTAAAGTACAAAATTTTCTAGAACTCAGTTAACTGATACCGCAGAAATTGCGGATAGTTACCACAATTAGCCTTCCATGGCTAAGCTTACGCATAAAGTCGAGGACCTACACTAAAATTTCGTATCACATAAGATCCTACGCTAGGAGAGATCTATGATTGTGGTAAATTACACCTCTTGTTTAGGAAAACAAAAGAGCGTAAATGAGCGGTAAGTATTAAGTGATGATTTAGGAAAATCAAACACTAATGACCCCCTTATGATGTGGAAGTTCATTTCCCAAGGAGGTATATGTGTGTGAATAATTCGTAACTGATTTGAGATTAATACTTGAGAGAAAGAAGGGGATGAGAAAAGAAAATGACGAAGACGTGAAAATTATTACTACGACGACTAAAATTAAAACCGTAAAAAGAGCTAAAATAAAAATAAATCCTAAAAAATCCCAAAAAATTAACAAAAATCAAATTAAATAAACTAAGATTTTACAAATGATCAAAAATTTTTCAAACCTTTTAATTAATTAAACATTAATTTTTAAATGCTAATTAAAGCCCTAAAAATCAAAATAATTATTAAAAATCCCAAATAAAGATTTTTCACTTTGTAAACCTATAAAATAACCAAATAAGACTAAAAACTATTTTTATGAATTTTTAAACTAATTAAAACTATTTAAAATGATTAAAAACTATTAAAAACTTAAAATAATTCTAGAAATAAGAAAAATGAAGATAAAATTAATCTAAGAGTTGAAAAATCCTATTTTAATATATTAAACCTAAGAAAAATATAAAAAGTGCAAAAAAGTGAAATTTGAAATTTAATAATAAAATAATATTAAAATAATATTAAAAATCCAAAAATTATAAAAAATTCTAAAAACTTGCAAACTAGTATATTTTAACCTAAGTAAACAGAAAATGAAAGTGAAATTACCAAATTACCCCTAATGGGCCCCCAAATGGGCTAAAATAGAAAACAATCTAAACTAATGGGCTTTTTGGCCCAAAAACATCAACTAAGTCCAAATGATCTGAAAAAGCCCTATCTGACTCAAAATTTAATTCTAAACACAAAAGTTTGAAGGCCTAAAAGCTGGTTTTGAGCTTATCACAGCTTAAAAGGTCAAAAGCTTATTCTTATTGGGCCAATAAGCCCATTAAGCAATAAGCCAATGCCAGAAGCTCTAAATGAACACACAACCTTCTTTTGAGATGCCTAAGAGATCTGTGAAAAGAAATTTTGAAAAAGCACACTCAATAAGCCAGAAATAAGCAAAGTAGAATTTCACTAAACGATAAAATAGTCGGGTTAGAGTTCTAGGATGTTTCAGAAGCTGATTCTTTTTGCAAAAGCTCACAAATAGCTTAACTAAGAATAATCAATCATAAAATTCACAAAAAGCCGAGTAGAATAAGATGTAGGAGCAAATAAGCTGGCTGAAAAAGCCAAATAAGCTAGTTTTCTAGCAAAAGCTTAACCAAATGACTTGTAACCTTCCAGATTTGATATTAAGCTAAGAAAAATGACACCTATTACAAAAGCCAAGTTGTTGCATGTACCGATAAGCAGTTCTCAAAAATAAGCCAAAATGTGCTTATTTTACCAAAAGTCAAAGTCCTCCAAATTTAACTAAAAGCTCAGGGATTGTTTATAGGCTTATTTTAAGCAATTTTTGTGAAGAACTCAAGGTAGAGTCCTTGTGAATCAAGTGGTCAGTTGACCAAATGACAACAGATTTTGGAAAATAAGGCTTAATAAGCCAGTTAGCTTATAAGCCAGCAACAAAGAAAACCAAATAGCCAAAATTACTCATAAGCAGCACAAAAACAAGTTCCAAGCAACAAACAAGCAGGGCATACACTAGATAACAAAATGCCAGGCAAAATTGAGGTGGCCACTTTGTTGATGCAAATGACCACTTTAGCCAACTTTGATAAGCTCTAGCACCCATAATAAGCCACCAAATTCAACAAACAGATCTTCCCAAACCAGATTTCAAACCTTAGATCTAACAAACAAAAAATTTATTGGATCTGATGTGTTTGACCAAATTCAAACCAATTTTATCAGATTTTTCCAAAACTTGAAATCCTTTTTCCAAACCACTTGATACTTAACCAGTGACCCAAACCAATTGCATATGACTTGTTTAGACTCCCCAAACCCTAAGAACCAAGGGCACAAGGCCACAAGGCCTTATGATCCCAAAATCCCAAGCAACCTTGTTTTAGTCCTTTTTCAAACAAACTTTTTATTCAATCAAACAAGCTACTGATTTTAAGGTTCAATTTGCTCAACTAGGTGACAACTAAGAGATACCAACTATAAAACACAAATCACAAACACCAGAGAAACAAATCACATGGCAAAGTACATATCAGACATAAACATAAAATTTTTTAGAGGAAACTTAAAAAGAGGTTATACCCATACCCCACAACTTCCTAGAGGGATCAGCTATGCTCCTTGGACCACTCTCAACAACTAGAGAGTGACCAAGGTCCTTGAACAAAGGAGATGAGATGTGCCTTGGTTGATGGTTCAAAGCAGAACCTCAAGGGCTTGATTTCTTCAACACAAGCAGCAAACAACCTATCCAAAGGTTGATAAACCTTCACTAGCTTGGTGTCAACAAGCTTGCAAGGGCTTATAGCTTTTGGATAAGGGTTAGTACAAGATAAATAACCAAAATAGATGACTGATTTCAAGGTTTTTTCAACTTTGAAATCCTTACCAAACATAAACGTACTTAAACCACAAGATCTAAGCACCTTTATAACATCAAATGGAACTCAGAATTACCCTTAAACAACAACAACTTTCAAAAACATAAAAAGGAATTACAATTTTCTTAAAATACCAACATTTATAAATTTTAAAAAGGAATTACAATGTTTAAAGAGTAAAACTGGAACAAGGCTCTCTCACATGTTGAGGAGTCCTTATATAGGCAAATACAAAGCAGATATAAGCAAAACCCTAGGCTATAAAGTCCCAAAAATGCCCCTTGAATCTTCTAGACGAATTTTGTTGATGAGCTATTTAAATACATCCAAATCGTTCATTTTAGCTTTGCATCCAAGCAAGGAGTGTGGGCTGTTGATTTGGACACGTGTCATTCCTTGTAGAGGAAGTTGGATTGTGACTAGTTGACGTGTGAATGGGTGGGGTCCTTTGGTGAGTGGAGATTGGGGTTTTGAGTGTGGGATGGGTTTTTGGGCATGTGAATCAAGCATGTGCCTAGGTAAGTTTGATTTACCCTTTATTTTAAGTGGGGTGGTAACTGAGTTCATCAGGGTTAATAGTAGTAAGTCTTGATCCGATTTTTGGGGGTGGATTTGTTTGGCGCGTGTTTGTGATATTTGATGTTTGGGAAATGACATTAGTAGTCCTTGTGTTTTGGCAAAATGTGTATTAAAAGTTTTTCAGCCAACAAAACTTGTTTCCTTTGTTATTAAAGTTCCAAACTTCATACTTTTGCCCCAAAACTTTGGCAAAAGGTTTTCAAGGGTTGTTTTTGCCATTCTTGCATAGTTTGAGGACTGATCTTGGACATTCTTGATCTTCAAAGGTCTTCAATGTATCTTTGACTTCATGAGGGACCATTATTGACAATTTAGAATTGTTGAGGGACTAAACTTGCCAATTCTTCAAAGTTGAAGGACCTTTTTGTAATTTTGACAAACTTAAGGGACCAAACTTGTAATTATGAATATAAAAGGGTTTTAAGTGTCATTTCTTCTTAAATTAAGGATCAATCTTGTACATCTTCCAATCTTCAAGGTATATTCTTGGATAAATCATGAACTAGGGCCCGGTTCTTTGTACGACTTCGTTTCTTGTCTTCGTTTTTCCTTGTTTCTTGTGATCTTTTGTTTTTTTTCACGATATCCATACCTAAAACACACAAGTAAACAAATACAAGCATATATATGGTATATTAATGACATTTTATGTATTTAAAGTCCGAAAAGAACGATGCGATCATGTATAAATGCCATCTCATCACTCCCCCATACTAAGCCATTGCCGTGCCCTCACGCAATGCTAGAATAAAGTATCTAAGCATCACCAAAATTTAATTTATTACCCTTTATTGAAAAGTAAAAACTTGCAACAATACTACAAAGATGTGTAAAGACATAATGTATGATTTTCATCACGTATGTGACTTTTAGGGTTAATGAATACAAACAAGTAAATGTCCCATAGAGTAAATTTCGTCATCCTTGATTGTCATACATTCCATGCTAAGTGCAAAAACGAGATCATTGTTGGTACAGGTCACAATGCTAACACTACTCATACGTTCAAATTGTGTAATACTTTTTATTCCCGCAATCCTAGTTATTATGAAAATAAATGGGTTTCTAGATTTTTTTAACTATTTGTCATGTATCACAAGTGATTCATATTGACTTATTTGAGTATTTATTAGTCCGAAAGTAAAGTAGCACGATTTAATCGATAGTTAGCCGAAGGACAAAATCTTTTAAAACGACTTCTCGAGTATCTCCTTAAGTTCATATCTTGACATAACACGTTTCACGATTTGAGACCTTTCTTGGACCGATATTTGGCATGAACTTCATACTTCAAATCTTGGGAAGACGTTCTTGAAATTATGGTCTTCTCTTCATATTTTGGAATTTCTTCACTTGACGTTTTTGAGGGATTCTTCATATTTGGATCACGACTTCATCATTTTTCTTCAATTTTTATTTTGGATTTTGATATACAACGATCTGCCTCCTTTTCAGACTTGGATATATTCATCCTCATACCTTGTAAGGGTCTTTTTGGATAGACTTTCTCCATGATCTTTAGGGGAGTAATTTCTTTTTGTCGTGTGTCTCGATCCTTCATATTGACTTAGGAATAATGATACTTCACATCATCTTGGATCTTTAGCAACAAAAATAGAGCTCCTAATGCCTTGTTAGGGCCTTTTTGGATCTTCACCAATCTTCGCATCCCGCTTCAATAAGTTATGCCTTGGCTATGAACTCTATTCAACTCCGAGCAACTTTTAAACGATCTTGTGCTAGAAGCTAAGTAACCTTTCAAATCGTACGACCTTACTTATTGCAATTATTTTTATTCCTAGTGCATTGATCTTATGGGAGAAAAAGCCACAATTAAAAACATATGAGTTTTGGAAAGAACATTTTCATGTTCTACGTTTAGCATGATCACTTGTCTAACTCTATCATTTCTCGTTCTTCACTATTTAAAGACCTCTAATTAAAGAGACTCGTGAATACTTAGCCATGCAAGTCAAAATTAAGCCAAATTTAGATTAGCTTTCATTAAGACTATACCAAATCAAAGTTTTGGGTTTTCAAGCCACCTATAGGATCTTGCACTTTCTTGGACTGTTTCAAGTTTAGAGAATGCATTTTATAGTTCCCTTGATAAGTGACTTTCTAGGATCAATTATACGAACTTGCGAAAAGTTCTTGTTCTTAACCCGAATGAGCTAAGACTTTCGCGTTCTAAAGTTCCCTATATAAAAGTCTAGCAAAACTTGATTCGAGCGGGGTTAAGGAATGTAAAGGGCTCCAAATGCCCATCAAGTCAAAAATTATCTCTTATTCTACCCATCGGAAAATATACATTCGTGTCTTAAAAACACTTAGGAAAACTAAGAATTTTTTTTAAAATTTGGCCATTTTTAGCCTTATTAGCAACAAAATAAAACAAAATGTTGAAAGTTGGAAAACGTGAGGCGTAGCAAAGCAAGTATCTATTCACCCCTCATACTAAAATTAAACATTTTCCTTAATGTTTCGAGTCTAAAGGTGGAGCACCCCCATACTAGAGACGAAGAGTCGAATGCTTAGGATCTAGCATGGAAAGGGTGATCAACAATTTATCTAAAGCCGTTTATTAAGTATGCTAAAATATATTTGTTATAACAATAAAGGATATGTCATGGATTCGTGAAAAACTTCTTCAAGCAAACGATGGAGGCTCATGTAAACGAACACGAGAGTCTTCAATCGTAGCGATGATGATGATCTAGATAACACAATCACAAACAACCACGAGACAACGAGTTGGAAGGGTACAAATCCCCTCTCATTATTTATTAGAAAAGCATAAAAAGGATAAGCATGGGATCTCCCCCACGAGGCACCTCGTTTTTGATTACCGAGTCATGAGCTCGACTCGATCCCCTCAAAATGTGAACATTTAAGGAAAATCATGGTATGGTCAATTTTTGATGGGGCTTACATGATAAACAAGGCCCAAAAAGCAACCGGTATTAAAGACTAAGTCCTTTGATGATGCAAAATACCGGGGTCGAAGATGGCGTCTTCGTTTTCATTAGATAAACAAATCAACGCCACTTCAACACGTGCCAAAAACTCAAAGAGTTTGAAGAAAAGAGATGAGAAGTAGAAGGGTGGGATAATTGTAAGACAAACTTTTGAGCTACTCGAGGTTGACTCGCACCAAGCGAATAGATATAGTTTCCATTTATTGCATCGGTGGAAGACCGAGATTTCCCTTTACATGAAATTCCAGGATCGAATATCTCGTCCTCGGTGGAAAAGGATGAGGGAACATAAGGGGCTTCCCCCATACTGAAACCACACAAAGCATCGTCAAAAGGAGAAGACGAGCTTGTAGCACTCAAAACACGTGGTGGTGACGGAGGTAGATTTGTAGAAAAATCAATTAAATCACATTCAAAATCTTTTCCTTTTTCCTCTTTTAAACTCTCCTTATGAAAACCCTTTTTGATTATGTCGAAAATATTTGGTGTTTCTAAGACGATGTTAGTCACACTAAAATTTCTCACATTTGAAAACCGTTTTGGTGGTGGTAAGTTCTCAAAACGTTTGTTGACAAAGAAAACCTCCCCATCGGGGTCAACATATTCGTCATCCGAAAGATCTTCCGTAGTAACCGGCAACTTATCAACACTTTTCAAGAATGAATGTTCGAGGTGAGGCGAAGGATTTTTCGATTCAAGTATTGACGATTTCTTATTTGTAGGTTTAACACTCATAACCTCCACCGGCGGAGGAAATGGTAAATCGTTCTTGTTGACACTTCCTAAAACTCTTGGTGAAAATTCTTTGCAAACGACATTAGTTGAATCACCATGGTTTAAAGTAGCAATAGAATAGACATGAGAAATCTTGGATTTTTGTGTTGCGTTGATGACAAGTTCTTCCTCATTGAAACGAAGGATGATTTTTCGAGCATGAACATCAATAATTTCTCTCGATGTATCCAAAAATGAACGACCCAAAATGAGAGGAACTTTTCGATCGATAGGAATGTCTACAACGATAAAGTCCACGTGATAGTATAACTCTCCAACTTTGACGAAGACATCCTCGGCTACTCCACAAGCTAAAATCGTAGAATGATCGGCAATCTCGATAGACATGTTCGAAGGAGTAAGAGCCGGAAGTGAAAGCGATTTGAAAATCTCAAGAGGCATTAAATTAATACTAGCACTAGATCGGCCAAGGCGTAGCATTCCTCCATATCTTGTATTGCACACGGAATCAAAAATTTACCAGGGTCACCGAATTTTTATGGTATGCGGCTAAGAAAAACCGATGAACAACTAGACGATTGTTGTAACTTATCTTTGTTGTTTAGCATACTTTTGAAGTTTGCGGCGAATCGAGGAATCATAATTAAAGCATCGACAAAAATTATGTTAAAATGTATATCACGAAACATTTTCATAAATAGCTCAAATTGAAAATTATTCCGTTCTTGTGCCTTTTCCTTGTCACGTCTCTAAGGGTAATGTAAGGGTGGTGTGGGTTGGACGTTAGGCAACGGCCTTGGAATCTCGGGTTCCATGATTTGTATTGGTTCAACCGTAGGTGTGGCATGAGCGGTACTTCGTGGGCTTGTGATATGCTCCTTTTCGACCATCACCTCGGGCTCTTTCTCGATTTCCTTCTCCGTAGAAGTACTTGGACGAGAGATTGGTTCCTTGAAAGTTTTACCACTACGTGTAGTAATAACCTTCATTTCTCCCTTCGGGTTTGCAATGGTATCACTAGGAAGACCACCCGAGGAAGAGGGTTTACACATGATTGATTCAAACATTTTTGCCATTCGGTCTACAAATTTTGATTGCCTAGCATCCGCTTTTAACAATTCTTGCTTAATCTCATGTTGTCCTTGTTCCATCTTTTGTTGATTTTGTTGAAGACGTTGAACGTTTCCTTCCATTTTATTAGCATGAGTCTTAAGTTCATTAGCAAGTTCGTTTTTAAGCTCGTTTTTCAACTCGGATCTTAAGCTAATCATTTCACGTTGCATATTATCAAATTTAGCATCATTTGCTTTAGCATAATTCAAAAATTCTCCTTGAAGATTTTTGGTGTGATCATTTTGAAAACCTTGTTTAGTAGTTTGAAAATCACGGTTTTGGTTTTGATTTGCAACTTGTCCATTCCCACTTTGATAATTCCCTTTGTTGTAACTACGTGGATTGCCTTGATAACCACCATTTTGATTGTTGTTTCGATAGTTGTTAGCATTTTGATTTGGTGGAGCTTGATTTGAGCGTGAACCTTGGCCGTTTTGGTTGTAAGTTCCCGTTGCTACGTAAGCACTCGAAGTGTTACCACCGGCGGTAATGCACTCGGAAAGATCATGAGCTCCAACACAAGATAAACAACTCTTTTCAACCGATTTAACCGATGCAAAATTCAAAGCATCTTGTGCTTTCCAATGAGTCATAAGATTTGCAAACCTATCAAAAAACCGATTTTCCTCATTTGCTTCATCATGTAAGGCATTAATGTGACAAGACGATGACGACGATGACGAACCCATATTGGCAACACTCGATGTGTTACGAGGGTTATAAACCTTAGATCTATTCTCTATAATCTTTAAAGCTTCATCGGTCGTTTTGCACAAAAAATTACCACCCGCGACAGCATTCAAATAATCTCATTCATGATCATTAAGCCCATTGTAAAAAGTATCTATTTGATGCAATTCCAAAAAATCATGGTGTGGACATTCATGTAACATTTCCTTAAATCGTTCCCATGCCATTGAAAAACTTTCATTATTACGTTGTGTAAACCTTGAAATCTCATTTTTCAAATGTGTTGTTTTGGATGGTGGAAAAAATTGGTTCACAAACTTAGAAACGAGATCACCCCATGTCAAAATCGAATTTGGCGGTTCTTTCTCGAGCCAAATTTTAGCGGGTCCATCTAACGAGTATGGAAACAACATCATCTTAATGGCGTCATGTGGAACATCCTTAAATTTGCTTGTTGCGGTGAGACGATTAAAATTACTTATGTGGTAATGCGGGTTGTCTTTTTCATGACCTCTAAACTTATTTGCTTACAACATCGACATTAAACCCGTCTTAATCTCGAAATTCTCCGCAAGGATGGCGGGAATCATAATAGCTTCTCCAAAACCCTCGGTGGGTGCTTGAAGCAACTCCATCATAGTACGATTAGCCATGACGACTATTGGTTCTACAACGGGTTCGACAATTGGAGTTTGTTCTTCAATAAAAGGCTCTTGATTTCCTTGACTTTGACGACGTTTACGAGCTCGTTTTACTTGATTACGAGTTAGCATAAACTTGACGAAGAATGGGAGGTGAGCAAAGAAGATTCTTTTTGGTTGTTTTGTGAATTTTCAATTTTTTTTGTTTTTTGATTGTTTTTAATTTTTTTGGATTTTGTGTATCTTCGTAGACAACAATCTACCAAATCTCTCCTCGAATCAAACTCTTGATTAAAGAAGCCTCAAAAGATTGAAAACGATCACGTGGAGTGAACGCCTTCGAATGACTTTAGAACTCTGGTGAAAACCAAATTGTTCAAGAGGGTTTAATCACAAAGAAAACCAAGCAAATATATATGATACGTAATAATACTTTGGGCGGCAAAACCCTCGATTGGATTTCAATCTCAAAATACTCACAAGCAAGCGGGGAAACGAGGCGGCGCGAAGCACTTAAGAGCCTTTTTCCTTAGGGTATATTTTATAATACCCGCCTTATACCCACCTTATAGTTTGTATTTTTCAAAATCGAGCTTCACGAAAGTAGTTATCTATTTTTGCCTTTTTCTTTTTGTTTGAGATTCGAATACAATAATTAGGAGATCAAATCCCAATTAAGGTTGTGTTTTCATAATTTTGGAGATATTTTGAATTTGTTGTGATACTTAAGACAATATAGTAATAATAATTTCACAAGAAAAACGAAAAAACGATAATACGTATTAGTAGAGTTCTACTAATACAAATACTATTTATGGTTAATATTAAAAACAAAATGACAAATTAATCACGACACACCTCCCCGGTAGCGGCGACAAAATGATTGTGGTAAATTACACCTCTTGTTTAGGAAAACAAAAGAGCGTAAATGAGCGGTAAGTATTAAGTGATGATTTAGGAAAATCAAACACTAATGACCCTTATGATGTGGAAGTTCGTTTCCCAAGGAGGTATATGTGTGTGAATAATTCGTAATTGATTTGAGATTAATATTTGAGAGAAAGAAGGGGATGAGAAAATAGAATGACGAAGACGTGAAAATTATTACTACGACGACTAAAATTAAAACCGTAAAAAGAGCTAAAATAAGAATAAATTCTAAAAAATCCCAAAAAATTATCAAAAATCAAATTAAATAAACTAAGAGTTTACAAATGATCAAAACTTTTTCAAACCTTTTAATTAATTAAACATAAATTTTTAAATGCTAATTAAAGCCCTAAAAATCAAAATTATTATTAAAAAGCCCAAATAAAGATTTTTCACTTTGTAAACCTCTAAAATAACCAAATATGACTAAAATCTATTTTTATGAATTTTTAAACTAATTAAAACTATTAAAAATGATTAAAAACTATTAAAAACTTAAAATAATTATAGAAATAAGAAAAATGAAGATAAAATTAATCTAAGAGTTGAAAAATCCTATTTTAATATATTAAAACTGAGAAAAATATAATAAGTGCAAAAATGTGAAATTTGAAATTTAATAATAAAATAATATTAAAATAATATTGAAAATCCAAAAATTATAAAAAATTCTAAAAACTTGCAAACTAGTATATTTTAACCTAAATAAACAGAAAATGAAAGTGAAATTACCAAATTACCTCTAATGGGCCCCCAAATGGGCTAAAATAGAAAACAATCTAAACTAATGGGCTTTTTGGCCCAAAAACATCAACTAGGTCCAAATGATCTGAATAAGCACTATCTGACTCAAAATTTAATTCTAAACACAAAAGCTTGAAGGCCTAAAAGCTGGTTTTGAGCTTATCACAGCTTAAAAGGTCAAAAGCTTATTCTTATTGGGCCAATAAGCCCATTAAGCAATAAGCCAATGCCAGAAGCTCTAAATGAACACACAACCTTCTTTTGAGATGCCTAAGAGATATGTGAAAAGAAATTTTGAAAAAGCACACTCAATAAGCCAGAAATAAGCAAAGTAGAATTTCACTAAACGACAAAATAGTCGGGTTAGAGTTCTAGGATGTTTCAGAAGCTGATTCTTTTTGCAAAAGCTCACAAATAGCTTAACTAAGAATAATCAATCATAAAATTCACAAAAAGCCGAGTAGAATAAGATGTAGGAGCAAATAAGCTGGCTGAAAAAGCCGAATAAGCTAGTTTTCTAGCAAAAGCTTAACCAAATGACTTGTAACCTTCCAGATATGATATTAAGCTAAGAAAAATGACACCTATTACAAAAGCCAAGTTGTTGCATGTACCAATAAGCAGTTCTAAAAAATAAGCCAAAATGTGCTTATTTGACCAAAAGTCAAAGTCCTCCAAAATTAACCAAAAGCTCAGGGATTGTTTATAGGCTTGTTTTAAGCAATTTTTGTGAAGAACTCAAGGTAGAGTCCTTGTGAATAAAGTGGTCAGTTGACCAAATGACAACAGATTTTGGCAAATAAGGCTTAATAAGCCAGTTAGCTTATAAGCCAGCAACAAAGCAAACCAAATAGCCAATATTACTCACAAGCAGCACAAAAACAAGTTCCAAGCAACAAACAAGCAGGGCATACACTAGATAACAAAATGTAAGGCAAAATTGAGGTGGTCACTTTGCTGATGCAAATGACCACTTCAGCCAACTTTGATAAGCTCTAGCACCCACAATAAGCCACCAAATTCAACAAACAGATACTGCACAGATAGCTTATCACCTAAACTCTTCCCAAACCAGATTTCAGACCTTAGATCCAACAAACAAAGAATTTATTGGATCTGATGTGTTTGACCAAATTCAAACCAATTTTATCAGATTTTTCCAAAACTTGAAATCCTTTTTCCAAACCACTTGATACTTAACCAGTGACCCAAACCTATTGCATATGACTTTTTTAGACTCCCCAAACCCTAAGAACCAAGGGCACAAGGCCACAAGGCCTTATGATCCCAAAATCTCAAACAGCCTTGTTTTAGTCCTTTTTCAAACAAACTTTTTATTCAATCAAACAACCTACTGATTTTAAGGTTCAGTTAGCTCAACTAGGTGACAACTAAGAGATACCAACTATAAAACACAAAGAACAAACACCAGAGCAACAAATCATATGGAAAAGTACATATCAGACATTATAAGTTTTTTTAGAGGAAACTTAAAAAGAGGTTATACCTATCCCCACAACTTCCTAGAGGGATCAACTATGCTCCTTGGACCACTCTCAACAACTAGAGAGTGACCAAGGTCGTTGAACAAAGGATATGAGATGTGCCTTGGTTGATGGTTCAAAGCAGAACCTCAAGGGCTTGATTTCTTCAACACAAGCAGCAAATGATTGTGGTAAATTACGACCTTTAGGAAAAAGAGCGTAAAAGCGGTAAGTATTAAGTGATGATTTAGAAAAATCAAGCACAAAGGAGGAAAATACACACAAAGGTACATGGAATCTCCGTTCTAATTTAGAATATCATGATGATATTTATGGCTCGGATATTTTTAAACGGATTAATGATTTTAAAGTAAGTTAGCAACAATTCGTGAGGTAATTTATTGGATTATGTAATCGGGATAGCCTTGTGAAAGAGTTATCCGTACTTGTCACTTTTACATATGAAGATATTGACTCATCATGAAGAGGTGTTAGCTTAAGGGGAAGAATTCTTATGGTAAGTTTGATGATTGAAGAAGATTTTCGCGAGTTTGTGTTCTATCATATCTTAAAGTCGTGCACTTCCAGTCATAGACTTTAAAGGTAACTTGTTTATGCTTACATGGTTACTGATGAAGTGATACAAGGTCTAGAAATATGTGATTTTTCTTATGGTTCTCTATGCACATATTTGCTATCACTTGAAGGAGTTACATTATCGTGCTCAGTGTCTCACAAAGGATGAGGATTTTTGTATCAGCAACACACTTCATCACATTCTACAAGATATGGAACATAGGTTTGGGTTACTCTACTTCTACATCAAGAATACTTTATTAATTGTTCTTCAAGATCATTACACAGAGCCTACTTTTGGAGAATCTTCAAAGATTGCAACATTGTTTACTTCCTTGTTGATGTGACAAAAAGGGGAAGAAAATACGTGCTACACTTGAGGGGAAGCAACTTGAAGATCATGTACAACTTACAAGAGATACACATAGAGTTTTGCCGACATCAACTAGGGGAAGATTGTTGGGTCAAAAAGTTGATGTGGCAGAAACTCAAAATCGAAGAAAATATCAAGTAATATGTTCAAGCGTTGACAAGAGCAATCTGGGCGTTGACAAGAGCAATTCAGGCGTTGACAGAAAGTCAACAAAAGTCAAACGCAGTCAAAAAGTCAAACGCTGATGGATATTGAAGATTTGATGGAGAATTCTATTTAGGGAATATATTGAGTATATTATTTATGATATACACAATATATAGTTTATCTAAATAGAATATTTAGATGTTTATTTGATTTGATCTCTTGTAGATTCTGTTCCTTCCACTATAAAAGGAACAAGAGTCTTAGGTTTTATTCATATTATTCATTCACAATGTAAACCTAAAGTGTGTGTCGCACTAGACGTTGGATTCAATGTATACACGTCTAGTGGTTGTTTATTATTAATATAATGAGCAACCCAATTGTTTTAATTCATGTGTTCTTGTGCCTAAACACCTTGTTATGATCATTGTTCTATTCCGCTATGTTATCATATGAACGATGATCAACCTAGATATAATGGTTCATAACCATTGAGTCTAACGATCATAGGACTCCACAATTAGTATCAGAGCCTAAGGCTCTTGATATCTAGGTCCGACGAGGTGTTCGTGTATGGTGAAGAAAAGAAAAATTCGTATGAATTTTTCTGGACGTTTTTATGTGCGCAGCAGTATTCAGAAGGTCATAACTTTTGATTGAACCGTTGGATCGTCACGAAATTTTATATGTGTGTTCTACATACATAGATCTAAACATCCATCGGAGGGATTGTCGAGTTTTATCCCCAGGCAAAAGTTATTAAGCGTCGAAGTTGGCTGATGGTTGATTTTCAGTTTTCTGCTTTTACATAAAATCATGAACTAGGGTTCCTCAAATCCTAGATCTACTTAAAAGCAGGAAGAATTGCAGTTCGTGGCTGTTAAAATGTGTGAAGATACACGATCTAAGGTTAATTTACAAACCCTAAATTAGGGTTTCGATGCATACAGTTATGAACCCTAGATCTGATCATGAGTTCTTTGAAGGCGAGAAGATCTTGAACGACTGGTGATGGCTGCTGAGATACATGTGGTGCAATAAGGAGGCCACGTTCTTAGTTGTATATACTGGTCCTAACATATATACTTCTCGCTGCCTATTGTCCTAGTTTGTGGAACAGTAACGTGAGATGCCAAAGTATTATACAATGGCTAGTTGAACGAAGCAAAGACAAAGGGCAGACACTGATCGTAGTTTGTCACAAAGAACAAAGAGATGTATAATGTCGTTTTGTGGTCACACGGTTAAAGCATTCCTATTGGAGGAAAAGTCTTCTGTTCACACGATCTGCGTTAGATCTAGCATGCATTCACACGGCCAAAACCCTAATAGTTGTTATCTAAAGCTTCGATCCTCTACATGCTCTTCTATTGTATTCCCGTGAGCCTCTCAATTCTCATTGGTTGATGCTATTGTGTTCACACGGTGCTTAGATTTTGATTGGCTATTCCAGTATGTTCACATGGTTACCATATCATGATTGGGACATGTGAGTTAATATCTCGCAGCGAAAGATAACGCAGCCAAGGAGGATTCACGTGTATACAAGAATATTTTATTGCTTTGTGTACAAAGCAGTACGAGCAGAAGGATCAATTGACATGAGCTATGGTACGAATTGTTTTGACGCTGAAAAGATGTGGACGCTGACAAAGCTTATGTAGACGCTGACAGGAAATAGTTTGACGCTGACAGAATAAGTCAACACTGATGGAGTTGACAGTGTCGTCCGATATATGAACTTCAATGCTGATAGGCATTGTCCGATATTGGACAATACATCTGCCAAAGATATTGGACAGAAGAGGATATTGGACAACACAGAGTTTGCTGCTGTTTGAGAAAATTGTGACGTTTTAAGCACACAAAAAGGAGGAAAATACACACAAAGGTACATGGAATCTCCGTTCTAATTTAGAATATCATGATGATATTTATGGCTCGGATATTTTTAAACGGATTAATGATTTTAAAGTAAGTTAGCAACAATTCGTGAGGTAATTTATTGGATTATGTAATCGGGATAGCCTTGTGAAAGAGTTATCCGTACTTGTCACTTTTACATATGAAGATATTGACTCATCATGAAGAGGTGTTAGCTTAAGGGGAAGAATTCTTATGGTAAGTTTGATGATTGAAGAAGATTTTCGCGAGTTTGTGTTCTATCATATCTTAAAGTCGTGCACTTCCAGTCATAGACTTTAAAGGTAACTTGTTTATGCTTACATGGTTACTGATGAAGTGATACAAGGTCTAGAAATATGTGATTTTTCTTATGGTTCTCTATGCACATATTTGCTATCACTTGAAGGAGTTACATTATCGTGCTCAGTGTCTCACAAAGGATGAGGATTTTTGTGTCAGCAACACACTTCATCACATTCTACAAGATATGGAACATAGGTTTGGGTTACTCTACTTCTACATCAAGAATACTTTATTAATTGTTCTTCAAGATCATTACACAGAGCCTACTTTTGGAGAATCTTCAAAGATTGCAACATTGTTTACTTCCTTGTTGATGTGACAAAAAGGGGAAGAAAATACGTGCTACACTTGAGGGGAAGCAACTTGAAGATCATGTACAACTTACAAGAGATACACATAGAGTTTTGCCGACATCAACTAGGGGAAGATTGTTGGGTCAAAAAGTTGATGTGGCAGAAACTCAAAATCGAAGAAAATATCAAGTAATATGTTCAAGCGTTGACAAGAGCAATCTGGGCGTTGACAAGAGCAATTCAGGCGTTGACAGAAAGTCAACAAAAGTCAAACGCAGTCAAAAAGTCAAATGCTGATGGATATTGAAGATTTGATGGAGAATTCTATTTAGGGAATATATTGAGTATATTATTTATGATATACACAATATATAGTTTATCTAAATAGAATATTTAGATGTTTATTTGATTTGATCTCTTGTAGATTCTGTTCCTTCCACTATAAAAGGAACAAGAGTCTTAGGTTTTATTCATATTATTCATTCACAATGTAAACCTAAAGTGTGTGTCGCACTAGACGTGGGATTCAATGTATACACGTCTAGTGGTTGTTTATTATTAATATAATGAGCAACCCAATTGTTTTAATTCATGTGTTCTTGTGCCTAAACACCTTGTTATGATCATTGTTCTATTCCGCTATGTTATCATATGAACGATGATCAACCTAGATATAACGGTTCATAACCATTGAGTCTAACGATCATAGGACTCCACAATTAGTATCAGAGCCTAAGGCTCTTGATATCTAGGTCCGACGAGGTGTTCGTGTATGGTGAAGAAAAGAAAAATTCGTATGAATTTTTCTGGACGTTTTTGTGTGCGCAGCAGTATTCAGAAGGTCATAACTTTTGATTGAACCGTTGGATCGTCACGAAATTTTATATGTGTGTTCTACATACATAGATCTAAACATCCATTGGAGGGATTGTCGAGTTTTATCCCCAGGCAAAAGTTATTAAGCGTCGAAGTTGGCTGATGGTTGATTTTCAGTTTTCTGCTTTTACATAAAATCATGAACTAGGGTTCCTCAAATCCTAGATCTACTTAAAAGCAGGAAGAATTGCAGTTCGTGGCTGTTAAAATGTGTGAAGATACACGATCTAAGGTTAATTTACAAACCCTAAATTAGGGTTTCGATGCATACAGTTATGAACCCTAGATCTGATCATGAGTTCTTTGAAGGCGAGAAGATCTTGAACGACTGGTGATGGCTGCTGAGATACATGTGGTGCAATAAGGAGGCCACGTTCTTAGTTGTATATACTGGTCCTAACATATATACTTCTCGCTGCCTATTGTCCTAGTTTGTGGAACAGTAACGTGAGATGCCAAAGTATTATACAATGGCTAGTTGAACGAAGCAAAGACAAAGGGCAGACACTGATCGTAGTTTGTCACAAAGAACAAAGAGATGTATAATGTCGTTTTGTGGTCACACGGTTAAAGCATTCCTATTGGAGGAAAAGTCTTCTGTTCACACGATCTGCGTTAGATCTAGCATGCATTCACACGGCCAAAACCCTAATAGTTGTTATCTAAAGCTTTGATCCTCTACATGCTCTTCTATTGTATTCCCGTGAGCCTCTCAATTCTCATTGGTTGATGCTATTGTGTTCACACGGTGCTTAGATTTTGATTGGCTATTCCAGTATGTTCACATGGTTACCATATCATGATTGGGACATGTGAGTTAATATCTCGCAGCGAAAGATAACGCAGCCAAGGAGGATTCACGTGTATACAAGAATATTTTATTGCTTTGTGTACAAAGCAGTACGAGCAGAAGGATCAATTGACATGAGCTATGGTACGAATTGTTTTGACGCTGAAAAGATGTGGACGCTGACAAAGCTTATGTAGACGCTGACAGGAAATAGTTTGACGCTGACAGAATAAGTCAACACTGATGGAGTTGACAGTGTCGTCCGATATATGAACTTCAATGCTGATAGGCATTGTCCGATATTGGACAATACATCTGCCAAAGATATTGGACAGAAGAGGATATTGGACAACACAGAGTTTGCTGCTGTTTGAGAAAATTGTGACGTTTTAAGCACACAAAAAGGAGGAAAATACACACAAAGGTACATGGAATCTCCGTTCTAATTTAGAATATCATGATGATATTTATGGCTCGGATATTTTTAAACGGATTAATGATTTTAAAGTAAGTTAGCAACAATTCGTGAGGTAATTTATTGGATTATGTAATCGGGATAGCCTTGTGAAAGAGTTATCCGTACTTGTCACTTTTACATATGAAGATATTGACTCATCATGAAGAGGTGTTAGCTTAAGGGGAAGAATTCTTATGGTAAGTTTGATGATTGAAGAAGATTTTCGCGAGTTTGTGTTCTATCATATCTTAAAGTCGTGTACTTCCAGTCATAGACTTTAAAGGTAACTTGTTTATGCTTACATGGTTACTGATGAAGTGATACAAGGTCTAGAAATATGTGATTTTTCTTATGGTTCTCTATGCACATATTTGCTATCACTTGAAGGAGTTACATTATCGTGCTCAGTGTCTCACAAAGGATGAGGATTTTTGTATCAGCAACATACTTCATCACATTCTACAAGATATGGAACATAGGTTTGGGTTACTCTACTTCTACATCAAGAATACTTTATTAATTGTTCTTCAAGATCATTACATAGAGCCTACTTTTGGAGAATCTTCAAAGATTGCAACATTGTTTACTTCCTTGTTGATGTGACAAAAAGGGGAAGAAAATACGTGCTACACCCTTGAGGGGAAGCAACTTGAAGATCATGTACAACTTACAAGAGATACACATAGAGTTTTGCCGACATCAACTAGGGGAAGATTGTTGGGTCAAAAAGTTGATGTGGCAGAAACTCAAAATCGAAGAAAATATCAAGTAATATGTTCAAGCGTTGACAAGAGCAATCTGGGCGTTGACAAGAGCAATTCAGGCGTTGACAGAAAGTCAACAAAAGTCAAACGCAGTCAAAAAGTCAAACGCTGATGGATATTGAAGATTTGATGGAGAATTCTATTTAGGGAATATATTGAGTATATTATTTATGATATACACAATATATAGTTTATCTAAATAGAATATTTAGATGTTTATTTGATTTGATCTCTTGTAGATTCTGTTCCTTCCACTATAAAAGGAACAAGAGTCTTAGGTTTTATTCATATTATTCATTCACAATGTAAACCTAAAGTGTGTGTCACACTAGACGTGGGATTCAATGTATACACGTCTAGTGGTTGTTTATTATTAATATAATGAGCAACCCAATTGTTTTAATTCATGTGTTCTTGTGCCTAAACACCTTGTTATGATCATTGTTCTATTCCGCTATGTTATCATATGAACGATGATCAACCTAGATATAATGGTTCATAACCATTGAGTCTAACGATCATAGGTCCATTGCAAGTGCTTTGGTTTGTATGTCACGTGGGCTTAAGTATAATTTTTCAAAAATGATTTTTGAAGGGATGTGTAAAAATAAGGGAAGTAAAATGACTTTGGCTTACCCAAGATTTTTGCAAATGGTGTTTGATTTACAAGAATATTGTACTAGGGATCATGACACTTTTTATGAGATCCCTAAGCAAAAGAAAACCATTTTTGACAAAATGAGCTCCACAAACAGATCTATACCTCTTACCCAAGCCATGCTTGAAGTAATTCAGGCTGCTCAACCACAACCAGACCCTGCACCTCAACTTGAGCCTATCCTTGAACCATTACCATCACCTGACCACATGGACGTTGACCAACCCAATGTCAACGCTGACACTCAAAATGTTGGCGCTGACACAGCCAATCCCAACGTTGATGACATCCCTGATCAATCCCAAACACCCCTTAACCAACCAACACCCACACAATCTACCTCATCTTCCACCCCATTACAATCTAGGTTGAATAAACGCCAAAGGACTACTGAAGTGTTCTCCTCTAGTGGTCCTAGCCTTGTTGCAGAGAGAACCACCTCCACAAGTGTGGCTGGTGACATGGATGAGGCTGGGGCTATTGACACACGCTTAGATGCTGGTCAAGACAGTACCAACATCATTAAGACCTCATCCATGCCCTATGATTCTATTTTGGGAGGTCAAATCCCCATTCTAGCTGAGGGCAGATTGGAACCTATGACATTGAATGAATTGACGGCTGCTGTCATTAGCTTGCAAAAGCAAAATGTCAGCCTTGTACAAATTGTCAATAATCAGGGCCGTGAACTCCAAGTATTGAGGGAGCGGGTAACTGTTTTGGAGAATCCAAGTAGCAGGAGTAGAATGGAGGAATCTTCCAAAGGGGAGGATGAAGAGGATGAGCTGATTCATACAGCCAGTGAGAAGAGTTCACAATTTAGTGAATCTTTAAATGTTGCTGAAGCACTCACCAACTTGAAGAAGCACCCAATTATTGATACATCCAAGGTAACTCCATTGAACTTGGAAGGATCTTTCACAGCAACAATGGGCGCTGATACAGGTTTGAACGCTGACACATCCAGCGCTGACAAAGGTAATCGGGGCGCTGATAAAGGTAACTTGAACGCTGACAAAGTTGCAGGTGGTGTTGATGTATTCCAGTCATCAGCAATCATCAAAGATGTGTCTACATAGGTATCTTCATCTACTTTACCTATCACTGATCCAAAAGACAAAGGTAAAGGGATTATGGTTGAAGAAGATGTTCCAAAGAAAGATGCAGCACACATTGCATTTGATGAACAGTTGGCTGCACAACTTTTGGAAAAAGATTTGAAGAGGAGTGGTAGATCACCATTTGTTGCCACTTCTGAGAGTGAGGAAGAGAGTGATGATGAAAGAGAAGGAGATAGCTCAGATTCAAGTGTTCAAATTATTGAAGATGCAGAAAGACTTGAATATGGGGATGAGTTGGCAAAAGAAAGATTGAGTGATTTGAAGAATCAGATTGATTGGGACCTTCCAGAAATCACCAGAATGTACCATGCTTGGGAGGATAAGGTAATGGACAACCCAGGAATGAGTTTGTCAGATCAAATTTGGGGGTTGGAAATTCTTCTCAGGGTACAAGATGATATAAAGGTGATTTTGAGGTATAATGCACAAGAGGTCAAGACTTGGCTTAAAAGAGATAGAAGGCAGTTGTATTACAAGTTGCTTAGATGCCATCAACCTAGATGGACATACAAGAAGTTACTGGCTTTATCTTTTGAGGAGCTAGAGTATAGGGCACATCCTATTTGGAGGAATGTGCAAGAACATAATGTCTTACAGTTTCTTTCAGAAGAAAGGAAACAAGAGCTTGCTGAGGAAATGCAGATTCAAAAGGAGATGAGGATTGCTCAAAGACCAGTAAAGAAAGGAGATCCTCTCCAATTTCCCAAAGATATGGATGTGTATTATCCAACTGAAACTGTCATAAGGAAGCATCTCAAACTTTCTCCATTGGAAGCTTCAGATTTGGTTAATGTAGTTCCTCTAGATGACAGAAATCCAATCATAAGTTTTGATGAAGATGAGTGTGGATTTTGGAAGATTGGCAGATTTGGGAAGGAGGTACACACTTTCACTTCAATTATTTCTATCTTTGCAAGCATAGACAGAGAAGACTTGGTGCATCTATGGAGATTGATAGAGGCCAAGTATACAGCTGAAGCACCTACTTCAGCAAATGGAATAAGACTATGGCACACATTTTTGACTTTGTATGGTCCAAGGGAAGCAGATCCTGCCATATGGAAGGATCTTGAAGATGACCTCAGTAATCTTCATTGGAGGCTTTATTCTACTTGTGGTGTGTTTCATTTGAGCTCTATAAAGTTTTCAGAGTATCTACTTGTGGATGCTGACTATTTCTTGTCCAAAGAAGTATTGGAGAAGATGAAGGAGACACCCTTGGAGATTGATTATACTAGTGATGTGGCCAAGGACTTGATTAGATATGTTTATCACCAACATAAGAAGTTTTTGCAAGATTCCTCCTAAGCCTTAAGTTTTTATTCAGAAACTTGATCATTGGAATAGATATCAAGTTTAGGGGAGGATTGTTGGGAATAAATTATGGGTCAGTTCACTAGACGCTGATAAGAAGAATTCAAGCGCTGATAAGATGACATTGGACGCTGACAGCCAAGCGTTGACATTTGAAGAAGTCAACGCTGACAGCCTTGAAGATTAGCACTGATGGAATATATCTTCATACGAATCTTTTTGTTTATTTGTTTCTTTATTTGTGTATGGTAAAGATAAGCTCGACATTGTATTTTCTATTATTATCTTTACCTAGAATAGTTGATTCGTAGCTTATTGTACAAGACTTCTTAATCTATAAAAGAAGATCTTTTAGGTTAATGTTGATCATCAGTTATCATAAGTTTTCACAAGTTAAACCTCTTTCATTGTAATCAAGTTCGATCATTCTAATACAAGTGAAAGTTTGTTTAACATCTTTGTGTTTTAGATTAAGTGTTAATTCCGCATAACACTTAGTTACTTTATTCATAAGCAAAGGTTTCTCTACGTGTATTACTTGATCTAATCTCGTATACACAAAGCTTAATCGATCTAAGTTTGGGATCAACATTAATAACTATTAAAACTTAAAGTAATTATAAAAATTAATCTAAAGATGATAAAATTAATCTAAAAGTTGCAAAAATCCTATTTTAATGTATTTAAGCTAAGAAAAATGTAAAAAGTTGAAAAATGTGAAATTTGAAAAATAATAATAAAATAATATTAAAATAATATTAAAAACCCAAAAATTATAAAAAATTCTAAAAACTTGCAAACTAGTTTATTTTAACCTAAGTAAACAGAAAATGGAAGTGAAATGACCAGAATACCCCTATTGGGCCCTCAAATGGGCCAAAACCAAAAACAGTCAACACTAATGGGCTTTTTAGCCCAAAAAGTCAAACTTGGCCCAATTGACTTGGAAAAGCCCAATCTGACTCAAAATTTGATTCTAAACACAAAACTCTAAAGGCCCAAAAGCTGAAAGTGAGCTTATCACAGCTTATTAAGCAAACAGCTTATCCTTATTGGGCTTTTTAGCCCATTAAGCAATAAGCTAATGCCATAAGCTCTAATTTGACATACAACCTTCTTTTGGGATGCTTAAGAGATCTGTAAAAAGAAATTTTGAAAAAGCACACTTAATAAGCCAGAAATAAGCAAAGTACAATTTCACTAAAAGACAAAATAGTCGAGTTTGAGATTTAGGGAACCTCAGAACTTGATTCAACTTGCAAAATGTCACAAATGAACTCAATAAGCCAAATCAATCAACAAAATTCCAATAAGCAAGACCAATAAGCCAGAATGAACCAATAAGCACTTATGAAAAAGTTAATTAAGTTGGTTTTCTAGTCAAACCCTAAAGTCAACCCACCAAATGCTCTAGTATGAACAAATGGGTCAAATAATGAGCACCTATTACAAAATCCAAGTTGTTGCTGGTTAAATAAGCTATTTTAGCTTATTGATAAGCTGAAACCCAATTAACACTAGCAGTGGCTAGTAGAAGGGGAAAGGAGTTCCCACTGCTTTGACTATTTGACCAAGCTTTTTAGAGAGATTTAGTTGGATTCAATTAGAAACAAGGGCACCCTTGTGATCAGTGAATCACAAGGAGTCAATATCAACAAGAAAGTCACAATTTGGTTCACACAATAAGCCCAGATTAATCAAACAGTCACCAGATATTGCACATACTTGGGAAAATAAGCAATTATGCACAAATAAGCAGATATAGCATGAATAAGCCAACCAAATTCAACAGGATGCATACACAAGCTATATAAACTATGAATAAGCACAAACAAACTTATATCAAACACTGAAACAAGGTGAATAAGAAGAATCAAGCACCAACAGTTACTGATAAGAAACAAAGTGAATATGCAGAAACTTTTGCTGATCTAATTGACCACAGATCCAATTTCAAACTTCCAAATCTCCTTCCCTGATGTTATTAACCTTGATTAATCACTTGTTAACCCTAGTCTATGATTAGATCTAGGTGTCCCTTAAACCACAACCAAAAATATCAAGTAACAAAGATTTTATAGCCCTATTATGAATCTAGGTGTTTCAAACCACAAAACCTGCATACAAATGACCAAGTACACCAGGTAAACAAGTATCAACAAATAGCAACAACAAACAACCACTCAACAAGCCTCAAAACCTGCTTATGCAGTTAACCCAAACACCCCTTAAAAACCTGTTTTGACAAATTTTCAAAGGATTATCCAGATTTTACCCACAAATCAAGTCAATAACACTTCAATTACATCAAGCAACACCAGATAAACAATAATCAACCATAAAATCACAGATTCAAGAACAGTCAAGCAAAAATCACAAATATTCAGAAATTTAAAGAGAAAATGAAAAGGGAGAAGATGCAAACCTCCAAGACCTACATCCAGGCCCTGGATTGTTTGAGCTGAGGTACTAGCAAAACAAGTACCAGCTTCCAAATACCTGCTAAGAACAACAAACAAAAGTGATGAACAATAAACAATATCTTTCTGATTTTTGAAACACAAGCCTTATCAATTAAAACCTTGCCTCAAAAACCTACAAACATTAAAATGGAACTCAGAATTAGGCTATTCTAACACCAACTTTTAATAAACAAGAACAAGATTTCATAAATTTCTGAAAATCAAATTTTATTAACTTAAAAAGGGATTACAAAGATTGAAGCCTAAAACTGGAACAAAAGCTCTCTCACATGTTGAGGAGTCTTTTTATAGGCAAATGCTAGCTAATCACTGTTCATAAACCCTAGAAGTGAATTTCCTATAATGTCCTTGAGCACTTGAGGCCGTTTGTTGTTGATGAGCTGTCCAAAATGATCCTAGACGTTCAAAATAGCTTTGGAGTGAAGCAAAAGGTGTGAGCTGTTGATCTTGACAGGTGGCAGTACTTGGGGAATAAGTTGTCACATGATTGGTTGAAAGGGAATTTGGGGTGGGGTCCATAGTGAGTGGGAGTAAGGGTTTTTGGTGTGGGATGTGTTTCTGCATGTGTGAATCACACATGTGCCAGGGTAATTGGATTTTACCCTTTGTTTTAAGTGAGTAAATTCTGGGGTGAAGAATGGTAAACAGTAACACTTTTGATCCGATTTTGGGGGAAGTAAAAGTGTTTGGCGCATTTCTTAGCTTGAATGTTTGAACTTGGCAACTATGGTCCTCAACCTTTGGAAAAGATGGTATAACAAGTTTATTTTCTTTATAAACTCGTTTCCTTTGTATTTTGAAGTTTCTGAATTCCCACATTGGCCACAAAAATGTTTTGGAAAAAGGATTTAGGGCTTTTAACAATTTAGGCTAATTATAATTTCAGTCCTTTTTATATTTAAACCATATTTCAAGGACTAGAAATGTAATATTCTTGAACTTCAAGGGATTCTTAGGATCTTGGACTTTATGAAGGGCCATTCTTGACAAATTAGATTTTATGAGGGACTAATCTTGCCAATTTTTCAAAGTTGAAGGACCATTTATGTAATTTTGACAAAGTTAAGGGACCAGACTTGTAATTATGATTTCACAAGGGTTTTAAGTGTCATTTCTTCATTCATTGAGGATCAATCTTGCATATCTTCAAGTCTTCAAGGGTAATTGTTGGATAAATCATGAACTAGGGCCCGGTTCTTTGTACGGCTTCGTTTCTCGTGTCCGTTTTTCCTTGTTTCTTGTGATCTTTTGTCTTTTTCACGAAATCCAAACCTAAAATACACAAGTAAACAAACACAAGCATATATATGGTATTTTATGACATTTTTATGCATTTAAAGCCCGAAAAGAACGATGAGATCATGTATAAATGCCATCTCATCACTCCCCCATACTAAGCCATTGCCGTGCCCTCACGCAATGCTAGAATAAAGTATCTAAGCATCACCAAAGTTCAATTTTATTAACCTTTATTGAAGAGTAAAAGACTTGCAATAATACTACGAAGATGTGTAAAGACATAATGTATGATTTTCATCACAAATGTGACTTTTAGGGTCAAAGAATAGAAACAAGTAAATGTCCCTTAGAGTAAACTTCGTCATCCTTGATTGTCATACATTCCATGCTAAGTGCAAAAACGAGATCATTGTTGGTACAAGTCACAATGCTAACACTACTCATACGTCCAAATTGTGTAATACTTTTTCTCCCCGCAATCCTAGTTATAATAAAAGGAAATGGGTTACTAGCATTTTTTAACTATTTGTCATGGATCACAAGTGATTCATATTGACTTATTTGAGTAGTTATTAGTCCGAAAGCAAAGTAGCACGATTTAATTGATAGTTAGCCGAAGGACAAAATCTTTTAAAACGGCTTCTCGTGTATCTCCTTAAGTTCATATCTTGGCATAACTCGTTTCACGATTTGAGACCTTTCTCAGACCGATATTTGGCATGTACTTCATACTTCAAATCTTGGGAAGACGTTCTTGAAATTATGGTCTTCTCTTCATATATTTGGAATTTTTTCACTTGACGTTTTTGAGAGATTCTTCATATTTGGACCACGACTTCATCATTTTTCTTTAATCTTTACTTTGGATTTTGATATACAACGATCCGCCTCCTTTTCGGACTTGGATATATTTATCCTCATACCTTGTAAGGGTCTTTTTGGATAGACTTTCTCCATGATCTTTAGGGGAGTAATTGCTTTTCGTCGTGTGTCTCGATCCTTCATATTGATTTAGGAATAATGATACTTTACATCATCTTGGATCTTTAGCAAAAATAGAGCTCCTCATGCCTTGTTAGGGCCTTTTTGGATCATCACCAATCTTCGCGTCCCGCTTCAATAAGTTATGCCTTGGCTATGAACTCTATTCTACCCCGAGCAACTTTTAAACGATCTTGCGCTAGAGGCTAAGTAACCTTTCAAATCGTACGACCTTACTTATTGCAATTATTTTTATTCCTAATGCATTGATCTTAAGGGAAGAAAAAGCCACAATTAAAAACATATGAGTTTTTGAAAGAACATTTTCATGTTCTACGCTTAGCATGATCACTTGTCTAACTCTATCATCTCTCGTTCTTCACTATATAAAGACCTCTAATTAAAGAGACTCGTGAATACTTAGCCATGCAAGTCAAAATTAAGCCAAATTTGGATTAGCTTTCATAAAGACTATATCAAACCAAAGTTTTGGGTTTTCAAGCCACCTATAGGATCTTGCACTTTCTTGGACTTTTTCAAGTTTAGAGAATGCATTTTATTGTTCCCTTGATAAGTGACTTTCTAGGATCAATTATATGAACTTGCGAAAAGTTCTTGTTCTTAACCCGAATGAGCTAAGACTTTCACGTTTTAAAGCTCCCTATATAAAAGTCTAGCAAAACTTGAATTGAGCGGGTTAAGGAATGTAAATGGCTCCAAATGCCCATCAAGTCAAAAATTAGCTCTTATTCTACCCATCGGAAAATATACATCCGTGTCTTAAAAACACTTATGAAAACTAAGAAAATTTTTAAAATTTGGCTATTTTTAACCTTATTAGCAACAAAACAAAACATTAAAAGTTGGAAAGCGCGAGGGCGTAGCAAAGCAAGTACCTATTCACCCCCATACTAAAAGTAAACATTGTCCTCAATGTTTCGAGTCTAAAGGTGGAGCACCCCCATACTAGAGACGAAGAATCGAATGCTTAGGATCTAGCATGGAAAGGGTGATCAACAATATATCTAAAGCCGTTTATTAAGTATGCTAAAAGATAATTGTTAGAACAATAAAGTATATGTCAATGGATTCGTGAAAAACTTCTTCAAGCAAATGATGGAGGCTCACGTAAACGAACACGAGAGTCTTCAATCGTAGATGATGATGATGATCTAGATAACACAATCACAAACAACCACGAGACAACGAGTTGGAAGGGTACAAGTCCCCTTATTAGTGAATAGTAAGCATAAAAGGATAAGCATGGGATCTCCCCCACGAGGCACCTCGTTTTTGATTACCGAGTCATGAGCTCGACTCGATCCCCTCAATGATAATTATCATTGGGGAAGGTGACTTGGTCGAGGTCAACCATTGAAGGAATTTCCCCACCAAAGTAGTGCTTAAGCCTATGTCCATTCACCTTGAAGTTAGGACCATCATCTTGAGCTAGCTCGATGGTCCCATAAGGAAACACTTGTGTAACGGTGAAAGGACCCGACCAACGAGATTTGAATTTTCCGGAAAATATCTTAAGTCTAGAGTTAAAAAGTAATACTTGATCACCAACGTTAAAAACCCGGTTTTTAATCTTTGAATCATGAAACTTTTTAGTCTTTTCTTTGGAAATCAATGAATTTTCATAAGCATTGTCTCTTAATTCATCTAATTCATTCAATTGTATTTTCTGATGATCTCTCGCGGTCTTCATGTCAAAGTTTGCATGCTTAAGGGCCCAATATGCCTTGTGCTCCAATTCAATGGGCAAATGACAATTCTTCCCATAGACGAACTTATAAGGAGTGCAACCGATAGGTGTCTTGTAAGCGGTCCTAAAGGCCTATAAAGCGTCATCGAGTTTGTCAGACCATGAAGCACGGTTTTCTCCAATCGACCTTTCTAAAATCCTCTTCAAAGCTCGGTTCGAAACCTCGACTTGCCCACTCGTTTGCGGGTGATAAGCCGTAGAAAGACGATGAGTAACTCCATATTTCTTTAAGACCTTCTCGAATTGGACATTACAAAAATGGGTTCCACGATCGCTTATAATAGAAGGCCAAAAGAAGTCGGCATCGAACACTTTCTTAGCCGTGAGATTAGCACCATGGTGACCACCCGTGGGTCCCTCGTGACAAGATCTAAGGATATTAGAAGCTTCGGCACCAAAAACACAACGTCGAACGAGTTGATCCGCACAAACCCGAAAGAGATAAGGGTCGTCCCAAAAATAGAACTTGACGTCACGAAAGAATTTTCACTTTTGTTGTGTCGTCATACCCTTGATTATGAAATTGCCCGCATGGTAATTTGCAATGTCGGCAAACCATGGGGTGGTGTCTTTAGAATTCACTACACCGAGAGTCTCGAGAGGAAATGTTTCGGTGATTTCCTTGTTCTCGAAAACATCTTTGTGAGGATCTTATAGACGAGAGAGATGATCGGCCGCTAGATTCTCGGCTCCTTTTTTGTCAAGCACGGTGACATCAAATTCTTGAAGGAGGAGCATCCAACGAAGCAATATCGGCTTAGCATCTTGCTTAGCTAAAAGAGACTTGATAGTCGAATGGTCGGTATACACGATGCTTTTAGTTAAGACGAGATAAGGTCGGAATTTCTCAAAAGCATAGACCACGGCAAGGAATTCCTTTTCCGTTGTGGTGTACTTTAATTGAGCCTCGGTCATCGTCTTACTAGCATAGTGGATAGGACGAAAATGCTTGTCATAACGTTGCCCTAAGACGGCCCCTATAGCATAATCACTTGCATCGCACATGATTTCAAAGGGTAATTCCCTATTAGGAGCAACAAGAATGGGAGCTTCGGTAAGTTTCCTTATGAGAGTTTCAAAAGCTCTAACACAATCCTCATTGAAGTTAAACGGAGCATCCTTCTCGAGAAGGTGTGTCATAGGTCGAGAGATTTTCGAAAAGTCTTTGATGAAACGACGATAAAAGCCCGCATGGCCTAGGAAACTCCTAACTCCCTTAACGGTTTTGGGATGAGGTAACTTGGCGATGACGTCTACCTTAGCTTTATCAACCTCAATCCCTGCTTTCGACACCTTATGTCCTAAGACGATTCCTTGTTTACACATGAAATGACATTTTTCCCAATTAAGCACAAGATTGGTTTCTTCACAACGTTTTAACATTTGCTCGAGATTAGATAAACACGACGTGAACGAATTGCCAAACACCGAAAAGTCATCCATAAACACTTCCATCGACTTCTCGATCATATCATGAAAAATCGCCATCATACACCGTTGAAACGTACCCGGTGCATTACAAAGTTCGAAAGGCATCCTACGATAAGCAAACGTTCCATAAGGACACGTAAACGTAGTCTTCTCTTGATCACGAGGGTCGATAGGGATTTGAAAGTAACCGGAAAACCCATCTAAAAAGCAATAGAATTCATTTCCCGCGAGTCGCTCCAACATTTGATCCATGAAGGGCAAAGGAAAGTGGTCTTTACGAGTGGCGTCATTTAACTTTCGGTAGTCAATACACACCCTACAACCGGTCACAACACGAGTAGGAATTAACTCGTTATTTTCATTGGGCACAACGGTCATTCCTCCCTTTTTAGGGACACAATGGATTGGGCTCACCCATGGGCTATCGGAGATAGGATAAATCATTCCCGCGTCAAGGAGTTTCAACACTTCCTTTTTAATGACATTGTGAATTTTGGGATTCACCCTTATTTGACTTTGAATTGCGGGCTTGTAGTCTTCCTCCATTAAAATCTTGTGAGTACAAAATTTTGGGTCAATACCCTTAATGTCGGAAATTTTCCACGCAGTTGCCCCTTTATGAGCTTTAAGAACTTTCAACGGCTCGGTTTTTTCATCATTAGCAAGACCTCTTGCAATAATAACCGGCAACTTGTCATCACCTTCCAAGAATGCGTATTCAAGGTGAGAAGGAAGATCTTTCAATTCGAGGATAGGCGGTTCCTCGATTGAAGATTTTGGTTAAACACTCATAACTTCCATCGGCGGAAGAAATGGTGGAATAGAAGTATCATCACTAATCAACACCTTATCTTCATTGTCGATTTCATTTGAAGTGAGATCGCCTCCTTGGAATGGAGTGATATTTGGTGTAGTTCTAGCAAGAATCAGATCCAAAATAGTGGGATTGCCACTTGACGAGCTATCGGAAAAACCTAACACTTCTTGTGAAAACTCATCGCAAACCACATCAACTATGTCAATGTGATTGATGGTAGCGATTGCATAAACAAGAGAAGGTTTCGAGTTTTGAGTAGCGTTTATAACAAGTTCCTCTTCGTTGAATCTCAAAGTGATAGTTCTTGCATGAACGTCGATAAGCGATCTCGAGGTGTCTAAAAATGAACGACCTAAAATTAGAGGAACTTGAGGATCCGCGAGGATGTCAACTACTATAAAATCAACGGGATAGTAGAACTTCCCCACTTTCACGAAAACATCTTCGGCTACTCCACATGCTAAAATCGTAGAATGATCGGCCATCTCGATAGACATGTTCGAAGGAATAAGAGCCGGAAGCGAAAGCGATTTCCAAATGGAAAATAGCATCAAATTAATGCTCGCGTCAAGATCGGCCAAGGCGAGGGATTCTTTCATATCTTGTATGTCACAAGGAATGAGAAACTTTCCGGGGTCACCAACTTTTTCCGGTATGCGGTTAAGATAAACCGAAGAACAATTAGCAAGCTTCAAAAGCTTTTCCTTATCGCTCATCATACTTTTAAAAGTGGAAGCGAAATGAGGCATATACAACAACGCGTCGGCTAAACTCACATCAAAATGCACTTGTTGAAACATTTTAATAAAAAGCTCGATTTGTTGTTTGTTACGTTCTTGCAATTTCTCTTTGTTTCGTCTCGATGGGTAAGGTAAGGGTGGTGTGGGTTGGACATTAGGCAACGGCCTTGGAGTCTCGGGTTCCACAATTGGTATTGGTTCAACCGTAGGTGTGGTATGAGCGGTACTTCGTGGGATTGTAATGTGCTCCTTTTCGACCATCACCTCAGGTTCTTTCTCGATTTCCTTCTTCGTAGAAGTACTTGGACGAGAGATTGGTTCCTTGAAAGTTTTACCACTTCGTGTAGTAATAACCTTCATTTCTCCCTTCGGGTTTGTAATGGTATCTGTTAGGACCATTGGAATAGTTAATTGTATTAGGTAGACTAGGAGGTATGTAGTTCCTCCTGGTCATAGTAGTAGTAGGAGCAAGTCGTGCTCCTGGTCTTAGTTAAAGTCAAACTTTATTATTTAGTTATTATTCTGTTAGGATATGCATGAGATATGTTAGGAAAGGATATGCATATCAGTTTTACACGTTTTGTTTAATGATGTATTAGGGTTTCCTTGTAGTATAAAAGGAACCTTAGGCAGAAGGGTTATACACACCTTCATCAAACGTAATTCTAGTCATTATCAATATTAGAAATCCTTAGAAAAGGATCAAGTCATTATAGTTATTCTGTTCTTCTTTATAGTATTTGTATTCCGCACTTATATTGTATAGAGTCTCTCTGTGAATAGACTTGTGATTACAAAAGTCGTTCACCGTTCCTGACAGGCTGCAAGATCCACATCTAGTGGACCCAACAAGTGGTATCAGAGCTTGGGAGAGTCTCTGTACAAGAAGAATCAATTTTTCTCATTACTAACATTTTTGTATAATCATGTCTGCCTCAAGTTCTACTCAAACAGGAGAAGATAGTACTCCTAAAACTCTGCAACCTCAGCAGATCGTTGCTACGGTTTCCAACACGAATGGTAAGTTTCCTCTTCTGAAAAAGGACGAGTATGATAGCTGGGCAATGAAGATGGAATGGTGGATCACCAACACTGATCAAGACCTTTGGAAGATTATTCTGAATGGGAACAACAGGAAATTGACTGGGAGAGACAAGAATGGTAATATTACTCTTCTTGACCCTAAAACACATGAAGAAATCACAGCCATTCAGAAGGAGGTCAAAGCAAAAACTATTTTGCTTCAATCTCTTCCTGATGATCACATGGGTGACTTCTACCATTTGGATGATGCTAGAGAGATCTGGAATGGAATAAAAGCAAGGTTTGGTGGGAATGAGGAGTCAAAGAAAATGCGAAGATCCATGCTGAAAGATGAATTCAGTGAATTCAAGATCTCAGAAACTGAAGGTATCCATCAAGGGTATGACAGGTTCCAAAAGATATTGAGCCAATTGAATCAACTTCGGTCGAAACCTGACGATGGTGATATTAATGAAATATTTCTTAGAGCCTTACCCTACTCATGGAATCAGGTGGTAATCTCTCTCAAAGCAAAAGGTGTGCTTGACTATCTCAATTTTGATGATTTATTTCATAAGCTCAAAACTTTTGAGCCACATGTGAGGGGATATTCAAGTGATTCGTTTCCCACTCCTGCTAGTTCTGCCTTTGTGAGTTCTATGGGATCCAGTCCCATGTCTTATGCTAGCAGCCCAAGCAATACTGTGTCTTCTCAACATACTTTTCAGCATACTTCTGCTCCTGAACCAGCAGCCAAGTCTGGTAGCATGGTAGAAGCTGTTCTTCATTCATTTGTTGCTGACGTTGATGCTCAACAGCAACTTGCTTTTGATGACTTCAAACAGGTTGATAAACTTGACCTGGATGAAATGGATCTCAAATGGCAAATGGCCATGCTCACTCTTAGGGTTCACAAGTTTGAGAAGAAAGCCGGTCGAAAGTTTAATTACAACCCAAGAGAGCCAGCAAGGTTTGATAGAAGCAAGGTTCGATGCTATAACTGCCATCAGCAAGGTCACTTTTCAAGGGAATGCCCTAACAAGAATGACCAGGAGAAGAGCAGATATTCAGCTTTTAAGGTTCAGGAGGTAAAGGATGACAAGAAGGCATTGGTGTCTGTTGACTCTATGGTCAATTGGAATGATCATCAGACTACTTCTCTGGAATCAGCTGAGTCCTCTACTGACGTGTTTGCAATGATTGCTGGGAATCTATCTGATGCAGAGGAAGCATACGAGTTTGCTCTTATAGGCATCTCACCTCAGGTACAACATTGTCCTCTTGGTTGTCATGATAAATATTCAGAATTGTTGTCCCAGTATAATGACTTAAATGATCAGAATGATAAGTATTTTTTAGAGGTTCAAGCCTATAAGGCTTCTTTAAACACATTGGAACAACAAAAGAGGTGGCTTCAAGATACTCAACGTGAGTATGAGGATAAAATTCGGATACTGAGCATTGATTTAGAAAACACAACAAATATGCTTAAATACACAGAAAAGGTAAAAGATGACAGTATCAAAGAAAAACAAGAGATGAAAGAAAGATTAGATGCTACACTTTTGAGATTTGAAAAATGGCAAAAGGCACCTAAAAATCTTTCTAAATTAATCAATAGTAGCATGTCTGGTAGGACTAAAAGAGGGTTAGGATTTGATAAATATATTGATTCAGAAGATGTGTTTGATTTATCCATTTCGAGTGTCCTTGATCCCGACAAAGAGGAAGAGGGAGAACCTAGTTACAATAGGTTTAAACCAGCAGTAGAAATGCATGCTGTCCCTCCACCTCTTACTGGAACCTTCATGCCCACTTCTAGGCATAATGACTTGGATGGATCACAGATGCATGAGTCCCCAAAAAGTTCTACTAATTCTAATGACTTTGTCTCGTTTATTTTCAGTGACAAAGCCAGTGACTCTGCATCAAGTGGTTCAAGTGAAGAGTCGAGACCTACAAGTTCCAAGTCGAATGATCATGCTGCTACTGGTGCTAGGAAGTGTGAAGAGAGAGTTGCATTTAATTCAACAATGTCTAGTCCTGGTTTATTGAGTCATAGGAAGATTGATTCTCCTAGAATTGTGTGTAATAAAGTTAGCAGTATGAAACAATGTCATTCTAATAAAAGGTCGTTTAAAACATATTTTGTTTGTGGGAGTGCATTTCATTTGATTAAAGATTGTGATTTTTATGACAAACATTCTTCTGTTCATCAAGCATTTCCTGCTCCTGGTCCACCAGGAGTTGTTCCATATTCTTCTAGAAGACTAAATCCAAGTGCTCAATCGTTTTCTTATTCTAGAAGAACCTCTCCATTAGCTTTTGATCATTGGAGAAACATTGGATTAACATCAAATAGACCAACCAGTAACTATTTTCAGAATTGTAATCCAAATTATGCACATAATTTTGACCACATGTATTTTGGATTGGGAAATTGGGGAACTATTGTTAAGCCCTCAGCAGGTTGTTCTTGGTCAAACAATAATACCAATATGATGAATAGGCAACCAAAGAACAATGGTGGATCTCATCAATCTTCTTAGCTATCCTCTAAAGATCCACAAGGCAGGCTCAAACCTGAAAAGGTTTGGGTCCCCTTAAGACACTAACTTTCGCTTATTTATTATCTTGTTGTTGTAGGTTACTCCATACCAAGATCCTACTCTAGGAATTGTTGATAGTGGATGCTCTAGGAGCATGACAGGAAATAAAAGTCTTATATCTAACTTTGTACCATTTCAAGACGGAAAGGTCTACTTTGGAGGAGGTGAAGGCAGGATCACTGGCAAAGGAACGATTCAGACGCCCAATCTTAATTTTGAGCAGGTCTACTATGTGGAAGCACTTCAACACTTCAACTTGATATCTGTCTCTCAGATTTGTGACAAGAAGTAGTTTGTCCTCTTTACGGATACTGATGCACTTGTGCTATCCAAAGACTTTAAACTTCCGGATGACTAACAGGTTCTACTCAGAATCCCTAGAAGACACAATCTCTATAGTATCAAGCTGAATGAAGTCAACCCTACGGGTCAACTAGAATGTTTGGTTGCTAAAGCCTCTGAAAATGAAGCCACTCAATGGCACAGAAGGATGGGACATGTGAACTTCAAGACCATTCACAAACTAGCAAATATGAACCTGGTCTCTGGTTTACCTCCCAAGTCATTTAGAAATGATATTAATTGTCTTGCTTGCAGCAAAGGCAAACAACATAAAGCATCCTTCAAGGCCATTACTGCTCTCAGCCTTATAACTGAACCATTGCAGCTACTACACATGGATTTATTTGGTCCTACCTCTATTAGGAGCATTGACCACAAACAATTCTGTCTGGTGGTAACTGATGGATATAGCAGGTTTACGTGGGTTTTCTTCATGGCTGCCAAGAGTGAGACCTACTCCATTCTAAAAGATTTTATTACACTTATAGAGAATCAATTGTCCAAGAAGGTTAAAGGTATTCGATGTGATAATGGAACCGAATTCAAAAATGCAGACCTCATAGCACTTTTTAATTCTAAAGGCATAAAAGAGATTATAGTGCAGCAAGAACTCCTCAACAGAATGGCGTGGCAGAAGGAAAGAACATGACTCTAATAGAAGCAGCAAGAACCATGCTTGCTGATTCCAAGCTTCCAACCATGTTTTGGACATAAGCTGTTAATACTGAAAGTTATGTTTTAAATAGAGTTTCTATTACCAATCCTCACAAGAAGACTCCTTATGAGCTCCTGACAGCCAAAGTTCCAAATATTGCTCATTTGAAGCCATTTGGGTGTCCTGTCACCATTCTGAATACTAGTGACTATTTGGGGAAATTTGATGGCAAGGCAGATGAAGGATACATTATGGGATATTCAGCTCACTCTCGGGCTTATGGTATCTACAATCTCCAAGCCAAGCGAGTAATTGAAACTATAAATCTCAGGTATTTTGAGGAGAAGTCAAACATCCAAGGCAAAGGTCCTGAATGGTATTTTGATCTTGATTATCTTAGTGATTCATTAGGATATTCTTGTTTCAAAACTAACCATGATGCAGGTCCACAAGTGTTTGTAGCTACTAGTACATGTGCTCATTCTAGTCTTTCTGACTCAGATGACGAGGATGATATTTTTGTTGTTCTATCCTATTCCACCACAGTCTCTCCTACTCCTCCTAGTGATGCAACTCCATTGGATGTATTGGATTCACAAGTAGCTCTTGACACATTACTCAAACAACAACAAGAAGCTACTACAGCAGCTGCTCAAGGTGGCTTTGAGTTTTCCTTGAATACGCCAGCTGACAAAGCTGCTCCTAATACTCCAATTGTTACTCCTAGCGCTAGTTCAACACCTATTGGTAGTCCGACTAGTGATTCTACTTCCCATACTTGATTCTCAAGTCCTTCTGACCTGGGGAACCATCAAAAGAAGTCTTCTACAAAGCTGGATGATATTCATAAACAACCAATAGATGGCATTTTCAACATTGTTTCATATGATGATGACTTTGTTGGGGATCTTACTAACTTGGCACCAGAAGTGGAGGTAGCTTCCAATCCAGTGTTGCAATCACACAAAGATCATCCTACTACTCAAATCATTGGAGATCCTGGTTCTACTATCAAGACACGCAGAATGCATAAGAAGGCCACGTCTGATCATCATGCTCTTGTGAGCTGTATTGAAGATCAAAAGCGTAATAATCATACGGACTTTCAACACTGTTTGTTTGCTTGTTTTCTTTCACATGTGGAACCTAGATCAGTCTCTCATGCTCTTGAGGACCAAAGTTGGGTGGAAGCTATGCAGGAGGAAATGCAGCAATTTTTGTTTCAGAATGTTTGGATCCTCGTTGACTTACCGGATGGAAAGACAACCATTGGTACCAAATGGATTCTCAAAAACAAGAAAGATGCACGGGGTATTGTGGTGAGAAATAAGGCGAGATTGGTTGCACAAGGTCATACACAACTTGAAGGCATTGACTACACAGAAGTTTTTGCTCCTGTTGCTAGGATTGAGGCCATTCGTCTGTTTTTGGCTTTTGCTTCCTATATGGGCTTTACAGTTTTTCAGATGGACGTCAAGAGTGCATTTCTCTATGTCAAGATTGATGAGAAAGTTTATGTCACTCAACCTAAGGGCTTTGTAGATCCAATTCATCCCAAGAAAGTTTACAAGGTGGTCAAGGCTCTTTATGGACTACATCAGGCTCCTAGAGCTTGGTATGAGCGTCTCTCAACTTTCTTGTTAAAGCATGGCTATAGAAGAGGTACAATTGATAAAACACTATTTCTTAAGAGGAACACCAAGGACATTATCCTTGTTCAGGTGTATGTGGACGATATTATTTTTGGTTCTACTAAAAAGGAATGGTGTGATGAGTTTGAACAACTGATGAAGGGTGAATTTCAGATGAGTGCCATGGGAGAACTTACATTTTTCCTTGGTCTTCAAGTCAAGCAACAGTCGGATGGGATCTTCATAAGCCAAGATAAATATGTTCATGAGATCCTTCAGAAGTTTGATATGGATCCTCTTAGACCAGCAGCAACACCTTATGAAGTTGCTAAAGTCAAACTCAAGAATGAGCCAGATCCTCCGGTAAATGTTCACATGTACAGGTCTATGATTGGCTCACTCATGTATTTGACTGCATCACGTCCGGATATCATGTTTGCAGTAAGTGCTTGTTCTAGATATCAGGTGGCTCACACGGTTTCTAACTTGAATGCAGTCAAGAAGATTTTCAAGTACATCAAGGCTCAACCCAAGCTAGGCTTGTGGTATCCTAGAGAATCACCTTTTGTTCTTGAAGCATATAGTGATAGTGACTATGCAGGTGCTAATAATGACAGAAAATCTACTACTGGTGGTTGTCAATTTTTGGGTCGAAGACTTATTTCATGGCAATGTAAGAAACAGACGATCGTAGCTACTTCTTCAACAGAAGCTGAATACGTTGCTGCTACTAGCTGTTGTGGACAAGTTTTGTGGATCCAAAATCAGATGCTGGATTATGGGTTCAATTTTATGAACACCAAAATTTTCATTGACAACCAAAGCACTATCTGCATTGTGAAGAATCCTGTTTTTCATCAACGTACAAAACATATTGAAATTCGGCACCATTTTATACGGGATGCCAATGAGAAGAAGTTGATACAGGTTCTTAAGGTTCATACGGATGATAATGTTGCTGATCTGTTGACTAAAGCCTTTGATGGTCCTCGGTTCAACCACTTGGTGGTTCACATTGGGATGGTCAATCCTTGAGACCTAGGATTGAGGGGAGGCTAAGCCTAAGGGGAGGCTTAGTGTACATATTTACTAGAAGGTACTGTCTCTCATAGGGTAATGGATCTATTACTGGTTGGACGGTTAAGCTTTCCACGACTCTACCTGGTACTATCTCTCATAGGATTACCATTAGCGATGGTTATGTTTGGTATGCTTTGGGTCTGCAAGGTATTTTTTCTTGGGCGGATCGTAAAGATATTATGGCACTGTATGGGTTTGTGGATGCTGGTATGCCTGTTCATCCTAGTGAAGTGCCCTCCTTGCCTGGTCTGCGAATGTGGGCTGATTTGAAAATGATGCTTGATTCCCCTCCACATGATCCCCTTTCTGGTGTCTGGAAGGATCAGCCAACATGGGTTATCACGAGATGGAAGTTATATGCTGGCTGTGGTGTGCACGTCTTGGATTTGGAATCCGGTGCTATGGTGTTCATGCTCACAGATTTGGATTATCTATTGACGATTGCTTCGATGGAGGCCATGCTTGCTTGTCACTTGTAGATTTCTAACGCCCCTTCCGGGAATGAGTCTTCTATGGCAACTACACTGGTGGAAGGGATCCAAGCTCGATTGCAAGCTGATAAGGTGGCTGCGTCTGGTCTGTTATGTGGTTGGTTTGTAAGTTTTTATGTGTTTTGTGTTTTATGTTCATCTGTTAATACTGCTATTCCTTTCACCAATATGTAAAGTGATTGGTGACTTTCATTCATTATAGTTAAAAAAAAATAACAAAACAAAAAAAAACTTTTTATATAATATCTGCTTATACTTTAAACAAATCATGGTTTTTACACTTGTGAATAATATACCATCTGCTTATACTGTTTCAAAACTTTGGGTTCCTGTTGCTGATTCACACTTGTGCTGATTGCTTGTTTCATCTGGTGTTGGACTTGGTCCTCACAACAAATGGTCCTCAACTCACCATGTCTAACCGACAAGAAAGAGTTGATTCACCTTGAGGGTACGGCTCCTGGTGTGATTCTCAAATCCGTTGATGGCTGTCAGGTTACCTAAAACTGGATGGTTTTCACTTGCCTTGGTCCTAGACTGAAAAGTGGCTAATCCAAGGGGGTACGGATCTTGGTAAATATTTTCTCAAATCCGTTGATAGCTGTAATAGCTTGCTTAAAGCTATAGGGTTTTCAGCTCACCGATGCTTCATTGCTAAGAGTTGGAGAGTCCAGAAGGGTACGGCTTCTGGTAAAGACATATCAAATCCGTTAACGGCTGTGATGGTTTGCCTAAAATCATTAGGGTACCCCCACTCACCATTGATTCACGTTCTAAGAGTTGGGCTGGGTTCTGGTCTCCCAGGGTGATGCTTATTCCACCATAAAGACTGGCTAGCCCAAGAGCGAGCAACTACTTGGTAAAGGCTAATCAAATCTGCTCATGTTGTTGTAAGGATTCAACACGATGCTGATTTGTTTCAAGCTTTGGAGAAGCTTCTAGTGTTCCATGTTGCGGCGGTTCTTATGTTTCTTCTCTTGTTGATGCTGCTGTTTCTTTTGCTGTTTCAATCCTCAAGCTTTATTGAACGTTTTACCAGGAAACTTGAACTCAACAGGTCAAATTCAAGTTTAGGGGAGGATTGTTAGGACCATTGGAATAGTTAATTGTAATAGGTAGACTAGGAGGTATGTAGTTCCTCCTGGTCATAGTAGTAGTAGGAGCAAGTCGTGCTCCTGGTCTTAGTTAAAGTCAAACTTTATTATTTAGTTATTATTTAGTTATTATTATGTTAGGATATGCATGAGATATGTTAGGAAAGGATATGCATATCAGTTTTACACGTTTTGTTTAATGATGTATTAGGGTTTCCTTGTAGTATAAAATGAACCTTAGGCAGAAGGGTTATACACACCTTCATCAAACGTAACTCTAGTCATTATCAATATTAGAAATCCTTAGAAAAGGATCAAGTCATTATAGTTATTCTATTCTTCATAATAGTATTTGTATTCCGCACTTATATTGTATAGAGTCTCTCTGTGAATAGACTTGTGATTATAGAAGTCGTTCACCGTTCCTGACAGGCTGCAAGATCCACATCTAGTGGACCCAACAGTATCACTAGGAAGACCACCCGAGGAAGAGGGTTTACACATGATTGCTTCAAACATTTTTGCCATTCGGTTCTCAAATTTTGATTGCCTAGCATCCGCTTTTAACAATTCTTGCTTAATCTCATGTTGTCCTTGTTCCATCTTTTGTTGATTTTGTTGAAGACGTTGAACATTTCCTTCCATTTCATTTGCATGAGTTTTAAGTTCATTAGCAAGTTCGTTTTAAGCTCGTTTTTCAACTCGGATCTTAAGCTAATCATCTTACGTTGCATGTTATCAAACTTAGCATCATTTGCTTTAGCATAATCCAAAAATTCTCCTTGAAGATTTTTAGTGTGAGCATTTTGAAAACCTTGTGTAGTGTTTTGAAAATCACGGTTTTGGTTTTGATTGGTGACTTGTACATTCCCACTTTGATAATTCCCTTTGTTGTAGTTACGTGAATTGCCTTGATAATTACCACCTTGGTTGTTCTTTCGATAGTTATTAGCATTTTGATTTGGTGGAGCTTGATTTGGGCGGGAACCTTGACCGTTTTGGTTGTAATTTCCCGTTTCTACATAAGCACTCGAAGTGTTACCATCCGCGGTAATGCACTCGGAAAGATCATGAGCTCCATTACATGACAAACAACTCTTAGCAACCGCTTTAACCGAAGCGGAATTCGAAGCTTCTTGAGCTTTCCAATGAGACATAAGATTAGCAAATCTGTCGAAAAACCGATTTTCCTCATTAGCTTCATCATGTAAGGCATTAATGCTACGAGATGATGACGACGATGACGAACCCAAATTGGCAACACTCGGTGTGTTACGAGGGCTATAAACCATAGATCTATTCTCGATAATCTTTAAAGCTTCATCGGTCGTTTTGCACAAAAAATTACCACCCGCGGCGGCATTCAAGTAATCTCGTTCATGATCATTAAGCCCATTATAAAAAGTATCAATTTGATGCAATTCCGAAAAATCATGGTGTGGATCATGTAACATTTATTTAAAGCGTTCCATACCATTGAAAAACTTTCATTATTTCTTTGCACAAATCGTGAAATCTCATTTTTCAAATGTGTTGTTTTAGATGGTGGAAATAATTTGTTCACAAACTTAGAAACGAGATCACCCCATGTCAAAATCGAATTTGGCGGTTCTTTCTCAAGCCAAATTTTAGTGGGTCCATCCAACGAGTATGGAAACAACATCATCTTAATGGCATCGTGTGGAACATCCTTAAACTTGCTAGTAGCGGTGAGACGATTAAAATTCCTAATGTGGTAATGCGGGTTGTCTTTCTCATGACCTCTAAACTTATTAGCTTGCAACATCGACATTAAACCCGTCTTAATCTCGAAATTCTCCGCAAGGATAGCAGGAATCACAATGGCCTCTCCAAAACCCTCGGTGGGTGCTTGTAGCAACTCCATCATAGTACGATTAGCCATGACGACTTCTTGTTCTACAATAGGTTCAACAATTGGAGGTTGTTCTTCAATCAACGTCTCTTGATTGGCTTGCTTTTGAAGACGTTTACGAGCTCGTTTTGCTTAATTACGAGTAATCATAAACTTCATGAAGAATGGGAGGTGAGCAAAGAAGATTCTTTTTGGGTGTTTTGTGGATTTTCAATTTTTTTGTGTTTTTGATTGTTTTTAATTTTTTTGGATTTTGGTGTATCTTTGTAGACAACAATCTACCAAATCTCTCCTTGAATCAAACTCTTGATTAAAGAAGCCTCAAAGGAATGAAAACGATCACGTGGAGTGAATGCCTTCGAATGACTTTAGAACTTTGGTGAAAACCAAATTGTTCAAGAGGTTTTAATCACAAAGAAACCAAGCAAATATATTATACGTAATAATACTTTGGGCGGCAAAACCCTCGATTAGCCTTCAATCTCAAAATACTCACAAGCAAGCGGGGAAACGAGGCGGAGCGAAGCACTTAAGAGCCTTTTTCCTTAGGGTATATTTTATAATAACCGCCTTATACCCACCTTATAGTTTGTATTTTTCAAAATCGAGCTTCACGAAACTATTTATCTATTTTTGCCTTTTTCTTTTTGTTTGAGATTCGAATACAATAATTAGGAGATCAAATCCCAATTAAGGTTGTGTTTTCACACTTTTGGAGATACTTTGTATTGATTGTGATACTTAATACAATATAGTAATAATAATTTCACAAGAAAAAACAAGAAAACCGATAATACGTATTAGTAGATTTCTACTAATACAAATACTATTTATGGTTAATATTAAAAACAACAAGACAAATTAATCACGACACACCTCCCCGGCAGCGGCGCCAAAAAGGATTGTGGTATATTTCGAGCTTTAGGAAAAAGAGCGTAGAAGCGGTAAGTATTAAGTGATGATTTAGGAAAATCAAGCACTAATGACCCTTATGATATGAAAGTTCGTTTCCCAAGGAGGTATATGTGTGTGACTAAAATGGAGCAAGATTTGAGATTAATATTGGTTAGAAGGGGATGAGAAAAGAGAATGACGAAGGCGTGAAATTAATTACTACGAAGACTTAACGTAAAACCGTAAAATAAGCTAAAATAAAAATTAATTCTAAAAATTACCAAAATTTCACCAAAAATCAAAATAAACAAACTAAGAGTTTACCAATGATCAAAACTTTTTCAAACCTTTTAAATAATTAAATATTCAATTTTTAAATGCTAATTAAAGCCCTAAAAATCAAATAAATTATCAGAAAGCCCAAATAAATATTTTTCAATTGGTTTACCTCTAAAATGACCTAAAAAGATTAAAAACTATTTTTTGAAATTTTTAAACTAAGAAAAGCTATTCAAAATAATTTAAAAACTATTAAAATTTAAAATAATTATAAAAATTAATCTAAAGATGATAAAATTAATCTAAAAGTTGCAAAAATCCTATTTTAATGTATTTAAGCTAAGAAAAATGTAAAAAGTTGAAAAATATGAAATTTGAAAAATAATAATAAAATAATACTTAAATAATATTAAAAATCCAAAAATTTTAAAAAATTCTAAAAACTTGCAAACTAGTTTATTTTAACCTAAATAAAAAGAAAATGGAAGTGAAATGACCAGAATACCCCTATTGGGCCCTCAAATGGGCCAAAACCAAAAACAGTCAACACTAATGGGCTTTTTAGCCCAAAAAGTCAAACTTGGCCCAATTGACTTGGAAAAGCCCAATCTGACTCAAAATTTGATTCTAAACATAAAACTCTAAAGGCCCAAAAGCTAAAAGTGAGCTTATCACAACTTATTAAGCAAACAGCTTATCCTTATTGGGCTTTTTAGCCCATTAAGCAATAAGCTAATGCCATAAGCTCTAATTTGACACACAACCTTCTTTTGGGATGCTTAAGAGATCTGTAAGAAGAAATTTTGAAAAATCACACTCAATAAGCCAGAAATAAGCAAAGTACAATTTCACTAAAAGACAAAATAGTCGGGTTTGAGATTTAGGGCACCTCAGAACTTGATTCAACTTGCAAAATGTCACAAATGAACTCAATAAGCCAAATCAATCAACAAAATTCCAATAAGCAAAACCAATAAGCCAGAATGAACCAATAAGCACTTATGAAAAAGTCAATTAAGTTGGTTTTCTAGTCAAACCCTAAAGTCAACCCACCAAATGCTCCAGTATGAACAAATGGGTCAAATAATGAGCACCTATTACAAAATCCAAGTTGTTGCTGGTTAAAATAAGCTATTTTAGCTTATTGATAAGCTGAAACCCAATTAACACTAGCAGTGGCTAGCAGTAGGGGAAAGGAGTTCCCACTGCTTTGACTATTTGACCAAGCTTTTTAGAGAGATTTTGTTGGATTCAATTGGAAACAAGGGCACCCTTGTGATCAGTGAATCACAAGGAGTCAATATCAACAAGAAAATCACAATTTGGTTCACACAATAAGCCCAGATTAATCAAACAGTCACCAGATATTGCACAGACTTGGGAAAATAAGCAGTTATGCACAAATAAGCAGATATAGCATGAATAAGCCAACCAAATTCAACAGGATGCATACACAAGCTATATAAACTATGAATAAGCACAAACAAACTTATATCAAGCACTAAAACAAGGTGAATAAGCAGAATCAAGCACCAACAGTTACTGATAAGAAACAAAGTGAATATGCAGAAACTTTTGCTGATCTAATTGACCACATATCCAATTTCAAGCATCCAAATCTCCTTCCCTGATGTTATTAACCTAGTTTAATCACTTGTTAACCCTAGTCTATGATTAGATCTAGGTGTCCCTTAAACCACAGCAAAAAATATCAAGTAACAAAGATTTTATAGCCCTATTATGAATCTAGGTGTTTCAAACCACAAAACCTGCATACAAATGACCAAGTACACCAGGTAAACAAGTATCAACAAATAGCAACAACAAACAACCACTCAACAAGCCTCAAAACCTGCTTATGTAGTTAACCCAAACACCCCTTAAAAACCTGTTTTGACAAATTTTCAAAGGATTATCCAGATTTTACCCACAAATCAAGTCAATAACACTTCAATAACATCAAGCAACACCAGATAAACAATAATCAACCATAAAATCACAGATTCAAGAACAGTCAAGCAAAAATCACAAATATTCAGAAATTTAAAGAGAAAATGAAAAGGGAGAAGATGCAAACCTCCAAGACCTACATCCAGGCCCTGGATTGTTTGAGCTGAGGTACTAGCAAAACAAGTACCAGCTTCCAAGTACCTGCTAAGAACAACAAACAAAAGTGATGAACAATAAACAAGATCTTTCTAATTTTTGAAACACAAGCCTTATCAATTAAAACCTTGCCTCAAAAACCTACAAACATTAAAATGGAACTCAGAATTAGGCTATTATAACACCAACTTTTAATAAACAAGAACAAGATTTCATATATTTTTGAAAATCAAATTTTATTAACTTAAAAAGGGATTACAAAGATTGATAGCCTAAAACTGGAACAAAAGCTCTCTCACATGTTGAGGAGTCTTTTTATAGGCAAATGCTAGCTAATCACTGTTCATAAACCCTAGAAGTGAATTTCCTATAATGTCCTTGAGCACTTGAGGCCGTTTGTTGTTGATGAGCTGTCCAAAATGATCCTAGACGTTCAAAATAGCTTTGGAGTGAAGCAAAAGGTGTGAGCTGTTGATCTTGACAGGTGGCAGTAGTTGGGGAATAAGTTGTCACATGATTGGTTGAAAGGGAATTTGGGGTGGAGTCCATAGTGAGTGGGAGTAAGGGTTTTTGGTGTGGGATGTGTTTCTGCATGTGTGAATCACACATGTGATAGGGTAATTAGATTTTACCCTTTGTTTTAAGTGAGTAAATTCTAGGGTGAAGAATGGTAAACAGTAACACTTTTGATCCGATTTTGGGGGAAGTAAAAGTGTTTGGCGCATTTCTTAGTTTGAATGTTTGAACTTGGCAACTATGGTCCTCAACCTTTGGAAAAGATGGTATAACAAGTTTATTTTCTTTATTAACTCGTTTCCTTTGTATTTTGAAGTTTCTGAATTCCCACATTGGCTACAAAAAGGTTTTGGAAAAAGGATTTAGGGCTTTTAACACTTTAGGCTAATTATAATTTCAGTCCTTTTTATATTTAAACCATATTTCAAGGACTAGAAATGTAATATTCTTGAACTTCAAGGGCTTCTTAGGATCTTGGACTGCCATTCTTGACAAATTAGATTTGATGAGGGACTAATCTTGCCAATTCTTCAAAGTTAAAGGACCATTTGTGTAATTTTGACAAACTTAAGGGACCAAACTTGTAATTATGATTTCACAAGGGTTTTAAGTGTCATTTATTCATTCATTGAGGATCAATCTTGCATATCTTCAAGTCTTCAAGGGTAATTGTTGGATAAATCATGAACTAGGGCCTGGTTCTTTGTACGGCTTCTTTTTTCGTGTCCGTTTTCCTTGTTTCTTGTGATCTTTTGTCTTTTTCACGATATCCATACCTAAAATACACTAGTAAAAAAACACAAGCATATATATGGTATTTTATGACATTTTTATGCATTTAAAGCCCGAAAAGAACGATGAGATCATGTATAAATGCCATCTCATCAGCAAACAACCTATCCAAAGGTTGATAAACCTTCACTAGCTTGGTGTCAACAAGCTTGCAAGGGCTTATAGCTTTTGGATAAGGGTTAGTACAAGATAAATAACCAAAACAGATGATTGATTTCAAGGTTTTTTCAACTTTGAAATCCTTACCAAACATAAACGTACTTAAACCACAAGATCTAAGCACCTTTATAACATCAAATGGAACTCAGAATTACCCTTAAACAACACCAACTTTCAAAAACATAAAAAGGAATTACAATTTTCTTAAAATACCAACTTTTATAAATTTTAAAAAGGAATTACAATTTTTAAAGAGTAAAACTGGAACAAGACTCTCTCACATGTTGAGGAGTCCTTATATAGGCAAATACAAAGCAGAGATAAGCAAAACCCTAGGCTATAAAGTCCCAAAGTGCCCCTTGAATCTTCTAGACGAATTTTGTTGATGAGCTGTTTAAATGCATCCAAATCGTTCATTTTAGCTTTGCATCCAAGCAAGGAGTGTGGGCTGTTGATTTGGCCACGTGTTATTCCTTGTAGAGGAAGTTGGATTGTGATTGGTTGACGTGTGAATGTGTGGGGTCCTTTGGTGAGTGGATATTGGGGTTTCGAGTGTGGGATGGGTTTCTGGGCATATGAATCAAGTATGTGCCTAGGTAATTTTGATTTACCCTTTATTTTAAGTGGGGTGGTAATTGGGTTCATCAGGGTGAATAGTAGTAAGTTTTGATCCGATTTTTGGGAGTGGAGTTGTTTGGCGCGTGTTTGTGATATTTGAAGTTTGGGAAATGACATTAGTAGTCCTTGTGTTTTGGTAAAATGTGTATTAAACGTTTTTCAGCCAACAAAACTTGTTTCCTTTGTTATTAAAGTTCCAAACTTCATACTTTTGCCCCAAAACTTTGGAAAAAGGTTTTCAAGGGTTGTTTTTGCCATTCTTGCATAGTTTGAGGACTGATCTTGGACATTCTTGATCTTCAAAGGTATTCAATGTATCTTTGACTTCATGAGGGACCATTATTGACAATTTAGAATTGTTGAGGGACTAAACTTGCCAATTCTTCGAAGTTGAAGGACCTTTTTGTGATTTTGACAAACTTAAGGGACCAAACTTGTAATTATGAATATACAAGGGTTTTAAGTGTCATTTCTTCTTAAATTAAGGATCAATCTTGTACATCTTCCAATCTTCAAGGTATATTCTTTGATAAATCATGAACTAGGGCCCGGTTCTTTGTACGGCTTCGTTTCTCGTGTTCGTTTTTCCTTGTTGCTTGTGATCTTTTGTCTTTTTCACGATATCCATACCTAAAACACACAAGTAAACAAATACAAGCATATATATGGTATATTAATGACATTTTATGCATTTAAAGCCCGAAAAGAACGATGAGATCATGTATAAATGCCATCTCATCAATCTATTTTACCCAGACTCAAAATTCTTTCATGACTATTCACCCAGATTCCACCAGAACGTACCATAATCCCAGACAGGGATTTTGATAGAAGCAGTATAACACAATTGATGCAGCTATGTTCATATCTCGATGCCTAACATACCGTCGGTTCAAGATAGGACACCGACATGCTAATGAGTATTACAACCCTTAGAAATTTTTGAACAGAAATGGGACAAGATTTCATGAGGATTGTTATCAGTTTAGCACAGAACTCGAAAAAGTAGGATGCTATCTAAGTCACTATCAACCATTTAACCAGCCTACACGTTGTCTTTCATCCGAAAGGATTACGCAGTAGCAGATCTACAGGAAATTCAGCAATAGATCATATGATTCCAAGGTATTCCATTAACAATCTTGTCAGATGGAATTTAGCGTTCGTGAATCACGCTCACATTCATGTTCACGATCACGTGCATGTTTACGTCCACTTTACGCTCACGTTTATTTTCACTTTCACATTTACGTCTCATTCGCCGTATGATGCTGTTTCAGTTCATGTTTTGTCCTATCTCATGATTTAAGCTCACGTTTGCGTTCATAACATTGTTCACGTTCAAATTCAGGTTACATTCCGCGATACACGTTTCACAGATTACCGAATACGGTTACAGAAAGCTTGAGAAACCAGACTCAAGTGTAACACATCTTTTCCATATCCAGGCAGACGTTTTACGTCTCAGGCCATATCATTTGGCATTCCTTCCTCAGTTAGCATACGTTCATGATATGTTCTAGTATCACATTCACAGTATGATCACGTATCACATTCAAGATATACTTCATGCACAGCGTTCCTCATATAATCGCGAACCAGGTTCATAATTGCTCACGTAACACGTTTACAATTGTTCACGTAGTCGCCCCTATATATTTTTAGCAGATCGCTCAAAGATATAAATGTTATATTTTCTAGATATTTGTACGTACCCTTCCATGTATCCTACATGCTATAGCTTATTCATTCTATTAGACTCAGAAAATCCATCTTATGTATGGAGCCAGAAACTATTCAGCATTCATCAGGACAGGATCAACACGACCAAGATATTTTTTTATGTTTAGACCTTTGAAGGAATCGTTTCGAGCGGGAGGCCACTCGAAACGGAGGAGTCAATCCGGACCTCTCATTCTTTTCTTCAATAAGCCAGTTAAGTTCTTTCAATCATGTTACGTTCCAGATTCACTTCAGTCATGTCACTCTTACACCATTTCAGCGGCATTATGTTCTAATTTAGGGACGAATTGTCATTTCAGTTTACATGTCCTTCCAACTTACGTGTCATTTCAGTTCTTATAACCTCATCAGCTTATTATTACCTTTAATTCGAGGACGAATTTTCCTTTTAGAGAGGGAGAATTGTAAAACCACAGCATTATCGCATCCTTAATTCGAGGACGAATTATTTTTTTAGAGGGGAAGAATTGTAAAACTCGCATTTAAATCCAAGAACATAAAGTTATACACAGTTTCTGTTTTATTTAAACGTGACGTAATTAATTATTCTGTAAAAATAATTATTATTAGCTATTCAAGATAGTAATCATTTTTAGAAATCCATGAATATTAAATATACGCAGTCTCGCCTTTAATTAAATGTTACAGAATTAACTATTTAGAAAATAATAAATAAGTGTCAGAGAATATTACGTAAGTATTATTGTTCATAAAAATAAATAAATACTTGTTAGGATCCAAACACGAGCACGCTTGCGAGAAAGGAATAAAAATAAAACGGGACACGAAAATTAGAAGTGTGTATACATTGGTTGGGCTGCGTTTATTATTACAAAAGAAAGAAAGAATATGGGCCTTAGAGCCCAACCCAGCCCCAAAAGAAAACACGGGATTTTTATACTTTTCCATTTTGGTCTACAAAACAAAAAAAAAAGAAAAAAAAAGAATAAGATCGGGTTGGTAGAAAGATAAAAAAAGATTAAGATCGGGGTTGTTTTATCCTTGATTCGGGTGTTGCTGTGTTTAATCCTTAATCAGTTAATGGTAATCGTTCCTTTTTCCCTCTTTTTTATATCACGAATTTTTCCCGTGTTAAATCAAGAACTTATAGTAAATTATACGGAAATCATGAAAAAAAATAATGAAATCACGAGTTGGGTGTGCTGTTTGCACGAGAACCAAGACATAAAATGTCTCGGTGTGGTTTCAATTTGGCCCAGCCGTGACCCACAAGGGTGCGCTGGTGGTCTGGGTACTCTCGACAGCCAACAGAAACAAACAGGGGGCGTTTGGGGTTAGTCGCGTATAAGGGTGCGTTTGGGTGTATAATCAGTAGGGGTGTTTGGGTTTATAAACAGATTACATTAAGAGGGGACGGTATTGTAGCTGGTGGGTGGGCTGGCCACGACGGCGCGAGGCCACGGCGGCGCCAACCACACCGTGGCTCGAGTCGTCGAGTTTGGGCTGGCTACTACAGCCGACGCCATGGCCACGGCGCGACCCCATGGCGCAGCCAACCACACTGTGGCTTGCGCCATGGGTCGCGTTATGTTTTTTTTTTAAATTTTTTTAAGTTCGTGTTATTTTTTTTCTATTAGTAATTGTATTTTTTTATTAATGAAAATTTAAGTTTATGTTAATTAATTGTTGAAAAAAAAAGTGATGGGTGACGACGACACGAGAATTCTCGTGTTAACCAGGGAAGGGGGTTGAGCCATCGTGGGGAGTTTTGGTGTCGTGGGAGTAAAAAGTGACGTGGCATCACTTTTTGCCCACGACACGAGCACGACGGCTCAACCATACCGTGTGCTCTAACAGTGGGAGCAGAACATTAGCAGTGGGTAAAAGTAACCAGAAGTGGGAGCGAAAAACTAAATAGTGGGAACACTGTAGTGAATCAGTGGGAAAATTGGGGCAGATAATAGTGGTTTTTAAATAAAAGATTAGCGACAATTTTGCGACGAAAATTTCTGTCGCAAAACTATTATGACAGTTTTATAGACAGTTTTAAAATTCAGCTTTTGGTGACACTTTTTAGTGACGCGGATTTCTGTCACTAATTCATGTAGGCAGATTTTATATAGTTTGTTGAATTGTTTAGTGCGACCGAGAAGGGTGGGTATCTCGGTAGACTCGGGATATAGTTATAAGAATAAAAAATGAAGATTTTAAATTATAACTTTTATTACTTATTTTCTTTAAATGTTTTAATTGTATATTTAAATGAATTAAATCAAAATAGTTTTATAATATTTAAAAGGGTATAATTTTATTAAAGAAATTATAAATGATTTTGAAAACCTTCTAATTTAGGAAACTTTCTATTTTTAGCAGGTTACCTATTGTAGTATTAATATAACGTCAGAATACGTTTGTACCATAATTAATAGTAGGTCGATAATACATTAAAAGAATTATAAGAAAGATCAGATTTATCAGTTAATATACGTAAAGAATTTCAGATATAAAATAAATGAGTGAGAAGCCGATAAGATCATTAAATAAAATAAAGATCAGATAACTTATTCGCGCCTATTATTATTGTAGCTTCCGTGTAGCCGAATAGAGTTCGTTCAGTCTTCCTTCAGTCAGTTACTGGACAAGAGTTACGGATTTTCCACCCTTTCAGTCAGGACTTCCTTTCAATGCATGATTAGGATTCCCCATCTGCAGCCAAATGTTTTCCCCAGTATATGTTATCAATTATTAGAAATTATTTTAATAAATAAGATAATGCCTAAGCCTTATATACAAGTATGACCAGTCAGTAGTACTAGTTACGGAGGTATCGTAACCATGACACTTGAGGTACCAGTGTCATGACTCACCTGCGGGAGAGTGATATTCCGCAACATTCCACTCAGTTCAGCTTGGCCATTTTATTAGTAATATTAGTGGGGCATATGGATGCATCCTAGGCTTATCAGTTTACAGTTTATCAGGTGAATGTGATGTGTGCTTGATAGTTGTAGTAATACGTATTTTAGGAAAAATAGCGTAATTAGGGCAAGCGTAACAAGTAGTTTAGGAAAACCACAAGTAAATGACCTAAAAGTGGGGATCGTTCTCAAGGAGGCTAGTGTGTTGTGTTAAGAATTGATTAAGTGTTTGTGATTATATTGATGAGAAAAGAAAAACAGAAAAGAGAATAGAAAAGATGACGGTTACGATCATAAATTAAACTAAGATGAAGTCGTACACGTAAAACCGTAAAAAGTGACTAAATTTAAAAATTACCCTAAAATTCCTAGAAAATTGCAATAAAACCTAAAAAATGTAATTAGAGTTTACAAAAAATCAAAATTCACTCAAACCTTTTATTTAATTTAATTTATAATTTTTTAATGCTAATTAAAGCCCAAAAAAATATTTTAATTAATAAAAAGCCCAAAGAGAGATTTTTTTACTTTGTAAACCTCTAAAATGACTAAACTAAATTAAAAACTATTTTTGAAAATTTTAAAATTAATTAAAACAATTTAAAAATGGTTAAAAATTATTAAAACTTAAAATAATTCTAAAGATTAATCTAATGACACTAAAATTAATCTAAAAATTTTAGAATTACTAAATTAATGTATTTAAACTAAGAAAAATGAAAAACTTGCAAAAATCTAAATTTCAATTTTTAATAATAAATTTAATAATAAAATAATATTAAAAATCCAAAATTTATAAAAAATTCTAAAAAGTTGCAAACTAGTTTATTTTAACCTAATAAACACAGAAATGAACTCGAATTTACCAAAATACCCCTAATGGGCCTTAAAATAGGCCAAAAACCAAAACAGTCCATTTAATGGGCTTAATTTTGGCCCAATAAGCAAAAGTGATCCAATTAAGTCCAAAACTTCCAATCTAACTCAAAATTTGATTTTAAGAACAAAAATCTGAAGGCCCAAAAGCTAAAAGTGAGCTTATTACAGCTTAATAAGTCAACAGCTTATTCTTAATGGGCTTTTTGGCCCATTAAGCCATATGCTAATGCCATAAGCTCTAATTTGACACACAAGCTTCTTTTGGGATACCAAAGAGATCTGTAAAAATAAATTTTTAAAAAGCCCAAGAAATAAGCCTGAAATAAGCAAAAGCTCTCTTCACAAAACGACAAAATAGTCGTTTTTGAGTTCTAGGCTACCTAAAGTGCTGATTCAACTTGCAATAGGTTTTAAATGACTTAATTAAGCAAAATAATCAAAAAGTTTTCAAATAAGCACACTGAATAAGCTAGAATAAGCAAATAAGCACTTATGTAAAAGTCAACTTGATTGGTTTTCTAGTCAAACTTAAAAGTCAAACCCTAACATGCTCCAGTTCAAGTCAACGGGTCAAATAAGTAAGATTGATCACAAAAAATAAGTTGTTGCAAGTCCCAATAAGCCAGAATGGCTTATGAATAAGCCGATGATCAAATAAGACTAGCAGTGGCTAGTTTCAGGGGAAAGGAGTTACAACTGATTGACTTTCTTGAATTTTTGTCTTATGTGACTTTTTGTTGGATTCAAGTTAAGCAAAGGCACCCAAGTAATCAGTGGATCACAAGGAGTCAATAACAACAATAAAATCACAATTTCACCAAGCCAATTAGCACAAATTAATCAAAAGATCCCCAGATATGCACCAAGCATGAACAATAGCAGTTATGAACTTAATAAGCAGTTTTAACAAGAATAAGCCAACCAAATTGAACCAAATGCACACAACAGCTTAGATTAATTAAAATGAGCATAATTTAACATGTTTCATGCAATGATTCAAGGTTTAGACAAAGATTCAAGCTAAGAAATGTTACTGATGAACAAAGAACAAGCAGTTTGCAAACTTTGCTGATGTACTTGACCACAAATCCGATTTCAAACCCTCAAATCTTCTTAATAGGTTATATAAACTATGTTTAATTACTTGTTACCCCTAAGCATGCAAATAATCTAAGTGTTTCCAAGATCTTAGGTCAAAACAAGCAGATTTCAACAAGACATAACACAATCAAGATTTTGATGTTCAAAAGCCAAGAACTTGTAGACAATAGCATACAACCAAGTATTTATCAGATTCCAACACAAAACAACACTTAACAATAACTCAATTTCACTTTGCAAGCTTAAACAGGTTAACCCCAAACACCCTTTAACTTTTTCAATCCAAGATTTAACAAAGTAAATGTGTGATGTAGTGTTATCCAAGCCCAGTCTAACACAATAACATCAATATTACGAACACAATAACATCAATATTATGTAGTATCAAGAAATTTTAAGCTACAAAAAAAACAAGTATAACAACAGAACACAAAATCACAAAAATCAAGTATTTTTGACAGATTTTAGGTAAAAGGGCTCAAACCGCATGAATGTACATCCACACTCACGAATTTTTGAGCTTATGTGCCAAGCAAAACAAGGCACAAGCTTCGAATACAACCCTGCTAAGATTCAACAAGGTTAGAGCACAAATATGTAAAACAGAAAAGTGAAAAAGGCTTGATTAATGCAAACTTGTTCCCACTTCCTTGAATATCCCCAAACTATAAGCTTACCACACCTTGATAATCTTCTTATCAGAGTGCTATAACAACTTATAGCCCAAAAAATTCAGGGTTTGAACCAAGATTTAGCAAAATATCAAGTTTTTGAGAAAACTTGGCAATTTCTTGCACAAGGTTTAAAAACAGGTTTTAATACTTCAAAATCACAAACATGAAACATAAACAATCATAGAATAAGATTGGCACTTGGATTTCATCAGCAATATCAAACACTTTTTCATTAAAATGAAACAAGGATTTGCAGATTTGTGAACAAGGAAAAACCAAGAACAAAAGCTAAGTGTTGCAACCCTAATGCCTTATATAGGCTACAATGTGAACTACAAAGCAATAAAAAATGTAAACCCTAAGTGGTAGAAGCCCAAAATTGCCCTTGCAGATTTTTGAATTCTCTTGAACATGTGAACATTTCTTGGCAGTTTGTGGAGTAGTGAGTTGTTGGAATGTGATCAAGGGTCCATAGTGAAGCTTAGAAACAAAGCACAATATGGGGCGCTGGATTCCTTTGACACTTTTGTCATCTTCTTCATGTGTGTAGCAGGGCAGGTTACATGTGACATGGGTAGTGATGTGGCACAAGGTTTAAGAGTTGGGTTATATTAGGGACACCATTAGTCAGTAATCTGGAAAGAATTAGGGTTTAATTCATAGTATTAAACAAACCGCTAATTCATGTTCTTGGTGAATAGTTGAGTGTTTAATCCAGATTATGTTTTGAAAAGTTGTTAAGCGCCTTTTTCAAACTTAATAAATTAAGTTTGTTAATTCGGTTATGAGTGGGATTTGAGGTGGCAAATTGGTGGGTTTTGATTGGTTGTGAGGGTGAGTGGGATACTTGGCAGCTTGTGAGTGGTCTAGGTATCTTTCATGTTGGCAAGAAAAAACCCCCTTCTTTCTATCTTCTTTCACTTTGTGTTTAATGGCATGAAAACTGAAAACCTTTGTTAAATAAGTTTCAGTTTTCACACTTTTGCCCCAAATAGTTTTCAAAAGTATTTTCAAGGGTATTTCTTGTAATTTGATGATTCTTGAAGGGGTGTTTTGGCATTTTCTTCATTCTTCAAGGTGTTGACTTGCATTGTTGACTTCTTGGAGGACTAATAATGACAAGTCTTCAATTTTGAGGGACCATTCTTGCTAATTCTTCAAAGTGGAGGGCCCTTTTTGTAAATTTGACAAACTTTAAGGACCAAACTTGTAATTATGAATAAACACGGGTTTAAAGTGTCAATTCTTCAATATTGGAGGACCCTTCTTGTATAATCTTCAAATCTTCAAGGGTTATTCTTAGAAAATCATCATTAGGGCTTGGTTCATTGTGTGGCTTCGTTTCCTGTGTTCGTTTTTGCTTGTTTCTTGTGATCTTTTGTCATTTTCTCAATATCCATACCTAAAATACACATGTAACAAACACAAGCATATATTTGGCATATTTCATGATATTTAATGCATTTTAAGCCCATTTTGGACGATGAGACTATGTATAAAAGCAGTCTCATCACTCCCCCATACTAAACCATTGTCGTGCCCTCACGCAATGCTAGAATAAAGTATCGTAGCACCTCCAAAATTCATTTTTATGCACTTTTATTGAATGATAAACTATCTACACTACTATTATTACTACTACTTGCGTTTTAGACATAATGTATGATTTTCATCGCAAATTGGGACGTTTAGGTTCATAGAACAAGAACACGTGATGCTTCGTTAGAAATAATTTCGTCGTCCTCGATTTTCACCCCAATTCCATGCTAAGCGTGCAACGAGATCATTGTCATTATAAGTTAGTAATGCTAACACTACTCATATGCCCTAATCACGTACTTATCCTCCCATTTTCCTAAGTGGTATCTCTTGTATTTTATTTTTGTCTTGAATGTTTCACGAGGATACATTTTTGACTTATGTGATGATAGAGATTTAGGTCTAAAAATAGAGTCATAACGGTGTAACCAAGACCATCGAATTAATAACCCCCCTAATAGACAACGATGTCAAAAAAATAAGTCAACAAGAAGGATCGATAAACACGTTTTTATAACGGTTTTGAACATGAGACTTATTACCAAGACTTTTATACGCCCCCTACCGGATGGGCCTTATTATCATAGGTTTACCTCCATCTTTTATTCAACTTCGCCATGAAGCTTTTATTATGACTTCGGTCTTGCCTTGCTTTTTATTATCCTCCTCATCGGTGGTTTTATTATGTCCAAAGACGTATATCCTCACGCTAAGGCGAATTTTGGATCTTTAAAGCTTCAAAGATTAAGGCTTGATTCACTTTCAATTTCGCATAGATTTTTCGGCCTTATGAGCTTCAAATTGTTTGCTTGATTTAGGCGAGCACTTGAAATCTTATTATTAGGTGAAGCTTTCGATTATTCGGGTTGTCAATACTTCAAAACCGTGACGCTGGCGATACCTTAATGTCTTCCCAATTTAATTACATGGAAGCTACTAGAAAAGACTAGAAACCAACAATCAAGACTAAACCGCTAAGCCAATACTTATTAAGCAAAATTATATACAAGCGAAGGGAGAATAAGCAAACAACGAGAACACAAATGTTTTTGAAAGAATACGAGTACTCTACGTTTAGCATACTAACTTATAATTAACTCTATCATTTCTCGTCCTCATTTAAGAGACTTGGCCTAATATAAGTTAAGGAATCGAAGCTAAGTGCTCAACACGCACAGTCGAGTAAAAAATTACTCTTATTCTTGTCATCGAGAAATCTACATTCGTGTCTTCAAACACTTATAAAAAATGAGAAATTTTTTAAAATTTGGCCATTTTTAGCCTTATCTTGCAACAAAAAGATAAAATTTGGAAAGCGTGAAGGTTTGGCAAGGCAAGTATCTATTCACCCCCCATACTAAAGTTAAACATTGTCCTCAATGTTTCGAGTCTAAGGGTTGGAAACCCTCATACTAGAGACGTAGTCGAATGCATAATCTATCATGGAAAGGGTGTAACCGTTAAATTTAAAGTCGTGTGTGCTAAAAACCTAAGGTTAGAACATATAAGGATATATCATGGATATTGAGAAATTCTTCAAAGCAAACGATCGAGTGCTCCCATAAAACGAACACGAGAGGCTCCAATCGTGAAGATCATGATCATCTAAAAAGACATATTACAAACAACCACGAAACAATGGTTGGAAGGGCACAAATCCCCTCACGTTACTACATTAGAAATCTATAATATGTACATGGGATAAGCATGGGACTCCCCCATGAGGCACCTCGTTTTTTATTACCGAGTCATGAGCTGGACTCGATCCCCTCAATACTAATTATCATTGGGGAAGGTGACTTGGTCGAGGTAGTTTAAAGATGGAACTTCCCCGCCAAAGTAGTGCTTCAACCTATGTCCATTCACCTTGAAATTGGGGCCATCATTTTGAGCTAGCTCGATGGTCCCATAAGGAAAAACTTGGGTGATGGTGAATGGGCCGGACCAACGGGATTTCAACTTGCCGGAAAATATTTTCAAACGTGAGTTAAAAAGCAACACTTGATCAACAATGTTAAAAACCCGGTTTTTAATTTTTGAGTCATGAAACTTTTTAGTTTTTTCCTTGTAAATCAATGAATTTTCATAAGCAATGTCTCTTAGTTCATCCAATTCATTCAATTGCATTTTCTGGTGTTTTCCCGTGGTCTCAGTATCATCATTACAATGATTAAGGGCCCAATAAGCTTTGTGTTCGTGTTCAATTGTTAGATGACAATTCTTCCCATACACAAGCTTATAAGGAGTGCACCCGATGTGCGTCTAATGAGCGGTCCGAAAGGCCCATAAAGCATCGTCCAACTTATCCGACCAAGATTTTCGGTTCTCTCCAATCGATCTCTCTAAGATCCTCTTCAACGCTCGGTTTGAAACATCGACTTGCCCACTCGTTTGTGGGTGATAAGCCGTAGAAAGCCGATGTGTAACCCCATATTTCCTTAAGACCCTTTCGAATTGGTCATTACAAAAATGGGTTCCACGATCGCTTATGATCGCACGAGGGGTCCCAAACCGAGAAAAAAAGATTTTCAAAAACATGACTACCACACGAGCATCGTTCATGGGCAAAGCCTTAGCTTCCAACCACTTGGAAAGGTAGTCAACGGCGACAAGAATGTACTTATTACCACGAGATGATGGGAACGGCCCCATAAAGTCAATTCCCCAAACGTCAAAGATCTCACACACTTGGATGATATTTTGTGGCATTTCATCATTTTGTGAGGCTTTTCCTTGTCGTTGGCATGAGTCACATGACTTCACAAGTGCATGTTCATCTCGGTAAATAGTAGGCCAAAAGAAACCGGCATCGAAGACCTTCTTAGCCGTGAGATTAGCACCGTGGTGACCACCCGTGGGTCCCTCATGACAAGCTCTAAGGATGTTAGAAGCTTCGGTACCAAAGACACAACGTCGAATGATTTGATCTGCACAAGTCCGAAATAGATAAGGGTTGTTCCAAAAGTAGAACTTGACGTCAAGAAAGAATTTTCGTTTTAGTTGAGTCGTCATACCCTTAATGATGAAGTTCCCCGCATGGTAATTTGGGATGTCCGCAAACCATGAGGTAGATGAATCAAGCTTAGAATTCACTACACCAAGTGTCTCGAGAGGAAATGTTTTGGTGATTTCCTTTGGCTCGTAAACACTTTGGTGAGGATCTTCCAAACGAGAAAGATGATCGGTCGCTAGATACTCGGCTCCTTTTTTGTCAAGGATTTTAACATCAAATTCTTGTAGGAGGAGAATCCAATGAAGTAATCTCGGCTTTGCATCTTGTTTATCCATGAGATACTTGATAGCCGAATGAACCGTATACACTATGCATCGAGTCAAGACGAGATAAGGTCAGAATTTCTCAAAAGAATACACCACGGAAAGGAATTCCTTTTCTGTTGTAGTGTATTTAAGTTGAGCCTCGGTCATCGTTTTGTTAGCATAGTCATTAGGCAAGAAGTTCTTTTCATGACGTTGCCCCAAAACGGCCCCAATAGCGTAGTCACTAGCATCACACATGAGCTCAAAGGGGAGGTTCCAATTGGGAGCAACAAGAATGGGAGCTTCGGTAAGTTTCCTCTTAAGGATTTCAAAGACTCGTACACAATCTTCGTTAAAGACAAAAGGAGCATATTTTTCGAGGAGATGTGTAATAGGTCGAGAGATCTTTGAAAAATCCTTGATGAATCGACGATAAAAGCCCGCGTGGCCTAGGAAACTCCTAACTCGCTTGACGGTTTTGGGATGAGGTAATTTGGCGATGACGTCTACCTTAGCTTTATCTACCTTAATCCTCGCTTTCGAAACCTTGTGCCCTAAGACGATTCCACTTTTAACCATAAAAATGACATTTTTCCCAATTAAGCACAAGGTTGGTCTCCTCAATCAACATTCTCTCAAGATTTGACAAACACGAAGTGAACGAACAACCAAACACGGAAAAAGCATCCATAAACACTTCCATCGTCTTCTCGATCATATCATGAAAAATAGCCATCATGCACCTTTGAAAGGTTCCCGGTGCATTGAAAAGTCTAAATGGTATTCTAGGATAAGCAAACGTTCCATATGGACACGTAAACGTATAGTTTTTTCTTGATCACGAGGATCAATGGGGATTTGGAAGTAACCAGAAAAACCATCTAAAAAGCAATAGAAATCGTTTCTCGCAAGACGCTCCAACATTTTGTCCATGAAGGGCAAGGGAAAATGGTCTTTTCGAGTGGCGTCATTCAACTTACGATAGTCGATGCACACCCTCCAACCGGTAACGAGTCGAGTTGGAATTAACTCGTTGGCATCGTTTGGCACAACGGTCATTCCTCCCTTCTTAGGGACACATGAATAGGACTCACCCAAGGGCTATCAGAAATAGGGTAAATCATTCCCGCGTCAAGGAGTTAAGGACTTCCTTTTTAATGACGTCATGAATTTTGGGGTTCACCCTCCTTTGGCATTGGATTGCGGGTTTGTAGTCCTCCTCCATTAAGATTTTGTGGGTACAAAATTTGGGATCGATCCCCTTAATATCGGATAATTTCCACGCAATTTCCCCTTTGTGATCCTTTAGAACATCGACAAGTGCGGTTTTTCATCATTCGAAAGATCTTTCGCAATAATAACCGGCAACTTTTCGTCCTCCTCCAAAAATAAATATTCAAGGTGAGGAGGTAAATCTTTAAACTCGAGGATTGGTGGTTCCTCAATTGAAGATTTGCGCTCGATACTCATAACCTCCTCGGGTGGAGGAAATGGGAAATCGTTAAGAAAATCCTTGATAATCGAGAAGTCCTCATCGTTGTCAAGGTCTTCGTCACAAATACGTGGAACATCAAATTCCTCCAACGTGAAACCACCACCTTCAAATGGAGTGAAGGATGGTGTCGAATTATCAAGAATGGGATCAAGCATAGTGGGATTGCCACTATTTTCATCGTCACCAAAACCTAAAACTTCTTGTGAAAATTCCTCACAGACAACATCAATCATATCAACGAGGTTTATGGTCACGACGGAATAAACATGAGAAATTTGAGAACTTTGAGTTGCGTTTATAACAAGTTCATCATCGTTGAAACGTAAGGTGATCTTTCTAGCTAGCACATCGATCAATTCCATAGACGTATCTAAAAAGAACGACCTAAAATAAGAGGAACTTGAGGATCCGTGGGAATATCGACAACGATAAATTCTACCAGATAATAGAACTTTCTCACTTTCACAAAAACGTCTTCGGCCAATCCACATGCGGGAATCGTGGAATGATCGGCCAATTCGATAGACATTAGTGAAGGAGTAAGATTAGGAAGATTGAGAGACTTGAAGTTTGCAAGTGGCATCAAGTTAGTATTAGCACCAAGATCGGCCAAGGCATAGCATTCTTCCATATTTTGGATTGCACATGGAATCAAGAATTTCCCGGGATCACCGAATTTTTGAGGTATGCGGTTAAGATAAACCGATGAACAACTAGATAATTGTTGCAATTTCTCCTTGTTGTTTAACATACTCTTAAAGTTAGCAAAAAATCGAGGCATCATGAAGAAAGCATCGGCAAAACTCACATTTAAATGCACGTCACGAAACATTTTCATAAAAATATCAAATTGGTAATTGTCGCGCTCTTGACGTTTCTCCTTTCTAAGTCTCGATGGATAGGGCAAGGGTGGTGTGGGTTGAGGCATAGGCATAGCCTTTGGAAACTCGGTTCTAATGATGGTAATGGGTCAACTGTAGGCGTGGCATGAGCAGTACTTCGTGAGATTGGGACATGCTCCTTTTCGACCACCACCTCGGGTTCTTCCTCAATTTCCTCCACCAATGGAGTAATTGGTTGAGGAGTCGGTTCCTTAAGTGTCTTACCACTTCATGTGGTAATCACTTTCATCTCTCCCTTAGGGTTAGATATGGTGTTGCTAGGAAGACTACTCGAAGACGGTTTCCACATTATAGCCTCAAACATGGATGAAATTTTATCCTCAATAATAGATTGCCTCTTATCGGCCTTAAGCATCTCTTGTTTTATCTCATATTGCCCTTGTTTCATTTTTTGTTGGTTTTGTTGTAACCTAGTTACATTTCCCTCCATCTTGTTTGTATGGATCTTAAGCTCATTTGCTAACTCATTTTTCAACTCCTTTTTCAAGTCATTCTTAAACTCGGATCTTAGGCTAATGATCTCTCTTTGAATATTATCAAACCTATCATCGTTTTTATTTGCATATTCAACAAATTCATTTGGAAGATCTTTCAAAGTTTGCAAGCTCTTTTTGTTGTTTTGAAAATCATTGTTTTGATTTTTGTTTGAAACTTGATTGCTATTAGCCCATTGATTCCCATACTTGTTACCTTTGTAATTGTTTTTGTAACCAACTTGATTGTTTCGATAGTTGTTGTTAGAATTTTGATTGGGAGCAAAACCCGGTGGAGTCATTTGATTAGAGCGGGTAACTTGACCGTTTTGGTTGTAAGTTCCCGTGGCCGCGTAGGCATTCGAAGTGTTACCACCGTTGGTAATGCACTCGGAGAAATAATGACCTCCACCACAATACATGCATGAAACCTCAACCGCTTTAGCCGTAGTGGGAGCACTTTGTTCACCAACTTTGAATTCAATTAAAAGACCTTTAAGCTTATTAAAGATTTTGTTTTCCAAATTTGCCTCTATTTGGCAAGCATCGATGGTATTGGACAATGAAGGTGAATCCGAAGAAAAGCCTTACAAACACTCGATGTGTTACGAGGACTATAGACTTTAGACCTATTCATAATAATCAACAACGCTTCCTCAACCGTTTACACAAAAAATTACCACCTGTGGTGACATTAAGATAATCTCTCTCATGATCATTCAATCCATTGTAAAACGTGTCAATTTGATGCAAGTCGGAAAAACCGTGATGAGGACACTCATGTAACATTTCTTTAAACCGATTCCAAGCCGTAGAAAAACTCTCATTAAATTCTTGTGAAAATTTTGAAATCTTGTTTTTCAAATGCGTAGTCTTAGAGGGCGGAAAGAATTGGTTCACAAATTTTGAAACGAGATCCTTCCACGTCAATATAGAATTTGGTGGCTCTTTCTCTAACCAAATCTTAGCGGGCCCCGCTAAGGAATACGGAAATAGCATAATCTTAATCGAGTCATTAGCAACATCCTTAAATTTTCAAGTGGCGGTAAGACGATTGAATTGGCGGATATGGTTGTGCGGGTTGTCCTTTTCATCACCACGGAATTTGTTGTTTTGAATCATCGACAACAAACCCATTTTCACTTCAAAATTCTCCGCAAGGATGGCGGGAATCACAATAGCCTCTCCATAACCCTCGGTGGGTGCTTGAAGTAACTCCATCATAGTTCGATAAGCCATGGTTGGTTCTTCTTCTACGATAGGTTCGTCAATAGGAGACTCCTCACTTGAAAGTGTAGGTGTGGTCTCCTTTCGGTTTTTTCGTTTACGTGCACGTCTTGCTTGATTACGAGTAAGCATAAACGTCACGTACAACGTGGGGATGAGCAAAGAAGATTCTTTTTGGTGTTTTTAATTTTTTCAATTTTTTTGTGGTTTTTGATTGTTTTTACTTTTTTGGATTTTGTGATTGTATTAAGTAGACAAAAATCTACAAATCTCTCCTCAAATCAAATCTCTTGATTAAAGGAGCCTCAAGGAATGAAAACGATCACGTGAAGTCAACGCCTTCGATGACTTTAGAACGTTGGTGGAACACCAAAACGTTCAAGAGGGTTTAATCAAATGAAACCAAGAAAATATATATGATACTTAGATAATACTTTGGTTGGCAAACCCTCGATTAGCCCTTTTTATCTAAACACGCACAAGCAAGCGGGGAAACGAGGCGGCGCGAAGCACTTAAGAGCCTTTTTCCTTAGGGTATATTTTATAATACCCGCCTTATACCCACCTTATAGTTTGTGTTTGTCAAAATTAAGCTTCACGAAAGTAATTATCTATTTTGCCTTTTTTTCTTGTTTGAGATTCGAATACAATGATTGAGTAATGACCTCCCAATCAAGGTTGTGTTTTCACACTTTTGGAGTACTTGTTAATTTATTGTTCTACGTATACAATATAGTAATATTCACACAAAAAACAAAAAACCGATAATACATATTAGTAGAGTGCTACTAATACAAATAGATATTATGGATAGTATAAAAAACAACAATTGTTCAAATCAAAACACAACACGCCTCCCCGACAGTGGCGCCAAAACTGATAGTTGTAGTAATACGTCTTTTAGGAAAAAGAGCGTAATTAGGGCAAGCATTAACAAGTAGTTTAGGAAAACCACAAGTAAATGACTCAAAAGTGGGGATCGTTCTCAAGGAGGCTACTGTGTTATGTTAAGAATTGATTAAGTGTTTGTGATTATATTGATGAGAAAAGAAAAATAGAAAAGAGAATAGAAAAGATGACGGTTAAAATTATGAATTAAACTAAGACGAACTCGTACACGTAAAACCGTAAAAAGTGACTAAATTTAAAAATTACCCTAAAAATTCCTAGAAAATTGCAAAATCCTAAAATATGTAATTAGAGTTTACAAAAAATCAAAATTTACTCAACCTTTTATTTAATTAAATAATAATTTTTAATGCTAATTAAAGCCCAAAAAATCAATTTAATTAATAAAAAGCCCAAAATGAGATTTTTCACTTTGTAAACCTCTAAAATGACTTAACTAAATTAAAAGCTATTTTTGAAAATTTTAAAATTAATTAAAACTATTTAAAAATGATTAAAAACTAATAAAACTTAAAATAATTCTAAAGATTAATCTAATGACACTAAAACTAATCTAAAAATTTTAGAATTTCAACTTAATGTATTTAAACTAGGATAAATGAAAAACTTGCAAAAATCTAAATTTAAATTTTTAATAATAAAATAATATTAAAAATTCAAAATTTATAAAAAGTTCTAAAAAGTTTCAAACTAGTTTATTTTAACCTAATAAACACATAAATGAAATTGAAATTACCAAAATACCCCTAATGGGCCTTAAAATGGGCCAAAAACCAAAACAGTCCACTTAATGGGTTTAATTTAGGCCCAATAAGCAAAAGTGATCCTATTAAACCCAAAACTTCATATCTGACTCAAAATTTGATTTTAAAAGCAAAACTCTGAAGGCCCAAAAGCTAAAAGTGAGCTTATCACAGCTTAATAAGTCAACAACTTATTCTTAATGGGCTTTTTGGCCCATTAAGCCATAAGCTAATGCCATAAGCTCTAAATTGACACACAAGATTCTTTTGGGATACCAAAGAGATCTATAAAAAGAAATTTTGAAAAAGCCTAAGAAATAAGCCTGAAATAAGCAAAAGCTCTCTTCACAAAACGACAAAATAGTCGTTTTTGAGTTCTAGGCTACCTCAAGTGCTGATTCAACTTGCAAAAGGTTTTAAATGACTTAAATAAGCAAAATAATCAAAAAGTTTTCAAATAAGCACATTGAATAAGCTGGAATAAGCAAATAAGCACTTATGTAAAAGTCAACTTGATTGGTTTTCTAGTCAAACTTAAAAGTCAAACCCTAATATGCTCCAGTTTAAGTCAATGGGTCAAATAAGTAAAATTGATCACAAAAAATAAGTTGTTGCAAGTACCAATAAGCCAGAATGGCTTATGAATAAGCTGATGATCAAATAACACTAGCAGTGGCTAGTATCAGGGGAAAGGAGTTCCCACTGATTGGCTTTCTTGACTTTTTGTCTTATGTGACTTTTTGTTGGATTCAAGTTAAGCAAAGGCACCCAAGTAATCAGTGGATCACAAGGAGTCAATAACAACAATAAAATCACAATTTCACCAAGCCAATTAGCATAGATTAATCAAAAGATCCCCAGATATGCACCAGGCATGAACAATAGCAGTTATGAACTTAATAAGAGAGTTATAGCAAGAATAAGCCAACCAAATTGAACTAAATGCACACAATAGCTTAGATTAATTCAAATGAACATAAATTAACAGGTTTCATGCAATGATTCAAGATTTAGACAAAGATTTGAGCTAAGAAATGTTACTGATGAACAAAGAACAAGCACTTTGCAAACTTTGCTGATGTACTTGACCACAAATCCAATTTCAAACCCTCAAATCTTCTTAACAGGTTATATAAACTATGTTTAATAACTTGTTACTCCTAAGCATGCATACAATCTAAGTGTTTCCAAGATCTTAGGTCAAAACAAGCAGATTTCAACAAGATATAGCACAATCAAGATTTTGATGTTCAAAAGCCAAGAACTTGCTATAAATAGCATACAACCAAGTATTTACCAGATTCCAACACAAAACAACACTTAACAATAACTCAATTTCACTTTGCAAGCTTAAACAGGTTAACCCAAACACCCCTTAACTTTTTCAATCCAAGATTTAACAAAGTAAATGTGTGATTTAGTGTTACCCAAGCCCAATCTAACACAATAACATCAATATTATGCAGTATCAAGCAATTTTAAGACACAAAAACAACAAGTATAACAGCAGAACACAAAATCACAAAAATCAAGTATTTTTGACAGATTTTGGGTAAAAGGGCTCAAACCTCATGAATGTACATCCACACTCACGAATTTTTGAGATTATGTACCTAGCAAAACAAGGCACAAGCTTCCAATACAATCCTGCTAAGATTCAACAAGGTTAGAGCACAAATATGTAAAACAGAAAAGTGAAAAAGGCTTGATTAATGCAAACTTGTTCCCACTTCCTTGAATATCCCCAAATTATAAGCTTACCACACCTTGATAATCTTGTTATCAGGGTGCTATAACCACTTATAGCCCAAAAATTTTAGGGTTTGAACCAAGATTTAGCAAAATATCAAGTTTTTGAGAAAACTTGGCAATTTCTTGCACAAGGTTTAAAAACAGGTTTTAATACTTCAAAATCATTAACATGAAACATAAACAAGCATAGAATAAGATTGGCACTTGGATTTTATCAGCAATATCAAACACTTTTTCATTAAAATGAAACAAGGATTTACAGATTTGTGAATAAGGAAAAACCAAGAGCAAAAGCTAAGTGTTGCAACCCTAATGCCTTATATATGCTACAATGTGAACTACAAAGCAATAAAAAACGTAAACCATAAGTGGTAGAAGCCCAAAATTTCCCTTGTATATTTTTGAATTCTCTTGAACATGTGAACTTTTCTTGGCAGTTTATGGAGTGGTGAGCTGTAGGAATGTGATCAAGGGTCCATAGTGAAGCTTAGAAACAAAGCACAATATGGGGTGTTAGATTCCTTTGACACTTTTGTCATCTTCTTCATGTGTGTAACATGACAGGTTACATGTGACATAGGTAGTGACGTGGCACAAGGTTTAAGAGTTGGGTTATATTAAGGACACCATTAATCAATAATCTGGAAAGAATTAGGGTTTAATTCATAGTATTAAACAAACCCCTAATTCGTGTTCTTGGTGAATAGTTGAGTGTTTAATCCAGATTATGTTTTGAAAAGTTGTTAAACGCCTTTTTCAAACTTAATAAATTAAGTTTGAAAATCCGGTTATGAGTGGGAGTTGAGGTGGCAAATTGGTGGGTTTTGATTGGTTGTGAGGGTGAGTGGGACACTTGGCAGCTTGTGAGTGGTCTAGGTATCTTTCATGTTGGCCAGAAAACACCCCTTCTTTCTATCTTCTTTCACTTTGTGTTTAATGGCATGAAAACTGAAAACCTTTGTTAAATAAGTTTCAGTTTTCACACTTTTGCCCCAAATAGTTTTCAAAAGTATTTTCAAGGGTATTTCTTGTAATTTGATGATTCTTGAAGGGGTGTTTTGGCATTTTCTTCATTCTTCAAGGTGTTGACTTGTATTGTTGACTTCTTGGAGGACTAATAATGACAAGTATTCAAATTTGAGTGACCATTCTTGCCAATTCTTCAAAGTGGAGGGCCCTTTTTGTAAATTTGACAAACTTTAAGTACCAAACTTGTAATTATGAATATACAAGGGTTTAAAGTGTCAATTCTTCAATATTGGAGGAACCTTCTTGTATAATCTTCAAATCTTCAAGGGTTATTCTTGGAAAATCACCATTAGGGCTTGGTTCATTGTGCGGCTTCGTTTCCAGTGTTCGTTTTTGCTTGTTTCTTGTGATCTTTTGTCATTTTCTCAATATCCGTACCTAAAATACACATGTAACAAACAAAAGCATATATTTGGCATATTTCATGATATTTAATGCATTTTAAGCCCATTTTGGACGATGAGACTATGTATAAAAGCATTCTCATCAGTGCTCTACATCCTTCACATTGGAGATGATCCCTCCACCCAGCACAGTAAATAGAGGTCACCCTCTATAGCATGACGAGGTCACCTCTCCAGTTATTCATGCAACAGTTGTTACAGCACATGACCTATATAAGATCTTGGCAATTAAAATACAATAAATGCATGTTTTCAGATTTAACAGATAACAATTCAGTTTTATTATTTATAAATCAGACTTATCAGGTTTTCTACAGTTTTCATCATACTCCACATATCAGTCTTTCAGCTTCAGTAATTTTTAATTATTTCAAGTTAAGTATATCCCTATCATGCATTATATCCTTTCACTGAGCGTTATGCTCAGCCATAGTTCTTTCATGTTCTAACGGCAGGTACACCAGGACACTCTTATGATTCTGAGAGCATATGCATTGGATGGAAGCCGTCCAGACTTCTTTACTTTAGGCACTTCATTTTTATAATGCCATTGGACATTGTTTAGTCCCTTCTTTCATTATTTTACTTTTCATGTTTTGAGCTCATGTTGGATTATCGATGTTTGATTCCGGTATTTCCGTTATGATCAGTTAATGTTTTAGGACATTTACCTTATGCTTTGATGACACGCCATAAATACACGTAACGGTCCACTTATCCAAGTGGGGTGTTACAAGTGATCAAGGATATAATCTTTTCTTAAAACTCACTTTTTATTAAGTGCGACAAGTTTTTATTAAACTTTATTTTTAAGAAAATGTTTTATTAAATTAATTATTTGAAAATTTTAAAATGGCATATTCTATCTTGGTTTGGAATATCCTTTCAAGATATTTTAATCACCAGATTTGAACCATACCACTAAAAGACAAAAAGGAGCAGAGTCTACTCCAGTGGCTCCTTAAGTGGCTATGCGGTTCCTTATCGATAAGGAACCGCGGGTAGCTATAAGGAACCGCGGCCAGATATAGCCGTTGGAGCCTTGTCTTATAAATGTGGACCATTCTCATATTTTCTCTTCACCTCTTTTGCACATATATTTCCAGATTCTTCCATACTTCTAAAATCACTCAAATCCTTGGTCATTTGGTTGATTACTACTTGTTTAGAAGTGAATTTCTCTTCTCCCATCTCTTCCTCTCTAAGTGCAAAGAGAAGAACACTTTCATCCTTGAAGTGTTGTGTCTACCGTAAAGATCTATTGAAGATCAAATTTTATTTATTCATTTTTTTTTCATTTTTGTGAAGATCCAAGTAGTTGTGTCTATTTGGAAGTTGTGTATATATTAAGGTTAATACTTGGTCCTTAAATTATATTGGTGTAGATTGGTCCTAGATAAGATTAGGGCTCGACTTTTAGCTTAGAGTCGGAAATTAGATAAGAAACATTGTGTACGGTTTCTCCACCTTAATGAATTTGTTGATTAGTGAACTCTCGAGTAAGGAGTACTTGAGCAGTGGAGTAGGGACGAGGAGTGAGCTTCGTTACCGAACCACTATAAATCCTTAGTGTTTGGTTTGATCTTTCTTTTCCTTATCTCTTTATATTCATTATTCTTTATACTTGTGATTATTAAATTAGTTGCACTATCCCTTGTTCATATTGTGTATAAGAAGGTTTCACATATTTGCTCAAGCCTAAGTTTTTGAAAAGGATTTTTGAAAACCGTCTTTTAATAAGTAAATTTAAGAAACTATTCAACCCCCCCTTCTAGTTTCTACAGTATGTAACCCTAATTAGATTAATTATAATTGTGTTATTATTATGATCTTGTTAAATCGCTTCCACTATGTGTGCTTTGATCTCATTTAGGGTTTTATATAATTGTTATGATGTTAATAATCCTTTCGTGAATCGAGAGCCATTTTAACATGTTATAATTATCGAAAATCTAAATTTTTTTAACTAATAAGTGTTTTGAGTTAAAACTACATGTTTTTTAGGTTTTCTTAAAATTAGGGTTTTGTTTTTTAAAAAATTAGGGTTTTTGCCGAATTTTTATAAAAAATGAATTGTTTTGAAACCCTATATTACATGTGGGATGATTTTAGATTAAATTGCATGATTAATTGCTATGTCATGTATGGTTACGATCCGTAGAGATTTAATTGTTAAGATTTTTGGGTGGATCCATGATAACGTGTATGTTTTCATGGATCGTAAAATCGTATGTTTATATGATTTTATGTGCTACTTGCTTTATTTGATTCAATAAATCTTGAATTAGGAAAGACTTTTATATGAATATAAAAACCTAGATTTGATGATTATTGAATAAATCGTATGCATGTGGCTATTTGATTTATTTGTTGCACATATAAATTGTTATTATGTGTTTATGATTTAGTTTTTTTACTTGTTTATATTAAAAATTGTTGAATTGTTGTAAACAAGGGTTTTTTTTGAAAAGAAATAATATGGACTAAATCATATTAAAAATAAGATTTGTTTGAGATCTAAATTACATGAGATTACGTTGATTGGTGAATTGCAATAATAATATAACGGCCTAATCCTTTTGACAAACTATAAAGTGGGTTTAACGCATCGCTGGTCATGTACCCGGTTAAGGAAGGAGGTGTTAATCCATTAGTCGCTGACCAAATTACCAGCTCGCCTGTGCGTCAAATTGAAATTACCTACGATTATTAATTGAATTGTACCTTAAGGTTAATTTACCGCAAATTCACATCCGAATTCACAATGAATAAGGTTATTGCTTTGTGCTTTAGCCATATACGTTGTGAATAGTTGTGGGAAAATTATTTAATTGGTTGAACCAATACCTCAACATAATTTTTGTAGAAATTTAATCTCGTGAAAAGTTTACTAAAATGTTTTATTAAATTTATACAATGTAGTTGTATGCATGCTTCTCCATACATTGATTTTTGACATCAAATTTATACCTTTAAAATTTAAGTAGAATGCTTCTAATTGACGAACACTTGAAATTGCTACGTCATCAAATGAGATTTTTGGATGACGTTGTGATGGAGAGAAGATTTTCATATAATGAGAATTCGTATGATGGTTTTACGCTACTCAGATTAGACGACTTAATTATGTTACTCAGTGAGATCTGGAAACTTAAGGCATTCAGAAGGGATGAAACATGTTTACAATGCAAAACGTTTTTGGCAATGTAAATCCCTTAAATAAACTAGATATTGAAAATTGTTTGTCAATTGAATTGTTCGAAAAGTCACTATGTTGAGTACATTCATTACTAGCAGATCAACTGATGTAATAGGATATGACAACCCAAAACCGAGGTCATTGCTTAATCTTATTTTACGATTATTTTTGAAATTTTTGGATGAGTTTGAATGATATTTATTTTTGGAGGTTTAAGTTTAAACCGATGTTGTAAGGTTTATATTTTATATTAAATGACGTGTTAAGTCGAGTCAGGAGTCGATACTATTATATTTGAGGTACGTTTTAAATTTTTAAAAGTATCTATTTGAAACCCGAGCCCCGTAAATATTTTCAAAATTGACTAATAGTTATTTCCGGCATTTTTAGCTAACTATTTTCATTTTGAGCCACAACTATTGCAAAATTTCAACCAAGGTCCCTCATGCACTATATATAAACTTAAAAAAACACACACACACACACACACAAATTCCACTCAAAATTTTTTTCTCATCTCTCCTTCTCTCTCTCTTTATGCCGTGACTTCACCAACCCACCAAAACCATACAATTTTCAATTTTAACTCAATTTTGATCATGATTTGAGCTAAACTAAAACAAGTCCCTATCTTAGAATTTATCAAGGATCATTTTGGTGTAAGAAAATCATACATGCAAGCATTTTTATTTTTTTCATGTTGGTAGGTGAAAGCCATGATCATGCATGGTGTTCTTGGCATGATCAATGGTGATTCTTGCAAGAATTTTGTTAAAAACTTCATTTTGATTCAAAGGTTTTGATTTTGATAATGATTTGGATGTTATGGTTCATATATGTTGATGTTAGGGTATAGGAATGATCATTTCTATGGTTGGTTTTAATCAAAAATGTGATTTTGTACAAGTTTTTAATGGTCATTTTATAACAGTAAGTAAACTGTAAAATCCAAATTTTTATGTTTCGAAAATGGCTTAACTTATAGCCTAGGGTTGTAGATAATTTGATTAGCTTCGATTTGATATAAAGTAGAGCTTCTAGCCCAAACGAGCGCGAAGTTATGATGTTTTGATTGATCGTGTACCGGGAGACGAGTATCGGCACTACATATAGTTGTTGTCGATATTTGGATCGAATCTCGGGGACTATAAATTGAAGTTTTTAAATATGTAACCTACTGATAATGAGGTGTTAAATTTAGAGGTTGAGTTTACTTTAAAACCCGAGTGTCGGTTTTGTAAACGGAGTCGTTTAAAGAAGTTAAAACGGTTGTATGAAAAATTAACGTAAATCTGTCCGGATTTTGTAGTTTGAAGATGAGTCGGGTAAAGGACTTTAAAAGTAATTTCATTTGATAAACTTGTAGGATGACTTTCTATATATAGTAAGTTAGTTTATCGAGTCTTTTCATAAACGTTTGACAAGTTTAAAAGGGGTAAATAAGCTAGTACATGTAGTATGTGCCGGCGGACTTTGTTAAAAGTGTAAAATGGTAAAGTAAATGTGTAGTAAAGTGTAATGAAGTTATCTATATCGTTTTCTCTTGAGTTTATTGTGACTTTATGAGTTTGAGTTTGATGTTGTTATGTATGATTTATTTCTCGAGTCATTATTAATGAACGCGCCTTATTTGATAGGTAGCGGTTCTCGTGTTTGAAAGGCATCCATTATCATCGACGATCATCTCACTAGATCTCTTATACTAAGTTGAGTCTGTAGCCTCGCTTTTTATGCTAGCTACTAAATGTTTTATTACCCTCGAGGTGGATACATGCTATTTGAAAATAAATGAACACAAGTCATGAGTAATTGTTGGACCCGAATGTTTCCTAAGTGGATTACATTGTATTGAGTACCTTGTTGCTAAAGACCCTAAATTCATGAGCCATTAACTATCTTCTGACTTGATGTTGTGAGTCGGGAATAGCCACTTATTCTAATGATAGTACTATTGGGTTGACCACCCTATCTGAGACCAGGACATTACCTTGAGTAACCTCTGGAAAGGATAATTTACGGGAATAAGAATGTGGTATTCTAGCAACTCATACCCTAGAGGGGCAATGGTTTTATTCTAGTCATGCCGGCATTTGGCGTGGGTGACTATTTGGTTAAGGGGTTGGTGTCATGAGCTTAAATACAATGTTTATTATTATTGCCTTGAATATAGATTGTGTGTACGACAATTCTATAAATGATTATGATTGATTTTCTTCTTGTGTTCAAATGTGATTTGATAAACCTATAAACTCGCTCAACATTATTGTTGACTCGTTTTAGCATGTATTTCAGGTAATAGGAAGTGATGGAGCATGGAGCTTTGCTGTGGAGGTTGTGGCTTGTATTTTGGAAGAATATTGGTCTAAAAACTGTTTCTATCCTTTATTGTTGAACAATTTACGTTATGTTGATGTACTGTACTAAACTTGTTGGTTGTTGGTCGAGATCCATGGGGACTAAACGCTTTACTCTGGTGTCGTCTTAGTACAATCATGGGATGAAATTTATGTTTTAGATCTATTATGAAAATCTTGTTTTAATTTATGTGTAAACGTCTAAATTTTGAGTCGTCAATATACCTTCTGTGATGATGCTTGCGTTTAGCACCCAATTGTGTATTTCCACTGCGTAATGTAAATTGGGGGTGTTAGAGATTGGTAATCTGCAAGTTATATAGAACTGGGTCGATTTTGAAAATTGTCCTAAACTATAACTTTGGTGTCGAAAGTATTTATTCTTCAAAAGCACACAACTTCTCTGCAACGCTCCGGTAAGATCACTTTTAGTTTTGTTTTGCATTATAGATGTATCCCTCATAACTTAAATGATTTCCCGAGTATTTATTAAGTAAATACTACGATATTGTATTGGAATTACTGAAAGTACGTTGAGTGCTTGTCAGTATCATATTTATTTTTTTGCTAGCATTGCATAAACATCATTTGCATTGTGTTGCATATTATGGATTATGTATAACATTTGCATAAGCATGACATACTAATTATTATTTTATTAACAATGACCTTAAGTATCCTTGAACCCTTATAATTGTAGAAAATGGCTGGTTTACCTCGTGAGGATGGATGGATTGATATGACTAATGTATTGGATGGTGAGGAAGTGGATAACTTTGGTGCTAGTGACGATGAGGAGCCTTTTGAGTATTTAGATGATGGGATTCCACTTACTGCAGTTGGTCAGACCGAGCCTGAATTGATTCAAGGTAGTTATGTTCCAAGGGTTAATGTTGTGCCACCGACTGTTCCAGATTGTCAGCGACCTGTTGTTCGTTCTTCAATGCCTACTTGTGATGCTTATAGTAGCAGTTTGCCTGGGGTTGCATTTGCTACGGGTGATGTTCCTGTTGAGTCGAGTAGTGCTGCTAGTGCTCGATCTATTCATGATGGTATATCTAAGGTTTATTGTCCAGGTCCTAGGTCTTATGATGATATTTTCTGGTTTCTTAAGAAGTTTGATAGGTCTTTGTTTGAAAGATATTTTGTTGAAACCCGTGTGATTAGGAGGTTTGAGCAGAATGAGAAAACGTTTGACAGGTTTGTTAGTAGTGTGAGGAGATCAGAGTTTGTTAGGGCAAGGGAAATGGATGAAGTTTTTAGATTAAGATCTATGGTGTTGAATTTGAGTAGGCAAGTTGAAAGGTTACGAAAGGAGCAAGAAAGGAATGCAAGGTTGAGTGCATGGAATTTGCCTATGAGATCTTTTCCTAGTCGAGGTATAGTGATTCGTGATGTGCCGAGTCAGGTTGAAGCTCAGGTGTTGGTGAAGCCAAGTGAAGGAAGTAGTCGAAAGGGAAAGGAAAAAGGGGAGGAAGATTCTGAGGAAGACGATAGCAGCAGTGATGATGAGCCGATGTACAAGAAGCTGCGGGGATCTGATGTTTAGTTCTTTTATGTTGTTTTTATTAGCCTTGTTGTAATTGAACTTATGTAGACTCATACTGTAGTTTGTGATGAAACTTAATGACTTTAAGTTTGACGTGATGAAGGGTTGTAGTGACATTACTTGTCACAATTTTGTGGAAATTTTCCAACGTAATCCAAATTACCTTCATGACTTATGATTTGTCTTATTAGTTCTTTTGTGAATTGGTTAATGATTCATTGTGAATTGTGTTGTTGGTGCATGTAGTATCCATGTTACATCTTGATAGAGAAATCCTTCTTCTTATCTTGATATGAATACTTACTTGTTCTTTTTCTTTTATGGTTACACAGGAAGGAGTTGGGAGGCATTTTCTGACTTTACTAAATTGTTGTTTAGTTAGTTTCCTAAAAACATGCCGCCTAAATTGACGACTCCTACTGTTAATACTATGATTGAGCAAGCTATTGCTATAGCTTTGGAAACTGAACATGCTGCGAGGAACCAAGAGGCTGATGAACAAGCAGGAGGAAATGTTGCGGGACAAGTTGGAGGTAATGCTGCTCTTCAGCAGGTTTAGAAGGAATGTTCTTATGCTAGTTTCATGAAATGTGGACCTACCCAATTTCGTGATACTGGTGGTGCATTGGAATTAAGGAGGTGGATTGAAAAGATTGAAAGTACTTTTGAAATCAGTGGATGTTTAGAAGCTAGTAAGGTGAAATTCGCTGTAGCTACTTTTCAGGATGATGCATTAAGCTGGTGGAATAGTCAAGTAGCTACTGTAGGATTGGTTGAAGCTAATTCTAGAACATGGACTGTGACCAAGGGACTGTTGACTGCTAAGTTTTGTCCTGAGGAAGAGTTAGGTCAGTTGGAGGATGAATTGAGGCATTTGGTGTTGAGAAATAATGATGTTGTAGTTTATACCAGGAGATTTTCTGATCTATGTTTGTTGTGTCTGGATGCGTTTGCTGATGACCATAAGAAGATGAAGCAGTATATTAGAGGTTTATCTAGTAATATCAAGGGAGAGACTACTTCGTCGAAACTCAAGTCATTTGATGAAGCTGTTTAGATGGCTCATGCTTTAATGGATGTAAAGCTGCAGGATCGAAAGGATAGTATTGCTGAGGGGAATAAGAGAAAGTGGGAAGCTACACTCAAACCAATGGCAGAATCGAGGTGGATATCATAATAACAATCACCAAGGACCGAATAGGAATCAACAATACAATTTGAGAAGGAATGATGGTGTTCGTGCTACCATAGGAAATCAAGGTAACAAAATGAATCCGAAGTATGGTCGGTGTAATCTGTATCATGTTGGGAATTGTCCACCTGCTTACAACAAGTGTGGGAAGGACGGACATAAGATGGCAGATTGTAGAAACAAGGGTGTTGCCACTGGAGCCAATGCTGTTAAGGTAGTTAACTGTTCTGGATGTGGAGGCCGTGGACATAAGCAAGGGAACTGTCCGAGGGTTGGCATACGACAGGGAGGAAATGTTGCTGCTGTTGCTGCTGGGATTGCTGCTCCAGCCTATGTCGTGGGAGATGCTGACAAACCTCAAGGGCCGAATGTGGTGACTGGTACGTTCTTACTTGATACTGGTTATGCTAGTGTGTTATTTGATTCTGGATCCGATAGAAGTTTTGTAGATGTTAGATTCAGTCAGCTATTGGATAGAGAACCAGTGAGATTGACAACTAGTTATAAGGTGGAGTTAGCTGATGGTAAGGTTGTAAGCACTAGTTCTATACTGAAAGGTTGTTCCTTAAAGTTAGGTAATTATGTGATTAGTATTGATTTGATGCCTATAGAGTTAGGATCTTTTGACGTGATTGTTGGAATGGACTGGTTAGTTGGTAATGGTGCAGTGATTGTTTGTGGAGAAAGATTAGTTCAGATACCGCTAAGGAATAGGCTATTGACTGTGAAAGGAGATGAATGTACTTCTCGTTTGAGAGTTGTTTCTTGTTTGAAGATGATGAGGTATATGAGAGCAACTGGTGTAGTGCTCCTGCGTTTCGTTGACTGTTGCTCGTGCACCGTATCGTTTAGCTCCATCTGAGATGAAGGAATTATCTGATCAATTGAAGGAATTGATGGATAAGGGATTTATTAGACCGAGTTCGTCGCCATGGGGTGCTCCTGTTTTGTTTGTTAGGAAGAAAGATGGTTCTTTTAGAATGTGTATTGATTATAGAGAGCTTAACAAATTGAATTTTAAGAATCGGTATCCATTGCCGAGGATTGATGATTTGTTTGATCAGTTGCAAGGGTCATGTGTATACTCGAAGATCGATTTGAGGTCTGGGTATCATCAATTGAGAGTTAGGGAAGAAGATATTCCTATAATAGCTTTCCGTACTCGATATGGACATTTTGAATTTCAAGTGATGCCTTTTGGGTTAACAAATGCGCCTGCTGTATTCATGGATTTGATGAATCGTGTATGCAAGCCGTATTTGGATGAGTTTGTTATCGTATTCATTGATGATATTTTCGTTTACTCCAAGAGTGAAGAGGAACATGAGAAGCATTTGAGAATAATTTTGGAATTGTTGAAGAAAGAGAAGCTGTATGCAAAATTCTCTAACTGTGAATTTTGGTTGAAATCAGTGCAATTTATGGGGCACGTGATTGATAGTGAAGGTGTTCGTGTGGATCCTGCTAAGATTGAGGCAATTAAGGATTTGTCGGTACCGACGACGCCGACTGAAGTTTGCCAATTTCTTGGTTTAGCTGGGTATTATAGAAGGTTTATCGAGAAGTTTTCACTAATTTCTAAGCCGTTGACTAAGCTTACTGAAAAGAATCGAGTGTTTGAATGGGGATTGGAAGAGGAATCTGCATTTAGTATGTTGAAGGATAAGTTGTGTTCTGCGCCGATATTGTCTTTGCCAAAAGGATCTGAGGATTTTGTAGTGTACTGTGACGCGTCCCATAAAGGATTTGGAGCTGTGTTGATGCAAAGGGAGAAAGTAATAGCATATGCATCGAGACAATTAAGGAAGCATGAAGAGAATTATACTACGCATGATTTAGAACGTGGGGCTGTGATTTTTGCTTTGAAGCTGTGGAGACACTACTTGTATGGAACCAAGTGTGTGGTTTTCACTGATCACAAGAGTTTGCAATATATTTTGGACCAAAAGGAATTGAATATGAGGCAAAGGAGATGGGTTGAGTTGCTGAGTGATTATGACTGCGAGATTCGTTGCCATCCTAGTAAAGCGAATGTGATGCACTTAGTAGAAAGGAAAGAGATAAGTCTATATGAGTTAGAGCTTTGACAATGATGGAAAGTGTTGATTTGACAGAAGTGATATTGAAAGCCCAAGCTAATGGTTTAAAGGAAGAGAATGTGAGGCAGAAAATTTGGTAGAATGTTGAAACCTTTGTTTGAAATAAGGTCGAATGGATTGAGGTATTTTGAGAATAGGATTTGGTTACCGTTGTGTCTGTTTGAGAAAGGTTCTTTAGGAGTGCGAGATTTAATGATGAATGAATCTCATAAGTAAAAGTATTCAATACATCCTGGATCGGACAAGATGTATCAAGATCTTAAGAAAGTTTATTGGTGGTCGAATATGAAGGCAAATATAGCACAGTATGTTAATAAGTGTTTAACTTGTGCGAAAGTGAAGGCTGAACATAAGAAACCGTCTAGATTATTAGTGCAACCTGAGATTCCTGAGTGGAAATGGGAGAAGATTACAATGGATTTTGTGACATGTTTGCCAAGGACTGCAAGTGGTTGTGATATGATATGGGTGATTATGATTGTAGATAGATTGACTAAGTCTGCTCACTTTTTGCCAATGAAGAAGACAGATAGTATGGAGAGGTTAATAACAGTGTATGTGAAGGAGATTGTTTGTCGACATGGTGTGTATTTATCGATAATTTCGGATCGTGATAGTAGGTTTACTTCAGAATTTTGGAAGTCTTTGCAGAAAGCGATGGGAACGGAGTTATGTTTAAGTACAGCATATCATCCGGAAACTGATGGACAAAGTGAGAGAATGATTCAAACGTTAGAGGATATGCTTCGTGCGTGTGTGATTGACTTTGGAAATGGTTGGGATAAGCATTTACCATTGGTTGAATTTTCGTACAATAACAGTTATCATTCTAGTATTAAAGCCGTTCCATTTGAAGCTTTGTATGGACGTAAGTGTAGATCTCCAGTGTGTTGGAGTGAGGTAGGAGAAAGTCAATTGACTGGGCCTGAAATGATATTTGAGACGACTGAAAAGATTATGCAAATTAAGAAGCGTTTGTTATCTGCCAGAAGTAGACAAAAGAGTTATGCTGATAACAGAAGGAAATCGTTGGAGTTTGAAGTAGGAGACTTGGTTATGCTGAAGGTATCTCCATGGAAAGGAGTAATTCGTTTTGGAAAGAGAGGAAAGTTGAGCCCGAGATATATTGGACCATTTAAGATTATCCAAATGATTGATTGGTGGCTTATAAGTTAGAGTTGCCTGATGAGCTTAAGGCGATTCATAATACTTTTCATGTGTCTAGTCTGAAGAAGTGTTTAGCTGAAAGGGATGTGGTGATTCCATTGGAGGAAATTAAACTTGATGATAAGTTGCATTCTATAGAGGAACCTGTAGAGATTATGGATAGGTAAGTTAAGAAGTTGAAGCATAGTAGAATTCTGATTGTGAAAGTGAGATGGAACTCTAGAGTGGGCCAGAGTTTACATGGGAACATGAGGATTTCTTTAAGGACAAGTATCCTCATTTGTTTAGGAAGGATTAAGTGCCGCGGACGTCGCTTCTTTTAAGAAGGGGGGGATGTGACAACCCAAAACCGAGGTCATTGTTTAATCTTATTTTATGATTATTTTTGAAATTTTTGGATGAGTTTGAATGATATTTATTTTTGGAGGTTTAAGTTTAAACCGATGTTGGAAGGTTTATATTTTATATTTAATAAGTATAAGGAGTATTAGCAAGCGTGATGTCGATGGATGCCAAATATTTTACGTCTAATTGTCGGTTGTTCGATTTTTTTCATTTTTGATGTTTTATTTTAAATGACGCGTTAAGTCGAGTCGGGAGTCGATATTATTATATTTGAGGTACGTTTTAAAATTTTAAAAGTATCTTTATGAAACCCGAACCCCGTAAATATTTTCAAAATTGACTAATAGTTATTTCCCGCATTTTTAGCTAACTATTTTCATTTTGAGCCACAACTATTGCAAAATTACAACCAAGGTCCCTCATGCACTATATATAAACTTAAAACAAACAAACACACTCACAAATTCCACTCAAAATTTTTTTCTCATCTCTCCTTCTCTCTCTCTTTATGTCGTGACTTCACCAACCCACCAAAACCATACAATTTTCAATTTTAACTCAATTTTGATCATGATTTGAGCTAAACTAAAAGAATTCTGATAGGTGTGAAAACACCGATCTTTTCTACCACTTAATTACATTAAAACGGGACCTAAACGTATATTTTATGTCGTAAATGGCGGAATTATGCGTGGTTTGTGTTTTTATTGTGTTTCAGGGTCGAGAAGGTGAAAAGTGGAGAAAACACGGCTTTCACGGGCTTTTATCGAAGAAAAAGACGAAAGATGAAGTCGAAAGATCAAGAGTGGAAAAAGAACGGAAGTCCAAGACCAATTCTGAAGATTTATCAAAGAAAAAGTCAAAAGACGGAAGTTTACTAAAAGCCGAAGAAATCAAGTCTAAATTATGAAGAAATTACAAGACGAGTTCAAAGAAATCCCGAGACGAAGTCTGAAAAGTCGAAGAATTTAAGAAGACTGAAAGACTAGAAGACTGAGGACCAAGAAAGAATGAAAGAAAGAGGGAGCCACCAACCACTCCCCTCTCCTATAAATACCACCCTCACAACATGTGAGAGGGTTGGTTAGTTTTAGTTTTTAGTTTTAGGATTAGATTAGGAGTAGGTAGTTTCTCTCTCTAAACTTATGCTTTATCTCTCTAGATTAATTTGTGTTTAAGCTTTTGTTATTGAATCTTTACTTTTTAATTAAGCTTTTAATTCATCTTCTTCTTCCTTTCTAGTTTGATTTGTTCTTATTCATCATTGTTCATGTTCTTGAGTTTTCATGATTTTGATCAAGTGGGTTTTGATTAATTTGGTTATGTTTGTTATTTTTGATGAATTGTTTTGATTGATTATTGTTTGTTGATGCTTATTGGTTGTTTTTGTTTAATCTTTTGTTTGAATCTGATTAATTTAAGGATCGATTGTGGTTACTGTACATCCCCTGTTCTTCGGTTTGGTTGTTACTGTATTCCATCATTCCCAGGCAAACTTCATCCGGAAGTCTAGAAGTTCCGAATGAAGCAACCTTCATCCGGAAGTCTAGAAGTTCCGAATGAAGGAACCTTCATCCGGAAGTCTAGGAGTTCCGAATGAAGGAACCTTCATCCGGAAGTCTAGAAGTTCCGAATGAAGGAACCTTCATCCGGAAGTCTTGAAGTTCCGAATGAAGGAACCTTCATCCGGAAGTCTTGAAGTTCCGAATGAAGGTCTGTCAGTCTTCTTTCTGTTTTTAATTTTAAGTTTTCTTCTTTTAATTTCAAGTTTGATTCTTCCCGCCTTTTATTTATTTGAATTTTTATTCACTTTTCTTTAAGTTTAAGTTTTTATTTGCATCATTTACTTTTTTTATCTTTTAATTTTCTCGCAATTTACTTTTCGCCAAGTTTTAATTTTACGTCCTTTCATTTTTCGTCATTTACTTTTGAAGTTTTAAATATCGCACCGTTTACATTTTAACTTGTTTTAATTTCTCGTCATTTATTATTAAGTCTTGCTCATTTATTTTTCAAAACCAAAAATATTTGTTTCACCAAGAACAACTAATCTCACACAATTAACCGGAAATCAATTCGAAGAGATACCGAGAAAACGAACTTTTCAACGAGTAAAAAGTTTAGTTTCAAAATGCCGCCGCTGCCGGCTCTTTTCGTGAAGATAGAAGGTTTTTTGTGAGTGACGCGTTGGATTTTGGGATCCGTTCACTCGTGAACGTTAATTTTCGTGTCCAAAAATTTTCAAAAATCCAAAAACATTTGAAAATTCATAAAAAGCATTTCTTTTTCAAAGTTTTGCACCAAAAATATTCTTCTTGCTTATCTATCTTTCTTAATGGATTTTTATGTCCATTGCGTCCGGTGTGGGAAACAATTATCTGGGAACAACTCTTGTCAATGGTGTACATGTGAGCGGTGCGGAAATGATATCGACTACACACAATCCGGATTTTGTCCTTTGTGCAACTCGACTAATTCGTACTTTTTGAACCCACCTCCTGTTCCCCCGTGCATCTATTGTGGAAGCGATTCTCATTGGCATGTTTCGTGCCCGGTTCGATACCCGTATGGTCACGGGCAAGAACCGGGGTACAATTATGACAATGATAATAGCTATCCACAAGACGCACCTGATTTTTCTCCATACCCGGTTTGCAACAACTGTGGGGGTCCTCACGATACCTATTTTTGTCAACCAATGAATTATTATGAGCAAAATCCGTGTCCTCAGTTTTCTTCACCTATGGATTATTATGAACCAAACCCGGTTTCTAATTCTTCTCAACCGATGAACAACTATGAGCCACAACCTTACTATAATTCAGGTTTTCAACACTTTGAGCCCCCACACTACACCCTCAATCATCAATCCTCTCAACAAATTAATCTTGACCCACAACTCACTACCTTGAATGAAGAAACACACTCCATTGTTTTGCAACTTCAAGAAGCCGTTGTTTTGCTTAAAGAACTTAGGGACGAGGAAAAGCGACTGCAACAAGAGCAAGTATCTAATCTTAGTGATTATACCCCTCCTCTTGTGCATCAATACTATTACGATGATGATGACGATGAGCCTACTATTTCTTGGAATGATCTTACTGCTCAATGTCCTAGTGCTATTGTCATCCCTCCTCTCAATTTCCCCAACTCCTCTAAGGATTGTGATACTTCGAGTGAGATTAGTGATTTCGGTCTTGATAAATTCTTTCATGAGGTTTGTGATGTGCTAACTTTTGAGGAGCTTACGGATGAGGTCGCTCTTAATGATGATGTTCCTTCCACCAACACTTTGGGAAATGATTCTTTGGCTTTCTCTAATCCTCTTTTCGATCAAGATGATGATTTTACTTCTAGTGATTACGAGTCACTATCCGATGAAGACGTTCTGCATGAAACTTTCAAGATTTATTCGAACCCTTTATTTGATTTTGATGACGCCTACATATCTAATGAGGTGAATCCGCTCTTTGACGAAGGGATTGAGGACATTGATAGCGCTGCTTCTCTTGCTATTAATGAGCATACTTTGTTAGCCACACCTCCTTCTATCCCAGAGGTGGAAAGACGTGAATCTACTGAAAAAGAGACGAGGATGGAAGGTAATTGTTCTCCTACTTCTCATATTACATTGCCACCTCATCCTACCACGTGCACACCCAAGCGGGTGATGTATCACTTTTACTCTCCTCGTTTCATACAGGAAAATGAGGATGCTTTGACCCGGGAGGTGACAATGACAATTCTATAATTGATACCCTCACGGCTTTGCCGAGTGCTCAACATCCATTGTCTTTGGGGGATGACAATGTGCTTACTTTACCCACCCCACCTCCCGTGGATCTTGAATTCACATACTTCTCGTATGTCGAAAGGGTTTTTCTCCCATTCAAGACTTATCCCCCAGCCTCTCCTTTGTTGATGTCAACCGGGAACGAGGACAAGGTCTTTGATCCCGGTATTACATTCGAGGCTTCCCCATGGACCATTTAATTCGGGGACGAGTCAGGCTCGTGACTCGGTCAACAAAAACAAGCTCTTTTTGGGAGGCAACCCAATTATCTATCTTATTCCACCATAAGTGTAGGGGGAGCCCCGTTGGTGTTTCTTGTTCTCTTTTTTATCATATGCAGGGATTAGAGCTTCAAAGACACACTCTTGATGACTTTTGACGAACCGTGATTCCGTGTTCCCTTCTTCCCGGTTCTATCCTAAACTCTTTTCGATTCACTATTTTATATTTCTCAATATTAAAATAGGAATCTCTTTAGTTGTCTCTTCCTTAGCGAGATTTAAACAACGTGCACAATGTCCTAAGTGTAGGGGAGTTTACTCCCACATGCTTAAACATTGAGGACAATGTTTATATTAAGTGTAGGGGGGACTTCTATCGAAGTTAAGTGGCCTTTTCCTTGTATTTGTCCTCATTTTAACCGGAAAATCAGTTTTTCGTCATTTTTCAAAATTTTTAATCTATTTTGGCCTAGTTGTAGTTCCCATTATTTGTGCTATTTTTCTCTTATTTTAATAAAATGGTTTTAGCAAGTTTAGATATCTTAGATATATTAGGCCCGTTGTGAATATTTTGACTCAACCCGAGCTTACTTATCCAAGTTCACTCTAGCTAGTATCCTTAACCATGTAGACCTTAATTGGTTTATTAGGCTAAGCATCCACGAGTCTCATTCCTTGAGATTTTAAATTGTGGAGAACGAGAAATGATAGAGTTGGTTACAAGTTTGGTATTCTCTCATTAACTTATGTGAGTTAATTATGATCTTTCTCTCCCATCACTTGCTAATAAATTATCTGCAATAAGTAAGGTCGTACGATTTGAAAAGTTACTTAGCTTCTAGCCCAAGATCGTTTAAAAGTTGCTCGGTAATGATAAGAGTTCATAGCCAAGGCATAACTTATGAAGCGGGGCGCGAAGATTGGCGAGTCCAAAAAGGCCCTAACAAGGCATGAGGATTCCATTTTATTTCTGAAGAACCAAAGTGATGTGAAAAGCATTATTCCCGAAATCAATATGAAGGATCAAGACTCACGACGAAAAGCAATCAACTCCCATAAAGATCATGGAGAAGTCTATCTGAAAAGACCCTAACAAGGTATGAGGATAAATAGATCCAAGTCCGAAAAGGAGGCGGATCGTTGTATCTCAAAATCCCAAATAGAGATTGGATAAATAATCATGAAGTCGTGGTCAACAAAGTTGGAGTACCTCTCAAAAGTCTCCAAGTGAAGAAACTCTATTAACGATGAGAAGACCATTATCTCAAGCACGTCTCTCAAGATATGAAGTATGAAGTACATGCCAAATATCGGCCCGAGAAAGGTCTCAAATCGTGAAGCAAGTTATGCCAAGATATGAACTTTTTGATATCCCGAGAAGCAGTTTTAAGAGATTTTGTCCTTTAGCTAACTATTGATCAAATCGTCCTACTTTGCTTTCAGCTTAAATAAATTATCGAAATAAGTCAACAATGCATCCTCGTGATCATTCAAGACATCAATAAAACATAAGAGATACCCAAAGGAATAAGGGATTTTAAGTGATTAATTGAACCGCATGAGTAAATGTTTGTTATGCTAACTTGTACTAACAATGATCTTGTTTTTAAGCTTGGCATGGGGAACGTGAAACTTAAGGGTGATAAACATTCATGACACACAAGCCCTAATGTATGTCTTAGATTTCTTTACATGTTTCTTCCTTGATTGCATCTTGTTATTTTCTATCTTTTTGATTTTCCTTAGTTGTTTAATAAAGGCCAAGGTAGGTTGATTATGATGGAAAGTGTAAACCTTGCTTTATTGCTAAGCATTGCATGAGGGCATTGCAATGGTTAAGTGTAGGGGATTTGATAGTTGTGAAAAGACCCATCTTTTCTACCACTTAATTACATTAAAACGGGACCTAAACGTATATTTTATGTCGTAAATGGCGGAACTATGCGTGGTTTGTGTTTTTATTGTGTTTCAGGGTCGAGAAGATGAAAAGTGGAGAAAACACGACTTTCACGGGTTGTTATCGAAGAAAAAGACGAATGATGAAGTCGAAAGATCAAGAGTGGAAAAAGAACGGAAGTCCAAGACCAATTCTGAAGATTTAACGAAGAAAAAGTCAAAAGACGGAAGTTTAATAAAAGCCGAAGAACTCAAGTCTAAATTATGAAGAAATTACAAGACGAGTTCAAAGAAATCCCGAGATGAAGTCTGAAAAGTCGAAGAATTTAAGAAGCCTGAAAGACTAGAAGACTGAGGACCAAGAAAGAATGAAAGAAAGAGGGAGCCACCAACCACTCCCCTCTCCTATAAATACCACCCTCACAACATGTGAGAGGGTTGGTTAGTTTTAGTTTTTAGTGTTAGGATTAGATTAGGAGTAGGTAGTTTCTCTCTCTAAACTTATGCTTTCTCTCTCTAGATTAATTTGTGTTTAAGCTTTTGTTATTGAATCTTTACTTTTTAATTAAGCTTTTAATTCATCATCTTCTTCCTTTCTAGTTTGATTTGTTCTTATTCATCATTGTTCATGTTCTTGAGATTTCATGATTTTGATCAAGTGGGTTTTGATTAATTTGGTTATGTTTGTTAGTTTTGATGATTTGTTTTGATTGATTATTGTTTGTTGATGCTTATTGGTTGTTTTTGTTTAATCTTTTGTTTGAATCTGATTAATTTAAGGATCGATTGTGGTTACTGTACATCCCCTGTTCTTCGGTTTGGTTGTTACTGTATTCCATCATTCCGAGGCAAACTTCACCCGGAAGTCTAGAAGTTCCGAATGAAGCAACCTTCATCCGGAAGTCTAGAAGTTCCAAATGAAGGAACCTTCATCCGGAAGTCTAGGAGTTCCGAATGAAGGAACCTTCATCCGGAAGTCTAGAAATTCCGAATGAAGGAACCTTCATCCGGAAGTCTTGAAGTTCCGAATGAAGGAACCTTCATCCGGAAGTCTTGAAGTTCCGAATGAAGGTCTGTCAGTCTTCTTTCTGTTTTTAATTTTAAGTTTTCTTCTTTTAATTTCAAGTTTGATTCTTCCCGCCTTTTATTTATTTGAATTTTTATTCACTTTTCTTTTAGTTTAATTTTTTATTTGCATCATTTACTTTTTTTATCTTTTAATTTTCTCGCAATTTACTTTTCGCCAAGTTTTAATTATACGTCCTTTCATTTTTCGTCATTTACTTTTGAAGTTTTAAATATCGCACCGTTTACACTTGAACTTGTTTTAATTTCTCGTCATTTATTATTAAGTCTTGCTCATTTATTTTTCAAAACCAAAAATATTTGTTTCACCAAGAACAACTAATCTCACACAATTAACCGGAAATCAATTAAAAGAGATACCGAGAAAACGAACTTTTCAACGAGTAAAAAGTTTAGTTTCAAATTCCCTATCTTAGAATTGATCTAGGATCATTTTGGTCTAAGAAAATCATACAAGCAAGCATTTTTATTTTTTTCATGTTGGTAGGTGAAAGTCATGATCATGCATGGTGTTCTTGGCATGATCAATGGTGATTCTTGCAAGAATTTTGTTAAAAACTTTATTTTGATTCAAAGGTTTTGATTTTGATAATGATTTGGATGTTATGGTTCATATATGTTGATGATAGGGTATAGGAATGATCATTTCTATGGTTGGTTTTAATCAAAAATGTGATTTTGTACAATTTTTAATGGTCATTTTATAACAGTAAGTAAACTGTAAAATCCGAATTTTTATGTTTTTAAAATGGCTTAACTTATAACCTAGGGTTGTAGATAATTTGATTAGCTTCGATTTGATATAAAGTAGAGCTTCTAGCTCCAAACGAGCGCGAAGTTATGATGTTTTGATTGATCGTGTACCGGGAGACGAGTATCGGCACTACATATAGTTGTTGTCGATATTTGGATCGAATCTCGGGGACTATAAATTGAAGTTTTGAAATGTGTAACCTACTGATAATGAGGTGTTAACTTTAGAGGTTGAGTTTACTTTAAAACCCGAGTGTCGGTTTTGTAAACAGAGTCGTTTAAAGAAGTTAAAACGGTTGTATGAAAAATTAACGTAAATCTCTCCGGATTTTGTAGTTTGAAGATGAGTCGGGTAAAGGACTTTAAAAGTAATTTCATTTAATAAACTTGTAGGAGGACTTTCTATATATAGTAAGTTAGTTTATCAAGTCGTTTCATAAGCGTTTGACAAGTTTAAAACGGGTAAATAAGCTAGTACATGTAGTATGTGCCGGCGGACTTTGTTAAAAGTGTAAAATGGTAAAGTAAATATGTAGTAAAGTGTAATGAAGTTATTTATATCATTTTCTCTCGAGTTTATTGTGACTTTATGAGTTTGAGTTTGATGTTGTTATGTATGATTTATTTCTCGAGTCATTATTAATGAACGCGCCTTATTTGATAGGTAGTGGTTCTCGTGTTTGAAAGGCATCCATTATCATCGACGATCATCTCGCTAGATCTCTTATACTAAGGTGAGTCTGTAGCCTCGATTTTTATGCTAGCTACTAAATGTTTTATTACCCGCAAGGGGGATACATGCTATTTGAAAATAAATGAACACAAGTCATGAGTAATTGTTGGACCCGAATGTTGCCTAAGTTGATTACATTGTATTGAGTACCTTGTTGCTAAAGACCCTAAATTCATGAGCCGTTAACTATCTTCTGACTTGATGTTGTGAGTCGGGAATAGCCGCTTATTCTAATGATATTACTATTGGGTTGACCACCCTATCTGAGACCAAGGCATTATGTTGAGTAACCTCTGGAAAGGATAATTTACGGGAATAAGAAGGTGGTATTCTAGCAACTGATATCCTAGAGGGGCAATGGTTTTATTCTAGTCATGCTGGCATTTGGCGTAGGTGACTATTTGGTTAAGGGGTCGGTGTCATGAGCTTAAATACAATGTTTATTATTATTGCCTTGAATATAGATTGTGTGTACGACAATTCTATAAATGATTATGATTGATTTTCTTCTTGTGTTCAAATGTGATTTGATAAACCTATAGACTCGCTCAACATTATTGTTGACTCGTTTTAGCATGTATTTCAGGTAATAGGAAGTGATGGAGCATGGAGCTTTGCTGTGGAGGTTGTGGCTTGGCTTTTGGAAGAATGTTGGTCTAAAAATTGTTTCTATCCTTTACTGTTGAATAATTTACTTTATGTTGATGTACTATACTAAACTTGTTGGTTGTTGGTCGAGATCCATGGGGACTAAACGCTTTACTCTGGTGTCGTCTTAGTACAATCATGGGATGAAATTTATGTTTTAGACCTATTATGAAAATCTTGTTTTTATTTATGTGTAAATGTCTCACTTTTGAGTCGTTCAATATACCTTGTGTGATGATGCTTGTGTCTAGCACCCAATTGTGTATTTCCGCTGCGCAATGTAAATTGCGGGTGTTAGATGGGTCTATGTCAATATAGTTCTAGAATTCAATGAAAATACTATGGTTTTATACCGGGGTAATTTTATTTTCTTGAAAGTATTGTATTATTGAATATACTAATATTTGAACTTATTTCTGTAGAAATGGCTCAACCAGACAATAACACTATAAGTTCTACGTTCAAAACATTTTTTGATCATCCTGAACTTACTAGCCCAAACTTCAATGATTAGTACCGCTCACTAAGAATTGTCTTGAGAGTAGCGGGTGCTATTGATATCTTGACTACTTCCTATCCGGAGGATATTGCTGCATGAGCTTCTGAAGCGCAAAGGCTTGAACACGCTGTAAATGTTAAGAAGCACTCGGAGGTGGCGTGCTTAATGTTAGGGAAAATGTCCCCCCCACTTCAAAAGAAGTATGGGTTATTTTTGCCTAAGCTAATGCTTGATGAACTCAAGGCTATGTTCGAAAAGCCGCAAGCTATGGAGATCTACGACTTAGTATATGCTTTGCATATCTGCAAGCAAGATCCTGGAAAGTCTGTTAGTGCCCATTATATGGAGATGGGGGGTTATATGGAACAGGTCATTGCACTAGGACAACCCGATGATCATAATATGGATATCAACTTGATCAATAGGTCCCTTAACAAGGACTTCAATGATTTTTTTCGAAACTATAATATGCATTGCACGGGGAAGAAAATCAATGATTTGCATGCAATGCTCATTGACTACGAAAAGGGTTAAAAGACAAGGCATCTACTTCTACTCCTCCTATACTAACCATACATATGGGTAGAGTAAGTAAGCCAAAACCGCAAGTGAACAAGAAGAAAGACAAAGGCAAGGGTGATAAGGGCAAGCAAGTTCCGACTTATTCGAAACCTAAGCAGAACTTTGTCAAGAAGAATTAATCTCAGAAGAATGATACTTGTCACCATTGCAAGGCAAGTGGTCACTAGAAGAGGAATTGCACTCTTTACCTCGAAGAGTTACGAGAAATAAAGAAGAAATATGAGCAGAGCGCTGCAGCTTCAGGTACTTTATTTAGGATTGAATTGTTCAATTTAACATACAAATTAAATTCCTGGGTATATGATACAGGATGCGGTATTAACATTTGTAATATGCTGCAGGGATTTAATCTGGAAAGGAAGCTTTTATATGGGGAACAATTTCTGCAAGTGGGCAATGGCGCACAAGCAGCGGTTGAAGCTATAGGAACATTTAATTTAGTTTTACCTTCGGGTTTAGTACTGATTTTAAATGATTGTCATTATGAACCTACAATTTTTAAGGGTGTTATTTCCTTTTCTTGTTTCTTGAATAATGGATTCGTTCACACTATTGATTATAATGGAATTTCTGTTTGGAAAGATGGTATTTTCTATTTTAATGCAATTACTGTGAATGGTGTGTTTGAAATAGACATGCATGATAATGAATCCAAGAATAATAATAAATATGTTTTTAGCATGAATAAGAAGAGAAAGTTTGACAAGAACTCTTCTTATCTTTGGCATTGTATACTTGCCTATATCAGGAAGACTCGTATACAAAAGTTTCAACGTGAAGGTCTTTTGGAAAAAATCAATGATGAATCATTCGATAAATGTGAGTCTTGTATCTCTGGAAAGATGACCAAGAAACCTTTTAATATCAATATTAAAAGAGCTACTGATCTACTTGGTTTAATACATACTGATGTGTGCGGGCCACTTAGACATTTGTCAAGGAAAGGTGCTAGCTACTTCTTAACATTTACGGATGATTATAGCTGTTGTGGTTATATTTATTTTCTTAAACATAAACATGAGGTATTTGAAACATTCAAAGTGTTTAAAGCAGAAGTAGAACTACAACTAGGAAAGAAGATTAAAGCTCTTCGTTCTGATAGAGATGGTGAATATTTAAGTCAAGAGTTTATAGATTATCTACGTGAGAATGGAATTGTTCAGCATCTTACTTGTCCATATACTCCACAACAAAATGGTGTATCCAAAAGGAGAAATCGTACATTATTAGATATGGTGCGATCTATGTTTAATCTTACAACTTTACCTTTATCCTTTTCGGATTATGCTTTAGAGTCTCCTTTTCGCATTTTAAATATGGTTCCTACGAAGAAGGTTGATAAGACACCATATAAACTATGGCATGGCAAGAAGCCATATTTGTCTAACTTAAAGGTCCGGGGTTGTGAGGCGTATGTGAAACGTGACTCGGGCGATAAACTCTAACAACGATCTATAAAATGTATCTTTGTAGGATACCCTAAGGAAACTATGGGTTACTACTTATATTATCCACCTAAGAACAATGTGATTGTTGCTAGGTATGGAGACTTACTTAAATCTGATCTTGTAAATCAAGAATTCAGTGGGAGAAATTATGATCTTGAAGAGAGTCATATAGATACTTTACCTTCTGAAAACACTAGCATTGTAATTCCCGTAGAACCAAAAGTCTGGTGGTTCCACCAGAATTAGTTCCTCTGCGTAGATACGGAAGGATTAAAAACGCAAATAGAAATATATGTCTTAACATAGAGAATGATGATGAAGTATGGGATCTTGGTGAACCTGCTAATTATCAATCTGCCATACTTGATCCTGAGAAGGATAAGTGGATGGTTGATATGGATGAGGAAATGAAATCCATGAAAGTAAATAATGTTTGGATTCTTGTAGATCCACCACCAAATGTAAAGTAGTGAGATGTAAGTGGATATACAAGAAGAAAACTAACATGGACGGAAAAGTACAATCCTATAAAGCTCGTTTAGTAGCTAAAGGTTTTACTCAAACTTTTGGCGTAGACTACGAGGAGACATTTTCTCCTGTATTAGACTTAAGAGCTATTAGGATTCTCATAGCTATAACAGCATACTATGACTATGAGATATGGAAAATCGATGTTAAAATTGCCTTCTTGAACAGTCAGTTAGATGAAGACATCTATATGCAGCAACCAGAAGGGTATTTTGATCCTAAGAATCCAGGACACGTGTGCAAACTTCAAAGATCCATTTATGGTTTGAAGCAAGCATCACGTCAATGGAATAAATGATTTGATGAAGAAATAAATTTTTTTGGATTTATTCAAAATCGTGATGAGCCATGTTGCAATCGCAAAGCTAGTGGGAGTGATGTAGTATTTCTAATCCTATATTTTGATGACATATTAATCATGGGAAGTAACATTCCAAGACTTAAATCTGTTAAGGATTATCTTGGTAAATGTTTTTCTATGAAGGATAAGAGAAGCTGCATACATTCTGGGAATTAAGATCTACCGGGATAGGAAAAGACGGTTAATTGGTCTAAGTCAAGATGCTTATATAGATAAGATATTGAAGAAGTATAATATTCATAATTCCAAGAAAGGTTTTCAACCTATGGAAGTTAAGCATAATCTGAGTCATGAGATGGATGCATCAACTTCTGAAGAGGAGGCATACATGGAGAAGGTGCCTTACGCTTCAGCTGTAGGATCCATTATGTATGCTGTAAGATGCACAAGGCCTGATGTGGCGTTTGCTTAGAACTTGGTCAGTAGATACCAACAGAATCTAGGGAAGCTCCACTGGAATGCTGTTAAACATATTCTAAAGTATTTGAGGAGTACGAAATATATGTTTTTGGTATTTGGAGGGAAACCATACACAGAACTAAATGTGACAGGTTTCTGTAATGTGTCCTGGTAATGTGATAAAGATGATACGAAGTCTTGGGTTACGTTTTTGTTATCAATGGAGGAGTAGTTGACTGGAAGAGCAAGAAGCAGACAACGATTGCAATGCATGCTACTCAATCTGAGTACATGGCTACTTCAATAGCTGCAATGGAAGCTATTTGGATTAGGAAGTTTATTGGAGATCTTGGAGTGATGTCCTCAATAAAAGACCCTATTGATATATATTTCGATAATTCTGCTGCAATTATATTCGCCAATGATTCTGGAGTCATGAAAGGCTCTAGACACTTTAAGCGTAGACATCACTACGTACGAGAACAAGTTGAAGCTCGTGAAATAAAATTAATAAAAGTTCACATAGATGACAACGTAGTTGATCCTTTAACTAAGGCTTTGCCTAGACCAAAGGTAGTTAAGCATGCCAAGGCTATTAGGCTGCAACCAGCTAGCGAACTCATGCAATGAATATGTGATTAGTATTTGGATAAGGATGTTAAGACATTATTATTTAATAAAATAAAGATTATGGTTCGTTTATTCTTATTACTTAGTTTTGTATCCTATTTTACATGTTTTAATCCATGAATAAATGTTATGCTAAATGTCCGTTGTCGATTAATAATATGGAAATATTATTAAGTTAGGAAAAATCAAAATAGCGATAGAGTATACTTGAAAGTATATTGATCGATTTTGGATGATATTCGATGAATCGAATATTGGACTTATCCCAACTATATGATTTTACTTTGTGGATCTTTGTCATCAAGTAAATCATAAATAGTTATCCTTAGACTTGAGATACTAGGAAACTATTATGAGTCTAGTGCATCTCTGTGGAGTAATATAACGCTAAACGTAACTGGTGATAAGGATTATTTTCAGAAGTGTAGCAAAATTCATAAGTTTTGCTCGTAGTCAATATGGAATTTATTTCCTCCTTTTGGAGTTTAATACAACTGGGCCCCTCGTGGGATTAGTAAGATGATTGTGTGGCAACACCTAAATTTGTTTTGGTAATCTTGCTGAATCTATGAACGAGAAACAGAATGGTTAATGAAAGGAATGACTAAGATTGTTAGCCGTATTTAAAGTGATGGTCATATAATATACCATTGCGAAGCTCTTGGAAAATGCTATTCAACGGTGTCGAGAGTTCTTAGTTATTATTGTTTATGTAACGGGAATTAGTCCCGAACACATAAATGAGGAAGGCCTCCTAAACATTTACTATCTAGTATAAAAGGCTATTCCACCTCATTTGCGTGGGTGTGTTTTTCATTTATATCATTCTAGAGAGAGAATGGGTGTTTGTTTTCTCTCACTAGGAAAAAACACCATCTTTGTTTTCTTTTTCTTTCCTTAATCTAATCTTTCTTTTTTAGTTTAATCTTTGTTTGATCTTCATCTACTTTATCATCTTTATTAGTTCTTCATCATCACCATACTCGTTCTATCATCAAGTTCGTCATCTATACATTTTGATACATAAAGTTCATCATCTATACATTTTGATACATAAAGTTTAAGACTTTACGTGTTTGGTTCGTGTGTAAAGGTCCTACAAGCGGTATCATTTGCCAAAGGATTCGTGGTTAGCGTTTTGGTGGTTTTTATTGGCTTAAAAACCTTCAAAGTTGTGAAAAAGAGTGCAAAAATTCGTCTTTTTTTTCTGAATACCACATTTCTAGGAAACCTGCAACAATTTCGCAATATTTTGTATATTGCGGAATTGTATCCTTTTATGCTTTGCGGATTTGAATCAATTTTTGCATTGCGGAATTATCAAATATTTTGAATATTGTGGAATTAAGTCATATTTGGTATTGCGGATTCAAACAGTTCGAGGTATTGCGGAATTAAGTCATCTTTGTGTATTGCGGATTCGAACACTCCAAGGTATTGCGGAATTATAGCCTTCGTGGTATTGCGGAACTATAGATTTCGAGGTATTGCGAAATTGTCTAATACTTGGTATTGCGGAATTATAGCCTTCGTGGTATTGCAGAATTATAGATTTCGAGGTATTGCGAAATTGTCTAATACTTGGTATTGCGGAATTATAACTTTTGAGGCATTGCGGAATTGAATCAATTTGGTGGATTGCGTAATTGTGTCCATTTAATGATTGCGGAATTGTCACAAATTTAGAGATTTCGGAATTGTTTCATATCCACTATTGCGGAATCATATACTTCTACATATTGCGGAATTATTTCAAGATTGCGGAATTGTGTCACAAATTGCGAAATCTTTGTTATAAGTGTGTTTGCCAAATCTCTTAGGATATTCCAAGTTTTTCAAAAACGTGATTTTGGAATTTTTTAACTCATGAGTTTTTGTTCGTACTGAAGTTTTTTTTTGGTTTCGGGAGCTCACATCTTTAGGGGATTTTAACTAATATACCTTTCACTTAGCTTTCCACGAATTGAGATGCTGATTTACACACGACTTCTATGATGACGTCTCAACAAGATATTTATGCTGCGGTTACTTTGAATCGTCCACCCATGCTTACCAAGGAGAACTACACTACATGGGCTAGTCGTCTCCTTTGGTATGCAAAATGTAAACCTTTGGGATAGTTGATTGTCAACTCAATTCAAAAGGGTTCGTATGTTAGAAGAACAATTCTAGTTCCTGGGGACCCTACGAATTCTAACCCAGTGGCTGACTCTAGTCATGAGCAAACGGATGAAGAATTAACTGAAGCTGAATCCAAACAACTCGACGCTGATGATCAAGCAATTCAAGTCATTCTTATGGGACTTCATGAAGATGTTTACGCTGCTGTCGATAGTTGTGAAACCACACACGAGATGTGGCTTAGGATTCAGAAAATGATGAAGGGCAGTGAAATCGGTTTACAAGAAAAGGAAACTAAGTTGCTTCGTGAATGGGAGAAATTTACGTCTACTGAAGGGGAACATATTGAACCTTATTATCATCGGTTTTCAACCCTCATGAATCATCTTAGAAGAAACAAACATAAACCTGCACAAATTGCTGCCAACATCAAATTTCTTGATAATCTTCATTCTGAATGGTCACGATATGTCACTCTTGTCAATCAAACCAAGGATCTTCATGTCGTGGACTACACTCAAGTATATGACTATTTGAAGATGAATCAAGATGAAGCTAACGAAGTTAGGGCAGAAAGACGTGCCAACACTACAAGAAAATGAGCCTAATTTAGCATTTAACAAGCAACACTTGTATAATATGTTGCATATTTAACAACTTTAATGCTAAAGCAACATTTTAAACATAAGTGTTGCATATCATGATATAAAAGGACACTTTTAAAAAAGTGTCACATACTTATACAACACTTGGTGAAAATTGCATATTTCTGTAAGATAAATGTCTAATACCCGCTTCCTCTTCCCTCTATTTTTTCACCAAAAATTAAAATGCTTTTCAATTTTTTCCCCAAAAATTAAATTGCCTTTCAATTTTTTCACCAAAAATTAAAATAACCTTTCAATTTTCTCCCCAAAAATTAAAATAACCTTTCAATTTTTCCCCAAAAATTAAACTAAACCTCCAAACCCAGTTTTTTTTCTCGTTCTCATCATTTACAAAACAGATTTGATAACCTCCTTCTTGTAACCCTCTTTAAACGGGATCCATAATTCTTTCTCATCATCAAAGATTTTCTATCCTGAATAATATTTCATTTTGTTTTAGGATGTGTTATGTGGCATGTGGAAAAGAGATCTTGGATGCAAATAGAAATCTGGTTCGTAGTTATAATGTTACATATTCTTTTTCTTCATATGATAGTATGTGCATAGTCCAATTTTAATGGGTTTGAGATTCAATTTATGTTTAGAAGTTGGTGTTGTATAGACTTCTGTGCGCTGTTTGATTGCACACATAAGATTTTTATCAAGATGAGAAACTTGATTACGGGTCTATTATACATTCTTTAGTGATACATTTGTTAGATCTTTTTTGTTTTTTTCTAGGAAACTAGATAAGTCATATAGGTGCTTGATGTTGACTTTTGTCAATTTTTATTAAAATGCCGCTTTACATGATCATCCTTAGGCACGAATATGGCCTTTATACATTGTGATTTTTTCTTCATATGTATTTATTCTGGTTTGGCTTTATTTTAATTACGATCTGCCAAAGGCAATGTCGCGTACATTGCTAGATGTGCTACTCAAAACTCAGAGTTGCCGACATATTTAGTTGTAAATCCTAAAATATTTTCAGGATTTGTTTGGCGGAACAGCTAGTACACCATTTTTGTGTGCTTACTTCAGTGGATGCTTTAAATCCCTAATGTTACCAGCTACATGGGCTTTATAGGAAGGGACAGGCACAGATGAAAAAGAACTCCACAAGTGATGTACTAAATGTACAAATTTTATAAATGTTCCTTTGTTTATAGTCTTTTTGTTTTGTATTTTTACATCGAATGAATTACCTATAGTTGTATTGATGAATTTTAGTAGGTGCATTATTATGAGGATGAAACCGCACCAACTGGTACATGTGGTGTATGTGTTTTTGGTGGTGAGAGGTTGGTAGATATTTATTCATCCAAAAGTCACTTACTGTTATTATATGCAGATGCAATTCTTGACATTGTTAATTTGATTTGTACCTATTGCATTTTGACCACATTACTTATTTCCAACTTATCTACTACTGACTATTACAAGTCAAAGCGAAGCAACCCGAGAACTGGACACTTGGTAATGATTTATGAATTGACTTTCCTAAGATTCATGTGTTATCGTGTGTTATTAAAGTTTACTAAGACTAGCCATTTTAGACAGTTGAGAAGGCCAAGTACATCTACATTGTTGAATATTTTCTTATAGTGCCCCTGACTCAATTTAACAGCTTGTTGCTGAGTATGCATTTGCAACCAACAAGGTAATAATGAAATATTTAACGAGCGTATTGTTTATAAGTTTCCTTTAGTAACTTTTGCAACCAACCATGTTTTTGTTCACTTTTTCAAAACCTGTAGGTGTTCACAATGAACCACTCTGTATTATTCATCTGTGAATTCTGTAAGGATGCTCAAGAGAAAGCTTCACAATAAGTTTAGTTATGTCATTTTCCTTATCAAGTTACTTTTTCACAGTTGGAAAATTTAACATTCGATTTTATTTCTTAAGTACTTCATGTTTATAAATATTCTATTAAGTGTTTTACCTTTTTTACATTGCTTCAGGTTGATAATTAATCACATCATGATAATGCGCTTGACAAAAGTCAATGATCATCTTCTGGTACGAGTCACTTTATTATTTGATATTGGAACATTGGCTTATTATGATCATATTTTGAATATGCATAATTCTTTAAAGGGAAATTTTTTGAAATACCTGAAGGTGGCACCCACTTTCTCAAAGTGTCTTATACAACTTATGCAACTTTTCCAAAAAGGCAAAATTTTCAAAAATTAATAATAAACTTTTTTTCCCATTTTTGGAAAAGTCGCATAAGTTGCAAAAGTTGCATAAGACATTTTGGGAACTTTTCATTTGGTTAGTGCATTTTGGGAAAGTGGTGCAACCTTGGGGCATTTCAAGAATTTTTCCTTCTTTAAAATACACAAACATGAATTTTAAGTAACTTATGACTTTATTCTTTAATATTTGAGAAACGCACATGGACCAACCATTGTTTGCATAGTTTTAAGTAAACTATCACACTAAGCTTGGGCTTTGCACTGTAAAAAAATTATTTTGGAAAAATTAGAACACAATTGTGGCAGCCAACTTTCGAAATTCGACTAACAATCGTGCATACTCCTATGAACCAATCTCGATGTCAATATTAATTTGTTATTATAACCCTCGAGGTTTTTCGAATCTTGAAGACATTGCTTCGCTCTAATCTCATTTCTCATTCGAACAACCAAATTAATAGCCGATAAAAAATCTGGATTTGATGAGAATAGTCAAGATGAGATTTTTGTTGTGAAAAGGTCACAAGTCATGTTATATCTAGAGTCGTACTATTAAGTCAAAATTCTGTTGAAGGACATGCATTTGCAAGCAATATCGCGTCGTTTTATCATTTTATATAGGTATTACATCTGGTGACTCTTCTGGGAAGCATTTGGAGGCGGTTGGTGGTTCACGCCATCCGAATTTGGTTCTAGATAGGGCTTATTTTCAGACAAGAGAGGCTTGTGGTTTATGATTATCAACCCAATGGTGATTGTTCAACCTGATTCATGGTGAGTTTACTATTGTTTACGACTTATGTTTTTAATGTTTTATTGTTTGTGTGAGTTGACACACTAGATTAACTTGGTTAAACCATAGCATGTGAACTTTATATAATTACTCGAGGGGCATGGGGACCTAGTTACCTATTATTTGACTCTTCAAAGAAATAAATTTCTTGAACAAAAGACATTTGATGATGCAATATAACCAAACTATTCTCTATAATGTCTTACTAGTCGGCATTGAACCATTCAATGATGCAATGTCCCAACTAATTTTGGTACTTTTCGAACAAATACTTACATCCTTTTGCCTTTCTAGTTAGAGCCACGTGTCAAAAGTCAGTGTATCCATGCAAGTCTTGAAGTTCCAAATCATCATCGTCCATCATCAAGTACACTAGGCTCTCTACATAAGATCTTGTAATCTTGGTATGTTGTGTTGAAACTACACCATAAAGTGTTGTCTGACATGTATCAGTAATAGCAAATCATACCTGCTCTGGTCATCGATTAAGGATGTTCTTAGCAGCTTCTGAGTCACCACTAACTGACATCACATACAACAGAATACAAAAGACTACAAGATTTTTTGGCGTAAGTCAAGTTGCCAATGAAGTTTGCAAAGGAAGATTTCAAGATTATCATTAGGATTGCAATATGATTACTCCTTTTCTATCGGCAAGTCATATTATGTTAGTTATCTTAAATGTACATGAACGTACAATTTACATTGTATTTTTATAATTGATGGAAATTTGTTACTACTATAATAGAATGGAACATTTTTTACATATTAGACTTATTTTAAAGATATGACATATGTAGCATTTGTATCTCGTACAAAAGTGTTACGAATAATTAAAAAAGTGTTGCAACTTATTGCTAGCATTGCACATGACAAAATAAAGTGTCACTCATTTAGTGAAACCAAACTAAAGAAGTGTTGCAATTTCGGCAAAGAGTGTTGGACTTAGGTGTAGCATTGTTCTAAAAAGTGTTGCACTTAGGTAAAAAATGTTGTATTAGGGTGTAAGAAGTGTTGCAGTTGACTTTAAAAAGTGTTGCATTACAAAGTAAACCATTTTCTAAACATGAGCAACACTTTGAGGAAGTGTTGCTTATTCTAATAATAAGTGTTGCATATACCTAAGGCGACGTTGCATAAAGTAGCACTCGATAAAGTGTCACATTATGCATAGTGCAACACTTTAAAGAGATAGTACAACACTTTATGAGTGTTGTTTTAGCTTCAATTTGTAGTAGTGCAAGACACAAGATCCATTGGCTTTTATGGCAAACTCTCCATCATCTATATCATATCCCATGGTACCCTACCATCAATCCTCAGCAAGTAACTTCATGCCACAACAACAACAACAACAACAACTCACCTCTTATGGATATCAACCTCCTGCTGCTGTGAATTGCTTACAACAACCCATTGCCTGTTTTGATGACATCATCGATCCTACTCATGCGATTAATACTGGTCTTGCACTTCTCGTAAAGGCATCCAAATTTACCATTAACCCCACCAACAACAATCAAAGAATCTCCTCGAACACTAGAAATAGGTAGATTTCTCAACCTTTCATGAATGCGTATCAAGATCGCCAATTGGTAGTTGCTGGGAACACGAAGACAAAATATGGTCAGAATACTGGGCAGACTGTTGGGAATGCGGGAAATCAGTATGGAAACATCCATGGTCAGAATCAGAATGTTCCGAATGCGGGTAATTAGAATGGGTTAATAGTTGTGCCAGTGGTGGGTAATCAGATGAGAAACATTATGGCTGCAAGGGCTCAGAATACTGGTACGGGAATTGGAAACAACAATCGTTAGGTTCAGTGCTACAACTGCATGAGATTTGGTAATTATGCTCGAGATTGCACAGCCAAAAAGAAGAGGGATGTTGCTTATCTTCAGACTCCGCTTCTCAAAGCACAAAAGAAAGAGGCAGGGATTCCACTTGAAGCTGAGGAATTTGATCTTATGGCTTCTTCTGCAGAATATGACGAGGAAGAAGAGGTGAATGCCAACTACATCTTGATGGCTAACTTACAACAAGCATCTTCCTCAGGAATGCATGTTGACAGAGCTCCCGTTTATGATTCAGACGGTCCCTCTGAGGTACATCCACGTTTCGATGATAATGATATATATAGTACGTCTAATCAGGAAGAGGAGTATACTGAGATGCTTGAGCCCTACAATGAGACACACGGGGATCAAATGAATAATAGTAATATTATTTCGAATGAGCCCAGTATGGACCTTAGTGAAGATCAAGTTGCCCAGCCTACAAACCTTCCTGATGTGACACATGCGTATTATAAATCTTTATTTGATAAGCTTGCTAAGGATGTTGACCATGATACGGTGGTTAATAATAAGTTTAGAGAAACTAATGCCAAACTGACCACTAAGCTTGCGGGATATAAGGAACGGGAGAAAAGTTTTGAAATTCATCAGACTAAAATTAAAGAACTTGAACAAGCTCATGCTACATCGTTTTATCAAGAAAAATGCACTACTAAGAAATTAAATGCCTTATATTTAAGTAGTGCTAAAAAGATAAGAGAATTGAATGATGAAATCACCTCTCTTAATAAACAGCTTTCTACTGAAAAATATACTATTTTGGATTTAAAAGAAGAGCAAAAAAAGCTGAAACATGATTTCAAAATTCGAGAAGATGGGCTTCTTGAGGATTTTTGCAAAGCTTAGGATAGGATTAGAGAATTAGACAACCTTCTAGTAAAACGTGGCCAAACTATGCAGACGATAAATATGCTCGCACCAAAAGTGAATGAGATAAATTACACTCTATACAAATTGGCTTTAGGTTGTCCTCTTCCTTCTAATCTCGGATATCTTAAGCAAGTTCAGGCCACTAAAGAAACTTTATATAATGGTAGTGTGCTCTTGTTATTCTGAGGAAACTACTGAACTTGTAGTAGAGACTCGTTTAAGAATGAAAAAGCTTGATAAAGAAGTGACACCCGTTTATTACCCGAAAGTTAATCCTCCAACTGTTTATGTTCGGTCTAAAACGAGTACTGAAATGCTTTTGCCCCCAAGTGAGGAATTGTCTGATGACCCTCCTAAACCGATTATCACACGACGATTTCTAAACGAGCTTACAGATAACTTTGTCATCCTTAAACGTGTTGCGAATTCCAAAATCACTGGAGGAAATTTTACATCACCGGTTCAGATAGAGGTTCAGAAATATCTTCAAAATGATATTAATCCGATTATTAATCAAGTTGATACTCGGTTAGGCAATCTGGAAAACGCTTTTCTAAAAGAATTTGCCAACTTTGTTGAAGACTTTAAATCTTTGGCGAAGGAATCTGATGAATCTCTTGATAAAATCAAAGTTTTGGAAAACGATCTTGAACGCCTCTCTAAAGCAAGTGATATTATTGATAGTAGCCCTGTTGAGTTAGGTACCTCTGTGTCTCATAATGAAAACCTCCAAACTGAGCTTGATCTTATGAAAGAGAAAATGGAATCTTATGTCATTCAAAAGGATAATGAATTCACCGATATTTAGAATATATTTGTCAAAAAATGTGATGAATGCAAATATGACAAGATTTCGTACGAAAAAGCTTATAATGAAATGCAACAAAAAATCGTACATTTGACAGCTCAGTTGGGAGGTGCTCAGGGAAACAATGTGGCTTTTCCTGGGTTAGAGAAGGCCAGTAATGGGAATGTTCAAAAGCTTAAGGCTAAAATTGCAGATTTAGAATCTGTTGTTGTTTCATACAAGCGGGCTGTTGGACAAAGTAAGTCAGTCTATCAGAAACTCATCGATAAAATCTGTGAGAACTGTAAGTTAAAGGCCTTGTTAAAAGATAAGACTTCTCTGACTAACTCGATTGTGGACACGATGATCCAGAAACTAGTTACCTTGGGACCTACTCGTATTGCTGTAACACCTTTTCCCAAGGTTGTTGGAACGAAAGCTGCTGTGATTGCCCCAGGAATGTTTCGTGTTAGTTCCCCCTGTCAACCAAGGGTCGATACCTTTGTGCCTAGCAAACAACGTAAAGCAAGCGTTAGGACAAAACCAACCACTATCTCTCAAGCACAAGTCATTGATTTAAAAAGTGTTAATTCTAATAAACGTGTGTCTTCTTCTACAGGAATAAACAACTACACTAATAGCAGAAGGCCACAGACTACGAGCAATACAAGGAATGATAGGGTCCCTTTTGCCTCTAGAAGTAGTCGCCCCAAGATCAATAATGTGGATGTAGAAGAAGATCCTAGGAATTTGCCATTTTTTAATCATAATCAGAATCTTAATTCATCTGAATGTAATGACTTTAAGCTTGCTATCCAGAATGAAAAATCTGAAGTTATTTGTGCTAAATGTAATAAATGTTTCTTTACTTTTAGTCATGATGCTTGTGGCTTGACTATGAATGGGTTGAATTATGGTGGTTACACTCGAATTGACAAGCTGTCAATCAGTGACAACCATAACACTCCTAAGGCTAAGGTGTATGTTTCGAAAAGTACGCACGTAGGGACCAAATAAAGTCTTGCTAAGCCTAGTAGCCCTAGAATCACCTCTAAATGGTTGCCACTGGTAGAAATTTTGACTGTAGTGGCAAACTTATCGACACTAGTAGATCTCATACTGACAGTGAAATGTCGGTATGTGATAAGGCTTAATTATCATCTAACCCTACAGGAAACTGTTTCATCGGTTGCCAAAATATTTTCTTCTCTTATCATTGGCAGGCTGTTGAAATTTGTCTCTGGTGCGTGGACTCGAGCTGTTCCAAACATATGACTGGGAATCGAAGCCTTCTCAAGAACTTTGTTTGGTGATTCATGGGAACTGTTCGATTTGGAAATGATCATGTTGCTGCAATTCTAGGCTATGGTGATCTTCATTGGGGAAATATAATCATCACCAGAGTCTCTTTTGTTGATGGCCTGGAACATAATTTGTTCTCGGTTGGGCAATTTTGTGATTCTGACTTGGAGGTTGCTTTCAGAAGTCATACATGTTTTGTAAGAGATCTTAAAGGATTTTATTTGTTGAAAGGAAATCGTACCACCAACCTTTACACCATTAATCTTTTCAAACGTCTGCTGCTTCTCCAATTTGTCTCATGGCCCGAGCCACATCAACAAAGTCATGGCTATGGCATCAAAGATTATCTCATCTCAATTTTGATTATTTTTATGTTACAGCATTTCATTTAAGATTTTGCTTGTAGTTCGTTATGTCTCAACTCGATTCGAATTGAAAAAGGGATTTAGGTGGAATAGTCGTCTTTGGTGAATAAAAAGGTAAGGGTTTGTCATTGTTTATAACTAATTGACGTTGAAAATAAAAGCGAGAAAAGATTAAACTAAAAATAAAGACGAATAAACTAAACACGAGTGACTCTTAAAAATAAATGACGAGAAATTAAAACGTAATAAAAACGTAGACTTGAAAATAAAATAATTTTAAAAATAAACTAAGGAAAGCAAATAAAATTATAGCTAAGTGAAAATAAAATAAGACAAAACAAGTTCAAAATAACGTTAACTAAAATGGCGGGAAAAGAAATTTGAAAATTAATTTGGAATAAAATTGATTTAATTTCACAATACTAAAAAAGGGTAATAATTTCGCAATCTTGAAATGACAAAGATTTCGCAATAATGTGAAATCCATGATTTCGCAATGCCTGAAAAGGTAAGATTTCGCAATGTGAAAAACCAAGATTTTGCAATATAAGGAAATAATCAATGTCGCAATTCATAAAAAAAGTTCAATGTCGCAATTCACAAAAAAAAGTTCAATGTCGCAATTCATAAAAATTTCAATGTCGCAATTCACAATAAAGTTCAATGTCGCAATTCAAAAAAATGTTCAATGTCGCAATTCATAAAAAAGTTCAATGTCGCAATTGATAAAAAAGTTCAATGTCGCAAGGATGTGAATTCCATTCCAAAACCTTCATCTCAACCCGACATACCTTATCCCTCAAGGTTTAGGAGAGAGAAGTTGAAGAACAAGGATGATATTCAAGTTTCTAACTTTCTTAAAATGTTTAAACAATTGAATTTCAACATCTCCTTTGCCGAGGCTCTCGTTCACATGCTGAGATATGCTAAAATGTTTAAAGATCTTCTCAGTGATAAGGAGAAACTCCTTGATATCGCTCAGACCCAACTTAATGAGAATTGCTCTACAGTGCTCTTAAGGAAATTACCAACCAAACTTGTTGGGAATTATTTGTTAAGTGTCAAGTATCGTTAGTGTATTCGAAGTACTGTTAGTGTTATGTAAGTACCGTTAGTGTTAACGCGGTACATATTAAGTACTGATACTTATAAAGTAAGTACTGCTATGATGATTAGGACGAATATATCTTTGTATAAGATATGTCATAGTTATAGTTAGAGTATATCTTATGAGATATATGTAAATAGTTAGAATATTGATAATATATCGTCTGTGATATAGTTATCTTTATAGAATATTCTAAGGTTTCTAGGGTTCCTTACTCTATAAAAGTAACATAGGTAAAATGTCTTTCATGTACATCATACAAGTCGATTAATAAGAGAATAGAATAGTTAAAAGTAATTATGTTCTTCTGTGCTTTATAAGTTAGATTCCGCATAACTTATTTGGTGTTAAGTAAGAGTGCTCAAAGTGTTTTAGTTTGATTACAAACTATTATACTAATTCTTAACAGAATATAGATCCAACCAAAGGGATCAACAAGTGGTATCAGAGCTTGTTGAGAAACTCTGAAAAAGAAGAACACGAACCCATACACTCCAGACATACCATATCTCAATGTCTCAACCAGATGTTGTTAATGCTCACTTGGATGATGTTCAGAACACTGATCCTGTTCTGCCACAAGGACAACCACAAGTTGTGCATCCTGCACCAACACAAGGTGCTCAAGTCATGAATGATGTAGCTACCTCTACACCAACACATTCTCATACTCTATCTGCTGTTAAACTCCCAGTTCTCAAAGGTGACAATTATGAGACTTGGGTTATGCAGATGGAACATTACTTGAATCGCACAGATCATACTGTGTGGCAAGTTATCAAGAATGGGAACACACCAAAGAAGTTACACTGGTTGCCAGACGGTACATGCTATGCTCTACCTGCTGTGACCGCTGAGCAGATACAAGCAGAGATCAGAGAAATAAAAGCCAGAACTGCCTTGGCTATGGCTCTTTCTGAAGACATTCTACCAAGCTTTCATCATTATAAAGATGCCAAAGCTATGTGGGATGCTATAAAACTTAGATTTAGAGGCAATGACAAATCTAAGAAAATAAAGAAGATTGTTCTTAAGCAAGAATTTGATAACTTCTCAATTACCAGTATGGAGGGAATACATGGTGGATATGGAAGGTTCAGCAAGTTGCTTATTCAGTTAGAAGTTTATGGACAAGTAATTCCTAATGAAGAAGCTAATCTAAAATTCTTAAGAAGTGTTCCACCAGAGTGGAAAGCAATGGCTATGCACTTCATCACAAAAGATGATTTGGAAACAATTCCATTTGATCATCTCTACAACAATCTTAGAGCATATGAGATGGATGTAAAAGGCACTGAAGTAAAGACAACAACTTCTTCAAAGTCTAATTTGGCTTTTGTGTCAGATGGGAACAGCGGTACTTACTTTCAAAATACCATTAGTAGATCTAGCAGCGTTACTTACTTCACAAATACCGTTGGAGGACTTACAAGCAGTACTTACCCACAAAGTATTGAAAGCAGTCCTATGATCTCTCAAAATCCACATGGAATGTCTTCACCATTGTTTAGTGACAATGATGCCTTCTCATTCTTTGCTGGACAAGACAACAGGCCATGATTAACTCTCAATGACTTGTTCCAAATGGATGATGTTGATGTTGAAGAGATGGATCTTAAATGGCAAGCTGCTACGGTGTCAGTAAGATCTAATAGGTTCTTCAAGAAGACTGGAAGAAAAATGACTGTTGATCCTAATGAGCCATTAGGATATGACAAGTCTAAAGTTGAATGCTACAACTGTGGAAGGAATGGACACTTTGCAAGAGAATGCAATAGAGATAAAGCTGAGACTAGCAATCTGAAGTCCAAGAACAGCTATAGAACCAGTCCAAGAATAACTGAAAGCTATCCAAGAGGAAACAACAGGAGTCTTAAAGGAACCAAAGCATTGGTTACTGTAGATGGAGTGGTGAATTGGGCAGAAGAAGAAGAAGAAGAGCTTGGATTAATGGCTCTCTCTCATGAAGATACTAAGGTATACCCTTGTTCTAAAGATTGTATTCTTAAATTTAATAGTTTAAAAGTAGAACTAGAGGAACAATATCAAAAGGTTAACACATGCATTGTAGAAGTAGAGGCTTTCAAACAGGGTGTTGTTAAATTAGAAGATAATATAGTTTTGTACAAAAAGGCTCAACAAAACTATGAAGAGAAAATAAGGATTTTGACTCTTCAAATGAGGGAAAAAGATGTGGAAATAAAAGCTTTTGAAAGACAACTTTTGAAAATAAATTCAGAAAATGAAGCTTTAAAAACCAGTCTTTGTAAAGAGAGGGAAGTGATTAGTCATTGGCAACAATCCTCTAAGGGATTGGGAAAATTAATTAATTCACAAATGGGGTATTATGATAAAACAGGCCTAGGATATATTGAGGATCAATCTGGGATAACCTTAACTAATAAGGACTTATCAAAGGGGATTTTTGATAGTTCTGGTGAGGTAGATGATACACCTGAAAATGATAGATATGCTGAAGGAATGAAGGCAGTTCCTCCACCAGTATCAGGAATTTTCATGCCCCCTTGTAATGATACTAGTATAGAGTTAGAAGAACCTAAGATTAATAATGTCTTTAACTCTAGTACTGTGTCTCAAGAAAATACTGATGTGACCAAGAATATTGTTTATCCACCTCTAATGAACAACTTTGTCTCTGAGGAATCTAAGACTAGTTCTGCTCCCAAGCAGGTAAAAACTCCTAGCAAGATATTGGAAAACAATGAACAACATACTAAAACCAAAAGGGGTGGGATAGGTTTTGAAAAAGTAAAGTCAAAACAACCTTTTGGGTCTTCTTTAAGAAGAAAAGGATGTTATGTTTGTGGTAGTCTAAGTCATTTTATCAAAGACTGTACATTGCATGAAGATAAAATTGTGAAACAAAAGGCTACACAAAGGGTCATGAAAAACAGTAATGGGAAAAATGCACAGGGTTATAGGAAACATAAACTTAAAGATGACAAACCTAAGTTTGATCACACAAGGGTAGTTAAACAGGTTAAAAATAATCCTACCAAAAGTTTTGTTCCTAGGGCGGTACTTATGAAGCAAGGACTTGTATCCTTAAAGTTTGGCAAACCAAGTACCGGCAAGCCAAAACCTACAAGTACTGCTAGACCAAACTCAGGTACTGTTGGTTTAAAGTCTGTAAAACCAATGTTCTCCAAGACTTCTAAGAAAGTTTTTGAAAAAGTTAAAACACCTAGAAGTAAGGACAAGAACAAACCAGTACAAATGTGGGTTCCTAAAAGAGATATACCATGTGTTAACGCAAGTACCGCTAAAGCAGTACTTAAGTCAAAGAAGTCAAAGCACATAGAGTCACCCTATGAATTTGACTACATAAATCAAACCATGATGTATAAGAGTAAAAGTAGCATTACTAGGAATGCTTCAGTATAAACTCTTAAATGTGTCGGTCCCACAAGATCCGAGCCAAATATGGCTTGGGTCCCTGTTAAAAACTAATGAGTTTTATTTGTGTGTAGGGGCATCTCATTGATGAATTAAAAGATAAAGGAATTGTAGATAGTGGATGCTCAGGACACATGAGAGGAAACAAAGATTTTCTTGCTGAATTTGAAGAATTCAGAGGTGGTCCAGTAGCCTTTGGGGGTAGCAAAGGTAGAATCACTGGCAAAGGGAAAATCAACACAGGAACGTTGGAATTTGAAGATGTCTTCTTTGTAAAAGAATTGAATGAGTTCAATCTCTTTTCTGTATCACAAATGTGTGATAAGAAGAACAAGGTGCTATTCACAGACAAAGACTGCTTGGTATTGTCCAAAGACTTTGAGATGCCCAAGGAATCTCAAATACTGCTTAAAGTACCCAGGCAAGAAAATATGTACACCTTTAATCTTCATACTATTACTCTAACATGTGGTATTACATGTTTGCTAGCTAAGGCTTCTTTAGATGAGTCAAACTTATGGCATAGAAGGTTAGGTCATGTGAATTTCAAGAATCTTAATAGATTGGTAAAAAGGAATTTAGTTAGAGGTTTACCTAACAAATCTTTTCAAAATGATTTCACACGTTCTTCTTGTCAAAAAAGAAAATAACATAGAGCCTCTTGTAAGACCAAGACTGTAAACACTGTGACAAAACCTTTGCATCTCTTGCATATGGATTTATTTGGTCCAGTTTCTATTAGAAGCATTAGCCATAAGACCTTTTGTCTAGTCATAACTGATGATTATAGTAGATTCAGTTGGGTTTTCTTTTTAGCCCTTAAAAGTGAAACAAGTGAATTACTAAAGGACTTCATCACTTTAGTTGAAAAATAGTTCACTAAACAGGTTTTAAGCATTAGGACTGATAATGGAACATAATTTAAGAATGTTGATTTTGATGAATTCTGTAGGTCTAAAGGAATTAAGAGGCAATTTAGTAATCCTAGAACTCCACAACAGAATGGAGTAGCTGAAAGGAAGAATAGGACATTAATTGAGGCTGCTAGAACTATGCTGGCTGATTCACTTTTGCCAAATACCTTTTGGGCAGAAGCAATCAATACTGCATGTTATGTGTTAAATAGAGTTCTAGTAACTAAGCCTAAAAACAAAACATCTTATGAACTTGTGACTAATGTAAAGCCTAACATAAGTCATTTAAAACCTTTTGGGTGTTATGTGTCCATACTAAATACTCTTGATTATTTGGGAAAGTTTGATGGAAAGTCTGATCTTGGATATCTTGTAGGATATTCATTGCAAAGTAAAGCATATAGGGTTTACAATTTGGAAACTAAGAAAGTTGAAGAAAATGCTCATGTAAATTTCTTATAAAATAAACCCAATGTTCCAGGAATAGGTTATGCTTGGATGTTTGATTTAGATTATCTAACCAACTCAATGGATTGCTACTCTTTGCAAAAGGATTGTCAAACTAACAATGCAGGTGAGGAGTCAAGTGCAACTAATGTAGGTACTCAAGAAGATGTTTCTTCATCAGATGAAGATGTTCATATCTATGTGCCAAACATGCCTACTGTTACTCCCATGTCTGCAACTTCCAAGAAGCAAACCATGCCATCAAGTGATGATCAAGCCTCCCATGAGCTTCAGAGGCTTCAAGATCAAGAAAAGAATGCTACATCTGCCAATAAGCATTCACGAGAAGAATCTTTTGAGTCACAACACTCAGCGGTACATACTATACCTAGCGGTACTTCATCTGCAAGTACTGCTAAGTCAAAATCTGCTAGATCTGCTGACTCACTAGAAGAGATTTTGCAAGCATTGGACGATGAAGACTTATATGCCAGTCTAGCTGAAGGAATCTTCTCAAAAGCTTCCTATGATGAGCAGGGTGCAGTAACTGATTTCAATAATTTAGAAACTGAAATTCTAGTCAGTTCTATTCCCACTCATAAAGTCAACAACAACCATCCTGCTACACAGATTATTGGTGATCCAAAATCTGTTGTACAAACCAGAAGACAACTGCAAACTAATATTGAAACTCATGCACTAGTGAGTTATGTCAAACAACAGCAGAGAACAAATCATAAACATACTCAGCATTGTTTGTTTGCCTGTTTCTTATCTCAAGTAGAGCCCAAAAATATCTCTCAGGCTCTTGATGAAGAAAGTTGGGTAGATGCCATGCAAGAAGAATTAACACAATTTGAGCTACAAAAGGTTTGGATTCTTGTGGATCTTCCCTCAGGTAAAAGAGTAATTGGTACAAGATGGGTCTTCAGGAACAAGAAGGATGAAAGAGGGGTTGTTGTGAGGAACAAGGCAAGACTTGTTGCTCAAGGCTACAGACAGGAAGAAGGGATAGACTATGATGAAGTTTTTGCACCAGTGGCAAGGATAGAAGCCATTAGGTTATTTTTGGCCTTTGCATCATATATGGGTTTTATAGTCTATCAAATGGATGTGAAAAGTGCCTTTCTATATGGTACTATTGTAGAGGAGGTATATGTCTCACAACCTCCAGGTTTTGTAGATCCTAAATTCCCCAATAGAGTCTACAAAGTTATCAAAGCACTTTATGGTCTACATCAAGCTCCATAAGCCTGGTATGCAACTTTATCCAACTCTCTGCTAGAACATAGATATATGAGAGGAACCATTAACAAAACTATGTTCATCAAGAAAAATTCCAAATACATCATTCTAGTTCAAGTCTATGTTGATGACATCATTTTTGGTTCTACCAAGAAGACATGGTGTGAAGAGTTTGAAGCTTTGATGAAAGGAAGATTTCAAATGAGTTCTATGGGAGAACTAACTTTCTTTTTAGGACTACAAGTCAAACAAAGGAAAGATGGAATATTTATCAGCCAAGATAAATATGTTGCTGAAATCTTAAAGAAATTTTCATGTATGGATACAAGGAGTACAAGCACACCTTTTAAAGCCAAGAAATCTTTATCAAAAGATGAACATGGAGAAGATGTTGACATTCATCTCTATAGGTCAATGATTGGGTCATTGATGTATCTTACTGCTTCAAGACCAGATATAATGTTTGTTGTGTGTGCCTGTTCAAGATTCCAAGTTCATCCAAAGGTGTCACATCTATATGTTGTGAAGAAGATTTTCTTAAAAGTCAACCTAATTTAGGATTATGGTATCCTATAGATTCCACCTTTGAATTGGAAGCTTACTCAGATAGTGATTATGCTGGAGAAAATCATGATAGGAAATCAACAACAGGAGGTTGTCAATTCCTAGGCAGAAGACTCATATCATAGCAGTGTAAGAAGCAAACCATTGTTGCTACTTCTACAACTGAAGCTAAATATGTAGCTGCTGCTCATTACTGTGGACAAGTACTTTGGATTCAAAATCAATTGTTGGACTATGGGTTCAATTTCATGAACACCAAGATTTACATTGATAATAAAAGTACTATATGCATTGTCAAGAATCCAGTATTTCACTCCAAGACTAAGCATATTGAAATAAGACATCACTTTATAAGAGACGCTTATGACAAAAAGCTTATTTAAGTCTTGAAGATTCATACAGACAACAATGTAGCTGATTTGTTGACCAAGGCATTTGATGCAAAGAGATTCGAATTCTTGGTTACACACATTGGTATGCTCAACCAATAACATGCTGCATATGTTAAGGGGAGGTAATAGCTGTACAAATTTTTATAATTTTTATTTTATAGTCTAGGTTTTGTGTTTTTGATGTTATTGCAGGTTTATAGAAAAAGATAAAAGAGGTAACATGTCTAGTGGAAAGCATGAACTGGTCAAAATTGTAAGGTATCGTTGTCACTCCAAGTACCGCTAGCACAAAACCAAGTACCGCTTATGTTCCATGTACCGCTACATGTCCGTTGTACCGTTAAGGGTATCTTTTGTAAATTTGGCGGTTTCTTCACGCTTGGGTGTGTTATTTACTTAAATACTTACTCCAATTACACAATTGATTCACCTAATCTTTTATTTTTCTCTCTTGATTCTATAACCCTCTCTCTAATCTTTCGATCATTAGAAATACTAATGGCTTCTTTACAAGTAATCTCTAAGCATAATTTAGTTGTGAATCTTGCTACGAATGATGACTCTCTTGGTTTCCATGAGATGCTTAGTTTCCTTTCTTGAAGTCATGTTCATTTCGTACTCACTGTAAGTCCAGTTGTCTCTATACCCATTGTTGAACAATTTTGGGATACTGCTGTTTTAGGTACTCGTTTTGATCAACCTTGGATTAAGGCTAGGGTTAATCATAGGAATATATATGTCACTGAGGTACTGCTAAGAGCAAGTTTGAGACTTAATGATGAAAATGGACTTAGTATGCTTAATAATACAAAGATTCACGATGTCCTTGCAGCCATGGGCTATGGGGTGGTAGGGGTTCTTACTTTCTTTAAGGCATTATTTTCACCTCAATGGAAATTGCTTTTTCATGCTATTATTCACTGTTTAAGTTCAAAAAGTACATCTTTTGATCAAATACCTGCTGCATTGGCATCTGTTGGTATTTGTCTAGCAAATAACAAGGTTTTTAATTTTTCAAAATTAATTTTTGAAGGCATGACTAGGAATTTGGAAGGGATTAAGAAGTTTTTAATGTATCCTAGATTCATTCAGGCTTTAGTTAGTGACTAAATACCTAACCTACCAGCATTAACTGATACATGGGATGTTCCTTCATATTAGGGTTTTGCTAAGTTCAATTTTACTCTCGATATCCTCTCGAATTGATCTTGGTCTTAAGTGGAATGATTGTTCTTGGTTACTAAATAAAAGGGTTTGGTTTTCTAGTCTAATAAAAAGTGGAAATGAAAATTTAAATCAAAGATAATTACTTTAATTATGATTAACAAAGACTTGTATTAAACTGAAGATTAAAATTAAGATTAAAATTAAAATTGAAATTAAAGTTCAATAAACATAAAGAAATAGTAAAGCAGACAAACAGTAACCTAAAAGGGCAATTGATTCGGAACTTTAACCTTGGTTCGGAAGTTTACACTCATCCGGAAATTACTGTTCATTCATTCGGAACTTTTGAAAAGCAACTGGTTCGGAACTTTCTGGCTTGGTTCAGAAGTTTAGGACTTCCGAATGAAGGCTTGGATCGGAACTTCCTGCTTGGTTCGGAACCTTCCGAATGAAGGTGCTTGGTTCGGAAGTCTCTTGATCCGGAACTTACTGATTCCGAAGTTTTGCAAAAATTGATTCGGAACTTCAAAAATTGGTTCGGAACTTCAAACTCATTCGGAACTTAATGCTTGGTTCGGAACTTTCCGAATGAACGCTTGGTTCGGAAGTTTAGCTGGTTCGGAAGTTTGAGACTTCCGAATGAAGGTGGTTGGTTTGGAAGTTATGCTTGATTCGGAAGTTCTGGAAACCCAGATACAGTAACAGTTAACGAAGAACAGGGAGATCGAATTTTAATCAAAATCAAACCAAATACTTAAAAAGGTTTTACCAAATTAAACACAAATCATTTAAATACTATAGACAACAAATCCCACCAATAAAAACACTAAATCAACAACTTTTTAAGATCAAACTTGAATCAAATGGAAAACTTAAGAACTTGCAAAAGAAGATGATGAAGAACAAGATTAAGTGGAAAGATTAAACAAGACTTTGTATTGAATGATTAATGTTTTAACAAGATTAAACAAAGATTAAAACAACAAGATTGGAAGAACAAAGATTAAAATCATCAATCACCCTAGTGGTGATTGTGATGGAACGAACAAGAAAGGAGAAAAAAGGGGAGGAGAGAAAACTCCAGGCTAACTTTCTAAAATGTGTGAAGGGCTCCTTTTATAGGCTTGTCCTTTGGTTGGTGAGTGGGCTTTCTCCCGTTCTTCTTGTCTTTTCGTCTTTTCAGAAAAGTTTCCGTTTTAGATTCTGATTCGGGATTTGTCGTCGATTAAATTCAACTCGTATTTTTATTTCTTCGTTTAATAGACTCGAGTTTCTTCGACTTATATAAATCTTCCATCTTTGGTCCTTTTCTTTGATAAATCTTCGAATAGGCCCAGTGACTTCAAATCTTTTGCATCTCTTGGACAATAGACTTTATCTCGAGTCTTTTTCTTCAGTAGAACCCGTGCAATCCCATGTTTTCTTCAATATTCACCCGGTTGGCTCTGAAAACACAATAAACACAAAAACCACGCATAATTCCAAACAAATGATATTAAATACGTGTTTTGGTCTCGTTTTAGCCCGAATTAAGTGGTAAAAGGATGGGTGTTTACACACCTATCATTCCTTCATTCACAAAGAGAACTTTCTCTTTCTTGACCAAACAAGGCAATGCCTTTACAGGAACAGTAACACCATTGTTTGCTCATATGTTAGCCCAACCTGCCAATCAAGAAGGTGAGGAACCTAGCAATGCTAGTGCTTCTCAGTAAACTCCTTCTCACCAGAGCTCCCACTCTCTAGAAGATTCACAATCTTCTTCTCACAATGTTGGTATTCCACCAAACACTGATGAGATGATCCACACACCTGCTGCTTCTATTGCTGCTAGTGGTTCACCACAAGCATAAGCACCAGAGGTGGTGGATGTTGCAAATTTAACTGCTTTGTGTACAAGTGTGTCCCAACAGGTACAGGTGTTGCAGAAAGATAAGCTTGTTCAAGACAAGAAAATTGCTGAATTGGAAGCTAGCCTACTCAAGTTAAGTAACAAAGTGTCATCTCGGATGAGGCAATATAGATTTGTTCAGACATCTGCAATCAGGAAGCTAAGGTTCAGGAACCTAAAGAAAAGGCAACTGAATGCAACCAAACAGGGGAGGAATATTGAAGATAAGGGAAGAGATAATGAAGATCAACCACCTTCTTCTGATAATTAAACAAGGATCTCTAGAAATGACATCAATTTTGAATTGGATGAAGATGTCATGGGGACTTTTAAAGATGGAACTGGTTTAGAGACTGGTGTGGATGGACCTTCAGATAAAGAGATTCAATAGCAAGACCCACAACCTACTCCAGAGGAACCAAAAATTCAAGAACAAGTTCAAGAAAAGTTGGTAAATCAACTAGAGGAGCCACAAGTTGCAGAGACATTGGCAACTCAGCCAGAACCATCAGTTCAATCACCACCTCAAGCAAATTGGAATGCTTTCTATGAGAAGTTGGAGGAAATTTCTAATTAGTTTCCTGATCCATCACCACAAAGCAATAAATCAGATAAGACTAAAAAAGTGCAAGTTGATATGATGGCTTCTATGGAAGATAAAGCATTTGGGGAAACACAAGTAATTTAAGAAACAAGTGTGTCTAATACTGGTGAAGTCAACTTTGTTGAAGATCCAAGTACTGCTAAGCCGAATGCAAGTACTGATGACATTGTTGAAGACCCAAGTACTGCTAAGCCAATTGCAAGTACTGCTAAGCCAATTGCAAGTACCGCTGGTGATCATCCTTCACTAGAAAGTCAAAGTTCATTTGGAGAAAATGAGACTTTAGTCAAAGTTCAAAGGGAAAGAAAACCATTTTCACTTGAAAATAGCTACATGGAAATAACTTGTAAAGAAATCGATGACTTACATTAGGGCTTTGGTGCTGCGAAGATTTATCACCCTCAAGTTTCACATTCCCCAAACTAAGCTTAAAAACGAGATCATTGTTATTATAAGTTAGCAATTCAAACACTTACACACATGGCTTAATTAAATGCTTAAACTCCCTTATTCCTAGGTGTATCTCTTATATTTTATTTTTGTCTTAGAATGATCATGAAGATGCATTTTTTCGGACTTATTTCGATAGTTTATTAGGGCTGAAAGCAAAGTAGGACGATTTGATCAATAGTTAGCTAAAGGACAAAATCTCTTAAAACTGCTTCTCGGGATATCAAAGAGTTCATATCTTGGCATAACTTGGTTCACGATTTGAGACCTTTCTCGGGCCGATATTTGGCATGTGCTTCATACTTCATATCTTCGAGAGACGTTCTTGAGATAATGGTCTTCTCATCATAATAGAGTTTCTTCGCTTGGAGACTTTTGAGGGGTACTCCAACTTTGTTGACCACGACTTCATGATTATTTCTTCAATCTCTAATTGGGATTTTGAGATACAACGATCCGCCTCCTTTTCGGACTTGGATCTATTTATCCTCATACCTTGTTAGGGTCTTTTCGGATAGACTTCTCCATCATCTTTATGGGAGTTGATTGCTTTTCGTCGTGAGTCTTGATCCTTCATATTGATTTTAGGAATAATGCTTTTCACATCACTTGGATCTTCAGCAATAAAATTGAATCCTCATGCCTTGTTAGGGCCTTTTCGGACTCGCCAATCTTCGCGCCCCGCTTCATAAGTTATGCCTTGGCTATGAACTCTTATCATTACCGAGCAACTTTTAAACGATCTTGGGCTAGAAGCTAAGTAACTTTTCAAATCGTAAGACCTTACTTATTGCAGATAAATTATTAGCAAGTGATGGGAGAATAGGCAAATAATTATACCAAGTGAGCTTGCGCAAGAGTACCGACTTATAATTGACTCTATCATTTCTCGTCCTCCACAATTTAAAATCTCAAGTAATGAGACTCGTGGATACTTAGCCTAATAAACCAATTAAGGTCTACATGGTTAAGGATACTAGCTAGAATAAACTTGGATAAGTCTATTCGGGTTGAGTCAAAATAAACGCAACGGGCCTAATATGTCAAAGACTTCTAAACTAGCTACCCACTTTATTAATATTTTTGACTTTATTGCGGGATATATACATATGAAAGCAACGATAAAAATTTAAAAATTAAGACTAAATGGCCAAAGTTAATAAAAAATTTAAAAAATGTTGAAAAATATGATTTTCCGGTTAATTGAAGGCATTTTCATGGAAAAGTCCACTTAAAACTTCGATAGAAGTCCCCCCTACACTTAAGATAAACATTGTCCTCAATGTTTAAGCATGTGGGAAAAGTTTCCCCTACACTTATGACATTGTGCACGTTGGTTAACTCAAGTTAAGGAAGAGACGACTAAAGTGATCAATTTCAAATGTGAGTATGAAGAAAATTGAATCACGATAGTTGAGAGATAGAACCGGATTTCGGATAAACACGGGAGCACGGTTCTTCAAAGATTCCAAGAGTGCACTTATCCCTGTAATCACACCACACAAAGACAAACACGTATAGAAGTCCCCCCCTACACTTAGGGGATTAAAACATAAAAGGATAGATACTCGGGCTGCCTCCCGAGGAGCGCTTGTTTTTTATAACCGAGTCACGAGCCTGACTCGACCCAAAATTAGTTCATGGGGAACGTGGTGAGGGATGGAATCGCCTCCTGAGAGGTGTCCTCACCAAAGTACAACTTCACTCGTTGGCCATTCACCTTAAAATTTGGTCCATCAGGTTGAGCGAGCTCGAGAGTACCATATGGAAAAATTTGGGCAATGGTGAATGGGCCGGACCAACGAGATTTGAGCTTTCCCGAGAAGATTTTCAACCGAGAGTTAAAAAGTAAGACCTTGTCTCCAACATGGAACTCTCGGTTCTTAATCTTAGAGTCGTGAATGAGCTTAGTTCTTTCCTTATAGATCAAAGAATTTTCATAAGCCTCATTCCGAAGTTCATTGAGCTCATTGAGTTGGATCTTGCGTAGGTCACCGGCTTTGTTTATATCAAAATTAGCCCACTTCAAGGCCCAATAAGCCTTGTGCTCCAACTCAATGGGGAGGTGGCACGCTTTCCCGTACACAAGACGATAAGGCGTACAGCCGATCGGGGTCTTGAAAGCAGTACAGAAAGCCCACAAAGCATCATCAAGTTTATCAGCCCATGAGGCCCGATGCTCTCCCACAGTCCTTTCAAGAATTCGCTTAAGTCCTCGGTTGGATATTTCAGCCTGGCCATTAGTTTGTGGGTGGTAGGCTGTGGAAAGACGATGGTTTACACCGTACTTAGCCATGACTCGAGCAAATTGGTCATTGCAGAAATGAGTCCCACGATCACTAATAATGGCACGAGGCATACCGAATCTAGCGAAAAGAGCTTTCAAAAAGTTACAAACCACCCTTGCGTCATTAGTAGGCAAAGCTTTGGCTTCAACCCACTTTGAAACGTAGTCAACGGCTACAAGGATGTATTTGTTTCCTTTAGACGAAGGGAATGGACCCATAAAGTCGATACCCCAAACATCCAAAATTTCACACTCTTGAATGAAATTCTGAGGCATCTCGTCTTTATGTGTGATTTTGCCTTGCTTTTGGCAAACATCACATCGTTTAACCATATCGTGAGCGTCACGGTATATGGAGGGCCAATAAAATCCGGAATCAAACACTTTTTTAGCGGTGTAGTTGGGACCAAAGTGACCACCGGTGGGTCCTTTGTGGCAAGCATTAAGGATTTCAGACGCTGCCGGTCCATCAACACATCAGCGGATAATCAGGTCAGCACATTGTTTGAATAGGTAAGGGTCGTCCCAAAAGTAAGTCTTGATGTCGGTGAAGAACTTCTTCTTTTGTTGGGACGTCAACCCTTCCTTGAGAATTCCACCCGCCAAGTAGTTTGCAAAGTCCGCAAACCACGGGGTTTCATTCGGCTTCGAGTTTATAGACATTAAGGTCTCCAAGGGAAAAGAATCATTGATTTCTTTGGTCGGATGATCCCCTTGGTAAGGATCCTCAAGTCTGCTAAGATGGTCCGCGGCTAGGTTTTCTGCTCCTTTTTTATCGCGAATTTCGATTTTAAATTCCTGGAGCAGCAAAACCCAGCGAAGAAGTCTTGGTTTGGAATCTTGCTTTGTCAACAAGTACTTCAGCGTGGAATGATCGGTGTACACAATGGTGGTAGAAAGGACAAGATAGGGGCGGAATTTTTCAAAAGCATAGACAACAGATAAAAGCTCTTTTTCGGTTGTCGTATAATGCAATTGTGCCCCTGTCATTGTCTTGCTAGCGTAATGGATCGGTTGGAAGTGTTTGTTCACTCTTTGTCCAAGAACCGCTCCAATAGCAAAATCGCTAGCATCGCACATCAACTCAAAGGGTAGCTCCCAATTAGGGGTAACCAAGACGGGTGCCTTAGTTAGCTTATCCTTAAGCGAGTTGAAGGCTTCAAGGCACTCTTTGGAGAAGATAAAAGGAGTATCTTTTTCCAAGAGGTGGGTCATCGGGCGAGCGATTTGAGAAAAATCTTTGATGAATCAACGGTAGAAGCCCGCATGACCCAGAAAACTTCTCACACCCTTCACGGTTGAAGGTGGAGGCAACTTTGCGATAACATCGACTTTAGCACGGTCTACTTCAAGACCGGCTTTCGAGATCTTATGTCCAAGCACGACGCCTTCTTTTACCATAAAATGGCATTTTTCCCAATTCAGAATAAGGCGAGTGTCTTCGCACCGCTTGAGCATACGTTCCAAATTGGCAAGGCAAGAAGAGAACGAATCCCCGAAGACCGAGAAATCATCCATGAAGACTTCCATGGTTTGTTCAACCATGTCATGGAAGATAGCTAACATACACCTTTGGAAAGTCCCGGGCGCATTACATAAGCCAAAAGGCATTCTTTTGTAAGCGAAAGTGCCATAGGGACAAGTGAATGTAGTCTTCTCTTGATCTTGGGGATTGATGGGTATTTGAAAATAACCCGAGAAACCATCAAGAAAGCAGTAATATTCATTACCGGCTAAGCGTTCGAGCATTTGGTCCATAAAAGGTAGAGGGAAATGATCCTTTCTCGTGGCATCATTGAGTTTGCGGTAGTCTATACAAACTCTCCACCCAGTAACGAGACGAGTGGGAATCAACTCGTTGTGTTCATTGGGAACAACGGTTATTCCGCCCTTCTTGGGCACACAATGGATTGGACTAACCCATGGGGAATCCGAAATAGGGTAAATCATACCCGCATCAAGAAGTTTGATAACCTCTGTTTTGATGACTTCATGGATTTTTGGATTCACCCTTCGTTGGCTTTGAATAGTGGGCTTAAAGTCGTCCTTCATGAGAATTTTGTGTGTGCAGAAGTGAGGATCAATTCCACGAATATCCGAGATTTTCCAAGCAATAGCCTTCTTATGAGCTTTCAGCACGGCAACGAGGCGAGTCTTCTCTTCATCTTTCAAATCCGTAAATTATCGTAGTTATCGTAGTTATCAAATGGCGCCGCTGCCGGCTCTTTTCGTTAAGATCAACAGTTTTCTGTGTAAAATTTGATTTAATCGTTTTCGTTCACCCGAAAGTTATCGTAGTTCCTGGCGAAGTGTAAATGGAAATCCGCGCTTATGTCTCAAGTTTGATGCTCGAATAAAAAGGTTTTTGAGTATTAAATTTAAATCTACTAATTTAACCGATTAAATATTAAAATATATAAAAAGCGATAAGGATGAAAAATAAACTACAATTATAAAGAGAGATATCTAAATTAATAATAATGACAATAAAAAAATGCTAAACTAAACAAGCATAATTTAAACTATATATTTGAGCTAATGAAATAAAGATAAAGTAAACGAACCCGTATGACGAACCGGATACGCCGAACTAGCATAAAACATAAAACGTTAACGACAATAAAGCTAAACGACATTTTTTTTAAGAATTATAAAAAATATTTTAAATTTCAAATCTAAATATTATAAAACTAATTAAACTAAAAACTATTTTAAAAAACAACTTTTAAACTAAATAAAATATTGATTTAAAAGAATTAAAATTTTTATATTAAAACTGACTAACTAAAAAAACTAATTTTACTAATTAAATCTATTTTAAATTTCAATTCTTAAAGCTAAATAGAACTAATTACTATTATAATTCTACCTTAATAAGTAGAAAAACATAACAAATAAAACTTATGGTCTAGTGGTAAAACTACAAACTTGCAACGAAAAACCAAACAAAGATTTATGGAACAAATTATTAGAACATTAAATACTCAATAAAAACACATTAAATCAAACAAAGATGATTCTAGCCTTTTAGTAAGCATCGTACAAAACAATGAAATACATTAAAGAAAGCATTAACTGTTCAATAGTAGTAATAATCATATCTTAATAAGAGCATAACAACTTGTAAGTAGTGACTTGGTCCTAAGACCAAAAATATTAAATGATGCCTCCTTTACTGGATGATTAAGATCTGAAACCAACGCACCCTTTTGAATTAAAACCAAAGATAACTTTTACTAACTGAAAATAAATCTCATACCTTCATATATAAAAAGCATCAACCGAATCTATACATGAAACATCAAACGAATAATTAAAGGAAGTTGTGTTTAATTTCTGAAATATAAGAAACTATGATAAAACATGAATCTAATCCCTACCTACCAAAATTAGAATGTTTTTTTAAATCTATCCCTACCTACCAAAGAAAGAAAATAAAAATGACTGGACCCCTACAAATTATAAAAATGCAGGTTAATACAAAAAGTGAGGAGATGGAATGTTTTTTTTTGCTTCATGTGTACGCCACTCCCTCTGATATTTTTATTACACTTTGGGCCATTGGGTTGCGTCTTGATTTGCTGGGCTTGTGGCCTTTTTTGGGCTGTTGGGCTGAGTCTTGATAGATGTATAATAATGGGTCGGCTCGACCCATTTAAATGGTGTCGGGCCGGCCCAATAAAATACGAATGCACCGTCAAACTCGATTTTTCACGGTCTTTCCATTTCTCGTGCTTGTCTTTGCTCTTTTTCTTCTTTTTAGCTCCTTTTCTTTAATATTCGTACCTACAATAATAAATAGCAAATATAAACGATATATGTACTAAAAATACGTTTTTGCTATTTATTATGCGAAAAATGAAGGGTTATTTGTACTAAAAACATGAATAATCACGTGTTCAACACACCCCTACACTTAAAACGTTGCTTGCCCCCAAGCAACTATCATCACAAAAAAACAATTTAAAAACTACTTTATTCGATTTTTTTTTTTTTTTTTAATTTTTTTTTAAAGAAAAATAAAAATTCATAGTGACCCGCCATGCTCGACTTTTTATTCAAGGTATAAGGATCATAGAACGGGAAACACGCAAACTGGGTGTCGCCAGGGAATAAAGATCGTCATCCTCTTTTTATTACTCCCAACTAAGCTAAAATTCCTTGTGCAAACGTTTGTCAAAATGCTAACACTACTTATAATAATAACCTATGTAAAAATAACTTTACACTCCTATAATTATAAAGACTAGGCAAGTGTGTTCTTTTTCAAAATTTTGATCGTTCAAATCGACATTTGTTATGGTTGCTAATTATCTAAGTGGAATATTAGACTCACCAAAAATTACGAGATTTAAGATTCAAAAATGGCCTTTCCCATGTAGCGGCTTTCTTCTCGGGACGTCCCAACCTAATCGGTTAAGTGCCCGGGCTTTTGACACCCCACGGAGAATAGTACCGGGATCGGCGGGATTTTGAGATCAAAGATCTTGAAATCACCGCTAAGCTAATAAAAGACACTTAGATGAAAAACAACGACGGTAATTAGAGAATGAAGATTCAAAGGAGAGATCACTCCATGTAGCGACTTTCTTCTCAGCTTGTCCTTTAGCAAAGCTTAGGAGGCTAGGTTTTTACACCCTTGAGAATAGTATCGGAGCTCACGGGACTTTTGACTTCTACATTCTCAATTACCGTCTAAACTCTTATAAAAAATTGACGAATTCTAGTTCAACTTCAGATTTAAATTTGAGAAAAAGCAAGTTTCTCACAATTATGATTGAAGCAACAAAAACATAAAACTCTTATTCATATATTTTTTTTTTCTTATTCTTTTTTTTTCTTATTTGTTTTTAAAATATATTTTTTTTCTATTCTTCTTTTTTTTCAAATTTTTTTTTTAATTTTCAAATTTTTTTTTCAAAGTTTTTTTTTTTTTTTTTTTTATTTTTTTTTACATATTTGTTCACGCAACATTATTTCAAATTTAAGAAAGTATGCTTTCACTCAAATTTAAATAAAAAGTTGAACTAGGACTCTATATCAAAATTGCATAAGAATTTATTTTTTTACATAACAACACAATTTTTAACGTTCAAAGGCTTGAAAAAAAACACACTTATTTAATCTAGTTATAATCTAGGAGGAAAAGCCATAGGTTACTCATATAAGCTCTAAAGAGAACCAACTACTCCACGTTTAGCATTTTTATTTGCACAATTCCTAAAAGCTTAGTCTAAAAGTTAAGGGAGCAGCCAGATCAACACTCAGGCAGAGTCAGGATCCCCTTTGTTCTAGCCTACGGGACAAGTCAATCACGCACGGTCAAAAATGTTTTATTATTATTAATAAAATAAAATAAAAACAGACATTTGATCAAAATAGGATGCAAGAGGGCAAACAAGTAGGCATGAATATGAGCAATATGATATAAACCCCCCTACACTTAGAACCGAACATTGGCCTCAATGTTCAAAAGTGATAAGGTGCTACCCCTACACTTAAGAACACAAAAGGATAATGCTAGAATTCCAAGTGTAAGAAGGAGAACACAATCAGATATGTATGGATAAAGAAAATAACTGAGTACTCCCCTGATATAGACATGAAGATCGATCGGAGACTGAATGAAGAAGATGATGGAAAACAGCAACATCAACCTTCTGAAAGTCTTCTCGATCCAAGGGAACCCTGCACACAAAAACAAATACCAACAAGCACACATGGAGAGAAGCACATGCCCCTACACTTATGTTAGAAAATAAATAAAAAATAGATAATCGGGTTGCCTCCCGAGAAGCGCTTGTTTTTGTTAACCGAGTCACGAGCCTGACTCGACCCCGAATTAAATGGTCCATGAGGAAGCCTCGAATGTGATACCGGGATCAAAGATCTTGTCCTCGGTCCCGGAGGAACATAATAAATGAGAGGCAGGAGGATAAGTCATAAAAGGTAGAAAAGTCCTCTCGACATAAGAAAAGTAAGTGAAGTCTTGATCCACGGGAGGTGGGGTGGGTAAAGGAGACAAATTGTCATCCCCCAAAGACATAGGATGGTCACTATTCGGCAAAGCCGTAAAGGTATCAATTAAAGAATAGTCAATATAACCTCCCGGGTCAAAGCACTCATCCTCATTTCCCGGTATGAAATGAGGAGAGTAAAAGCGATACATCACTTGCTTGGGTGTGCACGCGGTAGGACGGGGTGGCAACATAATATGAGAAATATCAGAGGACATATCTACCACCCGCGTCACCTCACCAGACCGAATCAAACGGAAACTAGGGTTAAATCTCTCCACCTCCTCAATGATGGGAGGTGGCATGTCTAACAAAGGATGCTCATCAATAGCAATAGAGTCGGAGCTATCAATGTCCTCAATCCCCTCTTCAAAGAGAGGATTCACCTCACTAGAGATGTAGGCGTCATCAAAATCAAATAAAGGGTTCGAATAAATCTTGAAATTTTCCTTCGGAACGTCTTCATCGGATAGTGACTCGTCATCACTAGAAGTAAAATCATCATCGAGATCAAAAATGGGATTAGAGAAAGCCAAAGAATCGTTTCCCAAGATGTCGGTGGGAGGTAATGAGTCATCACTAGAAAGAGATTCACACTCATCGTCACTATCGGAAGCAACCATAGGCTCACTTTGGATTGGAATAAGAATCTCATCGCAAGGAATAGTTATAAGACCCTCATCCCCCATGATGAGAGAGGCATCGGTCTCCGTAGTGGAAGAATCGAGAATAGGAGTGGTTGAATCCTTAGGCTCGAGAGCCGGAAAGTCGAGAGAAGGAATTACAATTGCACTAGGACATTGAGCACAAAGATCATTCCACGAAATAGTATTCTCATCGTCATCATCATCATAATAGTAAGAACTCACAAGAGGAGGAGTATAATTACTAAGATTAGATACTTGCTCTTGTCGTTGTCGTTGTCGCTTTTCCTCCTCATTTGCTTCTTTTAGAAGAACAACGGCTTCTTGAAGTTGTAAAACAATGGCGTGTGTTTCGTCTTTCAAAGCATTAAGTTGTTGAATTCTCTGAGAGGATTGATGATTGAGGGTGGGATGTGGGGGCTCACAGTTATGAAAACTAGAATTATAGCACGGATGTGGCTCATAGGAAGTCATCGGTTGAGAAGAATTAGAACACGGATTTGGTTCATAATAATCCATCGGTGAAGAAAAATTAGGACACGGATTTGGCTCATAATAATTCATTGGCTGACAATACGAAGTATCGTGAGGGCCCCCACAATTATTGCAACACGGGTATTGAGAAAAATCCGGTGCATGTTGAGGATAGGGATTGTCATATGTGGGAGAGTGTGAGATAGTATCATTAGAGGTGAAGTGTGAATTGGTCCAATTGCAAAATGAACAATGTCCAAATTCGTGATTAGGTATAGCCATACCGCACCGCTCGCATGAACACCAATAACATGATTGACTATCAGACGACCCACACCCTATACAATATGAATCCATGAAGAATTAAAAATAAGAGGGGTTGAGAAAAAGAATTAAACACAAAAGAGGATAAAGAGGAATATTTTTTAAAACTTTTTTTTTATATATATATATGATATATATAGTAATAAAGAAAATAAAATAAAATAAGAAAATATTTTTGATTTTTATAAATTTTATATATTTCTTTTGGATTTTTAAAATTTTTTATTTTTTTATTTTTTTTATTTTTATTATATATATATATATATACAAATACGAAAATAAACTTTCAAAACGAAAGGATCTTCAAGTAACCAACTAAAAACACAACGCAGACATCGCTACACACAAAGCCGGCAGCGGCGCCATTTGATTTTAGGGTTTTGCTAAGTTCAATTTTACTCTCGATATCCTCTCGAATTGATCTTGGTCTTAAGTGGAATGATTGTTCTTGGTTACTAAATAAAAGGGTTTGGTTTTCTAGTATAATAAAAAGTGGAAATGAAAATTTAAATCAAAGATAATTACTTTAATTATGATTAACAAAGACTTGTATTAAACTGAAGATTAAAATTAAGATTAAAATTAAAATTGAAATTAAAGTTCAATAAACATAAAGAAATAGTAAAGCAGACAAACAGTAACCTAAAAGGGCAATTGATTCGGAACTTTAACCTTGGTTCGGAAGTTTACACTCATCCGGAAGTTACTGTTCATTCATTCGGAACTTTTGAAAAGCAACTGGTTCGGAACTTTCTGGCTTGGTTCGGAAGTTTAGGACTTCCGAATGAAGGCTTGGATCGGAACTTCCTGCTTGGTTCGGAACCTTCCTAATGAAGGTGCTTGGTTCGGAAGTCTCTTGATCCGGAACTTACTGATTCGGAAGTTTTGCAAAAATTGATTCGGAACTTCAAAAATTGGTTCGGAACTTCAAACTCATTCGGAACTTAATGCTTGGTTCGGAACTTTCCGAATGAACGCTTGGTTCGGAAGTTTTAGCTGGTTCGGAAGTTTGAGACTTCCGAATGAAGGTGGTTGGTTCGGAAGTTATGCTTGATTCGGAAGTTCTGGAAACCCAGATACAGTAACAGTTAACGAAGAACAGGGAGATCGAATTTTAATCAAAATCAAACCAAATACTTAAAAAGGTTTTACCAAATTAAACACAAATCATTTAAATACTATAGACAACAAATCCCACCAATAAAAACACTAAATCAACAACTTTTTAAGATCAAACTTGAATCAAATGGAAAACTTAAGAACTTGCAAAAGAAGATGATGAAGAACAAGATTAAGTGGAAAGATTAAACAAGACTTTGTATTGAATGATTAATGTTTTAACAAGATTAAACAAAGATTAAAACAACAAGATTGGAAGAACAAAGATTAAAATCATCAATCACCCTAGTGGTGATTGTGATGGAACGAACAAGAAAGGAGAAAAAAGGGGAGGAGAGAAAACTCCAGGCTAACTTTCTAAAATGTGTGAAGGGCTCCTTTTATAGGCTTGTCCTTTGGTTGGTGAGTGGGCTTTCTCCCGTTCTTCTTGTCTTTTCATCTTTTCAGAAAAGTTTCCGTTTTCGATTCTGATTCGGGATTTGTCGTCGATTAAATTCAACTCGTCTTTTTATTTCTTCGTTTAATAGACTCGAGTTTCTTCGACTTATATAAATCTTCCATCTTTGGTCCTTTTCTTCGATAAATCTTCGAATAGGCCCAGTGACTTCAAATCTTTTGCATCTCTTGGACAATAGACTTTATCTCGAGTCTTTTTCTTCAGTAGAACCCGTGCAATCCCATGTTTTCTTCAATATTCACCCGGTTGGCTCTGAAAACACAATAAACACAAAAACCACGCATAATTCCAAACAAATGATATTAAATACGTGTTTTGGTCTCGTTTTAGCCCGAATTAAGTGGTAAAAGGATGGGTGTTTACACACCTATCATTCCTTCATTCACATAGAGAACTTTCTCTTTCTTGACCAAACAAGGCAATGCCTTTACAGGAACAGTAACACCATTGTTTGCTCATATGTTAGCCCAACCTGCCAATCAAGAAGGTGAGGAACCTAGCAATGCTAGTGCTTCTCAGTAAACTCCTTCTCACCAGAGCTCCCACTCTCTAGAAGATTCACAATCTTCTTCTCACAATGTTGGTATTCCACCAAACACTGATGAGATGATCCACACACCTGCTGCTTCTATTGCTGCTAGTGGTTCACCACAAGCATAAGCACCAGAGGTGGTGGATGTTGCAAATTTAACTGCTTTGTGTACAAGTGTGTCCCAACAGGTACAGGTGTTGCAGAAAGATAAGCTTGTTCAAGACAAGAAAATTGCTGAATTGGAAGCTAGCCTACTCAAGTTAAGTAACAAAGTGTCATCTCGGATGAGGCAATATAGATTTGTTCAGACATCTACAATCAGGAAGCTAAGGTTCAGGAACCTAAAGAAAAGGAAACTGAATGCAACCAAACAGGGGAGGAATATTGAAGATAAGGGAAGAGATAATGAAGATCAACCACCTTCTTCTGATAATTAAACAAGGATCTCTAGAAATGACATCAATTTTGAATTGGATGAAGATGTCATGGGGACTTTTAAAGATGGAACTGGTTTAGAGACTGGTGTGGATGGACCTTCAGATAAAGAGATTCAATAGCAAGACCCACAACCTACTCCAGAGGAACCACAAATTCAAGAACAAGTTCAAGAAAAGTTGGTAAATCAACTAGAGGAGCCACAAGTTGCAGAGACATTGGCAACTCAGCCAGAACCATCAGTTCAATCACCACCTCAAGCAAATTGGAATGCTTTCTATGAGAAGTTGGAGGAAATTTCTAATTAGTTTCCTGATCCATCACCACAAAGCAATAAATCAAATAAGACTAAAAAAGTGCAAGTTGATATGATGGCTTCTATGGAAGATAAAGCATTTGGGGAAACACAAGTAATTTAAGAAACAAGTGTGTCTAATACTGGTGAAGTCAACTTTGTTGAAGATCCAAGTACTGCTAAGCCGAATGCAAGTACTGATGACATTGTTGAAGACCCAAGTACTGCTAAGCCAATTGCAAGTACTGCTAAGCCAATTGCAAGTACCGCTGGTGATCATCCTTCACTAGAAAGTCAAAGTTCATTTGGAGAAAATGAGACTTTAGCCAAATTGCTGCTTGATCTAAAGAAGAGTTTAGTTGAGAAGACTAAGCAAGCAGAATTGGAGAAAAAGACACAACAAGAAATTCTTGCCACAAAGGATCAAATTCAAGGTAAGAAAGTTCAAGCTTCACACCCTACAAAAGGTATAGTCATTCAACAGCTAGCTAATGAAGACGTAGCTGCCAAACTGAAGAAGAAGCTACCTAAGATAAATCCAAAGGATAAGGGGAAGAAGCAATTATTGTCAGAATCTAAAGATGAAAGTGATTCAGATGATGATATAAAAAAAATCATGTACAAATTTAATCAAATTGACCATGATGAGGAATTTGCTTATAGAATGCAAGCACAAATTCGTGAAGATGAATTGCAGGAAGAACTTACAGCAAAGCAAAATTCGTTTGAAGCTAAAAGGATACAGCAAGAATGGAACATACAAAAGTATGACAGGATTCAAGCTGAGATACATGCAAGTGAGCTTCTTGCAGACTCATTGATAGCTGAAGAAAAAGATGCATATGATGAAGAAGAAAAATCAAGATTGATGGATGATCTGGTAAGGGAGCAACAAAGATTCTTTGCTGAAAATAGAAGGAAAGAAATGATTAAGCCTCCAACTACTATGCAGATTAGAAATCAAATGATGAAATTTCTAAAGAAAGTAAAAGGATTTACTCATATTCAGCTGGTCAAGAAGAATTTTGAAGAAATCAAGACTTTGTATGAGCAAAGTAAGAGGATTGAATTGAATTTTGTTGAGATTGGATCTGAAGTAGACAAGAAAGCTGTTGAAGAATTCAAGAAACGTCTACAACAACAAAGACAATTTGGTAGTACTCCTAGAATTGAGCCAAGTACTACTGAACCTACAAGTACATCTCCACCTATCAAGACCACTTATGTGAGGAAGAATAGAAAGGAGAAAGTAAGTTCAAGGGAGGAAGAGACTGCTCAAAGGATGAATACATGAGTTGAAACTCAAGGTATTGCTCAGACTGAAAATGTACAAGCAGTACATACACAGTCAATAGTACATACAACAGTACATACTGAGGAAACGGTACATACAAGCTTGGAAGAGGGTTCAACAGAACTTGAAGGAATTTCCAAGAGTCTTAAAAGGAAAAGATCAACAAAGCTAAAGAAGAAAGCTAAGAGAGCTAAAACTACAGTAGAAGATAGTGATGATGATGAGAGCTTAAGGAAGTACTTGAAGATTGTGAACTTTGAAGATCAATGTTTTGATACAGAGATTTTTGGAAAAAGAGCATCCATTGTTAAGTGGATTTACTCTACAGATCAAGGACTTGAAGCTCATGGAATTCAGATATCTGATGGCACAAAAAGGATATTCAGACTTTTGCAAGATATTCTTCACATTCTGGATAGAAAAGATATTCAAGATCTTGTAAGGTCAGTTGAAGATGCCAGTGCAGGTAAAATTTGAAGTATCACTATTATATAGGGAATTTGTCTTTATGTATGAGCCACACAAATGTGATCAAGAAATGTTGAAGGAATTAGAGAATCAGGTTCCTAGTTAATGGAGATATTACAGGTCATGTGGATTGCATATTTTGGATGTTGATGATGTTACATATTATATGCTGCAAGAGAAGACTTATCCCTTCAAAAGGAAATTGTTGGAAAGGATGTTAGAACAACAATTAGAAGTTACAAAAGAATCTGCTGATGCTTTGGAGTTGATTAGAATGGTTAAACAACAAATCAAGGATTTGAAAGATGAGGAAGAAGCTGAGAAAGAATCTTAAGTGTTTGACTTTCAGTCACACTTCATAAATGGTTCTCAGTTCACCATGTCTAACACACATAAGAACTGGCTAGTCCATAAGCAAACGGTTTGTGGTAAAGACTTATCAAATCCGTTGAAAGCTGATAGTTTGCTAAAAACTATATGGTTCTAACTCACCTTGTTTCGAGACAAAGAGTTGGCTAGTCCTAGACAAACGGTACTAGGTAAAGACTTCATCAAATCCATTGATGGTTGACAATTTACCAAAAATTGTAAGGTTTTCATTACACCTTATTCTTTGTGAATAAAGTATTGGATATTCCAGAGTGTACGGCTAACTGGTAAAGAATTTATCAAATGCATTGATAGTTGGTGATTTGATAAAAATCATGAAGCCAATACAGACTGGTGTTTGTTGTTAACTATTTTATTTCAGGTATGAAGATTGCAGACAAAGAAGTATTGAAAGATATAATACTTAGAAGGTTTTGTTATCATCAAATCAAGTGGAAGATTTATGATCAAGAGTTCAAGAACTAAACTCAAGAAGACAAATACTGATGCTACAAAGATGAATGAATGTTTAGAAGACACAAGAAGATCTACATTTAAAGTGTTTGGCTACATTCAGTTGGATACAAATACAAATTACCAAGTTCAATCCAAGGATGAAGGAAAGACTGAAGACATGTATTTCTAATACATCCAGTACAAGAGAAACAAAAAGACAACAAGTTATCATTTCTTGTTTAGGGGAGGATTGTTGGGAACTATTTGTTAAGTGTCAAGTACCGTTAGTGTATTCGAAGTACTGTTAGTGTTATGTAAGTACCGTTAGTGTTAACGCGGTACATAGTAAGTACTGATATGATGATTAGGACGAATATATCTTTTTATAAGATATGTCATAGTTCTAGTTAGAGTATATCTTATGAGATATATCTAAATAGTTAGAATATTGATAATATATCGTCTGTGATATAGTTATCTTTATAGAATATTCTAAGGTTTCTAGGGTTCCTTACTCTATAAAAGGAACATAGGTACAATGTCTTTCATGTACCTCATACAAGTCGATTAATAAGAGAATCGAATAGTTAAATGTAATTCTGTTCTTCTGTGCTTTATAAGTTAGATTCCGCATAACTTATTTGGTGTTAAGTAAGAGTGCTCAAAGTGTTTTAGTTTGATTACAAACTATTATACTAATTCTTAACAGAAGATAGATCCAACCAAAGGGATCAACAAAACTTGGTGATCCGGGTCGTTTTCTCATTCCTTGCAACTTCCCCAGGGTAGAGAATTGTATGGCCCTAGCCGATCTAGGTGCTAGTATAAACTTAATGTCGTTAAGTGTTTGGAAACAATTATCTCTACCCGAGCTAGTCCCCACACGAATGACCTTGGAATTAGCTAAATCGTACGGTTGCTTATCCGGTGGGGATAGCCGAAGATGTCTTCGTCGGTGTTGACAAATTCACCTTTCCAGCGGATTTTGTTGTCGTTGACTACGAGATTGACCCCCGTGTTCCATTAATCGTTGGACGTCCATTCTTGAGGACCGGTCGCACTCTCATTGATGTAGCCGCGGGCAAATTAATCATGAGAGTTGGTGACGATAAAATCGTCTTCAACATGGGTAAACTTTCTAAGCAACCTTATGAAAACGAGAGCGTTAATTTCATTGACGTACTTGATGAGGCTTGTGAAGAGCATTTCAAAGACGCTTGTAAAAGTGGTTCTTCTTCTCTACTCATTTTTGAGACCGTTGCCTATATTGCTCCCTCACTAACTCCATTTAGAGAAAGTGATTTCCTTTTGATAGAATTTGAAGCAACTTTAGGGGATGTGGACTTAAAATATGACGATTCTCCCACCGATTGGGAAGAAGACATTCATACCATTGAGAAACTTCTCAATGAGGACCATATTTCTCCACCTTCTCCTAAGGAAGTTACAATCGATGATCCGAATTTGACGAAGCCTTCCATCGAAAATCCTCCGGATTTAGAGCTTAAGGATTTAGCGTCTCATCTCGAATACGTTTTCCTTGAAGACAATAAGAATTTACCCGTCATCATCGCAAAGGACTTGAAAGAAGACGAAAAATCTCGACTTATCGACGTGCTGAAGAATCATAAGAAAGTAATTGCTTGGAAAATTTCCGACATTCGCGGACTTGATCCTAACTTTTGTACTCATAAAATTTTCATGGAAGATGACTTTAAACCCGCAATCCAAAGCCAACGAAGGGTTAATCCAAAAATATTCATGACGTTATCAAGAAAGAGGTTATCAAACTTCTAGATGCCGGAATGATTTACCCTATTTCGGATTCGCCATGGGTTAGTCCCGTCCATTGTGTGCCTAACAAAGGCGGAATCACCGTTGTTCCCAATGAAAACAAGTTGATTCCTACTCGACTTGTCACGGGTTGGTGAGTTTGCATAGACTATCGCAAGCTCAATGATGCCACTCGCAAGGATCATTTCCCTCTCCCATTCATGGATCAAATGCTCGAGCGTTTAGCGGGTAATGACTATTATTGCTTGTTAGACGGTTTCTCCGGGTATTTTCAAATTCCCATCGATCCTAAAGACCAAGAGAAAACCACATTCACTTGTCCTTATGGAACATTTGCTTACAAAAGAATGCCTTTCGGCTTATGTAATGCTCCCGGGACTTTCCAAAGGTGTATGATGGCTATATTCCATGACATGGTTGAAGAAACTATGGAAGTCTTTATGGATGATTTCTCGGTCTATGGTGATTCTTTCTCTACTTTCCTTGCAAATTTAGAACGTATGCTCAAACGGTGTGAAGACACTCGTCTCGTTCTTAATTGGGAAAAATGCCATTTCTTCGACCATGTCATGGAATATAGCCATCATACACCTTTGGAAAGTCCCAGGACCATTGCATAAGCCGAAAGGCATTCGTTTGTAAGAACATGTTCCATAAGGACAAGTGAATGTGGTTTTCTCTTGGTCTTTTGGATCGATGGGAATTTGAAAATACCCAGAGAAACTGTCTAAGAAGCAATAGAAGTCATTACCCGCTAAACGCTCGAGCATTTGATCCATGAAAGGAAGAGGGAAATGATCCTTACGAGTGGCATCATTGAGCTTGTGATATTCTATGCAAACTCGCCAACCCGTGACAAGTCGAGTAGGAATCAACTCATTGTTTTCATTGGGAACAATGGTTATTCCGCCTTTCTTAGGCACACAATGTACGGGACTAACCCATGGCTAATCCGAAATAGGGTAAATAATTCCGTCATCTAGAAGTTTGATAACCTATTTCTCGATGAGGTCACGAATATTAGGATTAACCCTTCTTTGGCTTTGGATTACGGGTTTAAAGTCATCTTTCATGAGAATTTTATGAGTACAAAAGTTCGGATCAATTCCGCAGATATCGGAAATTTTCTAAGCAATTGTTTTCTTATAATAGCACGTCGATAAGTCGAGACTTTTCATCCTCTTTCAAGTCCTTTGCAATGATTACGGGTAACTTCTTTTTGTCTTAAGGAAGACGTATTCGAGATGAGACGGTAAATCCTTAAGCTCTAAATCCGGTTGAGTTTCGATGGAAGATTTAGTCAAATTCGGATCATCGATAGAGATTTGCTTAGGAGAAGGTGGAGAAATATGGTCCTCATTGAGAAGTTTCTCAATGGTACGAATGCCTTCTTCCCAATCGGTGGGAGAATCGTCATATTGTAAGTCCACATCCCCTAAAGTTGCTTCAAATTCTTTCAAAAGGAAATCACTTTCTCCAAATGGAGTTAGTGAGGGAGCAATAGAGGAAACGGTCTCAACAATGGGTAGAGAAGAAGAACTACTTTTACAAGCGTCTTTGAAATGCTCTTCACAAGCCTCATCAATAACATCAATGAAATTAACGCTCTCGTTTTCATAAGGTTGCTTAGAAAGTTTACCCACGTTGAAAACGATTTTATCGTCACCAACTCTCATGATTAATTCGCCCGCGGCTACATCAATGAGAGTGCGACCGGTCCTCAAGAATGGACGTCCAACGATTAATGGAACACGAGGATCCATCTCGTAGTCAACGACAACAAAATCCGTCGGAAAGGTGAATTTTCGACACCGACGAAGACATCTTCGGCTATCTCCACTGGATAAGCAACCGTACGGTTAGCTAGTTCTAATGTCATTCGTGTGGGTCTAGCTCGGGTAGAGATAATTGTTTCCAAACACTTAACGGCATTAAGTTTATACTAGCACCTAGATCGGCTAGGGCCATAAAATTCTCTACCCCGGGGAAGTTGCAAGGAATGAGAAAGCGACCCGGATCACCAAGTTTGGTTGGTAATTTCCTTAAGAGCACTGTGGAGCAATTCTCATTAAGTTGGGTCTGAGCTATATCAAGGAGTTTCTCCTTATCACTAACAAGATATTTAAACATTTTAGCATATTTCGGCATGTGAGCGAGAGCCTCAGCAAAGGAGATGTTGAAATTCAGTTGTTTAAACATTTTAAGAAAGTTCGAAACTTGAATATCATCCTTGTTCTTCAACTTCTCTTTCCTCAACCTTGAAGGATAAGGTATATCGGTTTGAGATGAAGGCTTTGGAATGGAATTCTCACTCACATCCTTGGGTGGTGGAGGGGAAGAAATAGAAGGTGGAGGAATCAGTGAAGGGGGCCATTAATCCTCATATAAGTTTCAAGTTGATGATTTGACTCTGAAGATTCTTCACCAGCGCATCATTTGTCCTCATATAAGTTTCAACCTCGTGATTAAATGCTGTGGGTTGGATGGAAGGAGGAGCATGGTAGGCAGGTGGTTGATAAGCGGGTTGTTGGTAAACGTGGTTATTTCCTTGAGGTGGATATGGGTTTCTTTGGGTTTGATATTGATTTGGAGCTCGAGTTTGGTGTTGATTGTTGTGATTGAGGTTGTTTTGGTTTTGAGGAGGAAAACCGGGTGGTGAAAGGAAGTTGTTTGAACGATAACCGAGCAAATTGCGGTCACCTTGGGGACGTGCTTGATAGCCTCCCGTAGAAAAGTTACCGTTAGCGGCATACACATTTTCCGGATTGTCATGAGTCGAAGGACAATCGGTGTATGAATGAGAACCCCCGCATATTTCACATGACGGACTCAAAGCATTAAATTGCACATTGTTTTTAACATGTAAAGCAAGGTCGGTCATGATTGAAGTAAGCTTGTCAATTTTCTTCTCGGTTTCACTAGAACTAGAACTAGCACTAGCCATAGTAGCCCGAACACTCCTAGTTTGCACTCTAGACTTATTCTCAATAATATCCCACGCGGCATTAGAAGACTTAACCAAAATGTTACCCCCGAGGCACTATTTAGTGAATCCTGGTCATTCATGCTTAAACCATTGTAAAAAGTATTAATTTGATGCACTTTTGTAAAACCATGTTGTGGACACTTTCTTAAAAGTTCCTTAAAACGGTCCCAAGATTCACTAAATGTCTCACCGTACTTTTGTTCAAAGTTAATGATTTCATTCCGCAAAGCGGTAGTACGTGAGGGTGGGAAAAAGTAGTTGATGAATTTGGTCTCTAAATCCGACCACGTAAGAATACTTTGTGGCGGATCCTTTGCAAGCCAATGCCGGGCTTGTCCCTCTAAGGAGAAAGGAAAAAGTTGCAAGCAAATTACCTCTTGTGAAACCACATTATACTTGACTGTATTATTGAGTTGAAGGAACCTTTTGATATGGTCATGAGGATCATCAAGTGTACGCCCCAAGAATGGTTGAGCAGAGACCATTTGAATGAAGCCGGATTTGAGCTCAAAGTTGTTGGCTCCAATCTCGTGTATGACAATAGCATCGGTGTTGCCCTCTACGTGCGATTGCAAAAGCTCGATCATTGGTCGATTGTCCATGGCGACAATAGGTTGAGTTTCAACTTCGGCTTGAGTTGCTTTCTTCTTACGATCACAGGTACGCATACACACCTACAAAAGGAAAAGAAAGATAGACAAGAAATATTTTTGGTTTTTTATGTTTTTCTATTTTTTGGATTTTTGAAAATTTTATATTTTTATGGATTTTTGAAAAGTTTTGAAACGAAAAATAACGTTCACGTATGAACGGATCCTAAAATCCAACGCATCTCTCACAGAAAACCGTTAATCTTTACGAAAAGAGCCGGCAGCGGCGCCATTTAATATAAGATTTTGCTTGTAGTTCGTTTTGTCTCGACTCGATTCGAATTGAAAAAGGGATTTAGGTGGAATAGTCGTCTTTGGAGAAAAAAAGGTAAGGGTTTGTCGTTGTTTATAACTAATTGACGATGAAAATAAAAGCGAGAAAAGATTAAACTAAAAATAAAGACGAATATACTAAAGACGAGTGACTCTTAAAAATAAATGACGAGAAATTAAAACGTAATAAAAACGTAGACTTGAAAATAAAATAATTTTAAAAATAAACTAAGGAAAGAAAATAAAAATAAAGATAAGTGAAAATAAAATAAGACAAAACAAGTTCAAAATAACGTTAAGTAAAATGGCGGGAAAAGAAATTTGAAAATTAATTTGGAACAAAATTGATTTAATTTCGCAATACTAGAAAAAGGGTAATAATTTCATAATCTTGAAATGACAAAGATTTCGCAATAATGCGAAATCAATGATTTCGCAATGCCTGAAAAGGTAAGATTTCGCAATGTGAAAAACCAAGATTTCGCAACATAAGGAAATAATCAATGTCGCAATTCATAAAAAAGTTCAATGTCACAATTCACAAAAAAAGTTAAATGTCGCAATTCATAAAAAGTTCCATGTCGCAATTCACAAAAAAGTTCAATGTCGCAATTCACAAAAAAGTTCAATGTCGCAATTCATAAAAAAAGTTCAACGTCGCAATTCATAAAAAAGTTCAATGTCACAATTCACAAAAAAGTTCAATGTCGTAATTCATAAAAAAGTTCAATGTCGCAATTCATAAAAGAGTTCAATGTCTCAATTCATTAAAAAGTTCAATGTCGCAATTCATAAAAAAGTTCAATGTCGCAATTCACAAAAAAGTTCAATGGCGCAATTCACAAAAATTGCTAAATTGAATCTGATTTTCCTAAAAAAGGGGAACTTGTAAAAGGACAAATTTAAGCACTATTTTAGCAACTTTTTAAGGATAATAAGCCCACGAAAACACCAATAAGCTACCATAACTCTAGGCAAATGATAAAACTTGTAAATCATTAACACGCGAATCAAGAAACACAAAAAGTAAAGAGCTTTATGCGACGTGTAGAAAAGAAAGGTGAAATAGATGATGAACACGAGATCGTAACTAACAAGAAAGATGAAAAAGATGAAGATTAAACCAAGATTAAACTTTAAAAGGTAAGATTAGATTAAAACAAGAAAGAAAGAAAATAAAGGTGAAGTATTTCTAGTGAGAGAAAGTAAAACACTTTCTCTCTCTAAAAATTAAAAACTACTAAAGAAAAATGAAGACTAACTCTAAAAATGAGTCAATAAAGACTATTTATAGTAGGAAGGGATGTGGTGTGTTGCTTCCTTCTTTCTCTTGTCTTCTCGTCTTTTAAATAACTTGCTTTCTTGTTTTTTCTCAGGATTAGTCGAAAATAACTTGAACTTGTCTTCTAATTTTCTTCTTTTAGTAGACATGTTTCTGCGACTTTGTTAAACTTCCGACTTTAGACTTTTTCTTCGATAAATCTTCAGAATAGGCCTTTGACTTCCGTTCTTCTTGCACTTTTGACCTTTTGACTTTGTCTTTTGTCTTTTTCTTCGATAAAAGCCCGTGAAAGCCCGTGTTTTCTTCCTTTTTCGTATTTTTATCCCGAAACACAATAAAAACACAAACCACGCATAATTCCGACTTTTACGACATAAAATACACGTTTTGGTCTTGTTATTATTGGAAATAAGTGGTAAAAGGATAAGTGTTTTCACACTTATTAAATCCCCTACACTTGACCATTGCAATGCCCTCATGCAATGCATTAATTTCAAAGCACATTTTACATTTTTCATCATAAATAACCCACCTTGGCCTTTATTAAATACTAAATACTAAGGAAACTAAAAAGATAGAAATATATACAAAACAAGTAAGGAAATCAAAGACTTACATTAGGCTTTGGCATGTCATGAATGTTCATCACCCTCAAGTTTCACGTTCCCCACACCAAGCTTATAAACAAGATCATTGTTATTATAAGTTAGTAAACTAACACGAACTCATGTGGCCCAATTATTCACTTAGACTCCCTTATTCCTAGGTGTATCTCTTATATTTTATGATTATCTTGAATGATCACGAGGATGCATTGTTTGAATTATTTCGATAGTTTATTTAGGCCAAAAATAAAGTGGGACGATTTAATCAATAGTTAGCTACAGGACAAAATCTTTTAAAACTGCTTCTCGGGACCTCTTAAAGTTCATATCTTGGCATAACTCGCTTCATGAATTGAGACCTTTCTCGGACCAATATTTGGCAGCGACTTCATACTTTGAATCTTGAGAGACGTTCTTGAAATAATGGTCTTCTCTTCATAATAGGAATTTCTTCACTTGAAGTTTTTGAGAGATTCTTCATACTTAGACCACGACTTCTTCCTTTTTCCCCAATCTTTATTTTGGATTTTGATATACAACAATCCGCCTCCTTTTAGGACTTGGATCTATTTATCCTCATACCTTGTTAGGGTCTTTTTGGATAGACTTCTCCATGATCTTTAGGGGAGTATTTGCTTTTCGTTGTATGTCTCGATCCTTCATATTGATTTTTGATAAATGATTCTTCACATCACTTGGGATCTTTAGAAACAAAATGTAGCCCTCATGCCTTGTTAGGGCCTTTTCTGACTCGCCAATCTTCACATCCTGCTTCAATAAGTTATACCTTGGCTATGAACTCTAATTAATACCGAGCAACTTTTAAACGATCTTGTGCTAGAAGCTAAGTAACTTTCAAATCATACAACCTTATTTATTGCAAATATATTTATTAACAAGCGATGGGAGAAAAAGCTTATAATCAACTCACATAAATTCATGAAAGAATACCAAACTTATAATTGAGTCTATCATCTTTCGTTCTCCACAATTTAAAATCTCAAGGAATGAGACTCGTGGATGTTTAGCCAATTAAATCAAAGTTTTGGGTTTTCAAGTCATCTATAGGATCTTGCAATTTCTTAGACTTTTTCAAGTTTTAGAATTCGCGTTTTAAAGTTTCCTTGATAAACGAATTTCTAGGATCAATTATAGGAACTTGCGAAAAGTTCTTGTTCTTAACCCGTAAGAGTTAAGATTTCCGCGTTTTAAAGTTCCCTATATAAAAGCCTAGCAGAACTTGACTTAAACATGTTAAGGATACTAGCTAGATAAACTTGGATAAGTAAACTCGGGTTGAGTCAAAAAATTCACAATTTTTGAAAAATTAAAACCACTTTATTAAAAATTTTATTCTAGCAAAGAAAGTAGATAACGATAACAAAGGAAAATACGATATACTACTAGGCCAAAATAGATTAAAAGTTTTGAAAAATGTCGAAAAATTAAATTTTCCGGTTAAATTGAGGACAAATTAATATAAAAGCCCACTTACTTCGATAGAAGTCCCCCTACACTTGATATAAACATTGTCCTCAATGTTTAAGTATGTGGGAGTAAACTCCCCTACACTTAGGACATTGTGCACTTTGTTTAAGTCTCGCTAAGGAAAGGACAACTAAAGTGATTCCTTTTTTAATATTGAAGAATATAAAATAGAGAATCAAAAGAGTTTAGGTTAGAACCAGGAAGATGGGTACACGTGATCACGGGTCGTCAAATATCATCAAAAGTGGCTCTTTGAAAGCTTTAATCCCTGCATATCATAAGAAAAAGACAACAAACACTAATGGGGCTCCCCTACACTTATTATAAAAACGGATAAAGGATAGATCATCGGGTTGCCTCCCGAGAAGCGCTTGTTTTTGTTTATCGAGTCACGAGCCTGACTCGACCCAGAACTAATTCAAGGGAAACTTGGTGAGGGATGGAATCATCTCATGAGAGATGTCCTCACCAAAGTACAACTTAACACGTTGGCCATTCACCTTAAAGTTAGGCCCATTTGGTTGAGATAACTCAATGGTGCCATAAGGGAAGACTTTAGCAACGGTGAATGGGCCGGACCAACGAGATTTAAGCTTGCTCGAAAAGATTTTCAACCGAGAGTTAAAGAATAAAACTTGATCAACTATGTGAAACTCTCGGTTCTTAATCCTAGAATCATGAATGAGATTGGTTTTCTCCTTGTAGATCAATGAATTCTCATAAGCTCCATTCCTTTGTTCATTAAGCTCGTTGAGTTGAATCTTCCGAAGATCACCGGCTTTGTTGATATCAAAACTGGCCCACTTCATGGCCCAATACGCCTTATGAGCCAACTCAATAGGGAGGTGGCATGTCGTCCCGTACACAAGACGATATGGAGTGCAACCAATAGGTGTCTTATATGCGGTACGGAAAGCCCACAAAGCATCATCTAACTTATCGGCCCACGAAGTGTCCACGTCAACCTCCTAAAAAGGGAGGCTTTACCTGGTTTGAGTCTATGTGGCGGTGGGCTCAAACCCCGTAGATTAGTCGGCCAATGACTCGGAAATCACGGTTACCAAAAAAAAACTTATCGGCCCACGAGGCATGATGCTCTCCTACATTTCGCTCTAAAATTCTCTTCAGTCCACGGTTAGAAATCTCGGCTTGACCATTAGTTTGAGGATGATAAGCGGTGAAAAGTCGGTGATTGACACCGTACTTAGCCATGACTCTAGCAAATTGATCATTGCAAAAATGAGTCCCGCGGTCACTAATAATAACACGAGGGACACCGAATCGAGCAAAAAGTTGTTTCAAAAAGTTCACAACAACCCTCGCATCGTTCGTAGGTAAAGCCTTTGCTTCAACCTATTTAGATACGTAGTCAACGGCTACGAGGATGTACTTGTTCCCTTTGGATGATGGAAATGGCCCTATAAAGTCGATACCCCATACGTCAAAGATTTCACATTCTTGTATGAAATTTTGAGGCATCTCATCTTTATGTGTGATCTTGCCTTGTCGTTGGCAAGCATCAAAATGCTTAATCATTTCGTGTGCATCACGATAAATGGGGGGCCAATAAAATCTAGAGTCGAAAACTTTCTTCGCGGTATAGTTAGGACCAAAGTGACCACCGGTGGGTCCTTTGTGGTAAGATTCTAGGATTAGTAAAGTTGCCGGCCCATCAACACACCGACGAATGACAAGATCCGCACATTGTTTGAAAAGGTAAGGGTCGTCCCAAAAATAGTGCTTAATGTCCTTAAAGAACTTTTTCTTTTGCTGGGACGTTAACCCTTCCATGAGAATTCCACCCGCCAAATAGTTTGCAATGTCCGCAAACCATGGGGTTTCATCAAGATTGGAGTTAATAGACATCAAGGCTTCAAGGGGAAAAGAGTCATTAATCTCTTGATTTGGGAGCTCCCCTTGATAGGGATTCTCGAGTCTACTAAGATGATCCGCGGCTAGGTTTTCCGCTCCCTTTTTATCACAAATTTTGATTTTAAATTCTTGTAGGAGCAAAACCCAAAGAAGAAGTCTTGGCTTGGAATCTTGTTTGGTTAACAAGTACTTCAACGCGGAATGGTCGGTATAGACAATGGTGGTGGAAAGAACAAGATAGGGGTGAAACTTCTCAAAAGCATACACTACAGCTAAAAGCTCTTTTTCGGTAGTGGTATAATGAAATTGAGCCCCCGTCATTCTCTTGCTAGCATAATGGATTGGTTGGAAGTGTTTGTTCACTCTTTGTCCCAAAACCGCTCCAATAGCAAAATCGCTAGCATCACACATCAATTCAAAAGGTAACTCCCAGTTAGGGGTAACCAAGACCGGTGCCTTAGTTAATTTATCCTTAAGAAGACTGAAAGAGTCAATACACTTTTAGAAAAGATAAAAGGAGTATCTTTTTCCAAGAGGTGGGTCATTGGGCGAGCGATCTTAGAAAAATCTTGAATGAAACGATGATAGAAGCCCACATGACCAAGGAAACTTCTCACACCCTTCACGGTTGAAGGAGGAGGTAATTTAACAATCACATCGACTTTAGCACGGTCAACTTCAAGACCGGATTTGGAGATTTTATGACCAAGAACAATACCTTCTTTTACCATGAAATGGCATTTTTCCTAATTAAGAACGAGACGAGTGTCTTTACACCGTTTAAGCATACGTTCTAAATTGGCAAGGCAAGTAGAGAAAGAATCACCATAGACCGAGAAATCATCCATAAAGACTTCCATAGTTTCTTCAAAAATGTCATGGAAGATAGCCATCATACACCTTTGGAAAGTCCTAGGAGCATTGCATAAGCCGAAAGGCATTCTTTTGTAAGCAAATGTTCCATAAGGACAAGTGAATGTGGTTTTCTCTTGGTCTTTAGGATCGATGGGAATTTGAAAATACCCGGAGAAACCGTCTAAGAAGCAATAATAATCATTACCCACTAAACACTCGAGCATTTGATCCATGAAAGGAAGAGGAAAATGATCCTTACGAGTGGCAACATTGAGCTTACGATAGTCTATGCAAACTCGCCAACCCATTACGAGTCGAGTAGGAATCAACTCGTTGTTTTTATTGGGAACAACTGTTATTCCACATTTCTTAGGCACACAATGGACGGGACTAACACATGGCGAATCCGAAATAGGGTAAATCATTCCGGCATCTAGAAGTTTGATAACTTCTTTCTTGATGACGCCATGAATTTTTGGATTAACCCTTCTTTGGCTTTAGATCGCGGGTTTAAAGTCCTCTTCCATGAGAATTTATGTGTACAAAAGTTAGGATCAATTCAGCGGATATCGTAAATTTTCCAAGCAATTGCTTTCTTATGATTCTTCAGCACGTCGATAAGTCGAGATTTTTCGTCTTCTTTCAAGTCCTTTACGATGATGACGGGTAACTTCTTATTGTCTTCAAGGAAAACGTATTCGAGATGAGACGGTAAATCCTTAAGCTCTAAATCCAGAGGATTTTTGATGGAAGGCGTAGTCAAATTCGGATCTTCGATAAAGATTTCCTTAGGAGACGGCGGAGAAATATGGTCCTCATTGAGAAGTTTCTCAATGGTATGAATGTCTTCATCCCAATCGGAGGGAGAATCATCATATTTTAAGTCCACATCCCCTAAGTTGCTTAAAATTCTTTCAAAAGGAAATCACTTTCTCCAAATGGAGTTAGTGAGGGAGCAATAGAGGCAACGGTCTCAACAATGGGTAGAGAAGAAGAACCACTTTTGCAAGCGTCTTTGAAATGCTCTTCATAAGCCTCATCAAGTACGTCAATAAAATTAAAGCTCTCGTTTTCATAAGGTTTCTTAGAAAGTTTACCCATGTTAAAGACGATTTTATCGTCACCAACTCTCATGATTAATTCGCCCGCGACTACATCAATGAGAGTGCGACCGGTCCTCAAGAATGGATGCCCAACGATTAATGGAACACGGGATCCATCTCGTAGTCAACGACAACAAAATCCACCGGAAATGTGAATTTGTCGACACCGACGAAGACATCTTCGGCTATCCCCACCGGATAAGCAACTGTACGGTTAGCTAATTCCAATGTCATTCGTGTGGAGGCTAGCTCGGGTAGAGATAATTGTTTCCAAACACTTAATGGCATTAAGTTTATACTAGCACCTAGATCGGCTAGGTCCATACAATTCTCTACCCCGGGGAAGTTGCAAGGAATGAGAAAGCGACCCGGATCACCAAGTTTGGTTGGTAATTTCCTTAAGAGCACTGCGGAGCAATTCTCATTAAGTTGGGTCTGAGCTATATCAAGGAGTTTCTTCTTATCACTGAGAAGATCTTTAAACATTTTAGCATATTTCAGCATGTGAGCGAGAGCCTAGGAAAATGAGATGTTGAAATTCAGTTGTTTAAACATTTTAAGAAAGTTCGAAACTTGAATATCATCCTTGTTCTTCAACTTCTTTTTCCTCAACCTTGAAGGATAAGGTATATCGGTTTGAGATGAAGGCTTTGGAATGGAATTATCACTCACATCCTTGGGTGGTGGAGGGGTAGAAATAGAAGGTGGATGAATCGGTGAAGGGGGCTCGTTTTCCTTTTTCACAATCACCGGTGTAGGTGTAGGAATCTCGGGTTCCTTTAAACCTTTGCCACTTCGGGTGGTGATTGCTTTCATCTCCCCTCTTGGATTAGCAACGGTGTTACTCGGAAGAGAACCCGAACTAGAGGCTTGATTACTTTGGAAGAAACTAGCCATCATATCCCTTAAGTCATTCGTTTGACTGCTCAAAGAGTTTCGCATATCGGTTCGAAGATCATTCCCTTGTTTTGCCATATCTCCTTTCAAGTTGATGATTTGACTCTAAAGATTCTTCACTAGCGCGTCATTAGTCCTCATATAAGTTTCAACCTCGTGATTAAATGTTGTGGGTTGGTTGGAAGGAGGAGCATGGTAGGCAGGTGGTTGATAAGCGGGTTGTCGGTAAACATGGTTATTTCCTTGAGGTGGACATGGGTTTCTTTGGGTTTGATATTGATTTGGAGCTCAAGTTTGGTGTTGATTGTTACGATTGAGGTTGTTTTAGTTTAGGAGGAGGAAAACCGGGTGGTGAAAGGAATTTGTTTGAACGATAACTGAGCAAATTCCGGTCACCTTGAGGACGTGCTTGATAGCCTCCCGTAGAAAAGCTACCGTCAGCGGCATACATATTTTCCGGATTGTCATGAGTCGAAGGACAATCGATGTATGAATGAGAACCCCCGCATATTTCACATGTTGGACTCAAAGCATTAACTTGCTCATTGTTCTTAACATGTAAAGCAAGGTCGGTCATGATTGAAGTAAGCTTGTTAATTTTCTTGTCGGTTTCACTAGAACTAGAACTAGCACTAGCCATAGTAGCCCTAACACTCTTGGTTTGGACTTTGGATTTGTTCTCAATAACTGCCCAAGCTTCATTCATAGTTTTCACAAGAATATTACCCCCCGAGGCACTATTTAGTAAATCTTGGTCATTCAAAGTTAATCCATTATAATAAGTATTAATTTGATGTACCTTTGTAAAACCGTGTTGTGGACACTTTCTTAAAAGTTCTTTAAAACGATCCCAAGATTCACTAAATGTCTCACCGTACTTTTGTTCAAAGTTGATAATGTCATTCCGCAAAGCGGTAGTACGTGAGGGTGGAAAGAAATAGTTTATGAACTTGGTATCTAAATCAACCCATGTGGTGATACTTTGGGGTGGTTCCTTATCAAGCCAAGTCCGGGCTTGTCCCTCGAGGGAGAAAGGAAAGAGGAGCAAACGAATTGCCTCTTGTGAAACCCCATTGTATTTTACAGTATTTGATAAGTGTACGAACCTCTTGATATGATCATGAGGATCGTCATGAGTACGGCCCAGAAAAGGTGTTGCGGAAACCATTTGGATAAACCCTGATTTGAGCTCGAAGTTGTTGGCGTCAATAGACAACACCACAATTGCATCATCGTTGCCTTCTACGTGTGATTGTAAGAGCTCGATCATTGGACGGTTCTCCATTGTATTGACAACGAGGGGCTCGACAACAAGAGGGTGAATAGTAGCCGCTTGAATGGATTTCCTCCTTCTTGAACGGGTACGCATACACCTACAAAAGAACAAAATAACAAAATAGAACAAAACTAATGGTGAATGTGAAAAAGAAAATATTTTGGTGCAAAATCTTTGAAAAAGAATTGCTTTTTATGATTTTTAAATGTTTTTGGATTTTTTGAAATTTTTAATTTTTATGGATTTTTTGAAAATTTTTGACACGAAAAATAACGTTCAAGAGTGAACGGATCCCAAAATCCAACGCGTCTCTCACTAAAAACCGTTAATCTTTACGAAAAGAGCCGGCAGCGGCGCCATTTAATACAAGAGATTTTCTCGCATGAAAGTTAAGTTCGTTGAACCAGTCTTTTCGAATTGATTACCAGTTGAAAGTGCGACTCAGTCGTCTTTGGTGGATAAAATAAAAGGGTTTCGTTGTCTAAAACTAATTAAAAGAAAAGGCGTCGTTGAGTAATTAAATAAAAATAAAACGAGGAAAGATTATACTAAAAATAAAGACTCTTAAAAATAAATGACGAGAAATTAAAACTAATACAAGGTTTTTACCTAGTATAAAAATTATGTTCGTTGAAATCGGTCTAATCGAATTGATAATAGTTAACTGTGTGACTCAGTTGTCTTTTGGTGAAACAAAGATTGGTGCCGTTGTAGTAAATAAAAAGTGCACAAACTTTAAAGTAAAAGGCAGGTAAAATAAATCTAAACCTAATTGAAAATAAATGACGAGAAATTAAAGCGTGACGAAAAGTAAATAAGGCAAACTTAAAACTAACCTAAAGGCAACTTAAACTTAAACTAAAGGCAAGCTTAAAATAAATCTAAGGCAAATAAACTAAAAGTGAGACTAAGGAAAAAGGCGGGAAAAGTAAAGCTTAAAACTTAAAAACATAAACTTAAAATAAACTAAAAACACCTCACTCGGAATAATTACTCGTTCGGAATGTCACCTTCATTCGGAATAATTCTTCTTTGTTCGGAATACCTTAACAAAACCCTTGATCCGGAATAAAATGTTCACCCGGAATATTATTTCATCTAGAATAAAACACTCATCCGGAATAACAAGTTTATCCGGAATATACCTTCGCTCGAAATAAATCTTCACTCGGGATAATGGTTCATCCGGAATAATGACTCCTTCATCCGGAATATTAGCTCATCCGGAATAATTCCTTTATTCGGAATACTTTGATTCGGAATGAAGAGCTTTATCTAGAATAAACTGCTTGATGTGGAATAACTCCTTGATCCAGAATGATGATTGATTCGGAATATGAAGCTTGGTTCGGAATAATCAACAGAAAGCCTTCATCCGGAATGATTGCTCATCCGGAATAAATGGTTTATCCGGAATATTTGGCTTCGTTCGGAATAATCTGAAATTCACTTGGTTCGGAATAAATTTCAAACCTTTATTCGGAATAAAGCTTCATTCGGAATATTCACAACAACTCCTTCATCCGGAATAAACTGCTTGATCCGGAATAACTTGCCTTGATTCGGAAAAACTTGGGAAAACAAACCGTGCGAAGAACAAGGGAAAGCAATAGGACACGAGTTTAAACAAAATCTAACCAAATCAATCTAAAGATTAAACAAAACTAACCAAATAACATCTACTAATCATAAACAAACAATCCAAATCAATAAAACTAACAAATAAACACCAACAAAATCAAAACCCACTTAATCAAATTAATAAAAACTCAAGAACTTAACATAAACATAAACATAAAGATTTAATCCAAACAAGAAAGGTAGATAGGAGATTAACAATGAAAAGTAAAGATTCAATAAAATAAAAAGGAAACTTACTTGATAATTAAAGGAATTAAAGTGCAAGACAATTAATTAAAATGACACTGAAATAAATGTGCAAGTAATTAAAATGGTGGAAAGACTAATCTTGTCAAAATTAGTTAACAACTTGTGAAATGGGATGGTGGTGATCTATTTATAGGGAGAAGGGAAGCATGTGTTGCTTCTTTCTTTCTTTCTTTCTTTCCTTCCGTCTTTCCGTCTTCTTAATTCTTCGACTTTTTCGACGTTGTCTCGGGATTAATTAAACTCGTCTTGAAAAATTCTTCATTAATAAGACTTGAGTTCTTTGGCTCTATTAAACTTCCCCTACACTTAATATAAACATTGTCCTCAATATTTAAGCATGTGGAAGTAAACTCCCCTACACTTAGGACATTGTGCACGTTGTTTAAATCTTGCTAAGGAAGAGACAACTAAAGTGATTCCTATTTCAATATTGGAAAAAATATAAAATAGAGAATCAAAAGAGTTTAGGATAGAACCGGGAAGACGGGTACACGGAATCACAGGTCGTCAAAAGTCATCAAGAATGGATTTTTGAAAGCTCGAATCCCTGCTCATGATTAGAAAGAAAATAAGAAACACCAACGGGGCTCCCCCTACACTTATGGTGAAAACAGATAAAGATAGATACTCGGGATGCCTACCGAAGAGCGCTTGTTTATATTAACCGAGTCACGAGCCTGACTCGTCCCCGAATTAAATGGTCCATGGGGAAGCCTCGAATGTAATACCGGGATCAAAGACCTTGTCCTCGTTCCCGGAGGAAAATACAACAGGGGAGGCTGGAGGATAAGTCTTGAATGGGAGAAAAGTCCTTTCAACATACGAAAAGTATGTGAAGTCGTGAGCCACGGGAGGTGGGGTGGGTAAAGGAATCAAATTGTCATCCCCCAAAGACAATTGATGCTCAGACAGCGGCAAAGTCGTAAGGTTATCAATCATAAAATAGTCAATGTCACCTCCCGGGTCAAAGCACTCATCCTCCGAAATGGTCTCTAAAGGAGTGGATGAAAGGTGCTCGGGAGGGGGACTTGGGACAATGTCATCAAGTAGCAAATTATCAAAAAGGATATCCCCCTCCGTGTCATCATCATCAATACCCGGAGGTATTGAGTGAATGTTGATTTCTTCCAGCAACGGGTCATTATACTCAACGGGTATAATAGATGGAGGTAAGGACTCGAAAAGAGGAGGAGAAGTCAATGCTTCAATTTGAGCAATAAGAAGATGTACTTTCCGTAATCTGTCGCGAAGAATCACGTCTTCCACCTCATCTACAAGAGCAAGTTCATCGGTGAACTTCTCGTAAGCCGGAGAGAATAAATCGTCAACGCCCGCATCTCCCGGTGGAGATTGAGAAATTTCAAAAGTGAAATTCTCATAGCGTGGAGAAAAATCGTTATCAGTAGGATCGACCTCTTCCGTAAGAGCAACGTCGTCCTCAAAATCTATAGCAATCAGTATGTCACAAACCTCATCATCAAAGAATTTATCGAGACCAAAATCACTAATCTCACTCAATGAATCACCATCCTTAGACGCATTAGGAATATCGAGAGTAGGAGTGGCAACTTCAGAAGATTGGTTGAGAGCGTAGACATCATCGTCGTCATCATCATCATAATAGACGGGACCATTCCAGTTAGGAGTGATATAGTCGGCTAACTCCTCCTTGATAACCTCCACATATTTAAGAAGCTCATGAAGCAACTGTTGTTGTTCATCTCCCCGAGTTTGTTCATTTGAACCGATTCTATCCCACGCTGTAATTAAACATTTTGGTGTAGAAAAGAAGGGAAAACGACCAAATTAGCTCAAAAAGGTGTTGGTGGATTTCAAGATTTGTTCACCATCAAGCAAAGGTTGCCTTTCCTGATGCAAGTCAGCTCGGAGTTGAGCTAAACTTTCTAAAACATCATTCAAAGTAGTGAGCTGTTGGTCAAGACTAATTTGATGAGAGGATTGATGATTGAGGGTGTGATGTGGGGGCTCAAAGTTATACACACTGGGATGATGTTGGGTCAAAAAGTTGATGTGGCAGAAACTCAAAATCAAAGAAAACATGAAGACATTTGTTCAAGCGTTGTCAAGAGTAAATCAGACGTTGACAAGAGTAACTTAAGCGTTGACAGAAGTCAAACGCAGTCAACAAAGTCAAACGCTGATGGATGTTGAAGATTTGATGGAGAATTCTATTTACAGAATATATTGGATATATTCTAAATAATATATTCAGTATATATCTATAGAAATAGAATATTTAGATGTTTATTTGATATTATCTCTTGTAGATTCTGTTCCTTCCACTATAAAAGGAACAAGGGTCTTAGGTTTTATTCATAACTTTCATTCACAATGTAAACCTAAAGTGTGTGTCGACTAGACGTGGGATTCAATGTATACACGCCTAGTGATTGTTGATTATCAATATAATTAGCAATCCAATTGTGTTTTAATTCATGTTATTGTGCATAAACACCTTGTTAATGATTGTTGTTCTAATTCCGCTTTGATTATCTAATCATATGAACAATGATCATTCCTAGTAGTTTCAAAGATCCGGAAACCAAGGTTTCCACAATTGGTATCAGAGCCTCGTGGCTCGTGATGCTAGGACCAACAAGGTGTTCGTGTATAGTGAAAAGAAGAAAAATCCGTTTAGGGTTTTTCTGGGCGTTTTTGTGTGCGCAACAGTATTCAGAAGGTCATAGCTTTTGATTGAACCGTTGGATCGTCACGAAATTTTATATGTGTGTTCTACATACATATATCTAAACATCCACCGGAGGGATTGTCGAGTTTTATCCCCAGGCAAAAGTTATTAGGCGTCGAAATAGGCAGCAGAGGTGATTTTCAGTTTTTCAAAGCTTTTACATAAAATCATGATTAGGGTTTTTACAAACCCTCAATCAACTTAAGGTTGAAAAATTGAAGGATTATGGCTGTTATGATTAAAGATCTAAGGTTAATGTTTAAACCCTAATTAGGGTTTCGGTGCTAAAACTTTCAAACCCTAGATCTGTGAATGTCAAAAGCCGTTGTTGGGACTTTTTGGAGCCATAAGTGCCACGTGCTGGATCAACAAGTTTTATAGTAGTATTGTTCAAGTAATTGTACAAAGTTATATACGTTTGGTTTTGTGCAAGGTTCATGTGTTTGATACAGTTCACGTGAGTTTGAAGAAAAAGTGTGATGATGACATGTTGATAAAAGTCTCACGCATAATTGGTAAAGAATATTGGCATTCACACGGTTTAAGTGTTTTAGTTGTGTTCACACAGTGGAAGCTCTCTGATTGGTGTTCAGCTTTGTGTTCACACGGTGGAAGTGTTTCTATTGGTTCTTAATGGAATGTTCACACGACTAAGGAAAAGGAACATTATACACGTTCTGCTTGCTGATTTTCAGGGATTATTTTCTTGAAGAGAAAAGTGACGTGTGATGATCAGTTTTGAAAAAGCAGATTTAACCCCTGCTTTGTAGGGATTGGTACGTCATGCAAGTTCTGATTTACACGGATATACACAACAGCTGGCTCCTATGTCCAAAGGTTAATTAAACTCCTAATGTATAGGAGATATATATTCTCCTTCACATTTATTCTTGGATGAGATTTCTTTAAGACGTAGGCAGTATTATTGGATTCAAAAGTGGACGTGATTTTAGCAGTTCTATTTTGGGAAGATCTTGATTCTAAGGATGAACGTGAAGCTGCTTATTTTTAGGGATTATCCCATGATACATATCATTGATATAAAGCAGCTTATTCGATTTAAGTTCAGCCATATATGGAAAGTATTTATCTATGTAAAAGGCTGCTATGCCACTTTTGGATGCTAGATGACGTCAGCAGAACTTGACGCTGACAAGGTTAATATAGACGCTGACAAGAAGGATTTTGACGATGATGGAATAAGTCAACGCTGACAGTGTTGACAGTGTTGTCCGAGATATGGTTTTTCAAACGCTGTTAAGTATTGTCTGATATTGGTCAATACACATTCCAGATTTATTGGATAAAGGAGGATCTCGGATAATACAATGTTTGCTGCTGTTTGAGAAAATTGGTACGTTTTTAGCACACAAAAAGGAGGATTATACACTGATACAAGGGTTTTGTGTGGGTTCAAAATATAATTCTCGGAATCCTCTCGAATTGATCTCAGTTAAAAGTGGAATGATTTGTTCTTGGTGACAAAAAGTGGATTTGGTTTTCTATTCTACTAAACAGGTAAGTGAATAAAATGATAATGAAGTAAACTTAAAACAAGCAACAAATAAAAAGCAAAACTTGAATTAATACTGGAAAAATACCCTTACGAGAAAATACCCTATGCGGAATGTAGTCCTTATGCGGAAAGTATGGCCATTCGGAAAGTAATGCTATGCGGAAAAATGTTGCTCTATGCGGAAAATAAGGCCATTCGGAATATTTGCTTATGCTGAAAAAATGTCCTGTTCGGAAAATATTGCACTATGCGGAATAAGTCCTTACGCAGAATAAGGACGTCTATGCGGAAAGATATCTCAATGCGGAAAATCTTGTCTATGCGGAAAACACTCCTATTCGGAAAAAAATGTATCTATGCGGAAAATATGGCCATTCGGAAAAATCAAGTCTATGCGGAAAAAGAGCACTGTTCGGAATGCAAAGCCTATGCGGAATATAGTGGCTATTCGGAATATCTGTGATATTCCGAATAATGAAGAAAAACAACCTCTACTCGGAATAATTGAAATATTCCGAATAAACGCAACCCCAGAATTCCTATTCGGAATCTGGGAAACTCAGAACAGACGAAATGCGAAGAACAAGGAAATCAGTAACTCCAAAATCAACTCCAATACTTAAAAAGGTTTTACCAAATTACACATAAATCATTTAAATACCTTAAGTAATAAATCCCACCAATAAAAACACTAAATCAACAACTTTTTAAGATCAAACTAGAATCAAAGAAAAACTTAAGAACTTGCAATAGATGATGATGAAGAACAAGATGAATGAAAAGATGGAATAGATTGATTAATGTAAAAGTAACAAGGTTAATGATTAAGGATTACAAGATTGAAAGAAAAAGATGAAAATCACCAAAACTCCCTAATGGAGTTGGTGATGGAACGAACCTAAGGTACTGGGGAAAAGAAAAAAAATGAACTAACTCTCTAATTGTGTGAAGGGAAAAACTATTTATACTCCTAGTGGTTGGTTGGTGAGTGGGCTTTCTCCCTTTCTTCTTGTCTTCTCGTCTTTTCAGAAAAGTTGACGTTTTCGATTCTGATTCGGGATTTGTCGTCGATTAAATCCAACTCGTCTTTTAATTTCTTCGTTAAATAGACTCGAGTTTCTTCGACTTATGAAAATCTTCCGTCTTTAGTCCTTTTCTTCAATAAATCTTCGAATAGGCCCAGTGACTTCAAATCTTTTGCATCTCTTGGACAATAGACTTTATCTTGAGTCTTTTTCCTTGATAAATCCCGTGCAATCCCATGTTTTCTTTAATATTTATCCGGTTAGCTCTGAAAACACAATAAACACAAAAACCACGCATAATTCCAAACAAATGATATTAAATACGTGTTTTGGTCTTGTTTTAGCCCGAATTAAGTGGTAAAAGGATGGGTGTTTACACACCTATCAAATCCCCTACACTTAACCATTGCCATGCCCTCATGCAATGCTTAGTGATAAAGCAATTTTACATTTTTCTCATAATCAATCAACCTTGGCCTTATTTAAATTCTACTAAACAATAATTAAAATACTAAGAGAACTTAAAACTTCTAAAATAAACAAAAGGATGGAAATAACTTGTAAAGAAATCAAGGACTTACATTAGGGCTTTGGTGTTGCGAAGATTTATCACCCTCAAGTTTCACGTTCCCCAAACTAAGCTTAAGAACGAGATCATTGTTATTATAAGTTAGTAAATCAAACACTTACACACATGGCTTAATTAAATGCTTAAACTCCCTTATTCCTAGTTGTATCTCTTATATTTTATTTTTGTCTTAGAATGATCATGAAGATGCATTTTTGGACTTATTTCGATAGTTTATTAGGGCTGAAAGCAAAGTAGGACGATTTGATCAATAGTTAGCTAAAGGACAAAATCTCTTAAAACTGCTTCTCGGGATATCAAAAAGTTCATATCTTGGCATAACTTGGTTCACGATTTGAGACCTTTCTCGGGCCGATATTTGGCACGTACTTCATACTTCATATCTTCGAGAGACGTTCTTGAGATAATGGTCTTCTCATCATAATAGAGTTTCTTCACTTGGAGACTTTTGAGGGGTACTCCAACTTTGTTGACCACGACTTCATGATTATTTCTTCAATCTCTAATTGGGATTTTGAGATACAACGATCCGCCTCCTTTTCGGACTTGGATCTATTTATCCTCATACCTTGTTAGGGTCTTTTCGGATAGACTTCTCCATGATCTTTATGGGAGTTGATTGCTTTTCGTCGTGAGTCTTGATCCTTCATATTGACTTTAGGAATAATGCTTTTCACATCACTTTGGATCTTCAGCAATAAAATTGAATCCTCATGCCTTGTTAGGGCCTTTTCGGACTCGCCAATCTTCGCGCCCCGCTTCATAAGTTATGCCTTGGCTATGAACTCTTATCATTACCGAGCAACTTTTAAACGATCTTGGGCTAGAAGCTAAGTAACTTTTCAAATCGTAAGACCTTACTTATTGCAGATAAATTATTAGCAAGTGATGGGAGAATAGGCAAATAATTACACCAAGTGAGCTTGCGCAAGAATACCGACTTATAATTGACTCTATCATTTCTCGTCCTCCACAATTTAAAATCTCAAGTAATGAGACTTGTGGACACTTAGCCTAATAAACCAATTAAGGTCTATATGGTTAAGGATACTAGCTAGAATAAACTTGGACAAGTCTATTCGGGTTGAGTCAAAATAAACGCAACGGGCCTAATACGTCAAGGACTCCTAAACTAGCTACACCACTTTATTAATACTTTTGACTTTATTGTGGAATATATACTTATGAAAGCAACGATAAAAATTTAAAAATTACGACTAAATGGCCAAAGTTAATAAAAAATTTGAAAAATGTTGAAAAATAGGATTTTCCGGTTAAATGAAGGCATTTTCATGGAAAAGTCCACTTAAAACTTCGATAGAAGTCTCCCCTACACTTAAGATAAACATTGTCCTCAATGTTTAAGCATGTGGGAAAAGTCTCCCCTACACTTATGACATTGTACACGTTGGTTAACTCGAGTTAAGGAAGAGACGACTAAAGTGATCAATTTCAAATGGGAGTATGAAGAAAACTGAATCACGATAGTTGAGAGATAGAACCGGATTTCGGATAACACGGGAGCACGGTTCTTCAAAGTTTCCAAGATTGCAGTAATCCCTGTAATCACATCACCACACAAACACAAACGACCAAAATAGGTCCTCCCCTACACTTAGGGGGTTAAAGGGATAGATACTCGGGCTGCCTCCCGAGGAGCGCTTGTTTTTGATAACCGAGTCACGAGCCTGACTCGACCCAAAATTAGTTCATGGGGAACGTGGTGAGGGATGGAATCACCTCGTGAGAGGTGTCCTCACCAAAGTACAACTTCACTCGTTGGCCATTCACCTTAAAATTTGGTCCATTAGGTTGAGCGAGCTCAAGAGTACCATATGGAAAAATTTGGGCGATGGTGAATGGGCCGGACCAACGAGATTTAAGCTTGCCCGAAAAGATTTTCAACCGAGAGTTAAAAAGTAAGACCTTGTCTCCAACATGGAACTCTCGGTTTTTGATCTTGGAGTCGTGAATGAGCTTAGTTCTTTCCTTATAGATCAAAGAATTTTCATAAGCCTCATTACGGAGTTCATTCAGCTCATTGAGTTGGATCTTGCGTAGGTCACCGGCTTTGTTTATATCAAAATTAGCCCACTTCAAGGCCCAATAAGCCTTGTGCTCCAACTCAATGGGGAGGTGGCATGCTTTCCCGTACACAAGACGATAGGGCGTACAGCCGATCGGGGTCTTGTAAGCAGTACGGAAAGCCCACAAAGCATCATCGAGTTTATCAGCCCATGAGGCACGATGCTCTCCCACGGTTCTTTCCAAAATTCGCTTTAGCCCTCGGTTTGATATTTCAGCCTGGCCATTAGTTTGTGGGTGGTAGGCTGTGGAAAGACGATGATTTACACCGTACTTAGCCATGACTCTAGCAAATTGGTCATTGCAGAAATGAGTCCCACGATCACTAATAATGGCACGAGGCACACCGAAGCGAGCGAATAGAGCTTTCAAAAAGTTACAAACCACCCTTGCGTCATTAGTAGGTAAAGCTTTGGCTTCAACCCACTTTGAAACGTAGTCAACGGCTACAAGGATGTATTTGTTTCCTTTAGATGAAGGGAATGGCCCCATAAAGTCGATACCCCAAACATCAAAAATTTCACACTCTTGAATGAAATGCTGAGGCATCTCGTCTTTATGTGTGATTTTGCCTTGCTTTTGGCAAACATCACATCGTTTGACCATATCGTGAGTGTCACGGTATATGGAGGGCCAATAAAATCCCAAATCAAACACTTTCTTTGCGGTGTAGTTGGGACCAAAGTGACCACCGGTGGGTCCTTTGTGGCAAGCATCAAGGATGTCCAACGCTGCCGGTCCATCAACACATCGGCGAATAATCAGGTCGGCACATTGTTTGAATAGGTAAGGGTCGTCCCAAAAGTAAGTCTTGATATCGGTAAAGAACTTCTTCTTTTGCTGGGACGTCAACCCTTCCTTGAGAATTCCACCCGCTAAGTAGTTTGCAAAGTCCGCAAACCACGGGGTTTCATTCGGCTTCGAGTTTATAGACATTAAGGTCTCCAAGGGAAAAGAATCATTGATTTCTTTGGTCGGATGATCCCCTTGGTAAGGATCCTCAAGTCTACTGAGATGATCCGCGGCTAGGTTTTCTGCTCCTTTTTTATCGCGGATTTCGATTTTAAATTCCTGGAGCAGCAAAACCCAGCGAAGAAGTCTTGGTTTGGAATCTTGCTTTGTCAACAAGTACTTCAACGCGGAATGATCGGTGTACACAATGGTGGTGGAAAGGACAAGATAGGGGCGGAATTTTTCAAAAGCATAGACAACAGCTAAAAGCTCTTTTTCGGTTGTCGTATAATGCAATTGTGCCCCAGTCATTGTCTTGCTAGCGTAATGGATCGGTTGGAAGTGTTTGTTCACTCTTTGTCCAAGAACCGCTCCAATAGCAAAATCGCTAGCATCGCACATCAACTCAAAGGGCAGCTCCCAATTAGGGGTAACCAAGACGGGTGCCTTAGTTAGCTTATCCTTAAGCGAGTTGAAGGCTTCAAGGCACTCTTTGGAAAAGATAAAAGGAGTATCTTTTTCCAAGAGGTGGGTCATCGGGCGAGCGATTTGAGAAAAATCTTTTATGAATCGACGATAGAAGCCCGCATGACCCAAGAAACTTCTCACACCCTTCACGGTTGAAGGTGGAGGCAACTTAGCTATAACATCGACTTTAGCACGGTCTACTTCAAGACCGGCTTTCGAAATCTTATGTCCAAGCACGACGCCTTCTTTTACCATAAAATGGCATTTTTCCCAATTTAGAACAAGGCGAGTGTCTTCGCACCGCTTTAGCATACGTTCTAAATTGGCAAGGCAAGCAGAGAAGGAATCCCCGAAGACCGAGAAATCATCCATGAAGACTTCCATGGTTTGTTCAACCATGTCATGGAAGATAGCTAACATACATCTTTGGAAAGTCCCTGGCACATTACATAAGCCAAAAGGCATTCTTTTGTAAGCGAAAGTGCCATAGGGACAAGTGAATGTAGTCTTCTCTTGATCTTGGGGATCGATGGGTATTTGAAAATAACCCGAGAAACCATCCAGAAAGCAGTAATATTCATTACCGGCTAAGCGTTCAAGCATTTGGTCCATGAAAGGTAGAGGGAAATGATCCTTTCTCGTGGCATCATTGAGTTTGCGGTAGTCTATACAAACTCTCCACCCAGTAACGAGACGAGTGGGAATCAACTCGTTGTGTTCATTGGGAACAACGGTTATTCCGCCCTTCTTGGGCACACAGTGAATTGGACTAACCCATGGTGAATCCGAAATAGGGTAAATCATACCCGCATCAAGAAGTTTGAGAACCTCTGTTTTGATGACTTCATGGATTTTTGGATTCACCCTTCGTTGGCTTTGAATTGTGGGCTTAAAGTCGTCCTCCATGAGAATTTTGTGTGTGCAGAAGTGAGGATCAATTCCACGAATATCCGAAATCTTCCAAGCGATAGCCTTCTTATGATCATTCAACACAGCGACAAGTCGGGCTTTCTCTTCATCCTTCAAATCCTTAGCAATGATGACTGGCGACTTCTTCTCTTCTTCGAGGAATACATACTCAAGATGGGGTGGCAACTCCTTAAGTTCCAAATCCGGAGGATTGTCGACGGGAGGCGTATTCGAAGTCGGAGTATCGATAGCAATGATAGTGGGAGATGGAGGAGAAGGGTTGTCTTCTTTGAGGAGGTTTGCAATGAAACTGAGGTCTTCATCCCAAGTGGCAGTAGAATCGTCATTGTTTTGCTTCACATCTCCCAAGGTGGCTTCCAAATCTTTCCAAAGGAAATCACTTTCTCCAAATAGAGATAGTGATGAGTCGATAGAGGAAACGGTCTCAACATTAGGAAGAGAGGTAGGAATGTTTTTACAAGCATCCTTGAAGTGTTCTTCACAAGCCTCATCAAGAACGTCAATACAATTAACACTCTCGGAAGAAGAAGGTTGTTTAGATAACTTTCCCATGTTGAAGACTACTTTATCGTCACCCACTCTCATGATAAGCTCACCGGCTTCAACATCAATGAGAGTGCGACCGGTCCTCAAGAATGGACGACCAACAATGAGTGGTACACGGGGGTCCATCTCGTAGTCGACGACAACAAAATCAACAGGGAAGGTGAATTTGTCGACTCCTACAATGACGTCTTCGGCTATCCCTACTGGATAAGCAATCGTACGGTTGGCCAATTCCAAAGTCATTTTGGTGGGGACTAGCTTTGGGAGAGATAATTGCTTCCAAACGCTTAGAGGCATAAGATTAATACTGGCACCTAGATCGGCTAGGGCCATGCAATTCTCTACTCCCGGGAAATTGCAAGGGATAAGAAAACGACCCGGATCACCAAGCTTGTTTGGCAATTTCCTTAAGAGCACTGCAGAGCAGTTCTCATTAAGTTGGGTGTTGGCAATATCGAGGAGCTTTTCCTTGTCGCTCAGAAGGTCTTTAAACATTTTAGCATACTTGGGCATGTGAGCGAGAGCCTCAGCGAAGGAGATATTGAAATTCAGTTGTTTGAACATTTTAAGGAAGTTCGAAACTTGAATATCATCCTTGCTCTTTTGCTTCTCTTTCCTCAACCTTGAAGGATAAGGTATATTGGAAGAAGAGGAAGGCTTAGGGAGAATAGGATCACTCACAACGACGGGTGGAGGAGGGGTAGAAAGAAGAGGTGGAGAAATTGGGGAAGGAGAAGGATGAGGAATAGGAGCAGGTGACTCGTTCTCCTTAGTCACAACCACCGGTGGAGGTATAGGAAGCTCGGGTTCCTTGGTACCTTTACCACTTCGAGTGGTGATTGCTTTCATCTCCCCTCTTGGGTTCGCAACGGTGTTACTCGGAAGAGTACCCAAAGAAGAGGGTTGATTACCATTGAAGAAACTAGCCATCATGTTCCTCAGGTCATTAGTTTGGGTATCCAACGTATTTCTCATATCAGCTCTCAAATCATTTCCTTGCTTTACCAAATCAGCCTTCAAATTGCGTACTTCCTCTTGGAGATTTCCCACTATCACATCATTGGTCCTCATATAGGTTGCAACCTCTTGGTGTAATGCAGTGGTGGCTTGGTTGGGAGGAGCATTGTATGCAGGTGGTTGGTAAGCTGGTTGTTGGTATACTTGATTGTTACGTGGAGGTGGTTGTTGTTGCTTGTGAGGTGGGATGTATGGTTGTCGAGGTTGTTGTTGTTGTTGATTTGGTCGATTAAGGTTTTGTTGTTGGTTTGGGTTGGCAGGAGGGAAACCAGGTGGTGAAAGATAGTTGTTGCTGCGGTAGCTAAGCAAGTTACGGTCACCTTGGGGTTTTGCTTGATAAGCGGGTTGAGGATAGGTGCCATATGCCGCATTCACATTCTCAGCAGGGTAATCTTGGGTAGCGGTACAAGTTGTGTAAGAGTGGGGACCACCGCATATCTCACAAGGTTGGCTGACAGCGTTCACTTGTGCATTTTTGGCGTTGTTGTTGTTGTTGTTGCTGACGGTGTGGGTGACAAGCGATTCAAGAAGCGTGGTGATTTTGTCTAATCGCTTGTCGCTGTCATTAGTGCTAGCACTAGCAACATTGGTCCTAACACTCTTGGTTTGAACACGAGATTTGTTCTCAATGATGTCCCAAGCAGCATTGGAAGTCTTAGCCAATAAATTACCCCCCGAGGCACTATTCAGTGAATCTTGGTCATTCATGCTTAAACCATTGTAAAAAGTATTTATTTGATGAACTTTGGTAAAATCATGTTGTGGGCATTTTCTTAAAAGATCTTTAAAACGATCCCAAGATTCACTGAATGACTCGTCGTACTTTTGTTCAAAGGTTATAATCTCATTCCGCAAAGCGGTAGTACGAGAGGGTGGAAAAAAGTAGTTGATAAACTTTGTTTCCAAATCCGTCCACGAGAGAATACTCTGTGGCGGTTCCTTAGCAAGCCAATGCCGGGCTTGTCCCTCTAAAGAAAAGGGAAAAAGTTGTAACCTTATCACTTCTTGTGGAACGCCATTGAACTTGACCGTGTTCGTGAGTTGTAGAAATCTCTTGATGTGATCGTGTGGGTCATCAATGGTTCGTCCAAAGAATGGTTGAGCTGAGACCATCTGGATAAAGCCTGACTTTAGCTCGAAATTGTTGGCGGCAATTGGTGGAATAACAATTGGATCCATGTTGCCATCGACATGAGCTTGCAGCAATTCAATCATTGGGCGGTTATCCGGAAGGTGCTCATTGTTGTTATTATTCATGTTGTTGAAAGGCGGGTTGTTGTGGTTATTATTGTTGTTCGGAGGTGGTATGTTATTGTTGTTTTGTACACCAGCCATGTCTAAGTTATCGAGAGGCTCGGGCTCTTGATAAGACGTGGATCGAGTGCGCATACACCTGCAAAAGAACGAACAAAGAAAAACAAAGCAAAAATATTTTTGGTTTTTATGTTTTTTACTTTTTAGGATTTTTGAAAGTTTTATATTTTTTAGTGTTTTTGAAAATTTTTATGAAAAAGTAACGTTCACGGGGAACGGATCCCAAAATCCAAGTTCTCACAAAAAACTTTTGATCTTAACGAAAGGAGCCGGCAGCGGCGCCATTTGATACAAGGTTTTTTGCAATGGGTTCAGGTTATAATTCTCGGAATCCTCTCGAATTGATCTCAGTTAAAAGTGGAATGATTTGTTCTTGGTGACAAAAAGTGGATTTGGTTTTCTATTCTACTAAACAGGTAAGTGAATAAAATGATAATGAAGTAAACTTAAAACAAGCAACAAATAAAAAGCAAAACTTGAATTAATACTGGAAAAATACCCTTACGAGAAAATACCCTATGCGGAATGTAGTCCTTATGCGGAAAGTATGGCCATTCGGAAAGTAATGCTATGCGGAAAAATGTTGCTCTATGCGGAAAATAAGGCCATTCGGAATATTTGCTTATGCTGAAAAAATGTCCTGTTCGGAAAATATTGCACTATGCGGAATAAGTCCTTACGCGGAATAAGGACGTCTATGCGGAAAGATATCTCAATGCGGAAAATCTTGTCTATGCGGAAAACACTCCTATTCGGAAAAAAATGTATCTATGCGGAAAATATGGCCATTCGGAAAAATCAAGTCTATGCGGAAAAAGAGCACTGTTCGGAATGCAAAGCCTATGCGGAATATAGTGGCTATTCGGAATATCTGTGATATTCCGAATAATGAAGAAAAACAACCTCTACTCGGAATAATTGAAATATTCCGAATAAAGGCAACCCCAGAATTCCTATTCGGAATCTGGGAAACTCAGAACAGACGAAATGCGAAGAACAAGGAAATCAGTAACTCCAAAATCAACTCCAATACTTAAAAAGGTTTTACCAAATTACACATAAATCATTTAAATACCTTAAGTAATAAATCCCACCAATAAAAACACTAAATCAACAACTTTTTAAGATCAAACTAGAATCAAAGAAAAACTTAAGAACTTGCAATAGATGATGATGAAGAACAAGATGAATGAAAAGATGGAATAGATTGATTAATGTAAAAGTAACAAGGTTAATGATTAAGGATTACAAGATTGAAAGAAAAAGATGAAAATCACCAAAACTCCCTAATGGAGTTGGTGATGGAACGAACCTAAGGTACTGGGGAAAAGAAAAAAAATGAACTAACTCTCTAATTGTGTGAAGGGAAAAACTATTTATACTCCTAGTGGTTGGTTGGTGAGTGGGCTTTCTCCCTTTCTTCTTGTCTTCTCGTCTTTTCAGAAAAGTTGACGTTTTCGATTCTGATTCGGGATTTGTCGTCGATTAAATCCAACTCGTCTTTTAATTTCTTCGTTAAATAGACTCGAGTTTCTTCGACTTATGAAAATCTTCCGTCTTTAGTCCTTTTCTTCAATAAATCTTCGAATAGGCCCAGTGACTTCAAATCTTTTGCATCTCTTGGACAATAGACTTTATCTTGAGTCTTTTTCCTTGATAAATCCCGTGCAATCCCATGTTTTCTTTAATATTTATCCGGTTAGCTCTGAAAACACAATAAACACAAAAACCACGCATAATTCCAAACAAATGATATTAAATACGTGTTTTGGTCTTGTTTTAGCCCGAATTAAGTGGTAAAAGGATGGGTGTTTACACACCTATCATACACACGAAGGTACATGGAATCTCCGTTTAAATTTAGAATATCATGTTGATATTTATGGCTCGGATATTTTTAAGAGGAATTAATGATCTTAAAGCGAGTTAGCAACTATTCATGGAATTTGATGGATATTTTAAACTATGTAATCGGGATAGCCTTGCAAAAGAGTTATCCGTTTGAGTCTTTTACATATGGTATGAAGACGTTATTCCATTAAATTCATCATGAAGAGGTGTTGGCTTAAGGGGAAGAATTATTATGGTAAGTTTGATGATTGAAGAAGATTTTCGCGAGTTTGTGTTCTGTCATATCTTAAAGTCATGCACTCCCAGTCATAGACTTTAAAGATAACTTGTTCGTGCTTTACATGTTTGGTGACGAAGACTTGTCATAACACTTGAAGGAGTTACATTATCGTGCTCAGTGTCTCACAAAGGATGAGAATATTGACAAGGGATCGAGGTCTACTTATATTTCCTCTATAAGTTCTTCATCACATGGATAATACAAGACATGGAACACAAGGTTGGGTTATTCTACTTCTACATCAAAAATATTATATTAATTGTTCTTCAAGATCATTACATAGAGCCTATATTTGGAGAATCTTCAAAGATTGCATACATTGTTTACTTTCCCGTTGATGTGACAAAAAGGGGAAGAAATACATGCTACACTTGAGGGGAAGCAATCTAAAGATCATGTACAACTTACAAGAGATACACATAGAGTTTTGCCACTATCAACTAGGGGAAGATTGTTGGGTCAAAAAGTTGATGTGGCAGAAACTCAAAATCAAAGAAAACATGAAGACATTTGTTCAAGCGTTGTCAAGAGTAAATCAGACGTTGACAAGAGTAACTTAAGCGTTGACAGAAGTCAAACGCAGTCAACAAAGTCAAACACTGATAGATGTTGAAGATTTGATGGAGAATTCTATTTACAGAATATATTGGATATATTCTAAATAATATATTCAGTATATATCTATATAAATAGAATATTTTGATGTTTATTCGATATTATCTCTTGTAGATTCTGTTCCTTCTACTATAAAAGGAACAAGGGTCTTAGGTTTTATTCATAACTTTCATTCACAATGTAAACCTAAAGTGTGTGTCGACTAGACGTGGGATTCAATGTATACACGTCTAGTGATTGTTGATTATCAATATAATTAGCACTCCAATTGTGTTTTAATTCATGTTATTGTGCCTAAACACCTTGTTAATGATTGTTGTTCTAATTCCGCTTTGATTATCTAATCATATGAACAATGATTATTCCTAGTAGCTTCAAAGATCCGGAAACCAAGGTTTCCACAGATGATAGCACGAAATTTTCTCAAAGATGTTCATCGGTTGACAAGAAGAAGCATCGTGAGGGCCCCCACAAATATAGCACCACGGGTAAGGAGAAAAACCCGGTGCATTTTGAGGATAAGGATTGTCATAGACGGGAGAGGGTGAGAAAGTATTGTAAGAGGCGATGTACGAATTTGTTGAATTGCAAAATGGACAAAATCCAAATTGTGTATTGTCGATATCAGAACCACACCGCTCACAAGTACACCATTGACATGTTTGAAAACCATGCCATGGTCTCCCACACCGTACGCAAGACGAATCCATGAAGAAACATATATAAGCAAGAAGAATATTTTTGGTGCAAAACTTTGAAAAAGAAATGCTTTTTATGATTTTTCAAATTTTTTTGGGATTTTTGAAAAATTTTTGGCACGAAAAATAACGTTCACGAGTGAACGGATCCCAAAAGCCAACGCGTCTCTCACAAAAAACCCTTAATCTTTACGAAAAGAGCCGGCAGCGGCGCCATTTGAAATTGAGATTTTGCTAGTTGAAAAAGTTCGTTTTCTCGGTGTCTTAACGAATTGATTTCCGGTTCAATGTGCGACTCAATTGTTTTTGGTTAAGAAAAAGGGAAGTTGATTATCTATAACTAGTTAAAAAGTAAATGCGAAAAGTATTTAAAAACAACTAAAGACAAGTACAAATAATAAAAGTAAAACAAGGTGAATATTAAAAACTAAAAATTAAAACGATTTTAAAACGAATATTAAAACAAATAATAAAACGAAATTTAAAGCGAAACAATTAATAAAAATAAAACTAAAAGAAGAAATTAACTGTCGACTCGAAAATAAAGTTTACTAAATGAAAAAGGAGAGAATAAAACTAAAATGGCACTTTAAAGCTAAACGAGGCAAAATCTAAAGCGGGTACTAAATAAAAGATAAAACTTAAATTTTACGAAAAAATATTAATACTAAAAATCGACGAATAATTCAACTAAAAATACGTAACTTTCAAAAATAAAATCGGAACAACTTTCAGATAAAACTAAACAATTACGGAATAATACTATTGAATAAACAAGCTAGCAGGCTAGCTGCTGGAAGCTAGCAAGCTAGCTGCTTAATTTAGCGCCAAATAGGGAATAAGCCAGCAGGCTAGCTGCTGGTCATTTCCATCGTACTCTTAAGCGTTCATGCATGCATGTAGGATTCCATCGCAACCAATACTAGTTCCATCGCACTGTTGGATCGTAGCCAAGGATCGTACCCACGGATCGCAATGTCCAATCGCACCTTAGATCGCACTCTATGATCATACCCACGATCACAACAAGTGATCGTGGTGAGGATTATGGAGTGTGATCGTGGTGGCGATCGTACTAAGGATCGCAAGTAGAAACCCTCGGGGTTTATGCGATCACACTTACTGGATCGTACTGGTAAAACCCTTATGCATTACGATGGCATACAATAAACAAATAAGCAAATACCAAATAAGCACTTATCTAAAAATTTAACCAAATCAAATTTAAGAAAAAGCTAATAGACCAAAATTTAAAAACTTTTAAAAATAGTCAATAATAAAAAATATTTAAAAACAACTTTTTATAAAAATTAACTAAAAAGCACTTAATCAAAAATAAGAAAATTAACACAATAAGCACTAAAACACTTTAAGCTATAAAAATCAAACATTAAAAGATCAATAAGCATAAATTTGAAAACTTTTAAAATACGAAATAAGCAAACTTTAAAAAGACTAAACTTTTTTAAGAAAACTAAAAAGTAAATAAGCTAAATGCAAAATAAGCCAATAAGATTGTAAAACTTTTAGCTTATCTCATACAAAAACTTAGATAAAAGTAAAAAGGTGAACTTTTCAATCAAATAAGCAAAGAGATTAAGCAATATCTTGCTTAATCCGAAATTGAGATAAACCAAAAAAAAAAGAAAAGTAGAATGAGAAAGTTAAAGAAAAGCTTAATTAAAAGTGAAGATTCAACAACAAAATTAAAAACACTTACTTGAATTAAAGTAATTAAAGTGCAAGACAATTAACTAAAATGACAATGAAATAAATGTGCAAGTAATGAAAATGGTGGAAAGTTGTCAAAATTAGCTAACAACTTGTGAAATGGGATGGTGGTGATCTATTTATAGGGAGAAGGGAAGCATGTGTTGCTTCCTTCTTTCTTTCTTTCTTTCTTTCCTTCCGTCTTTTCGTCTTCTTAATTCTTCGACTTTTTCGACGTTGTCTCGGGATTAATTAAACTCGTCTTGAAAATTCTTCATTAATAAGACTTGAGTTCTCCGGCTCTATTAAACTTCCGTCTTTAGACTTGTTCTTCGATAAATCTTCAAAATAGGTCTTGGACTTCCGTTCTTTTTCCACTCTTGAACTCTTGACTTTGTCTTTTTGTCTTTTGCTTCGATAAAAGCCCGTGAAAGCCCGTGTTTTCTTCCTTTTTCATCTTTTGGTCCTAAAACAAAATAAAAACGCAAACCACGCATAATTCCGACATTTACGACATAAATACACGTTTTGGCTTGGTTATTATTATAATTAAGTGGTAAAAGGATGGGTGTTTTTACACCTATAAAAAACGTAAAGAAATTAAACTATAAAATATAACACGTTTAAAATTAAACTAATAAATGAAAAGTTAAAATAAAGTTTACGTAAAATAAAACAAATAAGTAAAACGAAACTTAAAGAAATTGGCGGGAAAAATTAAATTTGAAAATACTTAGGAGCTAAAACTAATTAATTCCGCAATATAAATATTGTTTGAATTAATTTCGCAATTAAAATAATTAATTTCGCAATTCAAAACAAATATTTCGCAATTTAAAGAAAGTATGAAATAATGTCACAATAAGAAGTATAATTTCGCAATGTTGAAAAAGCCACAATTTCGCAATACACAAAATGATTCATTGTCGCAATACACAAAATGATTCAATGTCGCAATACACAAAATGATTCAATGTCGCAATACACAAAATGATTCAATGTCGCAATACACAAAATGATTCAATGTTGCAATACACAAAATGATTCAATGTCGTAATACACAAAATGATGCAATGTCGCAATACACAAAAAAGTTCAATGTCGCAATTCACAAAAAAGTTCAATGTCGCAAATCTTAAAAAAGTTCAATGTCGCAACTCATAAAAAAGTTTAGTGTCGCAATTCATAAAAAAAGTTCAATGTCGCAATACACAAAAAAGTTCAATGTTACAATTCACAAAAAAGTTCAATGTCGCAATACACAAAAATTGCTAAATTGAATAAGATTTTCCTAAAAAAGGGGAACTCGTAAAAGGACGAATTTGGGCACTCTTTTCGCAACTTTTCAAGGATAATAAGCACACAAGAACACCAATAAGCTACCAATAAGCTAGGCAAATGATAAAACTTATAATCTACAACACGCGAATCAAGAAACTCAAAAAGTAAAGAACTTTACATGGCGCTTAGAAAAATTAGATGAAAAAGATTAAGAAAACAAGATTGTAACTAACAAGAAAGATTAAAAAGATGAATATTAAACCAAGATTAAACCTTAAAAAGCAAAGATTAGATTAAAACAAGGAAGAAAATAAAAGATGAAGTTTTCCTAGTGAGAGAAAGTTAAACACTTTCTCTCTCTAAAACATTAAAACTACAAAAGAAAAATGAAGACTACTTTTTAATGACTATTTTTTCTAACTATATATAGGGGAGGTGGAAAGTGCTTGTTTCTTCTTTTCTTCTCGTCTTTCTCGACTTAGGCTCGGGATTAGTCGAATGATAACTTGAACTCGTCTTCTATTTTTCTTCTTTTAATAGACTTGATTCTTCGACTTCGTTAAACTTCCGTCTTTAGACTTTTTCTTCGATAAATCTTCAGAATAGGCCTTTGACTTCCGTTCTTCTTGCACTTTTGATCTTTTGACTTGTCTTTTGTCTTTTTCTTTGATAAAAGCCCGTGATGGCCCGTGTTTTCTTCCTTTTTCATATTTTATCTTGAAACATAATAAAAACACAAACCACGCATAATTCCGACTTTTACGACATAAGATACACGTTTTGGTCATGTTATTATTGGAAATAAGTGGTAAAAGGATAAGTGTTTTCACACTTATTAAATCATCATGAGAGTTGGTGATGATAAAAACGTTTTCAACATGGGTAAACATTCTAAGCAACCTTATGAAAAAGAGAGCGTTAATTTCATTGACGTTCTTGATGAGGCTTGTGAAGAGAATTTCAAAGATGCTTGTAAAAGTGGTTCTTCTTCTCTACCCATTGTTGAGACCGTTGCCTCTATTGCTCCCTCACTGACTCCATTTGGAGAAAGTGATTTCCTTTTGAAAGAATTTGAAGCAACTTTAGGGGATGTGGACTTACAATATGACGATTCTCCCACCGATTGGGAAGAAGTCATTCGTACCATTGAGAAACTTCTCAATGAGGACCATATTTCTCCACCTTCTCCTAAGGAAATCTCTATCGATGATCCGAATTTGACTAAATCTTCCATCGAAACTCCACCGGATTTAGAGCTTAAGGATTTACCGTCTCATCTCGAATACGTTTTCCTTGAAGACAAAAAGAAGTTACCCGTTATGATTGCAAAGGACTTGAAAGAGGATGAAAAGTCTCGACTTATCGACGTGCTAAAGAATCATAAGAAAGCAATTGCTTGGAAAATTTCTGATATCCGCGGAATTGATCCGAACTTTTGTACTCATAAAATTCTCATGGAAGATGACTTTAAACCCGCAATCCAAAGCCAACGAAGTGTTAATCCTAAAATTCATGACGTCACAAGAAAGAGGTTATCAAACTTCTAGATGCCGGAATGATTTACCCTATTTCAGATTCGCCATGGGTTAGTCCCGTACATTGTGTGCCTAAGAAAGGCGGAATAACCGTTGTTCCCAATGAAAACAACGAGTTGATTCCTACTCGACTTGTCACGGGTTGGCGAGTCTGCATAGACTATCGCAAGCTCAATGATGCCACTCATAAGGATCATTTCCCTATTCCTTTCATGGATTAGATGCTCGAGCGTTTAGCGGGTAATGACTTCTATTGCTTCTTAGACGGTTTCTCCGGGTATTTTCAAATTCCCATCGATCCAAAAGACCAAGAGAAAACCACATTCACTTGTCCTTATGGAACATTTGCTTACAAACGAATGCCTTTCTGCTTATGCAATGCTCCCGGGACTTTCCAAAGGTGTATGATGGCTATATTCCATGACATGGTAAACTTTCAAAGAAGCGAAGTCACATATTACATGACCACCCCTTAGGGGGAGATTGTTAGCCGTATTTAAAGTGATGGTCATATAATATACCGTTACGAAGCTCTTGGAAAATGCTATTCAACGGTGTCGAGAGTTCTTAGTTATTATTTTTTATATAACGGGAATTAGTCCTGAACACACAAAGAGGAAGGCCTCCTAAACATTTACTATCTAGTATAAAAGGCCATTCCACCTCATATGTGTGGGTGTGTTTTTCATTTATATCATTCTAGAGAGAGAATAGGTGTTTTTTTCTCTCACTAGGAAAAACACCATCTTTGTTTTCTTTTTCTTTCCTTAATTTAATCTTTCTTTTTTAGTTTAATCTTTGTTTGATCTTCATCTACTTTATCATCTTTATTAGTTCTTCATCATCACCATACTCGTTCTATCATCAAGTTCATCATCTACACATTTTGATACATAAAGTTCAAGACTTTACGTGTTTGGTTCGTGTCTAAAGGTCCTACAAATATCCATATCCTTATTAACGTTGTATTAGATATATAAGGATAATAATAACGATGCAGAATTGTTAAAAGGTTTTGTCTGGGAAACCTTGCACGAGTTGTACTAGAGGCATTGCTAGTGTAACTAGACGCTAATCAATGTAATCATGATATTTGAAATATGTCCAAGTGGGAGCTGAAAGTTTATGGACTTATATTTAAGAGTCGTGTGATAGGAACGAACTTGAGATTACGAGAATACACACAATACGTAAAGAGTTAAATTATTTCATAAATATATTTATTGTATTTATTAATTTATTTAATAAATATATATTTATGTATTTATTAAATTAAACCGAGATATAACTTTAACGATCATTAATTAATTAAGAGTTAAGTAATAATGAGCGTTAAATAAATTTATAGTAAGTAAATTAAAAAGAAAGAAGGATAGAAGATTCCGGAATACCCCATAAGGGGGTGTTAGCCGTCGGTAATAGAGGACAAGGGGAAGGGGGAAAACATTCCTTTTATTTGTTTTATGTTACAAGAAATAAGCCTATATAAACAATCCCTCACCTAATAATTTAACATACACAAATCTTTCCCCTCCTCTCTCTTGTTGCGATCGCAAGAAGAACCCGTACAAGGGTTTTGGTTGGTTTTCTTGTTTGATCAATTTTACTTATAATCTAGTCCTAGCCCCTCTCTAGGGTTGTTCGGTAGATTTTCTACAAGCGTTATAGCTCGGTTTACACGTGCTAGAATCACGGTTAGCTTGTTGTATTACGTGTGTACAAGATCGTAATATAGTCTTACTTTAGACTATATCTTGGTGATATACTATATAAACCCGAATTGGTGATTCATTCTTATTCTTGTGGATTTGCTTTAGCGTAAAGGTAGGCAAGCCTAATTCGAGTAATTATAATTGTGTTATTATTATTATCTTGTTAAATCGCTTCCATATGTGTGCTTTGATCTCGTTTAGGGTTTTATATAATTGTTATGATGTTAATAATCCTTCAAGACCAACTTACCAAGTTATCTTTGGTTATTTTTCATAATGTTTTCTCAAAGTTCAAATTAGTAATTTTTGTACAGTTCCAATATAGTTTCCAGCAGATTTTTCGTTTGAATGCGGGAAATATTTTTGGAGCAGAAGATAATCATCATGTCGAGTATTCTGATGATTGGAATCGCTTATTCTTTTTTAAGCGACAAATATTCAGCAGCAACCATGATCACATGTTCGTTATACAAAACTGTTTTGCTCATTCTTTGAAGATGAAAAAATTGCGGGTCGGGTTGATTATCATAAATGGCCCAGGTTAGGAAGCGATAATTTCTGAGCATGTTTCATAAGTTCATGCTTACCCTGGTTCTTTTTTCTTTCTAAACCGATTTACAGGGTAGGATTAGTGAACTGATAGCATTAAAAGTCAAAACCTATGTGCATTTGTGATTAAAACGATATAAATTTTAGTTGATTATTTTTATATTTCTTACTAGGAATATGAGGACAGTAACGGTGACGTTTCGAGGAGTACGAAGACGTTTTTTTTAAGTTAATCCTCATATGTGTCACACCCCCAAAATATCAGAGTATAATGGCAACAAGGGGATGGTGATGTCATGATTATCATACACACAGTTACAAAGAACGACCTCTAAATGAGACGTTCGGAAAAATTGTTCACTTGCATTTGATAAAATAAGGAGTTTAAACATAGTGCGGAAGCATAAAAACTGGTCACAGATACAGAAACATAGTTTTCAAATGGTACAACTGATCTTTATTTTTAACAGAAATGACGGCAATACATGGGACCTCACATAGCATCTTCATTCTTAATACTTGAGAAAAACATTGCTAAAGTGTCAACATAAAGCTGGTGAGTTCATAGGTTTAGTTAATTTGAAGTGTTTAAGGAACCACAAGATTTTCCCAAACATGATGACAATATAAAAAATACAAAGTCATCATAAAAGCATTTATTAGAGTCTAAGCTCATGAAACCAAAGCGTTAACAACACCGACAGTAATATCATATAATGTAGCCCAACTGGATGCCTAAACCTACGAAATCCTATCTCATACTCAAATGAAACTGTGCCCGCTTGTCCCCTGTTGGACCAAGACGGACAGGGGCGTCAACCCCGATAGATCTATCCATAACATTCGCGCTTACACAAAGTAATTAACGGTTCATGATTCACGGGCCAAAGTAATTGGGTTTTAAGTGGGATTATATAAATCAGTTAATGCACTTGTGTTCATACGTTAAATCAAGCAATGTCTCACCCCAAAAAGCAGTAAAACCAGTTAAAAAGTGGGGCTATAAACTCACCTCAAATGATGGTCAAGTAAAAGAAATCAAGTAATAGGCACGGAAAAATGCTCGCAACAACGTCAACCCAATCCGCAGCCTAGCAATAATAATAACTAATTAAGCTAATAATAATGCAAATAAATAATTATTCCTTCGTCACATTGTACTTGCACCAATCAAAATATTTACTTTTTATTTAAAAAGTTAAACTATATATTAAAATGTCAAATTTTATAAATAAATACGCACGCAAAAATAATTAATTTAAAACGACACAAAGACAGACACTGTATAAAATTAGACGCGACAAATAAATATATTTTTAGTTTGGGTCAATTGGTAGTTGGTCTCTGTGACAATCCGTAAATGTCAGGTCGTTATTTTAATCTCGACTACTAAATATTATATGTTTACTTTAATGAGAATTTTAAATTATCGATTGACCGAGAAGGTTATGGCTTGAAACTTAACATAAGAATGTCGTTTCGATGAAGACCGACAAGAAAAACATTAAGTATCGATAATATATTCTCAAATTTATCATATGAATGATTTTATTATATTTATTTTTATTTCTCGTATTTTTCGTTTTAACGAATGACGAGAACTACGAATGATCGCGATACCGACGGATGCCCAAAAATTTACGTTTTATTATCGATTGTCTCGATATTTAATATTTTCGACGTTTTCGATTTAATTACGTTTTAAGTCGTGTCGAAGTTATATTAATTTATTCTTGAAGCGTTTTAACTTTTAAAAAGTATTTTTACGAAACCCGAGTCGCGTAAATATTTTTAAAATGTAATATTTACATTTTCTACCCTTATAACCATTTAATTACTTTTTGGACCAAAACTATACCTTATTGGCAAAAACTACCCCTCCACCCCACTATATAAGGATTTCCCACTACCTAATTTTTATATAAAATTCATTTTAATAAAATAAATCATCTCTCTTCTCCCTCTCTTGCTAAAACCGTCCACCCCTCCCACCTTTAACCCTTTGATTTTTGATTTTTGAACTTGAATCAAAAGAAACTAAGAAAAGACCCATGTTGGAAATTTGATGGTGATCATTTTGATGTAAAAATATGCAACATGCAAGAACTTTCAAATTTTGATGAAGAACAAGGGTGTTTGATCTATTTCTATGCTTGTAAGTAGTGTTAATATTATTATATTTAAAATTTTGAGTGGTTGCATGCAAGATTTTTATATATTTAATTTTTGTAAGATTGAATTTGAGGATGATATAGATTAGTTAGATGTGTTAGGATGATATTGGGGTAATATTAGGAGTATACAAATTGTTGGAATGGGTTGAAAAATTGTTTTAGTATGATTTTTAGAAAGGTATTTTAGACCAGTAGGTAAAACGTAATTTTTGAAAATCTTACTGTTTGAAAATGATGAAACTAATAGGATAGGCTTGTAGAGGATTCTTTTAGCTTCGATTTGCCGCTTGAATGAGCTTCTAACTCATTTCGAGCGAAAAGTTATGCTACTTTTAGTATTCGTGTACCGGGAGACGGGTGTCGGCACAATCCGAAAATTGTTGTCGATATTTGGAACGAATCTCGGGGACTATAAAATGAGTTTTAAAAATGTTCAAGGACTGTTGTAAGATGCTAAACCTCAGGTCATGAGTCTATTTTCAAACCCGAGTGTCGGTTTTATAAACGGAATTGTTTAGATAAGTCGAAATTGTTTTACAAGTAAAAGACGTAAAACTGTCCGGTTTTTATAACACGAAGATGTGTCGGGCAGAAGGTCTTAGAAGTAATATTTTTGAATGAAACTTTTACTGAATCTTATTCATATTATGTGTGAGTTTGTCACCAAGTTTCGTCGAAATCGGACATGTCTAGATAGGTTAGATTGGTGTGTACATTTGGAGTGTACATGTTGATTGGTATTTTGGACACGTAGTTCAATAATTATGTGGCGTGAGTTGAGTATTCGCCATTGGACATGGTAATTTACTCAAGTGTTAAGTCATTATATAAATGACTTGGCTACTGGTCCGAGGGAAGTAAAATGATAAGTTGACTTGCGTTGACTTGGCGTCTTATGACGGGTCAATATCGGAAGTGCAAGTGTTTAAAAGAATAGTGTTGAATAAAAAGGGTATAGTAATAACACTTGTATTATTAAAATTTTCGGGATTGTCTTGGTTTTTAAAATTTTGATTTTTATATTATTTAAGTATGATTTATACTTAAGTCGATTATTAACGAACGCGCCTTATTCGGTAGGTCGCGGTTTTCGTGTTTTAACGGGCATCACTAATCGTCGGCGATCGTCTCATTACCACTAATGGCTAAGGTGAGTCTATAGCCTCGCTCTCAACATGTTTACTTGTTTTATAAAACCCGCGAGGGGGATAACATGCTTGTTTTACTAAAATAAAAGGGGGCAACGAGAAGTTGTGGAAACCCTTATTTTACTTGAAGAGTAATTATTGAAATTAAAGGGTACAACAGTAAGTTGTGGAAACTCTACTTATTAGAAGAGTAGGGGTGCAACAAGAAGTTGTGGGAACCCTTATTATTGGAAAAGTATTTATTATAAATGAAAGGGTGCAACGAGAAGTTGTGGTAGACCCTCTTTGTTTTAAAAATTGAACACAAAGGAACTTGATTGTATGCTTAGATGAAAGTTGTTATATAAGTTTGTTTTAGCCTTAAAAGACCCATGAATCGTGAATTGTTAATCGAAGTAACGCTAATGCTATGGATAGATCTATCGGGGTGACGCCCAGTCCGGTCGCGAGTAGCTCTCGCGTGGTGTTGTGATGCACCAGTAATGAAACATCGGATGCATTGTATAAGAGAAATATACGCACTTGGCTAGGTGTGTTGGGCTGAAATATATATGTTAACGTTCATTTCACGAGGCAAATAGAAATAACAACGAAAATTCTGTCCGTACAACGTTATTGTCTTTTAATAAATTATTAACCATGGAAGGTTATTTTTCACACTTGTGTTCACTTTATATAAATCAAAACTCTATAGATTCACTCGGTAATTTTGCTGACTTTTTAAGCATGTTTTATCTCAGGTCCATATTGAAGGCACTCGAGGAAGGCGGTTTCGTGAAGCTTGCATATTTGAAACGTTTTGGCCCACTTTTCTAAAACATATCCATTAAAATAACTTTTATCATTTATAATAGTTTGTAAACTTTTGAATCATCCGGGACCATGTATGAAATTTTATCTTGATGGAATTGAATGGATGTTTATTAAAACGACTCGTTTTGAGACGTTTTCTATGATTATGAGATTGAACCATGATAGTAACACCCAATGACCCTTCCGCTGTTATGATCGAAATTGGGGGTGTTACAGATTGGCATCAGAGCTCAAGTTATAGAGAACGAAAAGATTTTCCAAAAATGAATTTTTGAAATCTTTTAACTATAACTGTTGCAAGCGAAACCTCCGAGTTGCCAATGGACGAGAATGATAGTATTTATATATATATGTCATTATATATGTTGCTGTAATCTTTATCGATTATTTGTACTTGTGAATTATAAGGTATGTTTTCATTTTTTTTTTAAATTATAAATGATAGTTTTATATTAATACGAGGTATTATTATGACGTAGATTGTCATGGTTTTGTAACCTATCGCATATCGACTTGCTTAAATTCGATTGTTATCATCGTATCGTGATGTGCCATTTTTGGACATCTCCCTTCGAAACGTAATTAATAAATGCGATGTTCGTGTTTTCGTTACTACTTATGATTTTGAAGAATCATTTATCTGAGGCGACATCTTCTATGTAATGCGCCGTGTGATTTGAGTTTATATGACCACGTTTTATTGGCGAAAAGGAGGATGCCAATGTTGGACTTAAGATATATATATCCTAATCAAATATATATAGTCTGGGTACAACAATGATATGCTCGTAGTAGCCATTCGGTTGAGTGACTTAATATTGTGTATCTAAATGGAATGGGACATTTAGATATATAGATTTTAACTCACCCAACTAAGAGTCGTTTAATGTTGTCTTACTTAGATGGATTAGGACATTTGAATAAGAAAATTTTAAACGATTGGACCTTAGATTGTTGTGTTTTCCTTATTCAGATGGAATGGGACGTTTGAATACGGAAATTATGATGTAAGTTTATTGACACCTTGTATTTATCATGGTATTTTGATATGATCGTGTTGAGAGGTAGTAATACTTGAGTAGGTTGACTTATAATCGTTTTGTTGAATTGGAATGGGACGCCTTTTCATTTGAACAAGAAAGTTATAAGTTCCCGAACCGTAAATTTATAAACTCTTGTATACATGGAGAGGGACGCCTTTTGATGTAGACAAGGAGTTATAAATGAGTGGGCCCAAGTATGTCTGGCTCGATTTGTTGATTTTTGGTGTACGTACGTCTTCCTTCGACTCGTATTTCGTTGGTAAGAATCGTTCGATGTTGTCGTCATTATGATGATCATCGATTATCATCTATGTACAAGTAACCCGTTGGACTTCTCTCGAGTTATGATTTGTTTTAATAGACCATTTCTAATGTGTCTCGATGATCGTGAGCTTTATAAACAGATTGTTAAGAACCGTTGACCGTTCCGAGAATAGGCGACTCACTTAAGCGTCACCATGATTTATGTGTGTACTTGCGGATTGACTGAGGATCAGTTATCAACGACAACTTATCGTGGACGTGAAGATTTTGTAATTTTACTTGCTACTATCGAAGGGTCACCGAAGACTTTTCTTGATGACGAAACTCTTGGGGCTAGTATGACGAACTAAAAACGAGGAATATGATGCAGCACCTTGAGCACTAAAGTCGAAATTATTGGGACGCCTTTGTACGATGAACGCTGAAGCAAAAATTAGTGGGACGCTTTTGTACGTTGAACACTGGAGTAGAACTTAATGGTATGCCCGATGTGTTGTGAATTCTCGCCAATGGACCGAATTTCTTAATGACTGGAATTAACAAATTCGTTTTCACTTCGAAGAGTATGTTGTTGCCGACACTGCAAGTGGAAAGACTTTAGAGATCGAGTTGTATTATCAAGGGCTAGTCCAAGGTTTTATCGATGATCAACGACGGAGATTTACATTTGATGTTTATGTTTGACCTTTGTTTTTAGGTACTTATGTGGTATGTGATCGAGTTGAGTGATCGTAAGTTGTGAGAACTTGAGGCGGCATTGTCCAATGACGTCCGATCATGGAGAACATGTACCATATAATATCTTTTGACTTTCTTTGGAACTTAGACGATGACTTTCCTGTTTTTCACTCTTCACTGTTACACTGAAGACTATCGTATGCGAATTAAGCGCCGGGACGTCGCTTTCTAGGAAAAGTTATGCCAAGTTATCACCATAAAGAAGGTGTTATGTATTTTGGAAAACGTGGGAAGTTAAGTCCTCGTTAGTTTGGGACCACTCGAGATGATATCGATGGAAGGTCCGATGGCATGAAAACTTAAGTTACCTCGAAAGCCGCAAGGAATTCACGATACTTTTCATATGTCGAACCTAAAGAAATTTCTTCTCGTCGAAGATCTTATTATCTCTCTTGATGAAGTATGAATCGACAGTAAGTTGCATTTCATCAAAGTACTTGTAGATATTATCGATAAGGAAGTTAGGCAACAGAAACGAAGTCGAATTTTTATTGTCATGTGTGATGGAACTCTAGACGAGGACCAAAATACGTTTAACTCTTTGATTTCAACAAGCGATCGAGGAAGAACGCAAGTTGATCTTCGGGACGAAGATCCTAATTTGGTGGGGATAATGTGACAATCCGTAAATGTCAGGTCGTTATTTTAATCTCGACTACTAAATATTATATGTTTACTTTAATGAGAATTTTAAATTATCGATTGACCGAGAAGGTTATGGCTTGAAACTTAACATAAGAATGTCGTTTCGATGAAGACCGACAAGAAAAACATTAAGTATCGATAATATATTCTCAAATTTATCATATGAATGATTTTATTATATTTATTTTTATTTCTCGTATTTTTCGTTTTAACGAATGACGAGAACTACGAATGATCGCGATACCGACGGATGCCCAAAAATTTACGTTTTATTATCGATTGTCTCGATATTTAATATTTTCGACGTTTTCGATTTAATTACGTTTTAAGTCGTGTCGAAGTTATATTAATTTATTCTTGAAGCGTTTTAACTTTTAAAAAGTATTTTTACGAAACCCGAGTCGCGTAAATATTTTTAAAATGTAATATTTACATTTTCTACCCTTATAACCATTTAATTACTTTTTGGACCAAAACTATACCTTATTGGCAAAAACTACCCCTCCACCCCACTATATAAGGATTTCCCACTACCTAATTTTTATATAAAATTCATTTTAATAAAATAAATCATCTCTCTTCTCCCTCTCTTGCTAAAACCGTCCACCCCTCCCACCTTTAACCCTTTGATTTTTGATTTTTGAACTTGAATCAAAATAAACTAAGAAAAGACCCATGTTGGAAATTTGATGGTGATCATTTTGATGTAAAAATATGCAACATGCAAGAACTTTCAAATTTTGATGAAGAACAAGGGTGTTTGATCTATTTCTATGCTTGTAAGTAGTGTTAATATTATTATATTTAAAATTTTGAGTGGTTGCATGCAAGATTTTTATATATTTAATTTTTGTAAGATTGAATTTGAGGATGATATAGATTAGTTAGATGTGTTAGGATGATATTGGGGTAATATTAGGAGTATACAAATTGTTGGAATGGGTTGAAAAATTGTTTTAGTATGATTTTTAGAAAGGTATTTTAGACCAGTAGGTAAAACGTAATTTTTGAAAATCTTACTGTTTGAAAATGATGAAACTAATAGGATAGGCTTGTAGAGGATTCTTTTAGCTTCGATTTGCCGCTTGAATGAGCTTCTAACTCATTTCGAGCGAAAAGTTATGCTACTTTTAGTATTCGTGTACCGGGAGACGGGTGTCGGCACAATCTGAAAATTGTTGTCGATATTTGGAACGAATCTCGGGGACTATAAAATGAGTTTTAAAAATGTTCAAGGACTGTTGTAAGATGCTAAACCTCAGGTCATGAGTCTATTTTCAAACCCGAGTGTCGGTTTTATAAACGGAATTGTTTAGATAAGTCGAAATTGTTTTACAAGTAAAAGACGTAAAACTGTCCGGTTTTTATAACACGAAGATGTGTCGGGCAGAAGGTCTTAGAAGTAATATTTTTGAATGAAACTTTTACTGAATCTTATTCATATTATGTGTGAGTTTGTCACCAAGTTTCGTCGAAATCGGACATGTCTAGATAGGTTAGATTGGTGTGTACATTTGGAGTGTACATGCTGATTGGTATTTTGGACACGTAGTTCAATAATTATGTGGCGTGAGTTGAGTATTCGCCATTGGACATGGTAATTTACTCAAGTGTTAAGTCATTATATAAATGACTTGGCTACTGGTCCGAGGGAAGTAAAATGATAAGTTGACTTGCGTTGACTTGGCGTCTTATGACGGGTCAATATCGGAAGTGCAAGTGTTTAAAAGAATAGTGTTGAATAAAAAGGGTATAGTAATAACACTTGTATTATTAAAATTTTCGGGATTGTCTTGGTTTTTAAAATTTTGATTTTTATATTATTTAAGTATGATTTATACTTAAGTCGATTATTAACGAACGCGCCTTATTCGGTAGGTCGCGGTTTTCGTGTTTTAACGGGCATCACTAATCGTCGGCGATCGTCTCATTACCACTAATGGCTAAGGTGAGTCTATAGCCTCGCTCTCAACATGTTTACTTGTTTTATAAAACCCGCGAGGGGGATAACATGCTTGTTTTACTAAAATAAAAGGGGGCAACGAGAAGTTGTGGAAACCCTTATTTTACTTGAAGAGTAATTATTGAAATTAAAGGGTACAACAGTAAGTTGTGGAAACTCTACTTATTAGAAGAGTAGGGGTGCAACGAGAAGTTGTGGGAACCCTTATTATTGGAAAAGTATTTATTATAAATGAAAGGGTGCAACGAGAAGTTGTGGTAGACCCTCTTTGTTTTAAAAATTGAACACAAAGGAACTTGATTGTATGCTTAGATGAAAGTTGTTATATAAGTTTGTTTTAGCCTTAAAAGACCCATGAATCGTGAATTGTTAATCGAAGTAACGCTAATGCTATGGATAGATCTATCGGGGTGACGCCCAGTCCGGTCGCGAGTAGCTCTCGCGTGGTGTTGTGATGCACCAGTAATGAAACATCGGATGCATTGTATAAGAGAAATATACGCACTTGGCTAGGTGTGTTGGGCTGAAATATATATGTTAACGTTAATTTCACGAGGCAAATAGAAATAACAACGAAAATTCTGTCCGTACAACGTTATTGTCTTTTAATAAATTATTAACCATGGAAGGTTATTTTTCACACTTGTGTTCACTTTATATAAATCAAAACTCTATAGATTCACTCGGCAATTTTGCTGACTTTTTAAGCATGTTTTATCTCAGGTCCATATTGAAGGCACTCGAGGAAGGCGGTTTCGTGAAGCTTGCATATTTGAAACGTTTTGGCCCACTTTTCTAAAACATATCCATTAAAATAACTTTTATCATTTATAATAGTTTGTAAACTTTTGAATCATCCGGGACCATGTATGAAATTTTATCTTGATTAAATGGAATTGAATGGATGTTTATTAAAACGACTCGTTTTGAGACGTTTTCTATGATTATGAGATTGAACCATGATAGTAACACCCAATGACCCTTCCGCTGTTATGATCGAAATTGGGGGTGTTACAGTCTCTATCTATGTCCAATAATAGTCCAAGTCTCAGTCCAATATAGTCCAAATAATAATCGGTCCTATTCCTAATTTTTGTCCAATAATTATATATCAATCATCTTTGTCTTAATATTTATCATCATTTAATTATTAATATGAAGGTAAAAAATAAATAAATAAAGTGATCGTCCCTTCTGGGTAGTTCCTAAATAAATTATGAGACCCTTGCCCGGGACCCACTTTAATTGGGTCTTTTAGTTCGGTTAGAGTCAAAGGGGACTCGACATATACGACTTACACGAAGAATGCCTACTCTCAAGCTCCACGCGCGAACCGTGACACCAATTTAGTCAGGGTTAAATTATATTAATATATAATTAATATTTATTAAGTTTTAAGTTTTAAGTTTAAATAAATTAAGGGTCCAGTTTTGATAAATCTACTAATTAAGCGGGGTTTATTTTCTACTTAAATCTTTTTAATATCCACAATCCTAGTACAATAATATTGTCATTTTGGTTACTTTGTTTCTTACCCCCCACTGACGCACTGACAAAACAGTATGTACTTAAAAAAAATATTTTTTTTGTTTCTCTTTGTTCTTCGACGTAGGGACAACACACAACACCATTTTGAAACAAAACTTCGGCCGCCACTTGCGACTTATATTGCGACTTTGTTACTTGATGATTATTAAAAATTCAAGTTGCACGATAATCGTTACGACACCGACTATAAATCCAACCACAAAAACGACACGATTGGACATCGTTTTGACTCGGTATACTCGTTTGAACAACATATTTACCCAAAAACTTAAACATATTTTTAGCTCAAATAATCCCAAACTTTTCGTTTAAATACCTTGTGTTACTCATATATGATACATTCATATCCAAAAATACATTTTTGTTTATGATTTCAACGTACCCATTTAGCCATTTTTGAACAAAGTTTTATGATTTCATGTAAAAATTGATTATTAGTTGTAAGAAATGGTTTTTAGAAGCGCAAGTACAAGTAACATGTTATGAATGAAAATAAAACAGAAGTTTAGAGCCTTACAAAGGTATGTGAATCGATGGAAACAAGAACCCACGAACAAAACTATGAAAACCCTAAAATGAAGCCTTATCTCGAAACCCTAATTCGTCTATAAGCCCTAAAGATAAACCAAATCCGCAACCCACTTCGTCCTAGCTCAAACCCACGAAAATATCTAACTCAACGAACCCTAGCTATGTGACCATTCATCATTTTATGTTTTTGGTATGTTTTCTTGGATTCAAATGGGATGTGTTTGTATATGTGTAAGTGATTTGTTTTTGTAGATAGGTAAGGTGTTTGAAAATATTCTTGTAAGATTGTATGAAATGAAAATAGAGGATGAGGTTGGTGTTGTATGAGTCTGGACAGAGAGAAGAAAGAAGGATGGATATGTGTTTGTGTTTTGTGTGTATTTGTACATGAGTTTAGTTGACTAGTAATAAGTTGGAAGTAAAATGTAAATGAAACATGGGATTTGTGTTGAATAAGTCTCGGTAGATAGGTATGCAAAATTTGAGATGAAAAGTTTAAATTGTGAAGGGTAAAGTATATTGTCTAGTTACTTAAAATAGTATATTATAGTTTAAGTGTAAATGTGAGTGGAGGATTGTTGATTTATTTAGGAATATAAGGTATGATGATATGCGAGTAATGTGTAGAGTAAGAAGTGTAGTGAGAATAATATGTAAGTAAAATGTGAGTGTGAAAATTGTAAGTATTTTTATGTTAAGTAAAACTTGATGAATCGTTGACTTAACTAGTGTTGAAACAAAATCCTCCGGCTAGGCTACCGCTAGCGACTTTGCCTCGACAGTCTTGAAGGTGTGCTTGTCTCTTGACCTTGAATCTATGATACACAGAGTAACACACGTTAGCTCGTCCAGGTTTGACCCCGGGACCAAGCTCCGGCGTGAGAGTAAGTAACAGTCACACAAGTGATATTCGGTATTGAATACCGAAGGATGAGAATATGTATTAATGGTGGTATTGAGAATGAGATGATATGTGTGTTAAATGCGGGGGTATTTATACTAATTCATAGTACATACCTGGATGTGTAGTCACATCAGTAGACTAGGTCTCAAAATCTAGGTTAGCCAAATCCCCACAATCGAGGGATTTATTGTCCCAAGGGCGGCGGTGTTTCCCTTTACCCAAAGGACGGACGAAAGCCCCCTGGATACTAGGATAGGTGCCTTTTTCTTTTTCCTCAGCCCAATGCTAGTTCATTAAATGCTCTACTGTTCATAGATCACCCTTATTAAATGTTCTAGGGTTCCGGTTACGGGGTGAGGGAGGGTACATCTCCGGGAGCGTTGACCGGAGACATACGCGAACATGTCCCCCCAGTATCATAGCGTTAGGACAAGCTAACGGTGTGATACTTTAAAGTATGCACTCTTCAAACAGTAACGGGTCCAATTAATGCGAGCCGCCTCTCTTACTCCGCATTAATTAGTTTTGTCTTCTGGGTCTTGGGGTTGTCGGCCACTTATGGCTTTGGTTTTCGTTCTTTGACCCACGATTTGCTTCCAAGTGGCCATCTTTCTTTCAACGGTGTAGATTTGTCTTGGGAAATTGTGCACATCCCTTCAGTGCCCCCTTTCTCTAGTATAAATACCTGTCTAACTTTCATTTTCTTTATACTCTTTTCCTTTCCTGTTTCCGCCATTGTTGTTCTTCCTTCCGGAGTCATCTTTTAGTAGGTGTGCCCCTTTTCTTACTCCAATTTTTGTTCGTATTATAGTTATGTCTACTAGTAGTTCCGACGGGGAGGCTTCCTTTCGTGATCCCAAATGCGATATGCATATTAGGGTTTCCACTTTGACTGATGACGACCTCAAGAAGATACATAGAAAGTATCTTAAACCGAATGAGCTTCGTCCACGATTGCCTGACCCGCTTCTTACTATGAACAATCTTCCGGCACGGTTTATTGGGATTTATGAGGATTATTTGAAGCATGGAGGGCTTCGGATTCCTTTCTCTACCTTTTTCTTATCTGTGTTAAGATACTTTCTTGTGCACATTTCTCAATTAGTTCCTATGAGTGTTAACCGTGTTACTATGTTTGAGATCCGCTGTCGAAGTTTGAATATACCTTGCTCGGTGACTCTATTCCGTGTCTTTTATAAGTTGGGTAAGCAGGGTCATTGGTTCTCATTCGAAAGCCGGTGGCCTGCTCGGTATGGCAAATGCTTGACGGAGACCACAGCTAGCTTAAAGCTTTGGAAACACAAGTGGTTTCTTATTGACCGGAGGGCCATCCCTCATGCCATGCCTTGGAGGGACAGAGATACTGACGTTCATGATGACTTTCCCATCAGCTTCAATGAAGATCATGCTAAAATGCTTGTCGATAACCCTGTCTTGCTTCGCCCCCCTCACAGACATCTATTGTTCTTGGCTGGCTTATGGGTTCCTTATGAGGATCCTTCCCTTCGTCGGATAGTAGTTGACCCTGAGGACAAGGGTATTTTTCATATATTTTTTCTTTATTTTCCGCGAGCTCTTGTTGCTCGCTCTAACCCACGTCTCCCTTTTATTTGCAGAGCTTACCATGGACGAGTTTATCAAGCTTCCGTCATTCGAGAATGCCAAGGTTGGGAGGGATGAGAACGAGAGGGTGGTGTTACCGACACCGAGGTTACTCAGCCGTTGCCAGTGAATACTCCTCTTCCTGCTTTGAATGCTCGTCAACAGGCTGTTACCACTCCTGACCCTAAGATCTTAGCAGACCGGTTACGCCATGAGGGGAAGAATCCAGTGATAACAAGGAAGAGACCTGCTGAAGGTCAATCTTCCAGTCGCAAGCTAAAAAGGAAATCTAAGAAGGGCCAAGTGCAGTCCGATGCTGAAGATACGGAGGCGGATTCACCCCCTCCTCTTAACCACTCTCATCCTTCTGGTTCAGGTGATGGTCATAGCAAAACAGATGCAGAACGGAGGAAGACTCCTTCTCCTATCAACTTAAGTGATCATTCAGATGGCGATGATGATGCTGCTGGTATGCCCCCTCATAGACCATCCTTCTTGATATAATCTTTTTCTTTCTCTACTTTCTTTTTCATATTTTTGCTTTTACTCAGGAGGTGCGCAAGGTCTGGGTCGTCGACACATACCTTCATGGCGCTTGAACGAGGATGTGCGCATTGACTCTCACTATTTTGCTCGAGAGCTGTTGTTTCATCTGGCCACACCTGCGGAGCAAAATGGGTTGTCTTCTCTTTCCAATTATGACGTGTTGAGCTATGCCTATCAATCCCTTGCCCGGAGCATGCTTACCGTGTCGGAGTTGATGAAGAGGTATGAGGCCCTTAGCCGAGAGCATTCCCGACTAACTGCAGCTCCGCAGGGGACTCAGGGGCACTTTGCTTCCGGAAAGACTATGCTTGATCAGATGGCTCTTGCGCATAAAACTGTTGAAGACAATTACAACGGCTGCCTTGCCCGGGAGAAAGAACATCTTGAGATCATTGAGAAGCTGAAGAAAGAAGCCGAGGACCTCCAGGCTCTTACCGCCGTCAAAGACACGAAGATCGTTGAACTGGAGCGTCTTGAGGGTGTGAGTGCTCATGATCGTATCAAGGATTTTGACAAGATTAAGGAGCTCGAGGCTGGTAAGAAACACCTGACTTCTCTTCTTGCTCAGGCTGAGGTAGACAAACAGGTTCTCGTGAGGGACGGGTTTCCCATACTTACAAGAAAGCTTCTTTCTAGCTATGAGTATAGGAAATCTCTTTCTTTAGGTTGCGCGGGCATGTACAACGTTGGGTTCCTCAAGGCCGTCGAGTATGGGCGAACTCCGGAGGAGGTTGAAGCCGCTATAGCCGCTGCTGATGGGCTGAATATTGAGATGGCTAAAACTTGGCGAGAGGATTTCGCTGCCTTATTCTCAGCATAATATCCGTTTGTATCTAAAGTGTCAGCGGCCAACAAACTCTTCGTGGTTGATATTATGCAGCTGAGCCCAGCGGACAAGCCTGTCGTTCCCATAACTGAAGACCCCTCCAGCACCGGGACATCTAATGCTTCCAAAGCTCATGAAGGCGGTCCGGATGGATCTTAAGAGACCCCAGTGAATGACAACACCAAATGAGTTGAAGGCCCGGAATGCCGGTGCAACTTGTTATTTACTATTCTCTGAAACATTAGTTTGTCTGTAATAAATTCTTACTATTTCTGGTTGTCCGAACAAGTTTCACCCATGACATTTTATCCTTTTCATGAATGGTTATCCTATTTAAGTTATGTTATATCTTTGTCATGGCTGTTACGCTTACCAACTCTTTGTCCGGAACATCTCTTATAGATTTGATTTTATATTTGTGTCATTTATACCTCATATATGTGGAAGACATCGGCACTCGACCGCTTTTGCTTTGTCTCCGGATTGCTATTCGAGCGCATCCGACACTTGTACGTCTACATTAGTGTATATATGGTTTTGGGAGACATCGGCATTAAACCGCTTTTTATTTGTCTCCGGATTGTCCCTTGGACGCATCAAACATGTGTACTTAACAATTATACTTCTTTTTAAGTTTATGTGGGAGACATCGGTACCGGACCGCTTTTTGTTTGTCTCCGGATTGCCCTTTAGGCGCATCCAGCACTTTAAAGCGTATTTACATACCACACGGTTAGCTAAGCCGAGGTTTATAACTACTGCAATTAAACATGCTTAAGGGTTTTCATTAATTAAAAGCAACAAAAGGAATTGATACATCTTGTTCATATTACATAAAGCATTTTTGTAGATTGGTTGCGTGCCAGGTACGTGGAATTTATTTTCCATCGGTGGTCTCCAGCTTGTACGAACCAGTTTGATAAGCTTCGACAACCCTGTAGGGACCCTCCCAGTTGGGACCTAGCTTCCCTATTTTTTCCTGCCGGCTGGCCATGTTGCGACGGTATACGAAATCTCCAACCTTGAAAGAGCAGGGTCTAACACGTTTGTTGTAATATTGCTCCACCTTCTTTTTGTACTTGGCTTCCTGTATGGCCGCGGCCTCTCTCCTTTCTTGTAGCAGATCTAGGTTTAGCCGCAGCTCCTCTTCATTTGTGTTATCATCGAACAGCAAGGTTCTTGCGGTTGGGATGCCTAATTCTACCGGGATGACCGCTTCACTTCCGTAGGTGAGACTGAAGGGAGTTTCTCCATTGCTGGTTTTGAGCATCGTCCGGTGAGCCCATAACACATGGGGCAGTTCGTTGACCCATCCGGTTAACCTTCTCCCTAGTCTTGCCTTCAGACCGTGCATCAATGACTTGTTGGCTCTTTCAACTAGACCGTTAGCTTGCGGATGTGCCACCGCAGTGTTCATCTGCATGATGTGCCATTTATCGCACCACTTTCCGAAAGATCCGTCTATCAACTGTTTGCCATTATCGGTCACTATCACTCCTGGTAGACCGAATCTACAAACTATGTTTTCCTAAGCAAACTTCTGAACCTCTTTCCCCGTTATCTTGGCTACCGGCTTGGCCTCAATCCATTTTGTGAAGTAGTCGATGGCTACTATCACGAATTTGATGTTTCTGGCATTTCTACTGATTGGACCTAATATATCCATTCCCCATTGGTAAAAGGGCCAAGGTGAAGTTATCGAAGTTAGGTTGGTCTTCGGAAGCCTCGGTATAGGACCATGTATTTTGCATGAATCACACTTGGAGATCTCGTCCCATGCGTCTTGGTGCATAGTTGGCCAAAAATAACCCTGGCGCATTATTTTTGCCACAACGGACCTTGCTCCGGCATGCATTCCGCAGGCTCCTTCGTAGACCTCCCTGATTATGTAGTTTGCTTGTAAAGGCCCGACACACCTTAGCATTGGAGATAAGTACGATTTTTTGAACAGTATCCCATTTTCCAGAGTATACATGGGAATTTTCATTCTTAGGTACAGGTGCTGAATATAATTAATAACATATTATAAATAATCAACGCAGCGGAACAAACACCTATGAACGGATCCATAGAGCCATATGATTAATCAATATAAAGGGAGATAAAAATATACCTTTGTAGCGCGATTCCGTAAGAACAACCGGAGACAATCACCACACGATCGACCCAAGAAACCAAGTGATCAAAGTAGATCACCTCTATGTAGAAACACACTACACGTCACCGTATACCCGTAGATGCTAGTCTTAATAACCCGTGTTACTCAAATCAATATTCTACTACGGCAAAACAAAGTTTTTGATCAAAAAAATAACCAACTAGAACCATATGCGTCACCTATTATTATATGCCATGACATTGCATTTTTAAAACCAAATTGCATAGAAAACGTAGGTATGCTATTATGACATTGATTAGAAGAATCAATGTATATCAATGTTAAAAGAAAACGCATCCTTTGAAATCATATTTGAAAGGTAGGTTCATAATGGGCTTCTCCATTTATTATTTTAAGTACAATAATAAACTAATTAGAAATTAGTTATTATAAGCCAAGCATTGATCCCGAGTAACGTAAGTTATTAATATACCGTAAATACGATAAACACGGTATATTGAAATGGTACCTCAGTGTATATGTGTGTGACCCCATAGGCTCATATGTGTTTGGCCATATAATTAGTTGTTATGACACGAGCAAAATCCAACAGCTCTCACTTGCGCACGTCATAATAATAAAGTAATTATACAAGCAATGGTTAGCGTCTAGCAACACGCCAATGCCCCCAGAAACATATGAGGATAGTTTCTCAAACTTCTCATTTTAAATGGTTTAGATATCAGTCATCCTTTTGTTTCAGATACCATGTTAAACTTTAGACATGGATCAACAGTCATTCTTAAGTTTAACTATTCTGTTTCTTGATATTGATATTGAACTAGATTTCCAAATTAATCAAGTATCATCTTAATTACATTTGGGTGTGGCCACACATACATCTATACAATTCATCGAGGGGCCCAGTAGTATCTAACTCCAATACATGTGGAGGAACAAATCCTCTTTTGACTGCACGTGTCATTCATGTGTTTCACATCGCACCTGAAAATGGTCTTTATAGTAGCCTTGTTCAGAACAACGTTGAACCATATCAAGGATTGACATTCCACACATACAAAACCTACTTGCATCTCAAGTCTAAGGATGAGAGATTCAACCACTTGCGAGATTCACTATTGACGCCGATCCATGTAGTGAATTCTCGTTGGTTAGGTCAATCCAATGTTCATCCAATGAACACATATGAGTTTGGCGGCATCATCAATTAATATTCATTCCAAATGAATATGACCAACTCACATTTGTCTTAACTCGACAATAATCCCATATTATCAACCGACAATGGATAATTTAGAATAATAAGATTACTCTTGGATTTAAACATGCAAATATAGGACACAGTTGATATAAAGTGAAAACGATCATACCTCATATATCAATTCATTATATAATAAAAACTGTTTTACATCCCAGTTATTCAAATACTAACATACACAAATCTACATGAAACTACCAGCTGGTCTAAGTCCAATGCTCCTAGCATGCTCAACATGTTTGGTACAAGACATTGGTTTAGTAAACGGATCAGCTAAGTTGTTATCTGTGTGAACTTTAAGAATACGAATATCACCTTCTTGAATTACTTCTCGAATGTAGTGATATTTTCTTCGAAAATGTTTGGCACCCTTTTGAACTCCAGGTTCATCGGCTATAGTAATTGCACCCGTATTATCGCAGTACATTTCCATTGGTCTATCATTACTGGGAACAACGCCAAGCCCAGAAATGAATTTACGTATCCAAATTGCTTCCATTGCAGCTTCAGAAGCAACTATGTATTCAGCTTCTGTAGAAGACATCGCAGTAGTGCTTTGTTTAGAACTCTTCCAATCAACAGCGCCTCCGTTCATCACGAAGACATATCCGGTTTGAGATCGAAGATCATCCCGATCTGTCTCCCAACTAGCATCAGTGTAGCAAGTAACACCAAGCTCAGTTGTTGAATCACCTCCATAAACAAGAAACATATCTTTAGTATTTCGAAGATACTTTAATATGTTCTTTACAGCAGTCCAGTGACATTCACCTGGATTCTGTTGGTATCTACTTGTAAGGTTCTGAGAGAACGCTACATCAGGTCTAGTGCACCTCACAGCATACATGATGGATCCTACAGCCGAAGCATCAGGTACTCCTTTCATTCGCTTCACCTCATTAGGTGTGGAGGGACCTTGAGTCTTACTCAATTCTACATTAGATTGCATTGGAAGACTCCCACGTTTGGAGGCATCCATCCTAAACCGCTTTAAGATTTTGTCAATGTATGCACTTTGACTTAAACCGATTAATCGCCTTGATCTATCTCTATAGATCTTGATTACTAGAATGAACGCCGCTTCACCCAAGTCTTTCATGGCAAAACATTTTCCAAGCCAGGATTTTACATCTTGTAGCATTGGAATATTGTTTCCCATGAGTAATATGTCATCTACATATAAGACTAGGAAAACGACGATACTTCCACTAGCTCTTTTATATACACATGGCTCATCGGGATTTTGAGTGAAACCAAACTTTTTGATCTCCTCATCAAATCTCTTGTTCCAGGTCCTAGATGCTTGCTTTAACCCATAAATGGATCTTTGAAGCTTGCATACCCGTCTGGGATGTTTAGGATTCACGAACCCTTCAGGTTGCACCATATAAACGTCTTCGTTCAAATGGCCATTCAAGAAGGCGGTCTTGACATCCATTTGCCAAATCTCGTAGTCATAGAACGCTGATATGGCTATAAGAATCCTAATAGCTTTAATATCTGCAACAGGCGAGAAGGTTTCTTCATAGTCAACCCCGTAGGTTTGAGTGAAACCTTTTGCTACAAGACGAGCTTTAAAGGTGTGTACAATGCCATCCATATCGGTCTTCTTCTTGAAGAGCCATTTACTCGCAACAGTCTTACAGTTGGGAGGGAGGTCAACTAAGATCCAAACTTCGTTATCCCTCATGGATTGCATTTCCGCATTCATAGCTTCAAGCCACTTATCAGATTCAGGATCCGACAATGCAGCTTTATAGTTAACGGGTTCATCATGATCCCCTAACTCGTGTTCCTCAGCATCGATATAGAAACCATATCGGTCAGGTGCGTGAGATATCCTTGCGGATCTACGAATGGGAATAACATCACTTTGAGATTCAACATTTTCATGTTCAACCTCTTGGTGATGTTCACTAGTGTTCTCAGAAGGTCGTGCATCTTGACTTTGAATTTCATCAAAGTCTATGGTGCTCCCACTTGCTTCTTGTGATATGAGACTACTCTCAAGAAACTCAGCATACCGAGCAACAAATATTTTGTTCTCGGGTGGGTAGTAGAAGTAGTAACCCATTGTTTCCTTTGGGTATCCTACAAAGATACACTTGATAGATCTGGGCTCAAGTTTGTTTGGTGTTTCTCGTTTAACGAGAGCCTCACAACCTCAGACTTTAAAATAAGACAAGTTCGGGACTTTCCCATGCCATATTTCATATGGAGTCTTATCAACCTTCTTAGTTGGAACCATATTGAGTATGCGTGCAGCAGACTCTAGAGCGTAGCCCCAAAAGGACATTGGCAAAGTGGTTGGACTCATCATTGATCGAACCATGTCAAGCAAGGTTAGATTTCTCCTCTCTGACACCCCATTATGTTGTGGTGTATAGGGAGGAGTAAGTTGTGAGACAATCCCACGACTCTTAAGATGATCTAAAAACTCAAGGCTTAAATACTCGCCTCCTCGATCAGATCGAAGTGCTTTGATTTTCTTCCCGATTTGATTTTCTACCTCGTTTTAGAAGGTTTTGAACGTTTCAAAAACTTCATGTTTATGTTTAATCAAGTAATCATAACAATATCTACTAAAGTCGTCAGTAAATGTAACGTAGTAGTTAGCTCCTTCTCTAGACGTAGTTCTAAATGGACCACATACATCACTATGTATGAGTCCAAGAAGATCATCAGCTCTTTCACTTGCATGAGTAAAAGGCTTTCTTGCCATCTTGCCAGATATACAAGATACACATATATCAAATGATTCATCATCAGTTTACTTTAAAAGCCCATCATGTTGCAGCTTCACAATGCGTTTCTTGTTTATATGGCCAAGTCGGCAATGCCATAGAAAAGTAGAATCCAAGTTGTGCTTGGACTTCTTTTTGCTACAGGTATAAATAGAACCCTCATTTGATACATGATTATGCATATCAATTTCAAAAATTCCATCACGAGGAATAGCATTAAAATAAAATACATTATCCTTGGAAACTTGAATAGTACCATAATCAGTAAATTTATGTGAAAAACCATTATCCCATAAACGCGAAAGAGAAATAATTCCTCTAGTAATAGAGGGTGAAAAATGACAATTGTCTAGTACAAGAATCATTCCACTAGGGAGGATAAGATCATAGCTCCCTATGGCTTCGACAGCTGCACGGTTGCCATTGCCCACGTGCAAGTCCAAAGCGCCTTTATTTAACTTTCTGATCCCTCTAAGCCCCTTAATAGTATTACAAATGTGAGTACCACAACCAGTGTCATATATCCAGGTATTAGTTTTAGGGAATGAGTAGAGTTCTATCATGAAGATACCTGATGTGTCGGACGTGCCGGCTTTGTTCTTCTTTTTGTCCACTTCTGCCAGGTAGTAAGGACAATTCCTTCTCTAGTGTCCAATCTCATGACAGTGATGACACTCTACATCCTTAGCAGGATGCTCCTTTTTGCCAGGTGGGGGGAACTTGCGTTTAGGGTCATGAACCATAGTGGCTTTTCCCTTGAACTTCTTACCCTTGCCTCCTTTAGCTTGTGGCTTCGGTTTTTGGATATGACCTTTCTTGATAGCAAGAACAGAGGGAGCTTTCTTGGGCATACCCTTCTCTGCAAGCTTCAGCATGGCATGCAGTTCAGGTATAGTCTTCCCCATGCCATGCATATGATAGTTCTGAACAAACTGATCATAGTCTTTGGAAAGTGAAGTGAGTATCAAGTTCACTCCTAAGACTTGTGGCATAGGGTAGCCAAGTCGGTCCATCTGATCAAGGTAGCCTTTCATTCTCAACACATAAGTGCTAACAGATTGGCCCTCCTCCTGCTTGCAGTTATGGAACGCTTTGACCGTTTCAAAGAGTTCTTGTTCTGCTTGTTGTTGGAACATCGTCTTGAGTTCCTCAATCATGTCATATGCAGTAAAGTCTTCCAAATGTTTTTGGATTTCAGGGACCATACTACATAACATTAAGCCAGCCACTTCTTGTTGTTCAGCAACCCTTTTAGTATGGGCATTGCGAACAGCAGCGGTAGCAGTAGCAGGAGGTGCTTCAGGTAAGGCCTCTTCCAAGTGGTGCAACTTTCCTTCTGATCTGAGGACAATCCTCAGATTTCGAAACCAGTCAAGGAAGTTTGTACCACTCAATTTCTCCTTATCGAGAATTGATGTGATTTGATTGTTAATGGATTGATTCGTTGTCATCTACAAAATAAACAAAGTTCAAAGTTTTAGTACTTTCAATAATTAATCCTTTAAAAATTAACTACCCAAGTTTATATAAAAACAATTAATTTTCCGAAAAGGCTAAGATCCTCATTGAGGTTCTACCATCACATCAGTTGATCTGCTAGCAATGATAGATTCAATAGGTAGATGACGTTCATCAATTGCAAATCATGTGCAATTCTTAGATCCTTATGGGACTCATTACATAAGTGAACAATTCACAAAATGTCAAACATGGCATGTTTAGTCCCATCCTTGCCTCGGTCAAGGTCTCACCACTTAACCGATTAAGTCATCCAATTTGAGAACATGCGAGAATAAGTCTAGGTCTCACGCATAGATAATAATCACCTTGGGTTACAATTTGCATCCGTCTCACAATATGAAAAAAGTAATTGCAAGTGATCTCAAACGATTGGACGACATGACTTAAATTTTAGACGGGTATAAAAGTTTGATTTACAAATCAAAAAGTGTGTACGAGGAAGCATGCATTCATCCATCGTAGCACAAGTTAAAAACATTTCTTAACTTAAATCTAATCTTGTTTTAATTTATGTGTGTCAAGTTGTCCATGTTAAATACTAATATAAAACCTAAATGGATTTAATATTAGATAAGACAATACATAAGTCATAACATTCATAACACATTAATAGTTATTATGAAAAACAAGATTTTAGTTTTAAATCATATTTAAACTTTAAACTAGATCAAGGATTTAGTTTTATAAATGGTTTGTGATTGGTTTCAAGTTTTTATAAAAACATTTGCAAGTAATATCAAGATATCAAGCAAACAAGCAACCACACAACCACACGTATGCAAAGCCTCAAACCGATGAAAAAACTATTCTTGATCTCGTGAGCCATCACGAGGACCAAGAAGTAAACTAAGGGTAAGTCAACATAACCACAAAGTGGGCTCCCACTTGCTACAAGACCATCAAGAGCAAGTAGAACCCAAAATGAACATGAGGCCCAAATCTGCCTAAATATTTCAATCGACTTCTAGGGCCCAAAACCCATAGAAGGAGTCTTCCTTAGCCTGAGCTCCAGTTGAGACTTTTGAAGGCCTATGAGTTGTGAATTAGCACACCATATTTGGGCTTCTATCTCCGTATAGAACTCCGGGAAATCACGTTTTAGTGCATGTCACTCAGCAGCTCCGAATTTCACAATATGTCTTTAATTCTTTAGCCATTCCCATCCAAGCATCGGTTACAAATGATTTAAGACTAACACAATTTAACCTATCATTAACCTACTGTAAAGTGCCCAAACAATGGCTATAAACAACATCAAAAACATATTAATGAAGCCGAAACAATGGCAAATCCCCAAAACTGAAATTAAATGCAAATCAACACACAACATGTCACAATTGGTCTAGGTTTTCATCGGCTTTGCATACGAAACATAATAATACCATAATATTATGAATATAACAAGGTGTTGGCTAAGTCCATGGCCAAACATGCATGTATTTGCCATGGAAATAATATTAAACAACAACAAACACTTGTTAGCCAACAAAATCTACGGAATAATCAACAATTAATTAAACCCCCGAGTGGTACGTGTAACCAATGACCTTAGGACCTTATAACCACATTTTATAAACCTTGTAATTATCATATACTTACAGAAAACATGGTCATTAGAGCTATTTAAAACCCGATTCAAGGATCGTTCCAAAAAACGCGTTTTAGGTCATTTTACACGTAACCGTAATAAACCCATTTAAGTATGCGTAAACCGTGACTATGAGATCATTAAAAACAGATTAAAAGACCTCCTAAAAGTCTATAATGCCACGAAAATAATGCCATAGGGGCTGTTTTAATATTGGTTTAATCAAATCCTTCAAAAACACTCATATTTAGCCATTTTTACGCATACCCGATAATCATATGACATCTATGATGGCTCGTGATACCACTACAGGTGCTGAATATAATTAGTAACATATTATAAATAATCAACGCAGCGGAACAAACACCTATGAACGGATCCATAGAGCCATATGATTAATCAATATAAAGGGAGATAAAAATATACCTTTGTAGCGCGATTCCGTAAGAACAACCGGAGACAATCACCACACGATCTACCCAAGAAACCAAGTGATCAAAGTAGATAACCTCTATGTAGAAACACACTACACGTCACCGTATACCCGTAGATGCTAGTCTTAATAACCCATGTTACTCAAATCAATATTCTACTACGGCAAAACAAAGTTTTTCATCAAAAAAATAACCAACTAGAACCATATGCGTCACCTATTATTATATGCCATGACATTGCATTTTTAAAACCAAATTGCATAGAAAACGTAGGTATGCTATTATGACACTGATTAGAAGAATCAATGTATATCAATGTTAAAAGAAAACGCATCCTTTGAAATCATATTTGAAAGGTAGGTTCATATTGGGCTTCTCCATTTATTATTTTAAGTACAATAATAAATAATTAGAAATTAGTTATTATAAGCCAAGCATTGATCCCGAGTAACGTAAGTTATTAATATACCGTAAATACGATAAACACGGTATATTAAAATGGTACCTCAGTGTATATGTGTGTGACCCCATAGGCTCATATGTGTCTGGCCATATAATTAGTTGTTATGACACGAGCAAAATCCAACATTAGGTTCCTGGCTTTCTCTGGCTCCTGCGGCCATATCCCCTCTTCTAAACACCTTTTGATAGGAGACATCCATCATTCTCCCTCTTCCTCAACTATATCGTTAACTTCTTGAACGTCGATGGACCTTGCGTCTAATGCTTCTTCCAATACTTCCTTGGTTAAATGGTTGAATGCAACCGAAGCGAGCTTGCTTAGGACATCGGCCTTTTGGTTCTTGTTGCGTGGAATGTGTTCTATATTGAACTTTGTGAAGATGGGAAGGAGTTCTTTGACCTTGGCTAAGTATTTGGACATCCTGTCATCACTTGCTTCAAATTCCCCTTTGATTTGACAAGCCACCAATTTCGAGTCTACCTTGGCTTGTAATTCCTTCACCCCCATCCTCTCGGCCAGACGGAGTCCCGCTAGAAGGGCTTCGTACTCAGCTTCGTTATTTGAGCAATTAAAATTGAACCTTAACGCATATGTGAACTCTACCTCCTCCGGATTGATCAGCACTAGACCAACACCAACTCCCTTACTGTTAGCCGCTCCATCTGTATATAGCACCCATTGTGGTTCCGGCTCCTCTTCTTCGGATACTTCATAAATTGTTGCGGCATCTTGCTGATCCAATGGGGCCTCATTGAGAAAATCTGCCAATACTTGACCTTTGATGGAGTTCCTGGAGACATATGATATTTCATACGTCCCTAGTTCCACTGCGTACTTTGCTAACCTTCCGGAGGCTTCGGACTTACTTAGTATTTGCTTCAGAGGTTGGTCCGTTATGACATGAATGTCGTGAGCCTCAAAATGCCTTCTCAATCTCCGAGATAAGTGTAACAACCCTAGGACCAGCTTTTCCAACAGAGCATACCTTTTTTCGGCGTCATGTAGCGTTTTACTCGCATACCTTACGGGCATTTGTGTTCCATTTCGTTCTGCCAAGAGTACACCGCTGACTGCCTCTTTGGATGCGGCCAGGTAGACGTACAGAACTTCTCCCTTGAGGGGCGATGTTAGTAACGGAAGGTCTAGAATTATCTTCTTTAATTGCTGAAAAGCCTCCTCCGCTTTGTCCGTCCATCGGAACTCATCTTTGTTTTCCTTGGTGATATTTTTCAATGTTTCGAAGAAAGGCATAGACCTTTTGGCTGACCGAGATAGAAAACGGTTGAGAGCTGCCAGCTTACCGCTCAGAGACTGCATTTCCTTCAAAGTCTTTGGAGACCTCATCTCCGTGATTGCTTTCGTTTTCTTGGGGTTAGCTCTTATACCTTCTGATGTTACCATGTAACCCAAGAACTTCCCCTCCTCAACACCAAACGAGCATTTCTTCGGGTTCAGCTTCATGTTAATTCTTTTTAGATTGTCGAAGGTTTCTTGGATATCCGCAAGCATGTCCTCTTCGGTTTGACTTTTGATCATTAAATCATCTACGTATGCTTCCAAATTTGTGCCAATTTGTGAACGGAAGGCCGAATCAACCAACCTTTGATAGGTAGCTCCTGTATTCTTCAAGCCAAAAGGCGTTTTCGTATAGCAGTACGTACCCTCATTGGTATAAAATGCCGTCTTTTCTTCATCCGCCTCGTCCATTTGCACTTGATGATATCCTTTGTATGCGTCTAGAAAACATTTAAACTTATACCCACAACGGCTCCTATCTTTACATCTATGTCTGGTAAAGGATAATAATCCTTTGGGTAAGCGGATTTGAGATTTATGAAATCTATGCACATTCGCTAGTTGCCATCCGGCTTCTTAACCAGGACCGGATTGGAAATCCAGGTCGGGTATCGTACCGGTCGTATGATACCGGCTTTTGTTAACTCCTCAACATCCCTCTTGACTGCTTGGCTTTTTTCTTCACCCAGCGTCCTTTTTTTTTGCGCAATTGGTGCGGTCTCCATATCCACGTTTAACGAATGCTTGATGATTCTCCTAGGTACCCCCGTCATATCCGAAGGTTCCCATGCAAACACATCGGCGTTATCTCTGAGCAAGTCTATGAGCTGGATTCAATGTTTTTTGGTAAACAACCTTCCGATGGTGATCAGCTGTTCCGGGTACCCAGGATTGACGCAGATCTGCTCCGTCATATCTCCCGCAACCCGTTGCTGCTGATTGAATTCTTCCTTGACAGTCCACTCGTCTAACTCTCTTCTGACAACAGTTGCTTTCATCATTTTTATTTTTTTGGCTGTCCTCCATGATTTGGCACTCATAGATGGCTCGTGCTTTGGTTGTCATTGTTGCTACCCCGTTAGGGGTAGGAAACTTCATGGATGAGTGTACAGTAGAGGGTACAGCCCTTAACTCCCTGATTCCAGTTCTTCCCATTATGATATTATAAGGGGATGGTGCTCTAATCACTGTGAAGTTCATTACCGTCAGTCTTGTTAGGCTATCTGATCCAAAGGTGATTTCTAGGTCTATCTTCCCGAGGGGGGTGGTTTCCTCCCCCAAGAAACCCCGGACTTTCACGTTATCGGGTGTTAACCTTCTTCGGATCGAGAGATCCAAATTTAGAAAGCAATGCTCAAACATGACTTGCATGGTGGCCCCTTCGTCAACAAACACCCTTTTTACCCAATATCCTTCTAATTCAGCTTCGAATACCAGGGGCTCTTCCGAAGCCTCATTGTCGGGAATTGGAGGAAAGGTTATGGGCACATTCATCCAGTCCATCTCGATCTTACACACCTCTTTCCTCTTCATACCGCTATATCTGCTTTCTATCATGTTTATAGTTCTTCCCTTGAAATCTTCATTTCCTCTTCCCTGGTTTCCCCTATTCACTCTCCCTCGCAAATCTTTTACGAGATGGTTGAGCTTACCGGATTCTAAAGCGGCCTCCAACTGCTTTCTCAACTGATGGCAATTATTGGTAAGATGCCCCTTCTCTTGATGGTAATCGCAATACTTATCCATGTTTTCGGGCCGAATTATACCTTTGGTTGGTTGCGGTGGAGGGAGGCACAATTGCAACTCGGTTGCTAAGATTTCCTTTGGGAATTTGGTAAGCGACTCTAGGCTGGAACGCTCGTATGGCGGCCTCCTTCCATAATTTGGGTTTACCGGAGGTACATATGGGGGGAATGGAGGCCTAGACAGATAATCATTTCTTTGACGCCCCCTATGCCGTCCACGCGAACCGGAAGGACCATACTTCTCTTCCTTGCTATATTTTATGTTACCGTCACCTGCTTCTCCTGTTGGCAATTCAGTATTTTGGTAGGCATCTTCGGATTTTATGAAATCGTCGACTCTTTGCATCATCTCTGCAACCGTCAGCGGGGTATCATCTGTAAAACGTGGAACCAACTCTGGACATTTGGCTCCATTTACAAAGGCTGATATCTTCATCACTTCCGGAACCCCTTGAATGTAACTTGCCTCGTCCGTCCAACGCTCTTTAAACACTGCCAACGTTTCGTGCGCCTTGCGGACAATGGTGGTGATTTCCATCGGTGTTTTAAGACTTTTCCTCCTCAAGGAGAATCTTTCCAGGAACTGCTCCTTCAAGTCTTCCCAATTGTCTATGCTACCCCTCGGCAACCTTTCAAACCACCCTCCAGCGGCTCCATCTAAAGTTTGCTGAAAAAATCTACACCACACTGGCATTGGCCATTCTTCTGAATTAGCCGCACCGGCAAACTGGGTAATGTGGTCATTAGGATCCGTGGCTCCCGAGTATAATTTGAGGGTTGTGGGTAACCTATGCTTCGATGATGAGAATTTTATGATTATTTTGGTAAAAGGGGAGGCCATCACATCTTTGAAAGGCTTTTGTAAATCATCTTCCGGGAGGTTAACTTCCTTTTGAGCCTCACGCCCTCCATCCTTATCCTTCGGCGGATTCGACACATCCTCCTCGAAATCTAGGCGTATAGGCGAAATGGGTCTCTTAGATGCGGCATTATGACGCTCCACCAGACCTTATAGTGTGCTCATACTTTCCAAAATATTCTCTCGTAAGTTTAGAGGTGTTTCCGTCTCTTTCACTACCGTCGCGGGATCACCGGGAGACAGCGGTGGGTCCGACTCTCCTGCGACCCCTTCCATTGCTAGTTGTTATGTGGAGATCCGAGTTTAGGGTCCCACGGATGGCGCCAATTGTTGAAACAAAATCCTCCGGCTAGGCTACTGCTAGCAACTTTGCCTCGACAGTCTTGAAGGTGTGCTTGTCTCTTGACCTTGAATTTATGATACACAGAGTAACACACGTTAGCTCTTCCAGGGTTTGACCCCGGGACCAAGCTCCGGCGTGAGAGTAAGTAACTGTCACACAAGTGATATTCGGTATTGAATACCGAAGGATGAGAATATGTATTAATGGTGGTATTGAGAATGAGATGATATGTGTGTTAAATGCGGGGGTATTTATACTACTTCATAGTACATACCTGGATGTGTAGTCACATCAGTAGACTAGGTCTCAAAACCTAGGTTAGCCAAATCCCCACAATCGAGGGATTTATTGTCCCAAGGGCGGCGTGTTTCCCTTTACCCAAAGGACGGACGAAAGCCCCCTAGATACTAGGATGGGTGCCTTTTGCTTTTTCCTCAGCCCAATGCTAGTTCATTAAATGCTCTACTGTTCATAGATCACCCTTATTAAATGTTCTAGGGTTCCGGTTACGGGGTGAGGGAGGGTACGTCTCCGGGAGCATTGACCGGAGACATACGCGAACAACTAGTATTTTTGTGTGAAAATTGTAAGTATTTTTATGTTTAGGCTCGAACGATGAAGTGATGAATGACATGATTTCTTAACGACTCAAAATAATGCTAAGCACAAAAATTTAGCACATAGAAGAATTAAAACACATGATATTCCATAAATATGAGATAACTTCTCAACTTTTTAAATCCACAAGGTTCAAAGCTCAAATTAAATAAACACATAGGAAAATAAAGATGGAAAATTGAAGGATGTCACAATATATGTTTGTAGATTCGTCAGAGGTACAATCTATTTACAGTTTATTCACGTTCGTATTATTAGTCACGATCATATACAAATGGTTTTTGATTACATAAGATTGACATGGATGAATGGTTGGGGGTCCCTTCGGTTATAAATAGGTAAATCCATTTTTTATTTACAATTTAGTGGCTTATATAAAATCACTTTGATAAAAAAAAAGGCATGATCATACAATCGTTTATTACCACTGTTTTGTGTTAGAGGATATGCTTTCTAGCTCAATTCCATTTATCTTCTATTGATTACTTGATGTAACAATACAAGTAGGTGAAAATATATGCTTTTAATACATGTAGGCAAGTTAATAGTATATTTATGTTTTTTTAATCATACAACATATACAAGTCCTATTTTTGGGAGAGAACTAAAGTTACAATTGAATCCACACAAATGGTTGCACATGAAGTTAAGAAGGTCAAATGATAATTTCAAATAATATAGTTAGTCTTTTTGTCAATAATATTCAGTGGTAATTATGATATGCAGATATTCATTTCATCACACCTCATGCTTCGTTGGAGGATCTGTATGACATTGTGGATATGATGGCTAGAATATGTCACGGTTATTTAAGTGTACATGGAGCCAATAAATATATGAAACTTTGTACTTAAGAAACTTTGGTGTGAATGCTTATAGTTAAATAACAATATGTATATATTGATTCAAATCCAAATGACCTATCTATATATATAGGCTACATTAAATTGTCAAACTAGTGTCAATTTGGAAGACATTGAGTATTTGGCTCCTCAAGGCTTTAATGATAAAACATTTAACACAATAAAGTGAAGAGATGAGATCCTTGAGGAACAACATCAAATTAAAGGAGAAAAGAACACATCATGAGCGTTGATTGCTTTTTCAATCCGATGGCCCATATTAAATTCTCATTCATATATATACTCTCAAAAATATCTCATCCTATGTTTAAATGACCACTTTCTCTCTCATATAAAAACTCACCACCGTGACTAACAGACCGGAAAAAATCATTAATAACCCAACCCGTCAGAAAATCGCTATAAATCACCGGGAAATCACAATAATTGTTGTGAAAATACAAATATCACAGGAATCATCACCAATTACTGGAAAAATACACAAATCAACGCCTGAAGAGAGGTATCTATTAATTACAAATCCTCGTAAAATCACAAAATCAATTTGTATCATCATACAATCTCTGTTATTATTAATAAAAAAACTATCATTGTTACATGACCTGCTAATTTATATGTATGATACGCTAATCTTTTGGTATTAGTATTGATGTTCTGTATTTTAGCTTTGAGTGGAGTAATACTAGTTGTTGGGTCGCTTCGGTAAGTTACAAGGATGAATGCAAATAGCAAGGCGCTGTGCTGTGTGAAGTGAGACTGGCTGCCCTAAGTTAAGTGCTTCCTCATTAATTTAGTTTGAAATGTGGTTTACATTACATAAAGACCCTCTAAATAAGGCTTTGAGAAGAGTAGTTGTATTTTGGACGTTTATTTTTCCTTGAACACCATGTTTTGAATTTTGTAGAGTTGATACTTATAAAATGACTAGTATGGATGTAGATTATTTCTCTCGCATATTCTTAAGGATTGTAATGAGGTAGGTTTCATTTGTTTCTCGTGTTAAAGTAATTTTGATTTTGTAATGTTTTCAGAGTTTGTAGTTGATTTTGTGGTAATTAAAAGCAAGTATCAACAATCACTTGTGATTATGCATGATTTCACATGTGATTGTTGCAGAATGTCATATATAAAATCTTGTTACTTATGTCTTTATATGATAAATACAAAATTTGATAATTAAATTTTAGATCTTATATCAAGACACCTAGTTACTTTGAATCTACTCAAAAGGTATTGAGAAACACATTATTTCTCATAAACATTTTATTATATCTACAATCACAAGTGATTTTGAGAAAATCACTAGTGATTTTGCTAAAATCACTAGTGATTTTGCGAAAATCACTAGTGATTTTGCGAAAATCACAAGTGATTTTACGAAAATCACAAGTGATTTTGCGAAAATCACAAGAGATTTTGCAAAAATCACAAATGATTTTTGCGTAAAGAACATAATCTATAATACGTGTGATTCGACCTACTACAATCACAAGTTATTTTGCGTAAATCACAAGTGATTTTGCTAACATAAAGAACATAATCAATAATATGTGTGAGTCGATCTACAATTACATTGGATCTACAATAATATTTGATTTTTGCGTAAATCACAAGTGATTCTGCGTAAATCACAAGTGATTTTGCGTAAACCACAAGTGATTTTACGTAAACCACAAGTGATTTTGTGAAAACCACAAGTGATTTTGCGAAAACCACAAGTGATTTTGCGAAAATCACAAGTGATTTTTCGAAAATCACAAGTGATTTTTGCATAAAGATTATAATTTATAATACGTGTGATTCGACCTACTACAACCGTAAGTTATTTTGCGTAAATCACAAGTGATTCTAGGTAAATCACAAGTGATTCTGCGTAAATCACAAGTGATCATGCGTTAATCACTAGTGATTCTGCTTAAATCACAAGTGATTCTGCTAACATAAAGAACATAATCTATAATACGTGTGAGTTGATCTACAATTACATTTGATCTACAATTACATTTGATTTTTCATAAATCACAAGTGATTCTGCTTAAATCACAAGTGATTCAGCCTACATAAAGATCGAACATGATCACAAGTGATTTGTATTTGTATTAAAGTTTTTGATACAGATGACCATGGGATTATATGAATAATGTAACTCTTTGGATGATTAATAGGGATATTTATATCGATCTGCTTGGAATCCTCAGCTAAAATGTGTTGAGTTGAAATTTTTGTATCAACTTGTGTTTAATGTTCTATCGATCAGGTGATCAGGTGCTCATATCAGGTGTTTCGGTTTATCTTCATGTATTCAGATTAATGTATCACGTTTATGTCCAATTCAGGCTTATGCAAGATCATATTTGTTGGTATTTTATTGCTTATTAGGTTTGTATGTATCTGGTCTGGGTTGCTTGGAATCCTTAATTGGAAGGTGTTTCGTTTGTATTAGCCTATCTTTACATTAAAGTGCTTCATGTTTATGTTCACGTGTTTAGGTTTTAAAGTAATAACGAAAATATGTTTGTCATTTAATAGACGGTTATTTTCATATACTTTTAATGATTTTACAATGTTGAAATTCTCGTCAAAAAAATACACGTGATTTTCACAAATCGCATGTGACATTACAAATTCAAATGTGATTTTTAAAATAATAAATTAAACATGAGTTTTTGAGAATCACATGTAATTTTTCGAGAATTGCATGTATTTTTTTACGAAAATTTTAAAAAAAAAAGTTCGCCGAAAGTATATAGAAGTGCATATCTATAGAAAGATAATTTAATTCCCGTCGTGACGGTATAATTATTTTTTCATAACGATTAACGGTTTGAGAGATATTTAATTTTTAAGAAATAGAATGAAAGTTTGTTTTTTTAATTAAATTTAAAAAGATTAATATACACCATTAGATATAATTTAAATGGATGGTGGAGATTGCTTCCTTTTTTCTTTTTTGGATGCATGTTCCTTAAGTAACTTTTGTCATAAAGTGAATGGTCTCATTTTACTATCTTTTGGGATTAGATTTTGAACTTTTCACGTTTTGTTTTCAACGCTACATGACACACTTAGCACAATATCATATATAGTTAATTATGCCTCGTTAGACATTTCCGCCGCTATGCGCGGGTATCTGTCTAGTAAAGTATATTAACAAAAACCTTAAATGTTGAAAAACTCCTTAATTAAAGAGATGTTGAAAAACATGCTAACTAAGGAAATGTTGATTACTACGTTTCAATTCAGAGTTTGAAGAGTTGAAAATCTTATTAAGGCTAATAGCTATCACATTGTCATATAAACAAAAACCCGAATCCTTGCAAAAACCAAATGCCTCTCTCTCTCTAAATATCACAGCCGCCACCATAGCCACCAGATCTGCTATTGCAACCATATTCGCTATCACCAATGATTGATTGATGTGTCTGGTCAATGGTTTGAGCTATCTAGGAGGTTTGGTGCGTAGTTGTTTTTTTAGAACAAAGAATTTTGATTGTTTTTTTAGCATGGTTTTGGTTAGTTTCTTTATGGCGGTGATGGTGGTATGTAGAATATGTTGATATTGAAGATGACAATGATGGACAAGAAGATGGTAACTCGATGTTTTCTTCTTAATCTTTTTTATTTTGAATTGATTTTGAATTCAGATTCAGGTGACAATACGTTCTTCAGTCAGGTTTGTTACACGGTGTTGTTTCTATTCTATTAACCACGTGTTATTTGATTATGACTTTTGTATTCTGATGTGAATTAGTATTGGTTTACATTGATGAAGTCGATAAGATAAGTAAAAGGTATTCCGGCTTTCAGTCATTTTTTCCATTGTTTGGACTATTTTTCTTATCCCTTCAAACTTTAACAAATTTTAATTTTTATGTTTAATATTATAGGCAGAAAGCTTAAACAATAGCAGAGATGTCTTTGGTTAGGGAGTTTAACAAGCTCTGCTAAAGGTGCTAGAAGGAATTATAAGTAATTATACGTGTGAAAAATTTATCAAAAAATTAGTTTGACATTAATTTTCTGTGATGAGGACAAATGAATTTAATTTAGTCTTGATATTCTTACAAAATTCAAAGGATATATTTATTGGTTCTTGACATTAAATATGTCATCGAGCTCTAACTATACATAGTATTGTATGTTCTTTGCAGATAGTGAATGTGCTTGAAAAGGGTGCCAAGAAGCATCCTCAAGGCGAAAACATTAAAGTGATTATCATGGTTTGTTTGCAAGTCATACTGGAATTGGTGCATCTCATATTTGATCTAGGCAGAAACACACAAATTATGTTGTATGCTGCACTTGTAGATAGATACAAACGACACCCTTTTCATCTGTGATTGGCGTTTTTTGACTTAGAAAATACCATATCTCTGAGGTAAGTGAGTTGTTGACTTGTAACCAAAACATGACTTACAATTTAAAGAAGTATTTAAGTAATGATTTATGTTTATTTTAGATGACAAGACTGTCAATAGGGTTTGGAGCACATGTTTGTGCTAACATTAGAAATAGTTCAGTCACCAATGTTGCCGTAACATCATCTTTACTTGAAACTGTAAGCATCCACAATCTTTACTTTTTGGTCTTACCTTACTTTTATAAATACTTAAATATCTCCTCATCCTTATTTTAGGTCAAAAGCAGTGATCTTATAGCTTATAGACTTATACTTGAGTTCATAGGAAGATTTCCAACTTTAGTTAGTTTGTCGGCTTTGACAGAAGATCAACTTGTTCATGTAAACTCGTTGTCAGTTATATAAATGTAACATTTTTGGAAGTAGGACTAATGTTCTTTACTTGTATGGAATGTCCTCATGGAACCAAAAAATGCTCTTAGTGTAGAATCATATATTCTTAGGATTGTAGATGTGTTTGTATTTATCTAGACAGATGGATGAAAAGCAAGGACTAGAGAGAGAAAGCTAGAGAGAGAAAGGAGAGGATTAGAGAAAGAAAGATTTATTCATGAAATGTGAGAAAGAACAAATGAGCAACCCCTCCTAACATGTTAGGAGGAGGTATATATATCCCACCCTACATGTGGGTTATATGGACTATATGTTTACATAATGGATCACGACCCCAATACTTGAATATATCATTGAGTGACCGATCCTTTCTAAATACGTAAAACCGTATTTCTAACAATCTCCCCCTAAGGGAGGTCACTCCAAGTTACAATGTCCTAAACAGTCTATAGCTCGTAATCTATGATAATAATGATGTGACCGAGACTTTCCTTGGAAAAACGTATTTCCAACAATCTCCCCCAAGGGAGGTCACACCATTTTACAAAATCTTAAACCTAGCATACTATTCTTGAGTCTTCGATCCTGTGCTTGTGAATATGCTGATGAGATCTTTGACTTTGGCCTTGAGCATGTGTCCTTGCTTTGACCTTGTGTATTCATAACTTGTGATATTTGGCTCCTCGTACTTCATGTTCCACATACTTATACTTTTATAAATTCTTTAAAGCTTCAGAGTTTGATACAGCGGAAGACTTGACTTCTAGACTTTCTTGAATTTGTTGAAGTATTAAGTGCATATAGTATAAGCATGTGGTGACGACTTCTTCTAGATTGTACACCGCAATGTCACCTTCTTGTTACGCTGCATAAGACAGTTAGCAACAAAACATATACACGGATGAAATGGCCTTGAACATTTCATTCTAATTCGGTAGCATTTTACCTCCGGTCGATGAACACCGTTGGACCATATTAAATATCGTACTTGTGGCAGGTAGTTTCAATTAAGAACCTCCTTGACAAGATTTCGCGGGTAAACACGTTCTCTTTATTCGACCGTCCAAAGCTGACTGCGAACATAAAGAGTGAATCATTTGGATAATATTATCCGCATGATTTGAAGCCGTCAATACATGTTCCTGGAACAAGTGAAGTTCAATTAAGAACCGCACCATCGTTTCTTTCCAGTTGTCACGAGCTTGATTCGTATAGAATCTTGCAAGTTACCTACCAAGTGCTGTTTGAGGTTAACACTAGAAGGATTTCCACTCATCACTGTGAACACTAAAGTATCACTCTGAGTGTTCTGTCAAGATCACTAGGAAATTGCGTAGAGGCCTGGAACGTGTTTAAATTCAATTAAGAATTAAACCACTGTTGCTTTCCAGTTATCACAAGTTTGATTTATAAAGAATCGCACAAGTCACCTACCATGAGCTTTTTGATGTTCGCTCAAGAAGGATTTCTATCTTCATTGTAAATACTTTCGTATTACTCGGATGTTCAGGCAAGATCATGAAGACTTTGCATAGGACTCTTAAGATCTTTCTTACTTTTCACAGTGTGTGAAGAAGCAAAGAATTATGAAAGTGTGTTCTAATGAGATATTGATGATCTCAAATGGCTCTAGACTCAATTGTGCATTTTGGATTTTAGTGATCAGAGGCTGGAGAGGAGTGCCATCATTTCAATACCAATTTATTCGGAGTGAATAAATCAATAGATAATGGGTTGTCTCCGTGTGATTAAAACAAATAAATATCTGAGTTAGCTGGGTGGGTTGTGCATTGCATCACTGGGTCCATGATGTCTTATCTTCAATATCAAGCATCATTAAAAATGATCTTAATAGCATATGTGTTGACCCGGTTTCTGCCTAAGTTATAAGGACGGCTTCTTTCTTTTCACCCTTTATCTTTACAATTCTTTTTCATTCTTCAACCCCTTCAATGCTTACCAATACGTCATAACTAACACCTTGTTGTGATTGTTCCAGTGCTAACTTAAGTACTTGGTCGGCATTCAGCTACTTTTACAAACTTTCTCCATCTTTCCTAAGAACTACTATTTCTAGCTATGGAATGTCCTTGGGAAGATTCCTCCAGTTCTAGAAGAATCATTGGACTTTAACCTATCTACCATCCTTATGTCACCACAATCTTCACCGTCGTGAATAGATATGTTTTAGGTAAGTGTATGTCTATAGGTGATTATCCATATAAACATGATATGAATAAATAATAAACTCAGCGGAAAGATCACCTATCAACGGATCCATAGAGTCATATGATTAATCAATAAAAGGGACATAAAAGTATAACTTTGTAGCGTGACCGGTTGAATGAAAACATGACAATCACCAAGAACACCAATCAACTATGAAACCCAAGTGATCAAAGTAGACCACCTTTATGATGTATCCACACTACACTTCACCGTATACCAAATGGATGCTAGTCCAATAACCCGTAACCATCTAATGCTTTTTTCTACAATAGATAAAGCTATCAGATCAAAGGAAACTCAAAACCAAAAAAAGGTTTTTTTAGTTCTTGCCGTGACTTTTTGATGGGAGACATCAATGTTACACGTTTTTCTTAGTCTACATATATGGAAGAAAATTAATTCCATCAATTTGCTATAATGATAGAAAACGTATGACATAATATCATTACATCAAAATGGGCCTTAAATGGACTTTCCCATTTATTCTTTTTAGTCTAATAATTAACTAATTACAATTTAGTTATTATAAGCCAAGTATTGATCCCGAGTTAAGTAGGTTATAAATATACCGTAAATATGATAAACACGGTATAATGAAATGGTACCTTAGTGTATATGTGTGTGACCCCATAGGCCCATATGTGTCTAGCCGTATAATTAGTTGTTATGACACGAGCATACTCCAACAGCTCCCACTTGCGCACGTCATAATAATCATGTAATTATACAAGTAATGGTTAGCGTCTAGCAACACGCCAATGCCCCTAGAAACGTATGGGGATAGTTTCTCAGACATCTTATTTAAATGGTTTAGATATCAGTCATCCTTTTGTTTCAGATACTCTGTTAAACTTTAGACATGGATCAACAGTCATTCTTAAGTTTAACTCTTCTTATTCTCGATATAGATATTGAACTAGATTACCAAATTAATCAAGAATCATCTTAATTACATTTGGGTGTGGCCACACAAACATCTGTACAATTCATTGAGGGGCCCAGTAGTATCTAACTCCAATACATGTGAAGGAACAAATCCTATTTTGACCGCACGTGTCGTTCATGTGTTTCACATCGCACCTGAAAATGGTCTTTATAGCAGCCTTGTTCAGGACAACGTTGAACCCTATCAAAGATTGACATTCCACACATACAAAACCTACTTGCATCTCAAGTCTAAGGATGAGAGATTCAACCACTTGCGAGATTCACTATTGACGCCGATCCATGTAGAGAATTCTCATAGGTTGGGTCAATCCAATGTTCATCCAATGAACACATATGAGTTTGGCGGCATCATCAATTAATATTCATTCCTAATGAATATGACCAACTCACATTTGTCTTAATTCGACAATACTCCCGTATCGTCAACTGACAATGGATAATTTAGAATAACTAAATTATTCATGGATTAAACATGCTAATATAGAACACAGTAGTACAAATGAAGACGATCTACCAAGTATATCAATTCATTATTTAGTAAAACTGCTTAACGTTCCATTATCCAAATAATAAAAAAAACAAATATACATGAGACTACTCTAAGGTCAAAGTCCAATGTTCCAAGCATGATGAACATGTTTGACTACAAGACATTGAATTTACACAAGGACCTGTTGAGTTGTCATCTGAGTAAACTTTGAGAATACTTATTTCATAAACTCACAAATAGTAAAGATTTTGAATAATACGATGATTGTCATTTTGTATACGTGCGCTCAAGTGCTAATACAGTAATACTACCATCGCCATAGTACATTACATAGGTTGTTTAAAGCAAGTAGAACACCTATTTAAGACAATCTTCTTAACAGCTTCCCAAACTGTAAAGTATTCTTATTTACTAATGAGTAGTGCAACAATGCTTTTCATCAAGCACATCTAGGTATTAGTATTATCATTGAAGATGAAATCCTACTATCACTAGTATTGAGTACCATCTCAATCAAATTAAGCATTAGTGTATAAACTCAACACTAATCTTCTTAGCTAAAATCCATAAACGATGATCAAGTATATAGTATTCTAATGAATTTCACTTAGATACTTTGTGATCAGTTCATCTTGCATTCATGAAAGTATCAACATTAGTCTTAATACATCACATATCATATGTAATGAATCCACTAGGTAAACTAAAGGTTTCCATGTACATAATCAATCTTATCACGTCAGATTGAACTTTGAGACTTTCTCAATGATGTGTCATATTTAGACTTATTAACCGCCTATGTCTTATAATAAGCATATGTCCCAAGGTTACATGTTTTACTTCTTTTATCTCTCAATAGAAATATAATCCAAGTCAAGGATTAAAAACTAGCTTTGATGGAATAATATTTCCAATATGTTAACAACATATGAGATTTAAAAGAAACATATGCTCCTACTAGCTTTAAGGGTACTCGAGAGTTATCTTTGTTTTAATCATGATCATATCCTTGATTCAAACTTAAGATTCCAGCTCCTAGATGCATGCTCTAATCCACACTTGGATTTCTAGAGTTTGTACACCAATTACCATATTTCATATTCATGAAATCAAGTATGGTAATTAATATCTTTATTAATTTAACACTCGAAAAGAAAAGAAAGCCTTAAATCATGATCAATTGCTTGAGCATGCCTTAAACTCTATTCAATGAGAGTGTCGATAAATGTGTACAATTGTGTCCATATCTATCTTCTCATAGAAGACCATTTATAACCTATCAGTCGTACTGATTAGTGAAAGCTAATCAAATTCCAAAATTGATTTTCTTTTATGGACTACATCTAACCATTCATAGTTTGAGTCATTCATTAGATTCTAAATTTAAAAATGAGTCTCGATATTTATGAGGTTCAAAATGATCCTCTAACTCATATTCCTCAACATTGACATGACATTCATATCTTCAGGTGCTTGAGGTATCCTTGCGGATATGCGAATGGGAGTTACAACAATTTGTGGCTTTTGCATTTACATGCTCAGCCTCATTATGTCGTTCACTAGTGTATTTAGAAGGTTGTATTTTATTTCTTACTTTCTACGAAGATGCACAAAGGCTCCCACTTGCTTCTTGTAAGAGGATACTTTCTCCAAGTAAACAGCATGTCGAGCAACAATGAATTGTTCTCGTTTGGTATGTATAAAATACACTGAAATTTCTTGATTCAAGTTTTGTTAATAACACGTCTAACATGATTTTAACAAATTCAAGACTTCAACTAAGACTTACTGGGAGTCAGTCCATTCCATAAATTGATGGTTTCTTAGTTACCTTCTTGTTTGGAACCATATTGAATAAGCACGGGCATATTTAAATTTTTGTTAACCTTAATAAGATACAAGAGAGAGAGCAGTTAATGTTATCAAGGATCAAATAATAACAATAGTATTTGATTTTACACATGAGACATAGTGTTGCAATTATGAGACAGTATCACAATTCCTTTGATAACATAATACTCTTTGGCTCACATATTTTATAATTTGGCCAAACCAAATTGCATAAACAATATATTCAAGCCGATTGCATGCTATAAAGTATGATTATTTTAGTATTCCAAGAACTCATGTTCATGTTTTAACAAGAAAACATAACATGTTGGTCGCTAAATATACTTTATAAGATATTGAACAATCCAATAACTTCATTGTATATGCCAGAAAAATAATTAATATTCATTCCTAATGAATATGACCAACTCACATTTGTCTTAATTCGACAATACTCCCGTATCGTCAACTGACAATGGATAATTTAGAATAACTAAATTATTCATGGATTAAACATGCTAATATAGAACACAGTAGTACAAATGAAGACGATCTACCAAGTATATCAATTCATTATTTAGTAAAACTGCTTAACGTTCCATTATCCAAATAATAAAAAAAACAAATATACATGAGACTACTCTAAGGTCAAAGTCCAATGTTCCAAGCATGATGAACATGTTTGACTACAAGACATTGAATTTACACAAGGACCTGTTGAGTTGTCATCTGAGTAAACTTTGAGAATACTTATTTCATAAACTCACAAATAGTAAAGATTTTGAATAATATGATGATTGTCATTTTGTATACGTGCGCTCAAGTGCTAATACAGTAATACTACCATCGCCATAGTACATTACATAGGTTGTTTAAAGCAAGTAGAACACCTATTTAAGACAATCTTCTTAACAGCTTCCCAAACTGTAAAGTATTCTTATTTACTAATGAGTAGTGCAACAATGCTTTTCATCAAGCACATCTAGGTATTAGTATTATCATTGAAGATGAAATCCTACTATCACTAGTATTGAGTACCATCTCAATCAAATTAAGCATTAGTGTATAAACTCAACACTAATCTTCTTAGCTAAAATCCATAAACGATGATCAAGTATATAGTATTCTAATGAATTTCACTTAGATACTTTGTGATCAGTTCATCTTGCATTCATGAAAGTATCAACATTAGTCTTAATACATCACATATCATATGTAATGAATCCACTAGGTAAACTAAAGGTTTCCATGTACATAATCAATCTTATCACGTCAGATTGAACTTTGAGACTTTCTCAATGATGTGTCATATTTAGACTTATTAACCGCCTATGTCTTATAATAAGCATATGTCCCAAGGTTACATGTTTTACTTCTTTTATCTCTCAATAGAAATATAATCCAAGTCAAGGATTAAAAACTAGCTTTGATGGAATAATATTTCCAATATGTTAACAACATATGAGATTTAAAAGAAACATATGCTCCTACTAGCTTTAAGGGTACTCGAGAGTTATCTTTGTTTTAATCATGATCATATCCTTGATTCAAACTTAAGATTCCAGCTCCTAAATGCATGCTCTAATCCACACTTGGATTTCTAGAGTTTGTACACCAATTACCATATTTCATATTCATGAAATCAAGTATGGTAATTAATATCTTTATTAATTTAACACTCGAAAAGAAAAGAAAGCCTTAAATCATGATCAATTGCTTGAGCATGACTTAAACTCTATTCAATGAGAGTGTCGATAAATGTGTACAATTGTGTCCATATCTATCTTCTCATAGAAGACCATTTATAACCTATCAGTCGTACTGATTAGTGAAAGCTAATCAAATTCCAAAATTGATTTTCTTTTATGGACTACATCTAACCATTCATAGTTTGAGTCATTCATTAGATTCTAAATTTAAAAATGAGTCTCGATATTTATGAGGTTCAAAATGATCCTCTAACTCATATTCCTCAACATTGACATGACATTCATATCTTCAGGTGCTTGAGGTATCCTTGCGGATATGCGAATGGGAGTTACAACAATTTGTGGCTTTTGCATTTACATGCTCAGCCTCATTATGTCGTTCACTAGTGTATTTAGAAGGTTGTATTTTATTTCTTACTTTCTACGAAGATGCACAAAGGCTCCCACTTGCTTCTTGTAAGAGGATACTTTCTCCAAGTAAACAGCATGTCGAGCAACAATGAATTGTTCTCGTTTGGTATGTATAAAATACACTGAAATTTCTTGATTCAAGTTTTGTTAATAACACGTCTAACATGATTTTAACAAATTCAAGACTTCAACTAAGACTTACTGGGAGTCAGTCCATTCCATAAATTGATGGTTTCTTAGTTACCTTCTTGTTTGGAACCATATTGAATAAGCACGGGCATATTCAAATTTTTGTTAACCTTAATAAGATACAAGAGAGAGAGCAGTTAATGTTATCAAGGATCAAATAATAACAATAGTATTTGATTTTACACATGAGACATAGTGTTGCAATTATGAGACAGTATCACAATTCCTTTGATAACATAATACTCTTTGGCTCACATATTTTATAATTTGGCCAAACCAAATTGCATAAACAATATATTCAAGCCGATTGCATGCTATAAAGTATGATTATTTTAGTATTCCAAGAACTCATGTTCATGTTTTAACAAGAAAACATAACATGTTGGTCGCTAAATATACTTTATAAGATATTGAACAATCCAATAACTTCATTGTATATGCCAGAAAAATAATTAATATTCATTCCTAATGAATATGACCAACTCACATTTGTCTTAATTCGACAATACTCCCGTATCGTCAACTGACAATGGATAATTTAGAATAACTAAATTATTCATGGATTAAACATGCTAATATAGAACACAGTAGTACAAATGAAGACGATCTACCAAGTATATCAATTCATTATTTAGTAAAACTGCTTAATGTTCCATTATCCAAATAATAAAAAAAACAAATATACATGAGACTACTCTAAGGTCAAAGTCCAATGTTCCAAGCATGATGAACATGTTTGACTACAAGACATTGAATTTACACAAGGACCTGTTGAGTTGTCATCTGAGTAAACTTTGAGAATACTTATTTCATAAACTCACAAATAGTAAAGATTTTGAATAATACGATGATTGTCATTTTGTATACGTGCGCTCAAGTGCTAATACAGTAATACTACCATCGCCATAGTACATTACATAGGTTGTTTAAAGCAAGTAGAACACCTATTTAAGACAATCTTCTTAACAGCTTCCCAAACTGTAAAGTATTCTTATTTACTAATGAGTAGTGCAACAATGCTTTTCATCAAGCACATCTAGGTATTAGTATTATCATTGAAGATGAAATCCTACTATCACTAGTATTGAGTACCATCTCAATCAAATTAAGCATTAGTGTATAAACTCAACACTAATCTTCTTAGCTAAAATCCATAAACGATGATCAAGTATATAGTATTCTAATGAATTTCACTTAGATACTTTGTGATCAGTTCATCTTGCATTCATGAAAGTATCAACATTAGTCTTAATACATCACATATCATATGTAATGAATCCACTAGGTAAACTAAAGGTTTCCATGTACATAATCAATCTTATCACGTCAGATTGAACTTTGAGACTTTCTCAATGATGTGTCATATTTAGACTTATTAACCGCCTATGTCTTATAATAAGCATATGTCCCAATGTTACATGTTTTACTTCTTTTATCTCTCAATAGAAATATAATCCAAGTCAAGGATTAAAAACTAGCTTTGATGGAATAATATTTCCAATATGTTAACAACATATTAGATTTAAAAGAAACATATGCTCCTACTAGCTTTAAGGGTACTCGAGAGTTATCTTTGTTTTAATCATGATCATATCCTTCATTCAAACTTAAGATTCCAGCTCCTAGATGCATGCTCTAATCCACACTTGGATTTCTAGAGTTTGTACACCAATTACCATATTTCATATTCATGAAATCAAGTATGGTAATTAATATCTTTATTAATTTAACACTCGAAAAGAAAAGAAAGCCTTAAATCATGATCAATTGCTTGAGCATGCCTTAAACTCTATTCAATGAGAGTGTCGATAAATGTGTACAATTGTGTCCATATCTATCTTCTCATAGAAGACCATTTATAACCTATCAGTCGTACTGATTAGTGAAAGCTAATCAAATTCCAAAATTGATTTTCTTTTATGGACTACATCTAACCATTCATAGTTTGAGTCATTCATTAGATTCTAAATTTAAAAATGAGTCTCGATATTTATGAGGTTCAAAATGATCCTCTAACTCATATTCCTCAACATTGACATGACATTCATATCTTCAGGTGCTTGAGGTATCCTTGCGGATATGCGAATGGGAGTTACAACAATTTGTGGCTTTTGCATTTACATGCTCAGCCTCATTATGTCGTTCACTAGTGTATTTAGAAGGTTGTATTTTATTTCTTACTTTCTACGAAGATGCACAAAGGCTCCCACTTGCTTCTTGTAAGAGGATACTTTCTCCAAGTAAACAGCATGTCGAGCAACAATGAATTGTTCTCGTTTGGTATGTATAAAATACACTGAAATTTCTTGATTCAAGTTTTGTTAATAACACGTCTAACATGATTTTAACAAATTCAAGACTTCAACTAAGACTTACTGGGAGTCAGTCCATTCCATAAATTGATGGTTTCTTAGTTACCTTCTTGTTTGGAACCATATTGAATAAGCACGGGCATATTCAAATTTTTGTTAACCTTAATAAGATACAAGAGAGAGAGCAGTTAATGTTATCAAGGATCAAATAATAACAATAGTATTTGATTTTACACATGAGACATAGTGTTGCAATTATGAGACAGTATCACAATTCCTTTGATAACATAATACTCTTTGGCTCACATATTTTATAATTTGGCCAAACCAAATTGCATAAACAATATATTCAAGCCGATTGCATGCTATAAAGTATGATTATTTTAGTATTCCAAGAACTCATGTTCATGTTTTAACAAGAAAACATAACATGTTGGTCGCTAAATATACTTTATAAGATATTGAACAATCCAATAACTTCATTGTATATGCCCTAACAGGAAGACACAACAAGTCAAGTACTTACTTTATTTTATAAGTCTTTGAACAATTCAAGGAAGTTTATGTTTATGTCTTTACTTGAAGACATAAATATACTAGAAATAAAGTATTATTGAATGCCTACTTTTGGCTTCAATAGTATTTTCAAGTTAATTTACATACTTCATATTTATGTCTTTACAAGAAGACATATGCTTATTAGCTATAACATTTAGGTAATGCGATGAAGTAATTTTTATTATTTCTTGACATTAGTTCTCTATTAGACAACATACATCAATATGTATAAGTCCTAATAGAATATTATAAGCCATATTGTGTTGTACCTTGCACACTCTAATAATTCTCCCACTTGAGCATGGCACAACATCATATATGAATAATATTAAAATATAATAGATATAATAAGATTTAAGTCATACTTAAATCAATCTTGTATAGAAGGGTTATATAGAACTTCATCGTTTAATAAGCAATCATGCATAACTATTTTAGATAGCATTTCGGGAAGCGACATTAGAAAAGCGACTAGTTATCTTTTAAAATAATATGCAATAAGGCTTAGAAAACTATGATGTTATTTCAAGACAATCTAGAAATTAAGTGGGTCACTTACAAGGTGATAAGCTCATAAATAAGACAACTTTACAAGTGTTTCCTATGGTTAAAAAAATGCATTGCTCCCATTAGTTTAGACAACATTTTGAATGTATCTATACTAGTGAAAAAGCAAGTAGCAATTTGTATACTTTCTAGTTCTTTGAATCTCTACACATTATAGCCAATGTGAGTCTCGTAGACTAGTAAACATGTACATAGATATTCAAAGAAAAGTATCAAGTTCTACTATATTTGTGATGAGATTTCCATCGATGCCCTTAACTTGAATGTTTTGCATGCAATTCCTCTTTCTACTTTACCTCAAAGGTGTTAGAATTTTATGGAACTTGTTTGTGTAAGGATAATATACTATAAAAAAGATGCTAGTAATTTCCTTACCTCTCACGGTTTTATGAGACTTCAATTTCTAATCAAGACTCATACAATATCTTAACACTTTAAGATATGAAACCGTACTTAATCGTTTTGACTTACAAGACAATGCGATTTCTTGAGTAGGTGTGTATTAAGACTGATTAGAATTGAGAAGATTCAAGTGCTCCTATTACAGCTTTCTCATACAAGGAGAAAGGATGGGAACGAGTCTTATTCTTACGAGGAAAGAAGACTTAGTTTGTTTTCCTCTAGCACAAAAGGAAACAAACTTTGTTTACGGTTTGTGTTGCACAAAATCACTAAAAGGAATACAAAGTTCATATTTAGTATTTTCGATAATTATCCTTTTAAAATTAACTACCCAAGTTTATAAAAACAATTAATTTTACGAAAAGGCTAAGATCCTCATTGAGGTTCCACCACCACATCAGTTGATCTGCTAGCAATGATAGATTAAACAGGTAGATGACGTTCATCAATTGCAAATATTGTGCAATTCTTAGATCCTTATGGGACTCATGACACAAGCAAACATTTCACTAAATGTCAAACTGGCATGTTTAGTCCCATCCTTGCCTCGGTCAAGGTCTCACCGTTGTACCGATTAAGTTATCCAATTTGAGAATATGCGAGAATAAGTCCAGGTCTCACGCATAGATAATAATCACCTTGGGTTACAATTCACATCCGTCTCACAAGATGTTAAAAGTCATTGCAAGTTATCTCAAACGATTGGACGGCATGACTTAAGTTTGAGACGGGTATAAAAGTTTGATTTACAAATCAAAAGTGTGTACGAGAAAGCATGCATTCTTCCATCATAGCACAAGTTAAAAACATTTCTTAACTTAAGTTTAATCTTGTTTTAATTTATGCGTGTCAAGTTGTCCAAGTTAAAGACTATTATAAAACCTAAGTGGAAGTATTATTAGTTTAGACAATACATAAAATAAATAACATTCATAACATGTTATGAATTATTACGAAAACAAGATTTTTGTTTTAAATCGTGTTTAAAATTTAGACTAAATCAAACATTTAGTTTTATAAATGGTTTGTGATTGGTATCAAGTTTTATAAAAACATTTGCAAGTTATAGCAAGATATCAAGCAAATAAGCAACCACACAACCACAAGTATGCAAAGCCTCGAACCGGTGAAAAACCTAAGCTTGATCTCGTAAGCTATCACGAGGACCAAGAAGTCAACTAAGGGTAAGTCAACACAACCACAAAGTGGGCTCCTACTTGCTCCAAGACCATCGAGAGCAAGTAGAACCGAAAATAAACACGAGGCCCAAATGTGCCAAAAATATTATGTCGACTTCTAGGGCACAAAACCCATAGAAGGATCTTCCCTAGCCTGAGGTCCAGTTGAGAGTTTTTAAGGCCCATGAGTTGTGAATCCGCACACCAAATTTGGGCTTCTATCTCCTTATAGAACTTCGGGAAATCACGTTTTAGTGCAGGTCACTCAGCAACTCCGAATTTCACAATATGTCTTTAATTCTTTAGCCATTCCCATCCAAGCATCGGTTACAAATGATTTTTGACTAAAAACATTTAACCTATCGTTAACCTACTATAAAGTGCCCAAACAATGGCTATAACCAACATCAAAAACATATTACTAAAGCCGAAACAATGGCAAATCCCCAAAACTGAAATTAAGTGCAAATCAATACACAACATGTCATATGTGGTCTAGGTTTTTATCGGCTTTGCTTGTGAAACATAATAATACCATAATATTATGAATATAACAAGGTGTTGGCTAATTCTATGACCAAACATGCATGTATTTGCCATGGATACAAAATAAACAACAAGATACACTTGTTAGCCAACGAAATCGAAGAAATAATCAACAATTAATTAAACCCCCGATTGGTACGTATAACCGATGACCTTAGGATATTAAAACCACATTTTAAACACCTTATAATCATCATTAATTACAGAAATCATGTCCAAAGGGCTGCTCTAAAACCGATTCACAAATCGTGCCAAAACACGCATTTTTTTGTCATTTTATACGTACCGGCAACAAAACTAATTAAGATATGCGTAACCCGTGGCGATGAAATAAAAAAATACAGATCAAAAGACCATATTATGGTCTGTTTTAACATGAAAATGAAGCCCTTGGGGCTGTTTTAATTTTTTTCTTTATTAATCCTCCAAAAACACGCGATTTGGCCACTATACGCATACCCGATAATCATATGACATCATATGATGGCTCGTGATACCACTATAGGTGATTATCCATATAAACATGATATGAATAAATAATAAACTCAGCGGAAAAATCACCTATCAACAGATCCATAGAGTCATATGATTAATCAATAAAAGGGACATAAAAGTATACCTTTGTAGCGTGACCGGTTGAATGAAAACATGACAATCACCAAGAACACCAATCAACTATGAAACCCAAGTGATCAAAGTAGACCAACTCTATGATGTATCCACACTACACTTCACCGTATACCAAATGGATGCTAGTCCAATAACCCGTAACCATCTAATGCTTTTTTCTACAATAGATAAAGCTATCAGATCAAAGGAAACTCAAAACCAAAAAAAAAGGTTTTTTTAGTTCTTGCCATGACTTTTTGATGGGAGACATCAATGTTACACGTTTTTCTTAGTCTACATATATGGAAGAAAATTAATTCCATCAATTTGCCATAATGATAGAAAAACGTATGACATAATATCATTACATCAAAATGGGCCTTAAATGGACTTTTCCATTTATTCTTTTTAGTCTAAGAATTACTAATTACAATTTAGTTATTATAAGCCAAGTATTGATCCCGAGTTAAGTAGGTTATAAATATATCGTAAATAGGATAAACACGGTATAATGAAATGGTACCTTAGTATATATGTGTGTGACCCCATAGGCCCATATGTGTCTAGCCGTATAATTAGTTGTTATGACACGAGCATACTCCAACAATGTCACTATGAAATCCATTTTGATATCCAAATCCATTTTGCTCCCCCTTAACATATGTCACGATATTCGAAAACATTTCACACATGTTGGGATGAGCCAGCATATTAAGTCAAACCATTATTGATCTCAATATTAAATCACATTTTATCCCCCATATTAAAAATATTAACCCAATCGATGTTTTTAATATCAATTTATTTAATAGCATTTTAAGAAAATTTGGGAAGAAAAATGCAAATCCAATTATCTTCATGAATTACACAATATCCCCCTCAAATTAATGAGGGTGTACTTGAAACGTAAATAAAATACCTTTTAAACACAAGTGTAAGGTATTTATCACGTGCAAATATCATATATGATAATGTATTCACAAGATTAGCGATTTACGAGGTTGGACCTGAATGATGGAGAAAATCATATGAGAGAATCACATGGTTCTTGTTCACGAATGTTGGTCGCCTCGTCACGTCTGAAGTTATCTCTTGACTCTATGTGTAGAGTGATATCGTTGTCTTGACACCAATATGTGAACTTGGCACTTTCGGCGTCAAATATTATGAGTGCTGGACAATTGCTCCCCCTCAATTGTTGACCCGTGTTCTATTGAAAGAGCTGTAGTCGCTGTTTGAGTAGTCGCATCATCGAGTATGTAGATATCAATTGTAAATTGCTATGATTGGTGAAGATGATAACTTCATAAAAACAAGATTTCTCTTGTTTTAACAAATAAATGCACTGATGCGTATATTTATTCGTGTTACATTGTGTTATTACGTAAACACAATCCCTTACATGGTTATAAAGTAAACCATGCCTGTAACACCCCCAAATATACACAATTCAATACAGCGGAAGACTCGTTGGTGTTACGGGATAGCACATTAATCACATCATAGACAACGCTTAAAAATCGCGTCGTTTAATAATAAAGCATTTCCATTCATAAATATCAAATTTACATAGATCCCAAGTCAAAGTATTTCATATAAGTTTGACAAAGCATTTAAATGGAAATTTTTTACTTAAGTGCGGGCCATGAATTCTTGTTGTCTTCTCGAGAATTACCTTCATGTACCTGAGACAAAACATGTTAAAAGAAAAGGTAAGCGAAAACGCCGAGTGAATTCATAGAGTTTAATAAAACCATCAATATATCATCGGTATATAATTATTACCGAAAATCATTTTATACAAATCCTTGTAATAGGCCATAAAATAGCCAAAGTCATTTTATATAAATCCTTATCAAAATCATAATATAGGCTTTTTCCTTCAAAATCATTATAGAAACCATTGTCGTAAAAACATCATACAATACGTTTTATAACGTTATATAGAGTTAAATAAAAACCGTTATATGAATATGGTTATGTAAAACCAAAACACGAACACAATATCAATAATAAGACCCCGTATTGCTAGTCAGACAATATATTGTAATTCAGTGCGTATAGTAGTATTTCGTTATTTTGGATTATTATAAGCCGTACGACATTGTTACCTTACTACAACAAACAACGGGTAGCTAACCTGAAACTCATTTGCGCATGTAAAACAACGTGTCGTCACAATAATCACGCTTATAAAAATCTTCTCATACATAAATTCGCTTACCAATCAATGTGGCAAGACGGGAATCAACCGTCAAGGCGCGAACTGGGGTGATCGTCCCCAAATAGTACTATTATATGCATAAGCGTCTACCAAATTCCGGTAGTTCACAATTCATGCTAATGGGACTTTTAGTGACATAACCTAACTTTAATAATCCATTTCATTTCATACATCGGGTCATTTAATCATTCAACGGGTCATACAATCATTCGGGTCCAAATCAATAAACAAACAATCGGGACAAATGGTGTCCTATTTTATCAAAACTAACATGTTATCTCCCTCGCGGGTTTATAAAACATCTCTTAAAACATTTAAAAGAGTGCGAGGCTATGGACTCACGTTGATTGGGAAAGGCAGTTATCGGCGATTCGGATGTACGGTACGTGCTTCAATCACGGAAACCTAGACAAATAATACTCGTCTTATACTCTTGTCCAATGACTTTATAAAAACAATAACTATGTATATATATATATATATATATATATATATATATATATATATATATATATATATATATATATATATATATATATATATATATATATATATATATATATATATATATATATATATATATATATATATATATGTATATATATATATATATATGTATATATATATATATATGTATATATATATATATATATATATATATATATATATATATATATGTATATATATATATATATATATATATATATATATATATATATATATATATATATATATATATATATATGTATATATATATATATATATATATATATATATATATATATATATATATATATATATGTATATATATATATATATATATGTATATATATATATATTATGATATCATGAGTATGATGATGATCATGTGGGAGTTTATATCTTTATACACATTAAAATGTCATGTGTTGGTACATTTCTAGACTAGTTATACTAGTTCAATTTATTTACATTTTGAGGCCCAATGGGCCCATTACAAGCCCAATATATTATATTAGCCCAATTACACTTTTATTATCAGTCCTATGCTTACATGTTGGGCACAAGTGGGTTAAGCCCAATTAAGCAAGTTTATTAGTGTTTAGCCAAATTAGTTGGATTAATAGTCCAATAAGGCTAATTTGGCCCGTTAATGTCCGTATGTTATAAAGCTCGGGTTTTGTCGGTTTTTACTTGAATATGTACTTATATATCAGTATATGAGTTATAAAAAGTTCACATTAGACGGGTCCGATCATGTAAGTTTTAATTGACGAAAACGTTAATTTTACGATTTTAGCCGAAAAGACGTAAAACTTAGGTATATAGTTTTATAACTTGGAAAAACATTTTTACTTGTAAATTATAAAATGTATCCCATTTTAATATCAATATATATGTAACTCTTTATTTATAATTTTTATCAACTAGTGGGTTTTATATATGTATATTTTATATAAATTTTTGAGTGCTTATATTATATACTACTTATATACAAAATCAGTCCCAAATTTTAAGTCCACTAAAATGTCCATATCTAGAATTCTATAATGAGATAGGACCTCAAATTTTTATGACAGTAACTACATAATATTTTCTTCATTTTACTTCTTTATAGCTACTGATGAATCAACCTCTAAATATTTTAATAAATTCGTCCAAAACAGTATAGGCAGATTTGCACTCTAATCTTGTTTTGATCATATCTCACTCATTTTTATGATTACATAGTATGGCCAACTCTCACATGTGTATAACACCTAATACTTACTGTAAATTGATTCCACTATGCCATATCAGTTAATCATTTGGTTACTTACTGTTTTTATACAGCCATCATATTTAGCAAGATTTTAACCTTGTTACCTATGGTTTTCCATCTTTTTAACCATATTTATCAACACCAAATCCCCACATAATATTTTTATCATCATTCATCATCATATAAATATACACCAATAAAGAAAATACAAGATTACATAATCAAAATAACAAGAGGATAGGAAGAACAATCTTTATACCACCAAGATTAAGTAATTTATGATCAAGGCTTAGATTTTTGATGGCAAAACTTGTGAAAGATCAACACCAACTTTGAAGACCACCAATATTTGTAAACTTCTTGTAGAAATCAGCCCTTGGACATCACCAAATCATCTCCTTGGATGTTAGAATCACCTCCAATCTTCAATGCTTCAAAGGTTTTTCATCTTGATCAAGTTTGAACACAAGATTTGTGGCATAACTTGATCAAATGATGGTGTTTTGTGGTGGTAAAAGGGACGGCCAAAGAAGGAAGGAAGGAAGAGAGGATTTTTGAGTGGTATTGCATGAGTGAAATGTGAGAATGGTTTGTGTTTAGTGGTTTTTGTGGTGTGTAGCTTGTTTATTAAGCTTACATGACAAGTGTGAGACTTGTTTAAGAAATTTTAACACCTAAGGGTGCTGGTGGAGCTATTCTAGCCGTCCATATAGTGGGGTGGGCAAGTGTAAAACCTGTCCCATCCCTACTAATTTACGGGTACTCCTCGATTCTAGTTTCCTTGATTTGCGTGCCCTCGGGTTGTTTTACGAAAAACGTTTTTATAAATTATGAGTCAACGGCACAAAACGAATCTAATAAAAATTATCTCATCAAAAACGGAGTTCAAAAACGTAAATACGTAAACCTAGGGTTTCCGGTTTAGTCGTAAAGGACGTTAAATTATTCACGTAAGTCCTAATCTCTTCTCGTAAATTTGTGAGTTTATGAATCAACACAAATTTAAAATCCTAAAATAATATTCACGGATAAATTTATTTCCTGAAATGTCGGACTGGCACCAGAAACGGTGTATGTAAACGTAAGCACGTAACGTAGAGTCCTCCAGTTTAGACGTAGTCGATGCTACTTCAAGACGTAAAACCAAATTTCTTCCCATAATGAGTGAGTTCATAATATAACATTAAAATAATATTTTTAAATAATAATTGAGAACAAAATATCGACCATAAATTGATGGATTGTCACAGCATTTACCCCTAAATGGGATCTTTGTCCTCAAAGATCGATTTATCTTACTACTCGCTTCTTATAGAGTTAGAGCCATGTGGGTATTTCCTCCACATTCGGTCTTTTCTCTCAAGTGTAATTTATTACAATATGCGAGTTTCACCAAACATAACTACGGGGATACGATCAGGCTTAATGTTGACTTACTTTCTCTATCCATGATGTTCATGGGTTTTTGATGAATGCAACTTTTCACCGATATAAACTTTATCAAGAAGTAATCAGATTTTCACTTGATAGACATTTCATCAAGTTCGATATACGAAACATAATTCAAGTAGCCCTTGAAGTCCTAGGGTAGATCCAACTCATATGCCTTTCAAACCAACTTTTATATCATCTCAATGGTCCCATACAACAGGGACTTATTTCCCATGATCTTTCAGATCATCAATTCACTTCTCCATGGTTAAAATTTTTGGCATAACTTCGCTACCCATCCGGCACTTCAAGATCTACACTTCATATTCACATAACCTCCTGCCCACTACCGGCAGTCAATAATCAGATCCTAAATTCAACAATCATTTCAGGTCTCGTGGGTCGGGTATTTCGTAAGGTTAGGTTTGTCATCATAGGCAACCTTAAACCTAAAAGACATGTCTAACTCACAGTGGGTGTATGTCGGGTGTCTTCATCCCAACTCCTGCTTACAGATGCTCTCATATAGATCCTTACAAGATTCAATCTCGATCCTAATACGATAATTATCAATGATGATCTCTCCAAAGGAAAACGATTATATGGTTTATTACCAAAGGTCAATCATTCAAACATGAAACAACACTTCTAGTGTTTTGTATCATTACTTTACCTCGTCCCTTCGATTTGGGGTGGTAAACGGTACTCTCATCAAGGTTCGTTTCCAGTGACTTCTGAGTAAATCTCTAGAAATTCGAAGCGAAGCGAGGATCTTGATAGAGATGATCGATACATCCACACTATGTTTAAACAACTCTTTCAAATACAAAGAGTCAAATTCTTCATCGAGAATCTATCATTAATGGGAATGATATTAGCAGATTTGATAAGTCTGTCGACGATGACCTAAATCGAATCAAATTCAGATGATGACCTTTGCAATAGTTAGACGTTTACTAATGTATGAGACGATGTCTGCCTTCATAATTTGCCATTAGTACAACTTTTTCAGATAAAGATACACTAAATCAGAAATGGCATGAATAGAATACTTAATCTTATGAGATTCCAACATGACTAAATCTCTAAATCCCCATATTTAGGCAACCACAAGTGGCCTTTAAAACATTTAACGCTATCGGCTTCTCAATTCTAATGGTTCATATTAGCCGCGAACCCCTTTTTATTATCTATATTATCCTTTTTAAAAGCATAAGTTATTTCGAAAATGTTTGGCAATTTATTTTGCACAATCATTATTAAGGAATACATTCTAATTAATTCTTTATCCTTTCTATATTATGTGTCAGTATCTACATTCACCTTCCCTGATGAAATAAATATCATGACCATATTCATTCAGAAATTCTTTCTTCATATTTTCTAAGTTTTAGTTTCGTCTCAAACTATCAGTTTTATCAGTTTTGCTCAATCCGACGTCTAAAGCGTCGATAATTATTACAAGTAATTAAATAATAAATATTAAATTTCATGAAACGTAAACGTAAAAAGTTTTAAATTTTCCCAGTTCGACCAATTATAGAGAAATGTTCAAAATAAATTTGAATTTATTTAACACGATTTTTGTTGATTTATTGAAAATAATTAATAAGATTCGTAAATGTTCGAAAAATCTTTGGTTATACTTTGGTCAAAATTTTCTTAGTTGAAAAGCAAAAATTGTCGTTTCAAATTTCAATTCATGGTTTAAATGGTTTCCTCAATCCCTCTTAAGTTGTCTTGAGGTATGCACAAACATTTACCCCTAAACAGGAGTTTAGTTAAATGATTTGGGTATAAGGGAATGATCCCTTAAAAGTTCTTTTTGATAAAACATTTGTCAAAACATATTTGCACTTTCTTTTTGGTAAAACCCAAAGTCTTAAATGACTTCTAATTTTTGAAGAGTCAATATATATATATATATATATATATATATATATATATATATATATATATATATATATATATATATATATATATATATATATATATATATATATATATATATATATATATATATATATATATATATATATATATATATATATATATATATATATATATATATATATATATATATATATATATATATATATATATATATATATATATATGTCTATATATATATATATATATATATATATATATATATATATATATATATATATATATATATATATATATATATATATATATATATCTTACCATCATTAATCAAACGGTCATTTTATGTAAAGGATCAAGCCTTAAATCACTTGTTAAATATTCAAGGTACAGGTTTTCATTGTTCGGCCAATTCAGGGCAATCTATAAATAATTATAAACTCCTTCTTATTCTTAGAAACAAAAAAATGATCCTTAATGATCACAAGCATGAATTTATCAAATTACAGCCTACACACGTGATTCGCCAAATTTATGGATACTACATGTGCATTGGTCAATCCAAGTGACATCACAAGAAACTCATAATGTTCATTGCAAGTTCTGGATGTAGTGATTGGAATAGATAATATTCTTTGCGGACGCGAAGATGATGATAACCATGTCGTGGATCAAATCTTTAGAACATACGCTAGAACCTTGTAAATGATCGAACAAATCTTTCATCTTGGGTAATAGATATCGATTTCGATTGTCCATTTACTTAGTTCACTGTAATTCAACAAATATAAGGAATAATAACACCATAGCTCTTCATAATGACGATCTTGGTAGAATAAAACCTTTCTCCGACAAATCTTTTAGTTGTACGGTAAGTCTTTTAATTCAGATGGTGCTGACGAACAGTGCACATGCCACAGGTGCAGCACCAGGAATATAATCAATACCAAATTCAACTTGCCTTATTGGCGAAAGTCTAGGTAATTCACCAACAAATACCTCCTAAAGTTTCAGATAATAGAAACATCTTTTAATACATTTACGTTAAGTTCTTTCTAGATTACAAGATCTATGACTAGTTCATAACCATTCATGGTATAATTTCAAATCTAAATGCAGGATATGGTCATCCATCAAGAATTATTTAGATCAGTTTTGATAATAAACATCTTATCTTTTAGGGGAATTCTACTCGAGTTCCCATCAATTAAGACAATGTCGTCATGTCATAATCAACCAATCCATTCTACTGGCACTATCAACTTTACAGTTTTGTCACCGTTGATAAGATGTGAACTTCTCAAAAGACTAATAATAACTCATAATCCTTCACAAATTCAAGGATATCAGGAGACATAACCACCATTAAAAGAGTAAGGTCAACGCATAATCTACGCTAGAGAATTTCAAATCAGATACAAACGAAAACATTAACGAATATGAGTTTATCCCATGTTTTCATGAATTGAGTACGCATTCGAAAGCTCCTCAGATCGTTACCCAGGTCATTCAAATGAAATCTAATCAAAAGAAATGATAGGAACGTCGATACACCCAGTCGGGTATTAATATTCGATAATCAGATACTTTTCCTTAGAATCTCACCACGGGAGAATTGGACAAGAAGGGGATATCAATTGTCAATGAAGACAATATCCACAGATGAGTAATCGACTCAGAAAAATAAATGATACGGGAACATATGTAGATGTTTCTAACAATATGTCCCTATTTTGCACTTCTTGCAGATCTCATAAACATTCAATCTTTCACAACTTCAAAGAAAATGTAGCGTTTATTAATAATTTCATGGTGACTACTAATCAGCCTTGCATGGTCCCTTCCAAATTGTATGTAGGCGCGCAACTATATACAAATTCAGGATTAACGATGCAATACTCAGTTCGTCAAAACTTTGTCATTATGTTTAAAATATATATACTCATGCTTAATTCAAAATGAATTTACAAAGATGTTCTTTGTTATAAAAACAATTAAGTTTTCCAAGTTGTTTCATAAACAAATTTATTTCGATAACGAGTATTTATAAGTCCCACTTTAAATAATCCATATGGTAATAAAAATTCAATCTTTATCAAGGGATAGTATTGTATCTTATAAAAACAATGAGTGATCTGCAAAGGAGTGATGAAAAGTTGTTCACCAAGAACTAACTACAATATATCAGGAAATGAGCTTAGCCAAATAATCATGAGGTTCATGACCTCGATGGCACTCAGGAATACAAAGAGAATAATCCACAACGTAACTCAAATCGAGATGAGTACTTGTCCAATGGTTGCATCACTAACTCGATCATTAGGATGAAGCAATAAAAGATAGATAACACCGATACATGTAGGATTTTGCAATCAAAGGTAGTCTTTTCATTAATCACAAACAAGTCAAAATTGTACCGTAACACACTACGTGTCACTATGTCATACAATTCCATGAACTCATCCTACCAACTGATTTCTCAGTTAAGTTAGGGATTTTTAAAAGATACCACAATGAATACTAATCTACATGGGTCATTAGGTGTTCCACATGTCTCAAAAGATCCATCGGTCCCAATTCAGAAGAAGATTTCTTCAATTCATTTCTTGGACACTGGGCATCCTCATTATTGGACAATGGCCTAAGAACAACCCTTAACACTAACCAAAAATCAATTAAAACCTTCAAATTCAATCACAGGACATAACGACTTCCTCTTAACAATCTCATATCCCATACGAGTTAAATTTTACTTTATTCAAGTTTTAGTCAACTTATACTGAATGCAATATCCTACCTCATTCTCTAATACTTTCAACCTTATTCTTAGACCTTAAAAGGGCAATAAAAGCTCGACATGATCAACACTTAATTTCCAATCCTATAGCTCTTACAAAAATAGTTATCAAATGAGTCACTAGTATGAAATGACTCACACATTCAATTAGACTTCTCGGAAAGGTACTAGTGGCATGAGGCTTTTGGGTAATGGTTCCAATGACAGCCTCAAGTGCAACATTCACCCTTTCGAATTCAAATTTAAGAATTGGGTGAAAACGAATCAGATGACACCTTTCCAGGTGTCAAGGTTTTGTCAAACTCCACTCTATAAGGAAAGATCGTCATGACATCGATATCAGATTTAATCTCGCCATTTCTTCTTCAATATCACAATCAACTAATGTCTACATTTCTACGAATATCAACCATTTTGTTTGGATCATAGATATCCACAACTTGGTTTAGATCTGGAATAGCTAGATTTCCTACAGGAATATCTTAGATTAATTTACTAGGGGATTTAGGGTTTCTTGTGACAACCTACGTCGTATAAATACCTCGTATAAATATTAAAATAATCATCAAACAATCATGTAATCAAATTACATCATATATATATATATATATATATATATATATATATATATATATATATATATATATATAATCCAAGTTATATATATATATATATATATTAAAATAACACTTCTCAGTTTGGCCTTGTCGGTAACTCGGGAATTCTTCGGCACCGTTATAGTCAAAAGATTTTTAGACATTTTGAGAAAAATGTTTATAGTTAAAAGATTTTGAAATGTTTTATTCAAAACCTTGGTTTTAAAAATCTTTCGTTCTCTATAACGAGAGCTCTGGTACCAAACTGTAACACCCCCAAATATACACAATTCAATATAGCGGAAGACTCGTTTGTGTTACGGGATAGCACATTACTCACATCATAGACAACGCTTAAAAATCATGTCGTTTAATAATAAATCATTTCCATTCATAAATATCAAATTTACATAGGTCCCAAGTCATAGTATTTCATATAAGTTTTACAAAGCATTTGAATGGAAATTTGTTATTTAAGTGCGGGCCATTAATTCTTGTTGTCTTCCCGAGAATTACCTTCAAGTACCTGAGGCAAAACATGTTAAAAGAAAAGGTCAGCGAAAACACCGAGTGAATTCATAGAGTTTAATAAAACCATCAATATATCATCGGTATATAATTATTACCGAAAATCATTTTATACAAATCCTTGTAATAGGCCATAAAATAGCCAAATTTATTTTATATAAATCCTTATCAAAATCATAATATAGGCTTTTGCCTTCAAAATCATTATACGAACCATTGTCGTAAAAACATCATACAATACCTTTATAACGTTATATAGAGTTAAATAAAAACCGTTATATGAATATGGTTATGTAACACCAAAACACGAACACAATATCAATAGTAAGACCCCGTATTGCTAGTCAGGCAATATATCGTAATTTAGTGCGTATAGCAGTATTTCGTTATTTTGGATTATTATAAGCCGCATGACATTGTTACCTTACTACAACAAACAACGGGTAGCTAACCCGAAACTCATTTGCCCATCTAAACAGCGTGTCGTCACAATAATTACGCTTATAGAAATCTTCTCATACATAAATTCGCTTACCAATCAATGTGGCATGGCGGGTATCAACCGTCAAGGCGCGAACAGGGGTGGTCGTCCCCAAATAGTACTATTATATGCATAAGCGTCTACCAAATCCCGGTAGTTCACAATTCATGCTAATGGGACTTTTAGTGACATAACCTAACTTTAATAATCCATTTCATTCATCGGGTCATTTAATCATTCAACGGGTCATACAATCATTCGGGTCCAAATCAATAAACAAACAATCGGGACAAATGGTGTCCTATTTTATCAAAACTAACATGTTATCTCCCTCGCGGGTTTATAAAACATTTCTTAAAACATTTAAAAGAGTGCGAGGCTATGAACTCACGTTGATTGGGAAAGGCGGTTATCGGCGATTCGGATGTACAGTACGTGCTTCAATCACGGAAACCTAGACAAATAATACTCGTCTTAGACTCTTGTCCAATGACTTTATAAAAACAATAACTATGTATATATATATGATGATATCATGAGTATGATGATGATCATGTGGGAGTTTATATCTTTATACACATTAAAATGTCATGTGTTGGTACATTTCTAGACTAGTTATACTAGTTCAATTTATTTACATTTTGAGGCCCAATGGGCCCATTACAAGCCCAATATATTATATTAGCCCAACTAAACATTTATTATCAGTCCTATGTTTACATGTTGGGCCCAAGTGGGTTAAGCCCAATTAAGCAAGTTTATTAGTGTTTAGCCAAATTAGTTGGATTAATAGTCCAATAAGGCTAATTTGGCCCGTTAATGTCCGTATGTTATAAAGCTCGGGTTTTATCGTTTTTTACTTGTAATATGTACTTATATATCAGTATATGAGTTATAAAAAGTTCACATTAGACGGGTCCGACCATCTAAGTTTTAATTGACGAAAACGTTAATTTTATAGTTTTAGCCGAAAAGTTGTAAAACTTAGGTATATAGTTTTATAACTTGGAAAAACATTTTTACTTGTAATTTATATAATGTATCCCATTTTAATATCAATATATATGTAACTCTTTATTTATAATTTTTATCAATTAGTGGGTTTTATATATGTATATTTAATATAAATTTTTGAGTGCTTATATTATATACTATTTATATACAAAATTAGTCCCAAATTTTAAGTCCACTAAAATGTCCATATCTAGAGTTCTATAATGAGATAGGACCTCAAATTTTTATGAAAGTAAGTACATAATATGTGCTTCATTTTACTTCTTTATAGCTACTTATGAATCAACTTCTAAATATTTTAATAAATTCGTCCAAAACAGTATAGGCAGATTTGCACTCTAATCTTGTTTTGATCATATCTCACTCATTGTTATGATTCCATTGTATGGCCAACTCTCACATGTGCATAACACCTAATACTTATTGTAAATGGATTCCACTATGCCATTTTATCAGTTTATCATTTGGTTACTTACTGTTTTTATACAGCCATCATATTTAGCAAGATTTTAACCTTTTTACCTATGGTTTTCCATCTTTTTAACCATATTTATCAACACCAAATCCACACATAATATTTTTATCATCATTCATCATCATATACATATACATAAATAAAGAAAATACAAGATTACATAATCAAAATAACAAGAGGATAGGAAGAACAATCTTTATACCACCAAGATTAAGTAGTTTATGATCAAGGCTTGGATTTTTGATGGCAAAAATTGTGATAGATCAACACCAACTTTGAAGACCACCAATATTTGTAAACTTCTTGTAGAAATACGCCCTTGGACATCACCAAATCATCTCCTTGGATGTTAGAATCACCTCCAATCTTCAATGCTTCAAAGGGTTTTCATCTTGATCAAGTTTAAACACAAGATTTGTGGTATAAACTTGATCAAATGATGGTGTTTTGTGGTGCTAAAAGGGACGGCCAAAGGAGGAAGGAAGGAAGAGAGGATTTTTGAGTGGTATTGCGTGAGTGAAATGTGAGAATGGTCTGTGTTTAGTAGTTTTTGTGGTGTGTAGCTTGTTTATTAAGCTTACATAACAAGTGTGAGACTTGTTTAAGAAATTTTGACACCTAAGGGTGTTGGTGGAGCTATTCTAGCCGTCCATATATTGGGGTGGGCAAGTGTAAAACTTGTCCCATCCCTACTAATTTATGGGTACTCCTCGATTCTAGTTTCCTCGATTTGTGTGTCCTCGGGTCATTTTACGAAAAACGTTTTTATAAATTATGAATCAACGGTACAAAACGAATCTAATAAAAATTGTCTCATCAAAAACGGAGTTCAAAAACGTAAATACGTAAACCTAGGGTTTCCAGTTTAGTCCTAAAGGACGTTAAATTATTCACGTAAGTCCTAATCTCTTCTCGTAAATTTGTGAGTTTATGAATCAACACAAATTTAAAATCCCAAAATAATATTCACGGATAAATTTATTTCCATAAATGTTAGACTGTCACCAAAAACGGCGTAGTTAAACGTAAGCACGTAACGTAGAGTCCTCTGGTTTAGACGTAGTCGATGCTACTTCAAGACGTAAAACCAAATTTCTTCCCATAATGAGTGAGTTCATAATATAACATTAAAATAATATTTTTATATAATAATTAAGAACAAAATATCAACCATAAATTAACGGATTGTCACAATGCCCGAGAAAATTACTTCCCGTTGTTGAGTCAAAGCTTTCCGCTGAAATGCTTGACTTGAGTATGAAAAGCGGGTTACTATCGAAAATAATAGCAAGCCATTTTGAGCATGTTTTAAAATATTTGAACTTCTGCTCGAACTTTATTTACAACCCCGTGTCATTATTGAATGACATTTCTAGTATCGTAAATATTATCGATTTTAGAAGACATGCTCTTTTCAGCAAAACATTTTTAAACACACAATTTTGAAAGATTTAGAAAAACCTTTTGAGAAATTCTCGAAAAATTGTGTTCAGTGTTTTGAAAACCAATTACTTGAGCTTAAGATGTTGAATATCTTACAAAAACGAGCTCAAGTCCGAGAAGTTGTAACCTTCCCGCTGTTAAGGATAAGTTACCATCGGCGATAAACTTTACTTTTAACTAAAGACCGAGTCCTAAGTTGATATTTACTTAGAAATCGTTTTCATGAGCTTGAAAAACTTTGAATGTTTTAACGTAAGCTCATGATCGAGAAAGATGAATTTCTCGTTGAGAAAAAAAGTTCTCTTATTTAAAAGATACACTTTACTTTATGAGCTTAAAACTTGGAATGTTTTAATACAAGCTCAAGACCAAGAAAAATTAATCTCTCGTTACGAGGAAAAGTTATCATGAAAGATAAGCTTTCCTAAAAATTAAGGTGCGAGTTACAGTCTGATATTTAACTGTAAGTCTTTGTGCATGAGCTTAAAAACTTCGAATGTTTTTAATATTAGCTCATGCCCGAGAAAACTTAATTTCTCGTTGTAAGGATAAGTTTAACATCGGTGATAAACTTTCCTATCTTTGAAGTCCGGGGCATAATCTGAAATATAATTATACGCCATTTTACACGAGCTTAAAACCTTTGAATAGTTTTAATGTAAGCCCGTGTCCAAGAAAATTTAATTTCTCGTTAATGAGGATAAGTTTATCATCGGCGATAAACTTTCCTTTATTTGAAGAACGGTCATTGTCTGACATTTAACAATGAACCATTATGCATGAGCTTAAAAACTTTGAATGTTTTTAACATAAGCTCATGCTCGAGAAAGATTAATTTCTCGTTGTGAGGGTAAGTTATCGTTGACAAGATAAACTTCCCTTTATGTGAAGTCCGGGTCATTGTCTGACATTTAACAATGAACCATGTACACGAGCTTAAAACCTTGGAATAGTTAAAATGTTAGCTCGTGTCCGAGAAAATTTAATTTCTCATTTTTGAGGATAAGTTTATCATCGGCGATAAACTTTCCTTTATGTGAAGATCGGGTCATCGTCTGACATTTAACGATGAGCCTTATACACGAGCTTAAAACCGTTGAATAGTTTTAATATAAACTCGTGTTAGAGAAAATTTAATTTCTCGTTAGTGAGGATAAGTTTATCATAGGCGATAAACTTTCCTTTATTTGAAGATCAGGTCATCGTCTGACATTTAACGATGAGCCTTATTCACGAGCTTAAAACCGTTGAATAGTTTTAATATAAACTCGTGTCCGAGAAAATTTAATTTCTCGTTAGTGAGGATAAGTTTATCATCGGCGATAAACTTTCCTTTATTTGAAGATAGGGTCATCGTCTGATATTTAACGATGAGCCATATACACGAGCTTAAAACCGTTGAATAGTTTTAGGATAAGCTCGTGTCCGAGAAAACTTAATTTCTCGTTTTAAGGGTAAGTTATCGTCGACGAGATAAACTTCCCTTTCTTTGAAGTTCGGGTCACAGAATGTGATTTGACTGTGAGCCATTGTGCATGAGCTTAAAAACTTGGAATGTTTTCAATATAAGCTCATGCCCGAGAAAAATTAATTTCTCGTTGTAAGGATAAGTTTATCATCGGCAATAACCTTTCCTTTCTTTGATGAACGAGTTACAGTCTGTGATGTGACTATAAGTCCTTGTTGGTGAGCTTAACCATGAATCCCCTGAGACACTTGTTTCTCTGATATCTGCTTCTTCAGTAACCAAACTCTAAGAGTGTCCTTAGTTGAACGGTATATAACGCTCGGACCGGTTTGTTTTTGTTGATCCTTGACTTTGGTACCTGCATTCTCATGTGAAGTTTGCATGCTTTGATATGGGTTAGCGATATCTATTTTAGAAGCAAATGGGGGTTCACAGTTGTATTTTCTTGTGCCAAAGGTGACCTGCGGAGATGACTTATCTTATTTGGCAAACATTTCCTTTTATAGAAAACCTTAAGTTCAGGCTTAAGTGATGTATCATCCTTTTCAAGTTCCTCCCTAGCAGTCTTAGTAGAATCGGAGACTATCCTAGTTAAAGGACACTCGTTTCCTACAAGAGTGAAAGTTCTACTGCCACATTTTACCAATGGGTTTGATTTTAGCTACCCACTGGGATTTAAGTCTAACACGGGAGTTCACCTCATTGAGTAATTTCTTGATACAAGAATCATGATTGGCTTTAAAGACACATTTCCTACATGTTTTACAAGTAGCATATTTAATGTCCGAGTAAGATCTAGAATTCCTAGATGATTGATTGATGCTCCTAGGATATGACATGCTACGGTTAGCAGTGTTGGGTAATCTAGAAGTCATCTGGCTAGGTGTAAACTTCCTATCTCTTACTTGTGTCTTTTGAATAGCTTCCCTTTTACCAAATTTATGGCGAACGTCATTTGAACTAGTTCGAGATGTGTTCTTTGGATTATGTCAAGGGAGGCTAGATGCAATCATGTGATTAGGTCTTGCAAAACCTGTTTTAGTCACATTAGGCCTACTTGGTGGAGTGACTGTTCTAGAAATATGAACCATATCAACTTGGAAGGCAAATCGCGGTCTCGAGGATTGAGGTCGCTCGGATCTAAATGCAGTCGGTTGTCTAACGAACTGATTTGTAGGCGGTTTCCCCAAGATTGATGGTTTTTCAAGCTTAGTGTCCACACTAGTTCCTTTAGCTTTCCTCAACTCATTTTCAGAGCAGCTATTACAAAAACCTTTTCTTGAACTTGAGCCTTTAAAATCTCATTTCAATTATCTTGGGATGCCAATCTAGATTCTAGCAACTTAATTTGTTTCAAAAGATTATCCTTTTCTGCTTTTGAATCTAGAACTGTTTGATTCAATTTTCGTTCAAGAACAATGTTTGACTTTTCATTTTTTTCAAAATACTTTTCAAATTTGTCTGTTTTCTTTGAAAATTCAATTTTGGCATCCTCAAGCTCTTTAGATTGCTGAGCTAAAATCGTTTCGAGCTCTTTAATCCTAGAATCAGAACTATTTAAAGAAGCAGTCATAAGGCACTTATCATGATGTTTAGCATTTTGAACACTTTCTCCCCCATTATGACTCACATCGGATGAATCAAAAGTGGTATCGCTATCACTCTTTTCCATCCCATGTTTGGTATAATTAGGTTCAGAATGCTCAACATGTTGTATATTGTTGAAACTTGGCACCTGAACATTTGGTGCTTGTGACTTGTTGCCCGGTTCATGCTTTCCTCCTGATTCCTTGCCATTGCTTCCCGTGACGACCAAATTGGCACCTATTTCTTGCACCGGGCAGATCTGATCATCTTTTGACGACAACTTGAAGCATGTCTCTCTCTCATGTTCATGAGGAATTGATGCATTCAATGATTTTGACAACTCCTTGATTCTTTTAATCTGACCCTTTTTCAACCGTATCTCGTTGTAATTAACTAACCTAACCTCAATACACTTCTCAAGTATATTGATGTGATTGAGTAAACCACTTCTAAAGGCTTCAGTCTGGCAACCCGTATGCAAATTGAAAATCTGGTGAAGGATTGGAGTCGAATAATCAAAAGGAGGTTCTATTGTCGAGGCAAAGAATTCCTTAAACTGAGTGCGAAGGATTTCTAGACACATCTTCGCTTTAACCACATGAAGATTCTCCCTTTCAAATTGCAACCGTAACTCATCCAAATCATTGAAAATCTTCTCTTTGAAATTATCCACTTTGCCAGAGAACATTTGAACTAAGGTTGGAAGTTCGGTCATGTTGTGCGGATAGAGAAGTGCAAGGTGTGTCTTGAGCTCGTGAAAGATTTCCAATGTTTTTTGACGCAATTTGATTTCTTTGAGTTGCATGTGTTGCAGTTCTCCCTCTTGAAACGTCGAATTCAATGATTCCATTGATTTTCGATAAAGATAAAGTAAAGATTACTTAGCGATGAAAAATTCATTTTTAGTTTCAAATAATAATACCGAATCAAAATTCGTAGTCACTAAAAATAAATCCCGTCACTTTGTCTCGTCTTTTTATCTTCAAATCTTGTTACTTTTTGTCTCGATACTTTATCACGTTGTCTGTCTCTGTGTCCCGTTCAAATCCGAACACCACTTCTTTTTTATTAATCCAATATCACACTAGAACAAAAAATGGTCACATGCTTCCAACATGTTGCCAGGTGGAGTTTTAGAAGATGTGAAACCAGATACGTAGCCTATGTGTTATTCAAATCAACACTATGTTGTTTATTTAGAAAGTGTGATAAAAACACTGGCCCTAACAAAATACTCACATGTAACTCCCACTCTTTTCTCGTTTCCTCTACCCCTTCTTCATTACGTTTTACACAAAATATCACAAAATATACCCAATTACCCTATTCAATACAGTAATAGCTTTCTATTATCAACCACGTGGCACTTGGTCAACTTTTGATATCCTGTATTCTTGTTTCCTCCGCCTCTGTATGTTCTTTATATAACTCTCACAACCACCAAATATTACTCAGAAAAAACCTAATCTCATAACTTAGTTATGTCCGCCCCCTCTCTCTCTCAATTTTTCTCTCAGCCACCGAATCTCCACATCTCAAATCTCTGTCAAATAACCACCCTATTTCGATTCAACCATCTCAGTCCTCAATCTAAATCACAGTCAGTTGTATCCCAATCTCCCAAACCAATCTACCTTTTTGTTTACTGTAACTAAACAGAAACGAGGTTTGATTTTCAGAAGATTATCGAGACCCACAAAGAAATAAAACCAGCTTCAAGATCTTTTAAGATAAAGGTCTCGGGTAGGTATTTAGATGATGATTGCAGGTGTTTGTTTTTTTTATTAAAGTTTTATTTTGGATCGATGAGAGTTTGTATGAAACTGAGATCTTTGAGTTGTAAGGCTAGATAAATCAGAGAACCTGAGTTGTTTTTTAAAAAATAGGTGTCGTTGAGTTTGTTTGTTGTGGTTGTGTTCGAGTCTAGAATTGTGTGAGTCTTGTGAATATTGACCGAGTGTTGTTGTTGAGATTATTGTGTGTTTGAGTATCGTTTGGTTTTTGGTTATGGGTCTGTGTGTGATGTGAGGGTGTTGTGTTTGTGTTAGTTTGGAAACAGGGGTGGGTGGGTGTGTGGGTCGAGGATGGGTATGGTGTGGTGGAGTCAAGGGAGGGTGGGTGTGTTATGGGAGTCAGTTGGTGTTTTAGTTTGGTTTGAGTTCGAGTCAAAGGTTGGTTGGTCAGTTGGTTGAGTCGAGTCGATGAGACGAGAGAGTGAGTCTTGTCGAGGCTAGTCTTTGGTCTGTTGAGTTCGAGTCTATGTTCGGTTGTGTCGAGGTTTAGGTCTTGAGTTTTGTTTTTGGTTTCGAGAGTCTGTGTTGAGAGGTTTTCTTGTAATCTGTTTTTGGGTTGAGTCGAGAATGGGTCTTGTCGAGGTTAAGTTCGAGACAGAGTCTTGTTTGATGACCGTTGTGTTTGAATCGAGGGCCTGAGTCAGAGTTGTGTTCAAGTCTTGTTTGTTTGGTCAAAAGGTAAGTCGGAATACTCGAATTCTCACCTAAGTCATAATCCGAGTGTTCAAGACCTAGTTCTGAATTCGTATCACAAACCTAGTTCGGAATCTGTATTTCTACCTTGTTCGGAATCTGTTTTTCTAACGTTATCCGGAATCGGTTTTTGAAACCTTAGTCGGAATCCGAGTCACCAACCTAGTTCGGAATCTGTGATGTTCTGATCTAATTCGGAATCTGGTAATCACTGACCTAGTTCGGAATATGTGAGGAAATGTCGAGTTCGGAATCTAGTAATCACTAACCTAGTTCGGAATCTGTGATGTTCTGATCTAATTCGGAATTAGTGATTTTCTGATCTAATTCAGAATCTGTGATGTTTTTGTACTGATACTAGATCTAAACAAAAAGCGATTGTTTGACAGATTTGAGAGAGAAAAAGATAACTTGTTTGGACAAGGAATAAAAAGCGGATACTTTTGTGATAAAAGACTTTTGTGAACAAAAACTCCCAAATCGAGACAATAAAGCATAGATCAAGACAAAAAGTAGATATAAAAAATAGCTAAAACTGATAAGAGACTAAAGTTTATGAAAGTTATACCATCATCATTGTTTGGACGAGACCAAAAAAAAATATGAAAACCATTTTGCCTTTAAAAACGTAAACTGTTAATGCAAGTGATGCCTAAAAACATTATTAGTGTTAACTAATCTTTCTTTGTTTTGATCACAACATACTATACAACACATTTAGTGTAAAACACAAAATGAATTATTTAATTAACACTATCATCAAGGTAATAATCATATCACTAACCTTTCTTAATCATACTTAGTGATCATCAAAATGATTATCCTTAAAACTCACTTTTGTTAATATGACAAAAGACTTTTTAATAAACTTTCTTTTTTAGAAAATGTTTTATTAAAATGGAAAATGAAAATTTGAAAATAGCATATTCCATATGCTATTAGAATATCCTTTGAAGGCTTCAAATACCTCAGGTATTCCTACCCCACTAAAAGACAAAAAACGAAGCGTACTCTAGGGGCGGAACCTTAAGTAGCTAGGCGGTTCCCTAGCGATAAGGAACCGCCGGGCTAGATAAGGTATCGCGCCCAGATAGCCGTTATATATCCGTTATACTTTGTCTCCTTTAAATAGTGGGTCAAATCTCATTTTCCAACAAGCCTCTTGGACGTTTTTCTCAGCCACCTTTCTCTTTTCTATAACATAATCATTAGTAAATGATCACTTAAAGTGTTAAGGATGTTTACATATGATTATCCTCTTGATCCCCTCCTTTACCTTGTCCAATGAGAAGATCACTCACTCACTAGTGTTGTGATAAAGATGAATCTATGAGCTAGTCATATTCATCATGATATCCTTTTTGTTTTATGTCAATCCATTGTATTTATGAATACTTAGACTAGTTGTGTTCATCCAAGTTATTTGTGAATACTTGGATTTGTGGTCTACATCCATTGCATATGTGTTTGCTTGGATTTGTGTTGTGTAGATCCAAGCTACATGTGTGTACTTGGATATGTCTATTTGAGTTGTAATAGATTTGATTAGTAGTTCTCACTAAACTATAAAGTGATGTGGTTGTGTCTTGTGAGTTCTCACTAAACTTGAAAGTGATTAGTAGTTGTGTTGTGTGAAGTTCTCACTTAGATTCAAAGTGAAGAGTCGTGAAGATTGGTTCTAGCTTTGGATTAGAACTCGACATCTAGCCTTGCGTCGTAAAATGGTGAAGTAGGCAACGTCATGAAGATTGGTTCTACCTTAAGATTAGAACTCGACATCTAGCCTTGTGTCGTTAAATTGTGAAGTAGGCAACGTTGTGTAGATTGGTCCTAGCTAAAGATTAGGTCTCGAAATTTAGCTTAGTGTCGGAAAATAACGTAAGCGACGATGTAAGGTTTTCTCCGCCAAGAAGGGAGCTTGTGGATATAGTGGAAATCTCGAGTAGGTGTACTCGAGGAGTGGAGTAGAAACGAGGATAGAGCCTCGTTGTCGAACCATTATAAATATTGGTGTCTTCCCACTAGGTTGTCTCTTTCCTTACTCTTTTCTTATTTCATGATCATTACACTTACCTATTATCTTTACTAGTGTATTTGAATTAAACCTAATCATTATACAACTTAGCTTCAAGCAAAAGATAGTTTTGATACAAACCAAATTGAAAGTAAATTTAATTTGGTTGCCAATCGAAGAGAAACTATTGAACCCCCCCCCCCTTCTAGTTTCTACAATTAGTATCAGAGCGATGGTCACTCAAGATCTTTGAAGTAAATTCTACTTTGAAATTTAGATCGATCCATTGTCTCCTCAAATTAGAAGGTCAAGTTGTACTAAAGTTTCTCTTTGGTCAAAACTATTTTGTTTTTGAAAAATAGGTCTTTTAATTGATAATATTGCATCCCTCTTAAGATTAGTAGTCTTTATGCATTTTAAATCTACTCTTGAAATGTATCTACTAGTTTGCATCTTGCTTTGTGTAGGTACTCATGAAGATCAATCACTTAATTGGTTGTGGATTGAGTTACTTGCACTTGTAGAAGATTCAACTTCATTGATCTTTATCATCATTGAATGATGATACCAAGATGATTGGGAATGATACTAGTCCTTGAAGACTTAGTACTCATTATAGTCATTGATTGGACATAGCATTGACTCCTTGATGGATTGCTCTTTGTGGCCAAGGTACGCTTTCGTTCTTCCACACTCCCTTTGATCATTCTTTTGATCATTACTTGACTATGTGCTTGTTCTTGGCATCCTTGCCTTGACATTTATTTGTGGTTTGTGATTCTTTTCTTTTATCCTCTCAAACCTTCATTGCTTGGATACTTGACTCGCTATGGTGATGTATAGTGAGTTAGTAGTAGCTTAATGTATCAAGCATGATTTCCATGGTTTGCACCCATACGGTTAGTAGGCCCCTTGTGGGAGAGAAAGTGAATTAATGCCTTGCTCATATTTTGGTTTAGACTAAGACTATTATTGAAAGTGATCTTAGTCTATACATGAATAATTGCTCTGTGTTTATTCATTACCAAAGCTGTTTAACGTTTCACCGGAAAGGCACGTCTTAAACCACTATATATGACACAAGCTCTTCGTTACCACTATTTGAAGATTGTCATTAATTCCTTGAGCATTGTTCCTAGTCTTGATTCACTTCACTTGGCTTCTCTCCACTTTGCTGTTTTGCTACGAGTAGTCGTTTGTCCGTTTCGATTCTTTTCGATTTTGATTCAACTCGTAATCCTTTATTAAAACATATTGCCTAGTGTTTTGATGATCCGATGTTATTCTAAAAGGTTTATGATATATTTTTAAGTATCTTAGAAAAACTTGGTTTTTAAAATTTGGCGTTTTTCATTGATAAAAACCTGCCTCTGTAGGCGGTTCTTTATCTTGGCGGCTTAAACCCGCGGTTCCTTATCGATAAGGTACCGCGGGCAGTAAAGTTTGTCAGTGCGCTAGTTTTAATAAAATAATCTTTTTCAAACCAAACCCTCTCTCTCCCAAAACACACAGCCGACGGTTTACCCTTTTACCACCATTGTTGAAGCTTCCAAAACCTTCAATCACTCAAATTAATTGATTCCAAGTTGTGGGTTTCACTCATCCTTCATCTAACATCAATTAATTGTAAGTATTTTCTTTCAATTTCATCTATTTTGCTCTAGGGTTCATCCTTTCATAATTGGGGATTTTTAAAATTGAAATTGAATTAAAACCTTAATAGGAATGTGGGTTGACATGGTTATTTTACTATGATTCCTTAGGTTCATATTAATTAAGATTTCACTAAAACCCACTTGTAGAACAAATCCAAATTTTGGCTAAATGATTTTGGTTAAAAGATGGATTTGAGATGAACCCATGAACAAATAGGTAATGACATTGTTAATGCTTACCTAAAAACCTTGTTTTGAAAAACCAATGCTCTAAGTCCATTGTTGATCCAACATAGTTCATATGTTCTTGGTATATAATGGAATAGCTACATTGTGAACATGAGAATGAAATGGATTCATTCCTTTGTTTGTCAAGAAATTGATATAACACATTCTCATATATTTTATTTTTGATTCTAATTTTTCATATGAGTGATTGGAAAAATATTTTCTTGTGTTTATTTAGGTACTAATCATGCCTTCACAATACCAAAAGGATCATCAACTCACCAAACAATATATGCCAAACCTATCTGACTTTTGTCACTCAACTCACCTTGCCCATACTTTTTCCTCCCTTCAATCTTGTTGCTTTTATGAGGGTAGAGTTGTCCAAAAGGATATCAAGGATTATGTCTACATCAAGTCCATGTTTGAAAACATTGGATTTGATTGTTTGTTGAACATTAAGGAAGACATCTATCCTCGATTCTTATTGGAGTTCTTTAGCACATACTCCGTTATTGAAAACAACGATGGAATATTTGTTAGGTTCATCTTGAAAGATCAACTCATTCAATACTCTCTCAAAGTTTTTGGTCAAATTCTTGATGTCCCATTTGTGGGCACTTGTCGCTTCACGGATAAATGGAAGCTTAGTGCTCTCCTTGAATCCTACAATTTTCCTCCAAATGATCATGAGGAAATTGATCTTGACTTCATTGTTGACATTGCCTCCAAAAAGCGTAATCGACCCGTTAAGAGAAGCCTTCATACTAAGGTACGTTCGGCGAAACGTCATGAGGTTCTCTTAAGCGACCTTAATGATAATATGGTCCAATGGACCAATATCCTTAGGTAAAATGTGTTTTGTCTTGGTGGAAACCGGGATCATGTTCCGGCGTGTTTAGTGCATATGTTATATTGCATCTTTACCAACACCAATTAAAATTTGGCATATTTTATCGCTCAACGGATCAATTATGCTATTCATAAGCCTAAAACAAACCTCCCTTACACAATGCTTCTCACTCGCCTTTTTAAAAGGGTTGGCCGTGATTTTCCAAATCTTGATCTTTCTCAGTTTCAACCAGTCAAACGGGTCATGCTACCTATTCAAGAGGTATATAAGAGAAAGACAAGATGTGATCGTAAATCCGACCAACAAGAGTTCAATGATGAGGACATGGACATGCCAACAAGTGATGGTGATGGCATTGGCACAAGTGCTCCCATTGATTCTTCGAGTTCTTCTCACCACTCCACAAACTCATTCGTGGATGGTTTAGATGACATTGCTTCCCCTCCTCACCATTCCTCTAGTGAAGTTCCTAATAATCTCAATTTAGAGGAACTTTACCGTCAAAATCTTCGAACCCAAGGTGATTTGCATGAACACCAGATTGAGTCAAGAAAGGGAATCAAGTACTTGGGAAAAATGATAAAGGGATTAGGCAAGAAGAGAAGGTGAAAGCTTTGAAGTATTTCAAAGAATACATGTTAGTAAACATGTAATGTTGAACAATTTTTTTATTATTATCTTGGATGTGTATTAACTTATGCTACATGTTTGGATTGTTATTTATTTTAATCCTAAATGTTTCTTATGCCATCATGTTTGTGATTTACATAGCTTTGTGCATGCCTTATGATAGTTAGCTTCTTAGATTTTGGTCAGTAGTTAACTTTGGCTTGTGAACCCTTTGGTAAAAATCTGGGTTAACCAAAATTTGGGATGTGAAACTTTTGAAAGACCTCTGGTCGCGGTTCCATATCAACCCGCGACTCCTTATCGATAAGGAACCGCCGGTCCTAGATAAGGAACCACCGCCACTGTGTCCGACAGAATCTTTTGCTTTACACTATTTTCTTCAATTTGTGTAAACTTTGCATGATTCTTTGCAAAAACCTGCATATTTCCTAAACTAGGTTACCTAAATTCATTATTCACCTAATATGATTTTAACCCATTACTAGTTTGGATCATCCCCTCACCCATTTAAACCCACCTTGTTAGTCATGTTCTTCACACATCAAAACATCCTTCCCTAACCCTTAAACCACCCTTGTCAACCATGGTTTCTACAAAAACCTCAAACACCCCAAGGAAAACACTTAAGATTAGGATTAAGGTACCCAACCCTAACTCCTCATCCTTTCACACACCCAAAAATGAGATGGTTCCAATCCTCATTTCCTCATCACCTTCACCACCCCTTGCACCATGCAAGACAACATCCACCCATGGTAATAACCACTTCATTGGTTCTACCTCCTCTTCATTCAACTCAAGAATGAATGAGCTCTCTTCACCCTTCACTCCAAATGCACCCTTGGATGTGACCACACAACCCCAACCAATCCAAAGCATTCCTTTTGTGAATGACTTTGATGACACCTTGGTGACTTCACCATTTACCCCTCCTAACTCACCCATTTCACCAACCTTGGAGAACATACCTCCACACTCACCCATTTCTCCTTTGGGGAACATGCCTCCACTCTCACCCACATCACCCTTAAAGAACATGCCTCCTCCACCTCCACCACACTCAAACACTCCAATTTTGGGTGTCCCACTTTCCCTCCTTTTGGGTGATCCTTACTATGGGTTTCAAGAGACTCATGGTCCTAATTGTCCATGTTGTCTCTACAACAACTACATCATCCATAACCTTAGGATGGAGATGTTTGGACAACATAGGAGATTGCAAGAGTTCTTGCTTACCTTGTTCTCCATACCTCCTCCTAGGAGATGAATGATGAGTTTTCTAAATAAATGGTTTTCAACAAAACCAAGCCAAAGAAGACTACTCATCTAGATTTAATGTTAAGCTAGCTTTGTATTAGTTAGTTTTTTCATTTATCATTGTATTTGCTTCCTTCATGAGTGTTTCATGAATTTGTTCTATGGATTTAGCTTTATGTGTTTCTACTCTTATGTGCACATTAATCAACTTTAATTTGAAATTAAAATTGAACCTAAATCTATCACAACCTCTAAAAACTTGACGAAAAATGGTTCAAAATGATATCTAAATATTTTGTCACCCTTTGTCAAGACATTCTTTGTGAATGTGTTGCTTTTATCCAACCCTAGAATAATTTAATGCTAATAGAGGTAAAATTCCAAGATTTGCAATTTTTTGAAAAAGTCTTAGTTTTTCTTTGAAAACACTGGAAAAACTTGGTTTCAAGTCTACTGCACGCGGATCCTTAAAGACCCGCGGTTCCTTAAGTGATAAGGAACCGCCGGTCCCTATAAGGTACCGCGGACAGAAACTGACTTTTGACTCATTTTTGGTCAAAATTCTTTAAACCCTATACCCTGTCAAGATTCCTTGTTTGCTCAATTTGGCTAATTATTCCTTGACACTTCACATTTGGTATTAAAATTCTTACCTTGATTACATTTTACTTATACCCCAACCTTGAGATTTAATTCTCACACCTTCCCAACCTTGAGAATTCATTCGCACACATCTCCAACCTTGAGATTTCATTCTCACACCTTCCCAACCTTGAGATTTCATTCTCACACCTTCACAAGGCCTAACTCCTCCATTCCTAACCTTGACATTTCTTTGTCACAACCCCACTCACCCAAAGCTTCCTCATCTAAGCTTTCAAAGAAACCGAAAATCTCGGTTCGACCTATTTGGGTCAAAAAGAATGAACCATCTTCTTCCAAACCACCCAAAAACCCTACCTTCTCTCCAATCAAGTATTGGAATGAGACTTATACCATTAACCCCATCACCGGAGCAAAAGAAAATGTTCCCCCACCACCTCAATCCTTCAACACCCCTCAACTCAATGACCTTTCAACCTTCCCAAACCTCACAAGGCATTGTGAAAACATTTCCTACCGTATTACCCCACCACCACCAAACCTTAGGTTTGATGCCCTACCCCCATCAAACGATTTTGTGTTGCATCATGGATCCTCGTGTGCTTGTTGTCTATTTTAACAAATTAAACTTGCTCATGTATATGAGAAGTTAAATTTTCTTGAATTCCTCCTCACTCGACCTCCTATCCAAGTTTTCGTTCCGGTGGATAAAACTTCGAATGATGCATCGTCGTCTTATTTTTCCTACTAAAGGACTAACTACTCTTAGAGTCTTTATTACTTTAGTTGTTTTAGAGTCTTTTATTTTTTAAGCAATCTTGGAATATTATCACTATTAGAATAGCTTATGCTTAGTGGTTTATTTTCCATATTTTTTGCTTTAGATACTCATATTGTGTGTATGACTATCTACCTTGTTATGTCTTTTCTTTTATGTAACCCTTGTGTTGTTTGTGTGTTATTTCCTTGTTCTCTTTTGAGTTGCTCATGGTTAATTTTTACAATTGCTTATGGGTGATTCCATTAATTATAAACTTTAACCCATTGACAAGTTTATCATCTTTATTGGATTGAAGCTTGATTTTGTCAATTACCTTTTTGGACATACTTAGCAAAATACTTTCTTCTAATTTGAGATTTCTTCTCTCTCTCTCAAGTTACTTAGTAGGTAGTGATCATATATACATTGGTGTTTCTTTTCTTTCTACTAACCTTTGTGTAGCATGTCACCTTAGCTCACATACTTGGTGCCCCAAGCAAGGGGGAGCAACCACCAAGGGGGAGCTACTAGCAAAGTCTGATTTTCTTCAAAAGACTTGTGCTAACCTTTTTGCTACGACAAAGGGGGAGAAATGATAGTGATAAACTCGTTAATAATTCGATATTTTGTGTTTCTACGTAAATGTGTTTATCGTTTGTCATAATCAAAAAGGGGGAGATTGTTAATGCAAGTGATGCCTAAAAACATTATTAGTGTTAACTAATCTTTCTTAGTTTTGATCACAACAAACTATACAACACATTTAGTGTAAAACACAAACCGAATTATTTAACTAACACTATCATCAAGGTAATAATCATATCACTAACCTTTCTTAATCATACTTAGTGATCATCAAAATGATTATCCTTAAAACTCACTTTTGTTAATATGACAAAAGACTTTTTAATAAACTTTCTTTTTTAGAAAATGTTTTATTAAAATGGAAAATGAAAATTTGAAAATAGCATATTCCATATGCTATTAGAATATCCTTTGAAGGCTTCAAATACCTCAGATATTCCTACCCCACTAAAAGACAAAAAACGAAGCATACACTAGGGGTGGAATCTTAAGTAGTTAGGCGGTTCCCTAGCGATAAGGAACCACCGGGCTAGATAAGGTACCACGCCCAGATAGCCGTTATATATCCGTTATACTTTGTCTCCTTTAAATAGTGGGTCAAATCTCATTTTCCAACAAGCCTCTTGGACGTTTTTCTCAGCCCCTTTCTCTTTTCTATAACATAATCATTAGTAAATGATCACTTAAAGAGTTAAGGATGTTTACATATGATTATCCTCTTGATCCCCTCCTTTACCTTGTCCAATGAGAAGATCACTCACTCACTAGTGTTGTGATAAAGATGAATCTATGAGCTAGTCATATTCATCATGATATCCTTTTTGTGTTATGTCCATCGATTGTATTTATGAATACTTGGACTGGTTGTGTTCATCCAAGTTATTTGTGAATACTTGTATTTGTTGTGTACATCCATTGCATATGTGTTTGCTTGGATTTGTGTTGTGTAGATCCAAGCTACATGTGTGTACTTGGATATGTCTAGTTGAGTTGTAATAGATTTTATTAGTAGTTCTCACTAAACTATAAAGTGATGTGGTTGTGTCTTGTGAGTTCTCACTAAACTTGAAAGTGATTAGTAGTTGTGTTGTGTGAAGTTCTCACTTAGCTTCAAAGTGAAGAGTCGTGAAGATTGGTTCTAGCTTTGGATTAGAACTCGACATCTAGCATTGTGTCGTAAAATGGTGAAGTAGGCAACGTCGTGAAGATTGGTTCTACGTTAAGATTAGAACTCGACATCTAGCCTTGTGTCGTTAAATTGTGAAGTAGGCAACGTTGTGTAGATTGGTCCTAGCTAAAGATTAGGTCTCGACATTTAGCTTAGTGTCGGAAAAAACGTAAGCGACGATGTAAGGTTTTCTCTGCCAAGAAGGGAGCTTGTGGATATAGTGGAAATCTCGAGTAGGTGTACTCGAGGAGTTGAGTAGAAACGAGGATAGAGCCTCGTTGTCGAACCACTATAAATATTGGTGTCTTCCCACTAGGTTGTCTCCTTCCTTACTTTTTACTTATTTCATTATCATTACACTTACCTATTATCTTTACTAGTGCATTTGGATTGAACCTAATCATTATGCAACTTAGCTTCAAGCAAAAGATAGTTTTGATACAAACCAAATTGAAAGTAATTTTAATTTGGTTGCCAATCGAAGAGAAACTATTCAACCCCCCCCCCCCCCCCTTCTAGTTTCTACATAAACTTAAAGAAAAAATAGACGAGAGAAAAAAATTGTGAAAAAAGAAAATTTTACCACCAAATCAATAGATAAAAACACATCAATCCGAAGAATCAACCAAAGCTCTTGATACCAATTGTAGAATCATACATTCTTAGGATTGTAGATGTGTTTGTATTTATCTAGAGATGGATGAAAAGGAAGAACTAGAGAGAGAAAGCTAGAGAGAGAAAGGAGAGGATTAGAGAAAGAAAGGTTTATTCATGAAATGTGTGAAATAACAAATGAGAAACCCCTCCTAACATGCTAGAAGGGGTATATATATAGCCCACCCTACATGTGGGCTATATGGACTATATGTTTACATAATGGATCACGAGCCCAATACTTGAATATATGATTGGAGTGACCGATCCTTTCTAAATACGTAAAACCGTATTTCCAATACTTAGAAAGAAATACAAGAAATTGTTCCACATGAAAGATGTAAGCAATTTCTTCCTTTAGATTAGTGTGAATCGGTTATGTTTATTATGCTTCAAATGGAGATATATGCTAAATGATAGGTAAAAAATCAATGGTTAAAATACGATTGCCAGAGGGTTAATAGCCATACTCGAAACTCTTCTAACCGACTCTGTAGGATATTGTCAATCTATGCTTAATCTATAGAGAGAAAGAGATAGAAAGATGGTGAGAACAAACACACTTAGAGAGAGAAAGTGAGAAGAAAACACCTTCAACTATGTGTAAAATATGTGAACCAACACCCTCTCCAACTAAGGAGAGGGTTTATATACCCAAGCCCATGAGATGGGCTTGGGCTTACAATTGGCCGCCGGCCTCACACAAGTTGTGGGCTTGGCTTGGCCTTGTTTGGATAATAAAGTAAAACTAAACTACGAGCTATTACTTAGACTATTGTTGGAGTGACCGATCCTTTCTAATACGTAAAACCTATTTCCAACAATCTCCCCCTAAGGGAGGTCACTCCAAACAAGGGCGTTACCCAAGTTACAATAATAAAATAAACCTAGCATTCTATGCTTGTCTTGAGCTTGTAGTCTTCGTCTTTCTTTTATTTTTCTTTTCTGTTGAACATGCTGATGTGATCTTTGATATCAATCTTGAGCGTTAATCTCTTTCCTTGATCTTGTGCATCCATCACTTGTGATATTCGCCTCTTCGTGACTTCATGTCCCACATACTTATACCTTCGTAATTCTTGAAAGCTTCAGAGTTCGATACAGCAGAAGACTTGACTTTTAGGCTTTCTAGAATTAGATGAAGTATTAAGTGTATAAAGTATAAGCATGAGGGGACGACATCTTCTCAGATTCCACAATGCCACCGTCTTCAAATGCCACAACATAAGTAGACACGAATGAAATGGCTTTGAACATTTCATTCTAATTCGGTAGCATTTTACCCCCGGTCGGTGAAGACCGTTAGACGATATAAAATATCGTACTTGTGGTAGGTAGATTTAATTAAAAATCTCCTTGACAAGATTTCGCGGGTAAACCCGTTCTCTTTACTCGACCGTCCAAAGCTGACTGCGAAGGTAAAGAGTGAATCATTTGGATAAAATTATCCGCATGATTGAAGCCGTCAATTCCGATTCCTGGAACAAGTTTAATTCATTAAAGAATCGCACCATTGTTGCTTTCCAGTTGTCACGAGCTTGATTCATATAGAATCTTGCAAGTTACTTATCAAGTGCTGTTTGAGGTTAACACTAGAAGGATTTCCACTCATCACTATGAACACTAGGGTGTCACTCTGAGTGTTCTGGAAAGATCACTGAGATATTGCATAGAGGCCTGGAACGTGTTTAAATTCAATTAAGAATTAAACAACTGTTGCTTTCCAGTTATCACAAGTTTGATTCTTAAAGAATCTCACAAGTCACCTACCATGAGCTTTTTTATATTCGCTCAAGAAGGATTTCCATCTTCATTGTAAATACTTGTGTATTACTCGGATGTTCATGCAAGATCATGAAGCTTTTGCGTAGGACTCTTAATATTTTTCTTACTTTTCATAGTGTGTTAAGAAGCAAGTAAATATGGAAGTGTGTCCTAATGAGATATTTTATGATCTCAAATGGCTCTAGACTCGGTCGTGCATTTTGGATTTTAGTGATCGGAGGCTGGAGAGGAGTGCCACCATTTCAATATCAATATATTCGGAGTGAATAAATCGATATATAATGCGTTGTCTTCGTGTGAATAAAACAATTACCTTTTGAGAGATATCTGAGTTAGCTGGGATGGGTTGTGCATTGCATCACTAGGTCCATGATGTCTATCTACAATATCGAGCATCATTAGAAATGATTTCAATAGCATATGTATTGACCCGGTTTCTGCCTAAGGTTGTAAGGAGGGCTGCTTTCTTTTCAGCTTTTATCTTTACAATTCTTTTTCATTCTTCAACCCCTTCAATGCTTACCAATACGTCATAACAAACACCTTGTTGTGATTGTTCCAGTGCTAACTTAAGTACTTGGTCGACATTCAGCTACATTCATAATCTTTCTCCATCTTTCCTAAGGACTACTATTTCTAGCTATGGAATGTCCTTGGGAAGATTCCTCCGGTTCTAGAAGAATCATTGGACTTAACCTATCCTACCATCCTTATGTCACCATAATTTTCATCGTCATGAAACAAATGGGTTGAGGGTAAGTATAAATCACCATGAAATCCATTTAGATATAGCAAATCCATTTTTCTCCCCTAAACATATGCCACGATATTCGAAAACATTTCGCACATGTCGGAATGAGCTATCACGTTAAGTCAAACCATTTTTGATTAATCATTTCCCATATTAAATCACATTTTCTCCCCCATATTAAAAATATTAACCCAGTCGATTTTTTTAATATCAATTGATTTAATGAAGTTTTAACAAAGTTTTGGGAAGAAAAATGCAAGTCCGTTTAATCTTCATGAGATCAGTTTGTGAGATATGATACCGATTTGTAACATGATCACATATTCACCATATAAGAATGAACTGACAAGGTTGGACCTGATTGATGAGAACATCATATGATAAGATCAAATGGTTCGTGTAAGCAAGTGTTGGTCGCCTCGTCACGTCTGAAGTCATCTCTTGACACCACATGTACGATTGGTATTGTTGTCTTGACACCAATTAGTGAACTTGGCACTTTCGGCATCAAAGATTCTGAATGCTTGAAAATTTCTCCCCCTCAATTGTTGACCCGTGTTCTATTGAAAGAGCTGTAGTCGTCATTTGAGTAGTCGCATCGTCGAGTATGTAGATACCAAATGTCGATAGCTATGGTTTTAGAGATGATAGCTTCATAAAAACGAGATTTCTCTTGTTTTAACAAATAAATGCATTGATGCGTACATATATCCATGTTAGATTGTGTTATAATGTAAACACAATACATGGTTATAAAGTAAACCATGCCCGAGAAAATTAATTCCCGTTGTGAGCCAAAACTTTCATAAGAAATACTTGACTTTAATATGACAAACGGGTTGCTGTCAGATTTAACTACAAGCCATATAGGCATGTTTTATGAAATATTTACAACTTTTGTACGAACTCTATTTATGGCTCCGTGTCAATATTAATCAACATTTCTAAGGCCATAAATATTATCGTACCAAAAGACATGCCTTTGAAAAATAAAGTAAAAATATTTTTGGATTTTTATGAAAATTTTCAATTTTTAAAGTTTTATATGGTTTATATTTTTGTATTTTGCTTTTGTGGATAAAAGTATAAACAATATATACAGATGATCACCAAGGATATGGAGAATAGTTTACCACCACTATTCTTTCGCTTCATCTTCTAGTTCCTTAAGAGTCTTAGGCGAGAAAGTTCTCAATCCTAGCTTGTCAGCTAAAAGTTCATTTCAAGTGCATCTAAAGCCTTCGGGAAAATATCCGACAATTGATACTCAGATCAGACAAAGTAAAGCTTGATCACTCCATTTTCCACTCGCTCCTTGATAAAGTGGCAGCGAATGTCAATATGCTTCGACCGGGAGAATTGAATATTGTTGCAGCATAAGGCAATTGCACTTTTGTTGTCGCAGTACATCGGAATTTTGTTGAAACCTAGACCATAGTCGGTTAATTGCGATCTCATCCAAAGAATTTGAGCACAGCAACCAGACATAGCTATGTATTCTGCTTCCGTACTTGAAATTGAAACGCTTTTCTCCCTTTTCGATGCCCAACTGATTAGTCGATCTCCTAGTATTTGCAAAGTTCCACTCGTGCTACACCTTGTATGTTGACAACCCGCGTGATCCGCATCTACATATGCCATTAGTGCAATCGAAGAGTCCTTCGAATACCAAAGTCCCCGATTAATGGTCCCTTTAAGATATCAAAAGATCCGTTTCACAGTAGCCAAGTGTAACTCAGTAGGCCGAGTTTGATACCGAGCACACATACATATAGCAAACTAAAGATCAGGTCGACTAGCTGTGATAAACAAAAGGGTACCAATCATTCCACGATAAAGTGTCGGATCAATGGCAACTCCATGTGGATCTTCATCAAGCTTAGTTCGTTCCACCATTGGATTATCCACGGGGTCGCAAGATTCCATCTTATATTTCTTAAGTGATTCAAGGGCATACTTGGATTGATTGATAAAGATGCCTCTGGGACTCTGAGATATCTGAAGTCCTAAGAATAATGATACCTTGCCCATCATTGACATCTTAAACTTGGAAGGCATGAGTGTCTCAAACTCATCGGATAAGGTTTGGGTCGAGGCAGCAAATATAATATCATCAACATATATTTGTACCATAATCATATCTTTACCTCATTTCTGAATGAACAACGTGGGATCCACCTTGCCTTTAGCGAAGCCTTGCGTAATGGGGAATTGTGACAATAGATCATACCAAGCGCGTGGAGATTGCTTTAACCCATAGAGATCCTTCTTAAGCTTGTACACATGATTAGGATATTTAGAGTTCACAAAACCATCCGGTTGTTGTACATAGACCTCTTCCTTGATGTCACCACTGAGAAATGCCGTCTTTACATCCATCTGATAGACGATCATATTCATGTGGGCTGCATAAGCAAGGAATAGTCTAATAGCTTCCAAACGGGCAACAGGTGCAAAGAACTCCATAAAGTCGATGCCCAATAATTGCTTGTATCCACAAGCTACAAGTCGAGCTTTGTTCTTCAATATTCCGCCTAACTCGTCGAGTTTCACCTTGTAAACCCATTTCAAAGTGAGTAATTACACTTTATCCGGGCATGGGACAAGTTCCCATACATCAAGACGTATAAATTCATTAAGTTCTTCTTGTATAGCTTCTATCTAACAAGATTGGGTAAATGCTTGTTGCCACATCTTAGGTCCAACTTCACTGAGAAAAGCATCAAAATGACAAAACATTGCACTTTCTTGTAACTGACTTCGTGTGGATACCAGACGATTAGGGTCACCAATAATAGAATCTATAGGATGATCCTTTGTCCACTTGTTGTCATGTTCACGAATCCGTGGATTGGAGTAGACCGTAGTAGGAGGTTCCTCTGAGGTGGACGACCCGGCTTGATTATGGTCATGAATTGGTACACCAAAGGATGGAAGTTCACGCATCTGAGGAATTCCAAATCGTGATCATCATCATCCTCTTCATCATCAATAGGCATGACATAGGTAGTTGATTCGGGTGTTGGTTGAGAATTACTCGTTGAAGGTATATCTTGACCAATTGTAGGTGCAGATGTATCTGATTGTGCTTCGGTTGCTGGAGTGACAAGTTTGATAACCGGAGCTATTACTTCAGGTTCTGGAACAACAATACTTGGAGGAGTAAAGAATTCATCAAAGAACGGTTGAAAAAACGTATCCCATTCAATCTTAGAAGGTGGTGTAAATGATGATGAAGTAGGGTTGTTTGGGACAAGACCAAAGCTAATGTTACTGGGTCCCATTTCATGAAGTGTGGGTTCAGAGCTGCTTTGCTAAGAAGCCATTGCTGTCAGCTCATCAAAATCAACATTCATAGTTTCGAGGATCTTACGAGAATTACGATTGTAGATTCGCTATGGCTTCTTTGTCGGTGAATAACCAATGAAAATACCAATATCAGCCTTGGGTTTGTATGATTTCTTAGTGCTTTTCCCCATTGTACACGCGGAACACAAATGGTCCTTGAGAAATGTAAGTTTTATAAGACCACGAACAAGTTCGTTTTTCGCCAAATGATTAATAGCGTCAAAGTTAAGATGAGATAACCGTCGATGCCATAACCATGACTTAGTCTTCGATGCTTTGGAAAGAAGACATACGGGAGAAGCGGCCATCATTTCTTGTAGGTACAAAGTATACAAATTATTCCCTCGATTACCTTTCAATAAATCAACCCCGTCCAAATTACGGATGAAGCATGTATGCTCTCGAAAAGCAAATTCTAGGTTTGCATCACAAAATTGTCCCACAGAAAATAAATTGTGATCGAGACCTTCCACATAATACACTCTTGAAAATAAAACATTCCTAATGTGATATTAAACGTAACCCATTATCTTTGCAATATGATCATTTCCAAATCGAACCATACCAAGAAACTTGCTGACGAAATTTCAGAGCTAAGAGCGATCTCTGGTCATATGGTTGGTGCAACCAGAGTCCAAATACCAAAGAACAATTTGGACCACCTGTTTTCAACAACAACAGTAGACAATGCATTGGAAACTATCGGTTCCGGAGTGTTAGCATATATAGATATAAAATTATCAGAATTGCTAACATTTTTGTTATCCTTAGATTTCCTGCATTTTCTATTGTGAGTTTTACCATTAACAGGTTTTATTGTTCCAACTTTCTGAGGTTTTGGAGTATTAGTGGGCACTATAGTGGGAGTAGACCTATTTAAGGGGCACTTGGTTCCTATAGTGGTGTCACTGTTCCTAGTTAAAGGACACACTTGTGTTTTGGTAGCTTGGTACTCCTAGTTAAAGGGCACGCTTTCTTCGCTTTAGTGGGAGTGATCCTAGTTAAAGGGCATGCATTTCCTACTATAGTAAAAGTTCTACCAGTGGGGCGCCACATCCAACCAGCTTGGGTTAACACTTTCCCAGTCAGTTTCCATTCTAAGCCATTTTTCCGGGCATTCAACTCATTCATATGGTCAATAAGGAAAGAATCATGACGACTAGAAAACATACACTCATTGCAATTCCAACATTTCAAATTAGAATTCATAGTAGGCTTAGAACGCTACGCAACCGCAAAGCCTTTAAGTTTAGCTACATGATTCTTTTTATTCAAAACAGAAATAACATTCCTAGGGTGGGCTTCTACTTTCTTATTCACTTGACTACTAGATGGAGGTAAGATCCTATCATTCTTCTTGTTTCTTTTAAGCTTAGATCTTTGAGCCTTAGTAGTGGTGCTTACTCCTCTAGAAGGCAACACGAGAATATTAGAAGCTGGTTTTGATTTTGCCTTATCTTTAGTGACCAATGTTTGAGATGGTTTAATCCTAGGGCCCTTGTTAAGTGGTGTGACGGCGATGAGGTTCCTTTTGATTGCACTACAGGACGATGCTGAGACAGTGGCTGCGTTATCCACAACATTCTTACCTTTTAAGGTACGAAGTGTTTCCTTTAACTTAGTCAAAGCCAAATTTTTATCACAAATTTATTCCCTCAAATCAGATATTTCCACCGAATTTTGATTCAATCGTTCAATCAATGATTGATTATGTGTAGTGGTATTAGCACATGCGGGCTTTACTGAATCAAAGAGTTGTGTATTAGTCTGTTTTAAGTTATCAACTTTGGACAAAATCTTGGAAACTCGATTATCTAGATCAATTTTAATATTCTCAGCAGCCTCAAGTACGTTCAGACAGTTAATCTCCTTAGATTTCTCTATGTCTATCGGCAATGATTTAGCAACCTTTTCACTTGGTTGACGCTGTTTTGATTGTACCTTCAATCGAAAATTCTTTTGAAAAGTTGCATCATCTATATTAACACCTTCGAATGACGTTTTGTGACACCCCGAGTAGGGTCAAAATATGTGGAAATATCCATGGAGATGTCACAAGGGTGGATCGATAGCATATAGTCCATAGAAAGATAAAGAGTTATTTAAATCAGATTACATGTTTATTAACAAATAAAATAAAATTTTTCTTAAACATGACAGAAGGTGATTGTTTATATTTCCCTAATAGAACCCCTGACGAGTCCTATGATGTAGATTACTAAGATACTGGAGACCATGCACACACCACGTACTAACTTCATATTCCTGTGCAAAATATACTAACGGGGGTCAACATAAAGTTGGTGAATTTAAGAATTTTAACAATTCATTAGTTTGGACATACAATAATCATAGAAGTAATAATGCACAAAGCATTCTTACTAAAATGTAAATAGCATTTGTTTATTATTAGAAACTGAAGCTTAACCTCTATAGTCCTTATCAGATGAGGACGTAGTGTCTTACAAAGAGACACCCATTCCAGTTCCAACATGGTATACGTCTGTTGTCCCGGCCAAGGCACAGTGAGCATGACTCACCCAGACGGGGATGGTCAATCCCTAATAGATCTATTTATAACATTCGGGCGATTTACAACAATTTAACAGTTTCAATAATAATCAATCATAATCAAGTTTATACAATCCAGTTGTGTCCATTATATGTTTGCATATTTTCTTTCCCAAAAGGGAAAGGTTTATCAAAAGTTTATAAGGGGTTGTGAACTCACCTGGGAGTAGGCAAATGCTTGTTTAACACGGATATCCAATTAATGCTCACCCCAAAGTTATGCCTAATCAGATAGTACAGTCTTAATAGATAGTACAAAGAACATATATGTATGCTTATACAGATTTTAGTCAGTTCATGTTATGCTACGATATTTATCTAAATAACCGTAGTTCAAGTATCATCAATATTCATTTAACTTATCTACACAAGTTTCATTTCTATGTGAACATAGAATGCCTAACTCTTAATATCAATTAGCATACAAGTATTTATAATAATCATACAACTTACAATTAAGTTTCTTGGTTAAGTAGATATAAAATGTTCTCCTTAAAATATTAGTTTTCAATTTGTTCAACGTTCATATAGTTTTTATTTTCTAAAAGTATATGAGTTTATGTATGAGTAGTATATATATCCCAAGTTGTTATACAATTATTTCCTAAAGTAAATATAAATATTTTTATTTTGAAAATAAAATATAATATTTTATTTAACTTTAAAGTTTCTATAAATCATTTTAACATTCATAAAATAATTTAACTTAAGAGTTTATACCTTAATTCTTTATGGTCTAGGTTTTTAATTATGTTTTATTATAATTAAAAATTAGATTTTAGGGTTAGGGCTTGTTTTTTTTGTTTTTTTTTTGCTTAAAGGTAAAGTTTATTAAGCTGGAAGAAAAAGTAACAAACAAAAGCACAAAGACTAAAATATTAGGACAAACCCCCAATATTTTTAGCTTTGGCAGCAAAAAACAAATGGCAATGGCTATGGACAAAAACCCATGCTCATTACATACTAAATACAAAGCAACTAAACTGGAAAAGTTAAAGCTGCTATCCCAATCACTTGATCCCACTTGATAAAGACCAAGGATTCTGCATGTCAATGGCCCACCAAAAAATACCATATCTTAGCTCAAGTAAAAGCCCACTTCTGAATCCATGAAATGCCCTTAGTTCAGACCACAAAGGGAAAGAACCAGGTACACTCAATCCATCACAACGGGACATTTCACCTGAGCTAAGAATATAAGCAGCAGGCAAAGACACCTGCTATAACTCGCCATCTGAAAATGCAGAAAACTATAGAGAGGAGCCAATGAAGCAGTTTACATTGTTTTGCCTCCTCAAAACCCCCACCAAGTAAAACCTAGTGGGAAACCTTGGAGGGGGAAAGAGTACAACAACAACATAAACCCTCTCTAATGATGCAAACTTACCAATATGTCTATCAGCACAACATTAAACAGACATACCGTAATAAGTAGATAGGCAGGGGGACAAAGCATCAAAAAATGGTTGGAAACTAAAAATATGTAAATATAGACAAGTCAAAAGGAAAACCTACATAATGCATAGACGGCACACCCCACCACAACCTCTAGCCTGTTAGAACTCTCCTTCTAACAAAATCTATACGTCCACTAATAGCATGTCAAGCCACCAAACATATAACCAAACAGTCCCCCCACACCTCCCTGACAAACAGGGGATAAGATACCATGAAAAAAACTTACTTACCTCATCAACCTGCATTTCTAAAGAATCAACAAGAATTAAGGTTAGATGAATCCAACTTCTATTACAATCCCAAAACCAGTCCCTTCATGAGACCAGCGAAACCAAACCATAATATTATGTATCGCCATCAATAATCATAGGGTCATCAGGGTAATCATTACCTCTACTACTAATATCAACTGTTGATTTCATAGGGAAATCCCAAATCCTAGCTGCCAACAAGGATTCAGGAGTAGCCCTAACGTTCAGACTCATAATCCTATATTTAACCGAGTTAACAATGATCCTAAAGACCTCCTCTTCGGTTCTAAAGGATTTCTCAAACAACCTGATGTTTCGTTCTTTCCATATAAAATATACAGCCGAACTCCACATAAGTCTTTGGATCACACTCCAAATGGTGTTTCTAGCCGGCATATTTATCATGAAAGAAATAATCTGAGGCCAAGAGTTAGAGATACCTTCGAGTTTTGCCATCATCTTTAATCGTTCCCACAGCCTTCTAGGAAAACCACAATCAAAAAATAAGTGAAGATGAGAGTCCTTACAGTTATTACAAAAAGAGCAACGCATATCAACAATGTTTAGCCACTTGGATATCCTATCATGAGTCTTCAATATTCCTTTGATAGCCAACCAAAGTACAAACGCATGCCTCGGGACACATTGTGAAAACCAAACATGGTCACACCAAATAACTTTAGGCGACTCCACTTTAATTCCCTTCCACGCTTCATTGATAGTGAAAACTCTTTGCTGATCCCCATTGTCAATCCAAACAACTTTGTCTTCAAACGATTGATCAATAGAAGGCACATGGCAGCTAATCACATTACTATACTTAGAGCACCACCCTCTTGGCCATTTCCAACATCCATTACTAATGATATCAGCAACTTTAGTTTGTTTAGCAACCGTATCCTGCATAAGAGAGTTTTGGTCCACAAGATCACATAATAACTGCCCGTTATACCATCTGTCATACCAAAAATAGCACAACTTACCATTACCTATTTTCATATGTATAAATCTTCTAACTGCATCCCTTAAAACCAGAAGTTGTTTCCAACACCATGAAATGTGTTGTATACACCTAACTGCCCATAAATTATCACCTTTAAGCCAATTAACTCTTACCCATTTTACCCATATGGAATCTATAACACCCCCAAATTTATACAACTCAATACATCGGAAGACTAGTTGGTGTTACGGGATAGCACATTACTCACATCATAGACAACGCATAAAAATCGCGTCGTTTAATAATAAAAGCATTTCCATTCATAAATATCAAAGTTACATCGGTCCCAAGTCATATTATTTCATACAAAGTTTTACAAAGTATTTGAATGGAAATTATTGTTTAAGTGCGGGCCATGAATTCTTGTTGTCTTCCCGAGATTTACCTTCAAGTACCTGAGATAAGACATGTTAAAAGAAAAGGTCAGCGATAACGCCGAGTGAATTCATAGAGTTTAATTAAATCCATCAATATAATATCAGTATAAAATTATTACTGAAAATCATTTCGTACAAATCATTTTAATAGGCCATAAAATAGCCAAAGTCATTTTATACAAATCCTTATCGAAAATCATAATATAGGCATTTGCCTTAAAAATCATTATACGAATCATTGTCGTTAAAAACACCATACAATACGTTTTGCAACGTTGTATAGATTAAATAAAAACCGTTATATGAATATGGTTATAAAAACCAAAACACAAACATAATATCAATAGTATGACCCTGTATTGCTAGTCAGGCAATACATCCTAATTCGGAGCGTCTATTAGTATTTCGGTGATTGGATTATTATAAGCCGCATGACATTGTTACCTTACTAAACCAACAACGGGTAGCTAACCCGATACCAATTTTGCCCATCTAAAGTAACGTGTCGTCACAAAGGTCACGCTATGGAAATCTTCTCATACATAAATTCGCTTACCAATCAATGTGGCACGACGGGGATCAACCGTCAAGGCGCGAACTGGGGTGATCGTCCCCAAATAGTACTATTAAATGCATAAGCGTCTACCAACTCCCGGTAGTTCACAATTCATGCTAATGGGACTTTTAGTGACATAACCTAACTTTAATAATCCATTTAATTTCATCTATCGGGTCCTTTAATCATTTATCGGGTCATACAATCGGGTCATTCAATCATTCGGGTCCAAAATCAATAAACAAACAATCGGGACAAAATGGTGTCCTATTTAATAAAAACTAACATGTTATCTCCCTCGTGGGTTTATAAAAAATTTATAAAAACATTTAAAAGAGTGCGAGGCTATGAACTCACGTTGATATGGGAAGGCGGGTTATCGGCAATTCGGTCGTACGGTACGTGCTTCAATCACGGAAACCTAGACAAATAATACTCGGTCTTAGACGTTTGTCCAATGACTTTATAAAAATAACAATTATGTATACATATGATGATTATATATATATCATGATCAAGTGGGTTTACATGTTCTCGTTTACTCATTTTAGAGTTATGTGTTGATAACTTTTATACTAGTTTTCTCGTTTTACCTATTTACGTGTTTTAGGTCCAATAAGCCTATTATAAGTTCTTAACTTGTATTAATCCTTTTTATACTTACATTATCAGTATCTACACTTTACAAGTTGGGCCTAAATGGGTTAAGCCCAATAAGTTCTTTTTAGGAGTGTTTATCTTATTTAGTCCAATTATTAGCCCAAGTATTAGTCCAATATGTTTACTTAGCTCGTTAATGTCCGTATGCCCTATAGTTCGGGTTTTATCGGTTTTTACTTGTTATACATGTCTATATATCATTATATGAGTTTTATAAAGTTTACATTAGACGGGTCCAACCGTCTAAGTTTTATTTAACAAAAACGTTAATTTTACGGTATTAGCCGAAAAAGTCGTAAAAACAATGTTTATAGTTTTATAACTTATAAGTATTATTTCACTACTATTTATATAAGTTATTCATTCATTTACCCTTTTACATATTTATATAAATAAGTTTTATAAGTTAGTGGGTTTTAATTTATATTTTATACTATTTAAATTTTGGGTGCTTATATAATAGTATTATTTTTTAATTTCCAAAAATCTGATTTTTATCTTCACTTTCACCAAAACTGCCATATCTTGAGTTCTATATCGAGATAGAAGCTCAAATGTTTATCACATAAACTACATGATATGTGCTACATTTAACTCTTCTATAGCTACTGTTGAATCATCTTCTAAATATTTTCTAAAAATCGTCCAAAACAGTAACCTCAGATTTATACCTTAAACTTGTTTTGATCATATCTCACTCATTACAATGATTCCATTGCATGGCCAACTCTCACATGTGTACAAGACCCATAGCTTACTGTAAATCCATTCTACTTCATCATTTTATCAGTTCATAACAAGTTTCTTTACTGTTTTATACAGCCATGTAAATTAAGCAAGATTTTAGTCTTGTTCTTTATAGTTTTTCACCTTTTTAATCATGTTTATCAACACCAAATCCCCACATAACATTTTTATCATCATATACATATACAATAGGAAATAAAATACATGTTTACATAATCAAAATAACAAGAAGATGAGGAGGACAATCTTTATACCACCAAGTTGATGTAGGTTGTGATTTGAACATGGTTTTTGATGGAGAAACTTGTGGACAACCATGACCATCTTCAAGACCACCATACTTCATGAGTTCTTTGTGGAAAATCAGCCCTAAGACACCATGAATACTCCTCCTTGGATGTTATAACTTGCACCAATCAATAGGGCTTCAAAAGGGCATCAACATGTATATGAATAACATGGGATTTCATGGTTAAATCAAGATCAAACTGGGGTGTTTATGTGTAGGGTGGGACGGCATTTTGAGAGAGAGATGGAAGAAAATGGTGGTTTGCATGTTTTGTGTGTGTGGTAAGTGGTTTAGCTACATGGTTTTGATGTACATGTAGCTTACAAAGTAAGCTTTAGCAACAAGTGTTGCTAGTTGCTTGTAAACTTGACACCTCATGTGTTGAGTACCTAGTTTGGCCGTCCCATGTTAGTGGGGTGGGGAAAGTGTAAACTTGTCTCATCCCACTAATTTACGGGTATTCCTTGATTCTAGTTTCCTCGATTTGCGTGCCCTCGGGTCGTTTTACGAAAAACGTTTTTATAAATTATGAATCAACGGCACAAAACGAATCTAATAAAAATTGTCTCATCAAAAACGGAGTTCGAAAACGTAAATACGTAATCCTAAGGTTTCCGGTTTAGTCGTAAAGGACGTTAAAATAAAATCGTAAGTCCTAATCTCTTTTCGTAAATTTGTGAGTTTATGAACCAACACAAATTTAAAACTCCCAAAATAATATTCACGGATAAATTTATTTTCTGAAATGTCGGACTGTCACCAAGGACGGTGTATGTAAACGTAAGCACGTAACGTTGAATCCTCCGGTTTAGACGTAGTCGATACCACTCCAAGACGTAAATCCAAATTTCTTCCCAAAAATATGTGAGTTCATATTGTAACATTAAAATAATGTTTTTAAATAATATTCAAGAATAAAATATCAACCATATATTGACGGATTGTCACAACATTTACCCCTAAATAGGATCTTTGTCCTCAAAGATCATCTTACCTTACTACTCACTTCTTATAGAGTTTAAGCCATGTGGGTATTTCCTCCACATTCGGTCTTTTCTCACAAGTGCCATTCATTACAATACGCGAGTTTCATCAAACATAACTACGGGAATAAGATCAGGCTTAATGTTGACTTACTTTCTCTATCCATGATGTTCACGGGTTTCTGATGAATGCAACTTTTCGCCGATCTAAACTCTACTAAGAATAATCAGATTCTCACTTGATAGATATTCCATCAAGTTCGATATACGAAACATAATTCACGCAGTCTTTGAAGTCCTAGGGTAGATCCAGCTTATATGCCTTTCAAACCAATCTTTTATACCATCTCAATGGTCCCATACAACGGGGACTTATATCCCATGATTTGTCAGATCATGAATTCATTTTTCCAAGTTTAAAAATTGTGGCATAACTTTGCTACCCATTTGGCACTTCAGGATCTACATTTCACATTCACATAACCTCTTGCCCACTACCGGCTGTCAATAATCAAATCCTAATTTCAATATTCATTTCAGATCTCGCGGGTCGGGTATTTTGCAAGGATAGGTTCGCCATCATAGGAAACCTTAAACCTAAGAGACATGTCCAACTCACAATGGGTGTATGTCGGGTGTCTTCATCTCAACTCTTGCTTACAGATGCTCTAAGATTTAGATCCTAACAAGATTAGATCTCGATCCTAATACGATAATTATCAATGATAATCTCTTCAAAGGAAAACGATTATACGGTTCATTACCAAAGTTCAATCATTCAAACACAAAACAGCACTTATATTACCTTGTATCGTTACTTTACCTCGTCCCTTCGATTTGGGGTGGTACATAGTACTCTCATCAAGGTTCGTTCTCAATGATTTCTGAGCAAATCTCTAGAAATTCGATGCGAAGCGAGGATCTTGATATAGATGTTCGATACAGGCACACTATGTTTACATAACTCTTTTACATTTATCATTAACGGGAATGATATTAGCAGATTTGGTCAGTCTGTCGACGATGACCCAAATCGAATCAAATTCAGATGATGACCTTTGCAATAGCTAGACGTTTACTAATGTATGAGGCGATGTCTACCTTCATAATTTGCCATCAGTACAACTTAGTCAGACAAGGATACTTTTAGTCAAAAATGACATACATATAATACTTATACTTACAAATTCCAACATAACTATATCTCATAATCCTCCATATTTAGACAATCACATGTGGTCTTTTATACATTTAACGCCATCGGCTTCTTAATTCTAATGGTTCACACTAGCCGTGAAACCTTTTTATCATCTATATTATCCTTCTTACAAGCATCGTTTATTTTATATTGTTCGGCACTTTATTTTGCACCTTCATTATTAAGGAACATGTCCTAATTGTTTCTTTATCCTTTTTATACAATATGTCAGTATCTATATTATTCTCATGATGATGTAATTATCATGTCCGCAATTCACTCAGATATTCTTTCTATATTATGCGTCAGTAATTACGTTCACCTTCCTGATGAAATAAATATCACAACCGTATTTATTCAAAATTCTTTCTTCATATCTTCTATGTTTTAGTTCCGTCTTTACTATCATTTTTATCCGTTTTGCTCAATCCGACGTTTTAAGGCGTCGATAATTATTGCTAGTAATTAAATAATAAGTATTTAATTTTTATGAAACGTAAACGTAAAAAGTTTTTAAATTTTCTCAGTTTGTCCAATTATAGGAAAATGTTCAAAAGAATAAATTTGAATTTAATTATCACGATTTTTATTGATTTACTGAAAATAATTAGTGAGATTCGTAAATGTTCGAAAAACCTTTATTTATACTTTGGTCACAATTTTCTTAGTTGAAAAGCAAAAAGTGTCGTTTCAAATTTTAAGTCATGGTTCAAATGGTTTACTCAATCCTTCTTAAGTTATCTTGAGGTATACACAAACATTTACCCCTAAACAGAAGTTTAGTTAAATGGTTTGTGTATAAGGGAATAATCCTTTAGAATCCTTTGTTAAAACATTTGTCAAAGCATATTTCCATTTCTTTTTAGTATAACTCAAAGTCTTAAATGACTTCTAAATTTCGAAGAGTCAATTTATATTCCATTATCTATTAATCACACGGTTAAATCATGTAATGTATTAAGTCTTAAGTCTTTAATTACATGTTAAATATTCAAAGTACAGGTTTGTATTGTTCGGCCAATTCAGGGCAATCTATAAATAATTATTAACTCATTCTTATTCTTATTAACAAATAAATTGTCTTTAATGATCACGAGCATAAATTTATCAAATTACAGCCTACACACGTGATTCACCAAATTTATGGATGCTACATGTGTATTAGTCAATCCAAACGTCACCACGTGAAACTCATAATGTTCATTACAAGTACCGGATGTAGTGATTGGAATACATAATCTTTTTCGCGGACGCGACGTTGATGATAACCATGCCGTGGATCAAATCTTTAAAACATACGCTAAAACCTTGTAAATGATCGAACAAATCTTCCATTTCGAGTTATGGATATCGTTTTCGATTGTCAATTTACTCAGTCACAGTAATCTATAAATATAAGGAATGATAACACCATAGCTCTTCAGGATGACAGGCTTGGTATAATAAAATCTTTCTCCGACAACTCTCTCAGTTGTACGGAAATTCCTTTAATTCAGATGGTGCTGACGTACAGTGCATACGCCACAGGTGCAGCACCGGAAATATAATCAATACCAATTTCAACTTGCTTTAATGGCGAAAGTCTTGGTAATTCACCAACAAATACTTCCTAAAGTTTCAGATAACATAAACATCTTTTAATACATTCATATTAGGTTCTTCTAGATTATAATATCTATAAATAGTTCACAACCATTCACGGTATAATTTTAAGTCTAAATACAGGATATGGTCATCCATCAAGAATTATTTAGTTCACTTTTGATAATCAGCATCTTATCATTTAGGGGAATTCTACTCGAGTTCCCATCAATTAAGACAATGTCGTCATGTCATAATCAATCAATTCATTCTACTGGCACTATCAACTTTCTAGTTTTATTGCCGTCGATAAGATGTGAACTTATCAAAAGACTAACAATAACTCATAATCCTTCACAAATCAAGGATATATGGAGACACAACTACTATTAAAAGAGTAAGGTCAACGCATAATCTACGCGAGAGAATTTCAAATCAGATACAGACGAAAATATTAAACGAATATGAATATATCCCCATGTTTTCATAATTTGAGTACGCATTCGAAAGCTCCTCGATTCGTTACCCAGGTCATTCAAATGAAATCAAATCATAAGAAATGATAAGAACGTCAATACATCCAGTCGGGTATCAACACTCGGTAATCAGATACTTTTCCTAAGAACCTCACTACGGGAGAATTGGACAAGAAAGAATTGTCAATTGTCAAATAAGACAATTTCCAAAGATGAGTAAATTCGACTCAGAAGAATAGATGCTATAGGCACATATGTAGGTGTCCCTAACATTATGTCCCTATTTTCACTTCTTGAAGATCTCATAAAAATTTAATCTTTCCCAATCTTCAAAGAAAATGTAGTGTTTATTCATTAGTTTTATGGTGACTACTAATCAGCCTTGCATGGTCCATTCCAAATTGTATGTAGGCGCGCAACTATATACAACTTCAAGATTAACGATGCAATACTCAGTTCGTCAAAATTTTATCATCATGTTTATAATAAAAACATTTTCATGCTTAATTCTTAGATAAGAATCAAAAATATATTTACAAAGGTTTTCTTTGTTATGAAAACAATTAGGTTTTCCAAAGTGTTTTATAAACAGCTTCATTTCAATAACAATCACTTATAAATCTCACTATGAATAATCCTTATAGTGATGAAAATTCATTTTTTCTCAAAGGATACCATTTTAACTTTATAAAAACAATGTGTGATCTACCAAAGAGTGATGAAAGCTTGTTCACCAAGAATTAACTACAATATGATAGGAAATGAGCTTAGCCAAACAATCATGAGGTTCATGACTTCGATGGCACTCAGGAATACAAAGAGAATAATCCACAACGTAACTCAAATCAAGATGAGTACTTGTTCAATGGTTGCATCACTAATGAGAACATTAGGATGAAGCAATAAAAGATAGATAACATCGATACATGTAGAATTTAGCAATCAAAGGTAGTCTTTTCATTAATCACAAACAAGTCAAATTGTACCGTAACACATTATGTGTCACTATGTCATACAATTCCAATATCTCATCCTACCAACTGATGTCTCAGTTAAGTTAGGGATTATTTTAAAAGATACCACAATGAATACTAATCTACAGGAGTCATTAGGTGTTCCACATGTCCCAGAAGATCCATCGGTCTCAATTCAGAAGAAGATTTCTTCAATTTATTTCTTGGACACTGGGCATCCTCGTCAGTGGACAATGGCCCAGGAACAACCTTTAACACAAACTAACAATCAATTAAAACCTTATAATCCAATCACAGGGCTTAATGACTTAATAATTTCCTCTTAACAATCTCATATTCCATATGGGTTAAATTTTACTTTACTCAAGTTATAACAAATTTTATACTCAATTCAATATCCTACCTCATATTCCAATACTTTCAACTTTATTCTTAGGCCTTAAAAGGCAATAAAAGCTCAATATGATCAACACTTAATTTCCAATCCTATAACTCTTACAACACAATTATCAAATGAGTCACTAGCATGAGATGACTCACACATTCAATTAGATTTCTCGGAAAGGTATTAGTGGCATGAGGCTTTTGGGTAATGGTTCCAATAACAGCCTCAAGTGCAACATTCACCCTTTCGATTTCAATTTAAGAATTGGATGACAACGAATTAGATGACATCTTTCCAGGTGATAACGTTTTGTCAAACTCCACTCTATAAGGAAAGATCGTCATGACATCGATATCAGATTTAATCTCGCCAATTCTTTTTTTTTTCTTTTTTTTTTTCAATATCACAATCAAATAATATCTACATTTCTATGAATATCAACCATTTGTTGGGATCATAAATATCCACAACTTGGTTTAGATCTATGATAGCTAGAATTCCTACGAGAATAGCTTCGATTAATTTACTAGGGGATTTAGGGTTTCTTGTGACAATCTACGTCGTATAAATACCTCGTATAAAAATCAAAATAATCATCAAACAATCATGTAATAAAATTACATCATATATATATAATCCAAGTTATATATATATATATATATATATATATATATATATATATATATATATATATATATATATATATATATATATATATTAAAATAACACTTCTCAGTCTGGTCTTGTCGGTAACTCGGGAATTCTTCGGCACCGTTATAGTCAAAAGATTTTTAGACATTTTAAGAAAAATGTTTTTAGTTAAAAGATTTTGAAATGTTTTATTCAAAACCTTGGTTTTAAAAATCTTTCGTTCTCTATAACGAGAGCTCTGGTACAAAACTGTAACACCCCCAAATTTATACAACTCAATACAGCGGAAGACTAGTTGGTGTTACGGGATAGCACATTACTCACATCATAGACAACGCATAAAAATCGCGTCGTTTAATAATAAAAACATTTCCATTCATAAATATCAAAGTTACATCGGTCCCAAGTCATATTATTTCATACAAAGTTTTACAAAGTATTTGAATGGAAATTATTGTTTAAGTGCGGGCCATGAATTCTTGTTGTCTTCCCGAGAATTACCTTCAAGTACCTGAGATAAGACATGTTAAAAGAAAAGGTCAGCGATAACGCCGAGTGAATTCATAGAGTTTAATTAAATCCATCAATATAATATCAGTATAAAATTATTACTGAAAATCATTTCGTACAAATCATTTTAATAGGCCATAAAATAGCCAAAGTCATTTTATACAAATCCTTATCGAAAATCATAATATAGGCATTTGCCTTAAAAATCATTATACGAATCATTGTCGTTAAAAACACCATACAATACGTTTTGCAACGTTGTATAGATTAAATAAAAACCGTTATATGAATATGGTTATAAAAACCAAAACACAAACATAATATCAATAGTATGACCCTGTATTGCTAGTCAGGCAATACATCGTAATTCGGAGCGTCTATTAGTATTTCGGTGATTGGATTATTATAAGCCGCATGACATTGTTACCTTACTAAACCAACAACGGGTAGCTAACCCGATACAAATTTTTCCCATCTAAAGTAGCGTGTCGTCACAAAGGTCACGCTATAGAAATCTTCTCATACATAAATTCGCTTACCAATCAATGTGGCACGACGGGGATCAACCGTCAAGGCGCGAACTGGGGTGATCGTCCCCAAATAGTACTAATAAATGCATAAGCGTCTACCAACTCCCGGTAGTTCACAATTCATGCTAATGGGACTTTTAGTGACATAACCTAACTTTAATAATCCACTTAATTTCATCTATCGGGTCCTTTAATCATTTATCGGGTCATACAATCGGGTCATTCAATCATTCGGGTCCAAAATCAATAAACAAACAATCGGGACAAAATGGTGTCCTATTTAATAAAAACTAACATGTTATCTCCCTCGCGGGTTTATAAAACATTTATAAAAACATTTAAAAGAGTGCGAGGCTATGAACTCACGTTGATATGGGAAGGCGGGTTATCGGCAATTCGGTCGTACGGTACGTGTTTCAATCACGGAAACCTAGACAAATAATACTCGGTCTTAGACGTTTGTCCAATGACTTTATAAAAATAACAATTATGTATACATATGATGATTATATATATATGATGATCAAGTGGGTTTACATGTTCTCGTTTACTCATTTTAGAGTTATGTGTTGATAACTTTTATACTAGTTTTCTCGTTTTACCTATTTACGTGTTTTAGGTCCAATAAGCCTATTATAAGTTCTTAACTTGTATTAATCCTTGTTGTACTTACATTATCAGTATCTACACTTTAAAAGTTGGGCCTAAATGGGTTAAGCCCAATAAGTTCTTTTTAGGAGTGTTTATCTTATTTAGTCCAATCATTAGCCCAAGTATTAGTCCAATATGTTTACTTAGCTCGTTAATGTCCGTATGCCTATAGTTCGGGTTTTATCGGTTTTTACTTGTTATACATGTCTATATATCAGTATATGAGTTTTATAAAGTTTACATTAGACGGGTCCAACCGTCTAAGTTTTATTTAACAAAAACGTTAATTTTACGGTATTAGCCGAAAAAGTCGTAAAAACAATGTTTATAGTTTTATAACTTATAAGTATTATTTCACTACTATTTATATAAGTTATTCATTCATTTACCCTTTTACATATTTATATAAATAAGTTTTATAAGTTAGTGGGTTTTAATTTATATTTTATACTATTTAAATTTTGAGTGCTTATATAATAGTATTATTCTTTAATTTCCAAAAATCTGATTTTTATCTTCACTTTCACCAAAACTGTCATATCTTGAGTTCTATATGGAGATAGAAGCTCAAATTTTTATCACATAAACTACATGATATGTTCTACATTTAACTCTTCTATAGCTACTGTTGAATCATCTTCTAAATATTTCCTAAAAATCGTCCAAAACAGTAACCTCAGATTTATACCTTAAACTTGTTTTGATCATATCTCACTCATTACAATGATTCCATTGCATGGCCAATTCTCACATGTGTACCAAGACCCATAGCTTACTGTAAATCCATTCTACTTCATCATTTTATCAGTTCATAACAAGTTTCTTTACTGTTTTATACAGCCATGTAAATTAAGCAAGATTTTAGTCTTGTTCTTTATAGTTTTTCACCTTTTTAATCATGTTTATCAACACCAAATCCCCACATAACATTTTTATCATCATATAATCATCATATACATATACAATAAGAAATAAAATACATGTTACATAATCAAAATAACAAGAAGATGAGGAGGACAATCTTTATACCACCAAGTTGATGTAGGTTGTGATTTGAACATGGTTTTTGATGGAGAAACTTGTGGACAACCATGACCATCTTCAAGACCACCATACTTCATGAGTTCTTTGTGGAAAATCATCCCTAATACACCATGAATACTCCTCCTTGGATGTTATAACTTGCACCAATCAATAGGGCTTCAAAAGGGCATCAACATGTATATGAATAACATGGGATTTCATGGTTAAATCAAGATCAAAATGGGGTGTTTATGTGTAGGGTGGGACGGCATTTTGAGAGAGAGATGGAAGAAAATGGTGGTTTGCATGTTGTGTGTGTGTGGGAAGTGGTTTAGCTACATGGTTTTGATGTACATGTAGCTTACAAAGTAAGCTTTAGCAACAAGTGTTGCTAGTTGCTTGTAAACTTGACACCTCATGTGTTGAGTACCTAGTTTGGCCGTCCCATGTTAGTGGGGTGGGGCAAGTGTAAACTTGTCTCATCCCACTAATTTACGGGTATTCCTCGATTCTAGTTTCCTCGATTTGCGTGCCCTCGGGTCGTTTTACGAAAAACGTTTTTATAAATTATGAATCAACGACACAAAACGAATCTAATAAAAATTGTCTCATCAAAAACGGAGTTTGAAAACGTAAATACGTAATCCTAAGGTTTCCGGTTTAGTCGTAAAGGACGTTAAAATAAAATCGTAAGTCCTAATCTCTTTTCGTAAATTTGTGAGTTTATGAACCAACACAAATTTAAAACTCCCAAAATAATATTCACGGATAAATTTATTTTCTGAAATGTCGGACTGTCACCAAGGACGGTGTATATAAACGTAAGCACGTAACGTTGAATCCTCCGGTTTAGACGTAGTCGATGCCACTCCAAGACGTAAATCCAAATTTCTTCCCAAAAATATGTGAGTTCATATTGTAACATTAAAATAATGTTTTTAAATAATATTCAAGAATAAAATATCAACCATAAATTGACGGATTGTCACAGAATCCTTGTAATTCACCATATTCTATATATGTTTAATCATAAGAGCTTTATTCCATTCATGCAAAGACTTAAGACCCAATCCTCCCTCGTCTTTCTGCTTACAAACCTCTTTCCACGAAACACTATGCATGTATCCTTTCTTACCCTCAGCACCCCATAAGAAGCATTTCATCACTTTATCAATTTCATTACACACCCCTATAGGAATAACAAAAATGGACGCCCAAAAGACCGTAAGAGAGCTAAGGACAGATACAATAAGCTGAAGTCTTCCCGCAAACGAAAGATTTTTATTTCTCCAATCATGAACTCTCTTCTTGAATTTATCTAGAAGAATCCCACAATCGGTCCTAGAAATCTGTCTAGCATCTAGAGGGATCCCTAAATATCTGACCGGCAGAGAACCTTCTTGGAATGGCATAACAAGTTTTATCTCATCCTTAATATTACCAGCTACATTACCAAAATAGCATGTGCTCTTTATCATACTAGGTCTAAGACCCGACGATAAACAGAATTCATCTAATGCTCTTCTAAGAACTGAAGCTGAGGTTAAATCCCCATGACAAAACATCATCAGATCATCCGCGAAGCAAAGATTGACAATGCCCAATTTTTTACAACCCCAATGGTACTTGAATTTCTTTTCCTTCAAAATTTGTCTTTTAAGCATTAGAGTAAATACCTCTATGACCATAGTAAATAGGTAAGGTGAAATGGGATCCCCCTGCCTAAGTCCTCTCTTGGCTTTGAAAAACCCATGGGATTCGCCATTTACATAGACAGAGAATGAAGCTGACTTTAGACATACCATAATCCATCCTATCATAGTTCTGTGTAATCCAAACTTTACTAAGCAAAATTCTAAAAAGTCCCATGACACCGTGTCATAGGCTTTCTGGATATCTACCTTAAAACTGCATCTGGCAGGCTTCTTAATCGCATTATAACCACACATCAGTTCTTGAGCAAGCATAATGTTATCGCTAATTTGCCTACCCTCAATAAACGTACTCTGATTAGGATCAATAAGGCCATTAAGGACCGTCTTAAGCCTGTTAGTGATTACTTTACTTATGCATTTATAAATCACATTGCAGCAAGCAATGGGTCTATAATCAGAAACTTTAGTAGGAATGGCACACTTAGGAATTAAAGAAATCAGAGTAGTATTTAATTCCCCAATCATCTTACCTGACATGAAAAATTCTTTTACAGCCGCGCATAAATCATCTCCCACAACATTCCAAGCAGCTTTAAAGAACTTTGATGTAAATCCATCTGGTCCAGGGGCTTTGTCGTCCTTGATATCAAACAAAGCTATCTTTATTTCTTCATTCGAAACATCTCTAATCAGATGTAAAGCAATATCATCGCTGATCTTAGATTTAAATAGACTTTCAGGCAACTCAACCGGGAAGACTTCGTCACATGAACCAAGAAAATTCTGGAAATGCTTCACAAACTGTTCCGCCACAGCATCATTCTCATACTCATTACCCGCTTCATCTCTAACACTTATAATTCTACTTCTCTTCAATATGCCTTTAAGTAAGTTTTGAAAGTAAGACGTGTTCTAGTCACCCTCCCTTAACCAATCAATCTTCGCCTTTTGTCTAAGAACTCTTTCTTCATCTAAGACAGCCTCACGATAAGCCGAGTTGAAAACCATTTCCATCTCTTTTAACTCCACATTAAGAGGATCTTTATCCAACTCACTTTGGACCAACTTCAACTCCTGCCTCAACATTTTTGTCTTCTCAAACACATTCCCATTTTGTCTATTCAGCTTTCTCATGTGTTGTTTCATCCCCTTAAGTCTCTTCGCAAAAGTATACATAGCATACCCTTTCACACGAATGCTCCAATTATCTTTTACAGTATTATGAAATTCATCTTTAAAAGTAAGATAATTCAAAAACCTAAAAGATCTCTTCCTTTTAATCTCTACATCAGACATTACAAGTAAAGCCGGACAGTGATCCGATGTAACATACGGGAGAAAATAGGCATAGCAGGATCTAAATAAATCTACAAACCCACAATTACCCATGATTCTATCCAATTTCTTCATTATCCCACTACCCGGGTCATATCTTTTTTGAACCCATGTGAAGAAAAAACCTGCCATAGCTAAATCATCTATGTCAAGTTGCTCAACACATTCTCTGAAATCCTTCGTGGCATGATACTTGTCAGCATCTCCTAAAGAGTGCTCCTCCGATTTAAGAATAATATTGAAATCACCAAGCATGACCCATGGCTCTTGTTTAACAGTGGCCATATGGTCATTCAAATTATCCCAAAGCCTAACTCTATCTTTCGGGTTAACCTCTCCATATATAAATGAAACAAAGAACTTTCTCCTATCATGAATCAAACTAACTTCAAAATGAATAGCTTGATCAGTTATAGACAAAACTGTAGCTAGAATAGAATCCGTATCCCATCCTACCACAATCCTGCACCCTTTCTTACTCTCACTAGAATTCGAAACCCAATCCCATCTATCAAAAACCTTATCACATACAGGCTTTACTTTCTTTTTGTGAAGCTGTGTTTCAATAACAGCACACATCTTCAAGTTGTTTTGAGAAATAAGGAGCTTAACCTCATCCTGCTTAGGGGCATCACTCATACCCCTAATATTCCATGCTGCAATTTTAATACTCATTGAAGGGTTGATGATGAACTACCATCCCCATTCCCCGATACATTAGCCATCTCTGCATCAATAGGCCCAGACGTCAAATTCTGAACCATAAAATCCGCATGAGCCGACTTATCATTGCTTACTTCTTCAATCTCTTTATCAACAAAATCCGAAACATCCTTAGCCTTACCCTCAGCAATTTTAGTCTTATAATATGATCTCATTCCATCAGACCATTTGTTATCATCACCAAACGAAGGCACTAAACCAGTCAAAAGGAACAAGTCAACTTCATAACAATCTTTTTTACACTTCATTTTGTGAGTTTCCTCCTTCTCATCCATCATTGCTTCACTAAAGGCAATATCATTTGCCTGCTTAACGGACTGACCTGATCTAGTCCTAGGAGGACCATTCTTTCCCACAATCTTACTAACAGTCTCATTAGCCGCATTCTTCCTAACATTAATCTCATGATTGAGCTTACTAATTTTATTATTCACAAATTGGATTTTCACCGTCCTATCTAAACTCTCCCATCTATTCTTATAATAACTTTGAACTTCAACCGAATAATTCTTCAAGATATCATCATCAACTAATAACCCGCTCTCAAACGCTACATCAATGTTCCTTTTTAACTGCACCACATCTGTCTTCAAATTTACCTCACTTTCTTCACAATCAGTATCAGCTAAAACAGCAAAACTATTGGCCGATGAAATGTTTTTAGCTATCTGTTTAACTACCCCAACTTTAGGCTTTTTTGGATTACTCTCAGCATCTATTTTGACCCCAATATTAGCATTAGACACCGGAGTACTCTGACTATTACTACTTCCAGCAACATTACCGTTCACATTTCCTTGTCCACCACTCATTCCACCTCTTCCCATATACATACCACCTCTACTATATTGATTACCCCTACCCCTACCATTTCATCCTCCTCTATTCATAGCATAATACCCTCTATTTCCAGAGAAACCACCCCTAGCAGCATTACCATAACTCATATTACCCTGAGCAGTCACAGGTTGAGAAGGCTCAGAGGTCTTAGGCGCAGTCTTCTTCGAGCCAACAGTCTTCCAATCACTCTTTTCTTCAGCACTCTTATCGTCTTTTGTAACCTTCGGAATACCATTACTACCCACACCACCATTAGCACCATTTACTTTAGCGTGAATCTTACAAGTCCTAGCATCATGGCCAAACACTTTACAATGACTACAACAGGGGGGTTGCCAAGCATAGTCAACCCTAAGCATCATACTTCTATCCAGTTCCTCATACCAAATTTCCACCTTATCAATTAATCCATCCGCAGCATCAACATCAACAAGGACTCTAGCAAAACTAGCCCTCCCAAAACCTTTTTCACACATAGAAGTGGTGACCTTATCCATAATGATAGGAGTACCCACCCTACTTGCAATACGACTAATTCCATCCCTATTCCATGCTTCCAACGGGATATTAAAAATTTTAACCCACAATGGTACCCTAGAAGGTTCATTCTTATCTAGACATATTCCCGGAGCCTACTTTTTCACAAACAACGACTTTTGATAAACCAACCATGGTCCATTCTCAATAATAGCTTGAACTCCATCCTCTGATTTAAACTTAAAAAAATAAAGACCCTCATTTACAATTACTTCAGCTAGTTGATATGGTCTCCACATCCTCCTAAGATGACCCACAATCTCTCTATAGCTCATCTTAAACCCTACAAAATAACCCACCACTGTTAATTCCCATTTTTTGCTCCCTTCAGCAATAACCGGGTCCATTTTGACAACCTTCCTACCCTATCTGCCCACACAAGGCACCTTAATGAGAGTATTATCATAGCTATCACCATTCCCTTGTACAGCATTACTAAACGATACTGACTTCTTAAAATTACTAACTACTTCTTTTTTTCCTCAACTTGTATATCCATTGGCTTGACACCATTAGCCCCATTAGCACTACCATCACTTTTGGCACCACCCTTACCATCATTTTGTAAGCTAGTATTGCTCTTAACATTCATTTCCAATAGTACACTCTTCATACTATCAACCCTACCATCCTTACTAACATTAGCTTTAATATCATCACCATTAACAATAACACTTTCATCAACTACCTTAGATTTCAAAACACTAGAACTAAGTTCAGGAAACATAGCATTAAAATTACTAGAATCTATATTCATATTATCCTTACCAGCGTTATCTCCTGTAACAACCCCACCCTGCTTTGACTCATCACCTAATACATCACTCAAATCTTCAGTAACAAAAGCCCCTTCCATCTTCACTTCAGTACTATTCTGAGAGATACCTTCCTTCACATTAACTTGGTTCACGGATTCTCCTAATAAATCAGCCGTAGCATACTTCATGGTGACCCTCGGGTCAGGATTCATCGTTCTAGTAGTTTGCCTGGTTTTGAGAGATTTCGTATTGGATTTCTTCATAGTAGGATTGGCTACCTGAGGCGGTAAACCAATATCTGGATCAATCATAGTGTTTTAGGTTGGATTAGACATGGTACATGGTTGGGGGGATAAGGATTAAAGAAGAGAGGTAACGGATTAAGAAAAAAGGTTAAGAGGGAAAAAGGTCCGATGAATAGGAACCCAGAAAAAGTAATAAAATGGATTTAAAAGGTTGTATATGGATTGTTTAATGGTAAAATTTTATATGTATAGAAAGCTAATGAAATAAGAAACAAGGATCCAAAATAAAATTTAAGATCCCATGGTTGGATCTAAATAAGTTGATGATTCAATGAATAAAATTCAAGGGTTTTTAGAGAGAGAAAGGTTTTTAGAGAAAGTCTTAACTCTCACGGGTTAAGAACATACTAACGAGGGTCAAAATAAAGTTGGTGAATTTACATATTTTAACAATTCATTAGTTTGGACATACAATAATCATGAAGTAATAATGCACAAAGCATTCTTACTAAAATGTAAATAGCATTTGTTTATTATTAGAAACTGAAGCTTAACCTCCATAGTCCTCAACAGATGAGGACGTAGTGTCTTACAAAAAGACACCCATTCCAGTTCCAACATGGTATACGTCTGTTGTCCCGGCCAAGGCACAGTGAGCATGACTCACCCAGACGGGGATGGTCAATCCCTAATAGATCTATTTATAACATTCGGGCGATTTACAACAATTTAGCAGTTTCAATAATAATCAATCATAATCAAGTTTATACAATCCAGTTGTGTCCATTATATGTTTGCATATTTTCTTTCCCAAAAGGGAAAGGTTTATCAAAAGTTTATAAGGGGTTGTAAACTCACCTGGGAGTAGGAAATTGCTTGTTTAACACGGATATCCAATTAATGCTCACCCCAAAGTTATGCCTAATCAGATAGTACAGTCTTAATAGATAGTACAAAGAACATATATGTATGCTGATACAGATTTTAGTCAGTTCATGTTATGCTACGGTATTTATCTAAATAACCGTAGTTTAAGTATCATCAATAATCATTTAACTTATCTACACAAGTTTCATTTCTACGTGAACATAGAATGCCTAACTCTTAATATCAGTTAGCATACAAGTATTTATAATAATCATACAACTTACAATTAAGTTTCCTGGTTAATTAGACATAAAATGTTCTCCTTAAAATATTAGTTTTCAATTTGTTCAACGTTCTTATAGTTTTTATTTTCTAAAAGTATTTGAGTTTATGTATGAGTAGTATATATATCCCTAGTTGTTATACTATTATTTCCTAAACTAAATATAAATATTTTTATTTTGAAAATAAAATATAATATTTTATTTAACTTTAAAGTTTCCATAAATCATTTTAACATTCATAAAATAATTTAACTTAAGAGTTTATAACTTAATTCTTTATGGTCTAGGTTTTTAATTATGTTTTATTATAATTAAAAATTAGATTTTAGGGTTAGGGCTTGTTAATGGTTTAGGAACGTGGCAAAACTAGTCCCTCCACATTTTAAACAAGTATAACTTTCGGATTTTTCGTATATAGTCCTAGGGCTTGTTAATGTTTCGGCCTATGGCAGATTTAGTCCCCCTAGTTTTATCTAGGTTTTGTAAATTTACTAAAATTACGAAAACAGCCCCTAGGGCTTCTTTAAGTTTCGGCAATTTACAAAAAATAGTCCTTAGGGTTTTAAAATGACAAAATAACTTTTAGAAACTTCCCAAAATGGTCCCTAAGGTTTAATTCGCCACAGATAGTAATTATTAAACCCTAGACTTTCGGATATTTACATTTTCAGTCCTTGTGCTTACTAGTTTATCAAAACAAGTTTTATAAGCTACGGTTTTAGTCCTTAAGTTTTATAAATTGTCATTTTCATCCAAAAAGTTTTTATAAGTTATATTTTTATTATAAAAACTTTTATTTAACATTCAAAATAGTATATGGGCTCATTAAATGGGCTAAACATCTAATGGACTATTTTAGTGGGCTTAACTATATTTCAAGTCCACTAATTTATTTAAATGGGCCTTTAAATCATTTATTGGGCTTAACTATATTTTTAGGTCCTTTAATTAGTTAAATGGGCCTAAGTGTAATCTTAAGTCCACTAAGTTACTAGGATTTATTAAATGGGCTTATTGGGTCCATTAAGTTTTGAATTAACATTTCATGGGCTTAAATAGCCCATTAACACTACTTTACATTTTATGTAAGTTTTAACTTAGGATATTCTCATAAGCTTTTCTTTAGTTTATTCATATTTAATTTTGAATCTAAAATAGAAGAATAAAACTTATAGTTTGTTTTATGTGATGTACCAGTTTAGATCTAGGTATGTTACAAGGTTTTATACAAGTCATAAGTTCTAATCATGAGCTTAAGACCCACGGCTATGATTACCATAGCTTATTAAGGTTTGTCAAGTCTTGTTTTAAGATTACATGTACTTGTAAGTGTTTCAATATTAAGATCTAGCTATGTACATAATAAGAAAACAAGTTAAAGTCCATGTACACCATATATAGCTTAAGGTTAGTAATTTAATCTTGGTATTTCCAAGATATGGTTTTTAGCTAATTTCATATTTACCATTTAACCACAAATTTAGGTTCTACATATACATGCATGTAAACTAAAAGATCATCTAAGTACACATATAACTTTTTAGTGATTTTCAATAGTCCATTTAACATGTAATGATACGTATTCCATCATTTAAACATAGTACATAAATCATGTATTCATTAATCATGTATGCCGTGACCTTCTAGGTCATGGTTTTCATGGTTCTTCAGTTACACATGTTTATTTTTATGAGATCTATGATTATTTGTTAACCAAAGTCCCATAAAGTAAGATTTGTAACCCTTGCTACATTAAGTTTATAAAATGTTTTTATATGATTTTAAATCAAGCTTAATCATATAGTACTAGTCATAGATTTCTTATTAAAATATTTTTAACTATGATTAATGGTACACAAAAATAGGCCGTGACCTTTAAGATCATGGCTATTACCAAATCTTGATTTTTAACAAGTTATATACATCTGTTTATAGATGGATGATGATGCATGCAAGTGAAAATGAAGAAACATAAGGAGTATACCTTTCTTGCCTAGATGTTACCAAGGAAGATCTATATGAACAAGGGGGTTAGAGATATATTCAAGATGATGAAGGAGACTCTAAATATTAACCAAGCCGTGACCTTTAAGGTTCGGCTAGGGCTTGGTACAATACTTCCTAAGATGATGATGATGATGACGATGTTACCAAATGATTGGTGATTACTTTGGGACAAGGATCTAGTAGATTGGACGAACAACCTTGGATCTTTGGTGGCTTATAGCCGAATTGTTTGAGAGAGAAAAGGATGAAGAGGGAAGTGAGATTAGCTTCGATGAGAGATTGTGAAGAGAGAGGGAGAGTTTTCGGCTAAAAGGAGGAGAGAGAGAGATGGCAAGGCAAAAGTGGGATTACCTAGGTAGGAACATTTGTGCCAAGTGTTGACACTTGTGTTTCCAAGGCATGACACTTGTGTTTCCAAGGCATCTCTTCACCTTCCACATAAGGGGTGCGTGTAATTCTTTAGCCAAAAGGGAAATGGGCTCATGTTGTGGGCTTGTGTTTGGCTAGCACCAAAAGGTAAAGGATTTTGGGCTAGTCCAAGGTGTGCATGAATGCCTATGGTGTACACTTATACATAAATGGCATATATACTTATCACAACATATTTCCATGTTTTGTTAAATTTTGCATCCATAGATTTGCTTCATATATATGAATGGTTCAGTATTTGATCTCTCACTCTTATATACTATGTAATCTATCACAAAAACAAATGATTGTAGATGTAAATGTACATAATGATAAGTTCACACACACACATCTTATAGGATTACAACACATGAGTGATTGTTCTTAAGATCTTTAGATAAAACATCATTACATAAAATCATGGTAAAATCATAGATTTTACAGCACCACCCTGTTATTTTAGCTTTGTCCTCAAAGCTACTAAAAACGAAGTTATCTTTTAATTGAAAAGATGAGGGTACTTGGTTTCGAAGATGTCTTCACGTTCCCAGGTGTACTCGGGGCCTCTCGGTCCCATCGTACTTTGATTAACGGAATGTGGTTACGTTTCAACTTCTTGGTTATTCTCTCCATGATTTCTACTGGTGTCTCCGTGTATTGGAGTTGGTCATCGTATGGACCCCTTCTAAGGGCATGACCAAAGGTTCCTCAGCGTAGCACTTCTTCAAATTTGACACATGGAAGGTGGGGTGTATCTGACTTAACTGTGGTGGCAGTTCTAAGCGATAAGCCACTTCCCCGACCTTGGCTATCACTTTGAAAGGGCCCACATATCGTGGATTCAACTTTCCCCGCTTTCCAAAATGTATAACTCCCTTCCATGGTGATACTTTTAGCATGACGTGATCTCCTACTTTGAACTGCACGGGTCTGCATTTCTGATCCGCGTAGCTCTTTTATCGATCACGAGCAGCTTGAAGTCTCTGCTTTATAAGGACAATTTGGCCTGTAGTCTCCTGAATCAATTCAGGCCTAGTGAGTTGGAACTCGCCTACCTCTGCCCAACATACAGGAGAGCGACATTTCCTCCCATAAAGGGCTTCAAAAGGGGCTGCCTTGATACTGGTTTGATAGCTATTGTTGTAGGAGAACTCAACCAAAGGTATATGCTCGACCCAACTATTTCCAAAATCAATCTCACATGCCCTTAGCATGTCTTCTAGAGTTTGGATAGTTCGCTCACTTTGACCATCCGTTTGTGGATGATAGGCGGTGCTCATATCCAGTTGGGTACCCAGGGCTCGTTGGAGAGCCCTCCAAAAGTTGGAGGTGAATTTGCTGTCCCGGTCGCAAATTATTGAGACTAGTACCCCATGTTTGGTTACAATTTTCTTAAGGTAGGTCCTTGCCAACTTGGATAGGGAGTCGAATTCCTTAATGGGTATGAAATGAGCAGACTTGGTGAGTCGGTCGACTATCACCCAAATGGCATCATATCCACGAGATGATTTTGGGAGTTTGGTCACAAAATCCATGGTGATATTTTCCCACTTCCATTCAGGTATCTTAGGCTGTACCAGTAGACCGGATGGCCTTTGGTAATCTGTTTTGACACGTGCGCATGTCAGACATTTATGGACATAAGTGGCGATGTCAGCCTTCATGTTTGGCCACCAATATAATTTCCTCATATCTCGATACATCTTTTCCGATCCCGGATGTATTGAGTATTTGGATTTATGTGACTCGTGCATGATTATGTCCCTCAAATTCCCATAACGGGGTAACCAACTCCTCCCGTGTAAGCACAATGTTTCGTCCGCCCTTGGTTCCATATTCTCTTTAGAGAGGTCGGTTCGGAGAATTCCCCCTATGTCTTCCTTCCAGAGGTTTTCGGGTTTCTGTGCTTGGATTTGTGCTTCAAGGATTTGCTTGGGCAGATCTAGATTGATGGTCATGGTCAAGGCTCGAACCCTCTTGGGTGGGTCTTTATCTTTACGGCTCAATGCATCAACAACTACGTTTGCTTTACCTGGATGGTATTTGATTTCACAATCGTAATCGCTTAACAGTTCGATCCAACGACACTGCCTCATATTAAGCTCTTTTTGATCTAATATATGTTGCAGACTCTTGTGGTCGGTGTACACTGTACATTTTGTTCCGTAAAGGTAATGCCTCCAAATTTTTAAGGCAAAGATTACTGCTCCAAGTTCTAAGTCATGGGTAGTGTGGTTTTTCTCATGCTTCTTTAGTTACCTAGAAGCGTAGGCAATCACTTTCTTTCTTTGCATCAATACTGCTCCCAATCCCTTATAGGATGTGTCACAATATACCTCAAAGTCATCATTGCCCTCGGGCAAGGATAAGAGAGGCGCACTACACAACTTCATTTTTATCAATTGGAAAGTTGATTCCTCCTTTTCTACCCAATTAAGTTTTACTCCTTTCTGAGTGAGTTTTGTCATTGGTTTTGCTATTTTGGAGAAGTCTTCGATGAATCGGCGATAGTATCCGGCGAGGCCTAGGAATTGGCGGATCTCCGTTGGTGATTTGGGAGACGCCCAACTCTTAACGGATTCAACCTTTACAGGATCTACGTGAATACCATCACTGTCAATGACATGTCCTAGGAAATGGACTTTGGGTATCCAGAACTCACATTTGGAAAATTTCGCATATAGCTGCTCTTCTTTGAGTACTTTCAGTACTTGAGCCAGATGCTCAGCATGGTCTTGTTTGTTCTTGGAGTAAACAAGTATGTCTTCGATGAAGACTATCACGAATTTATCCAAATAGGGTTTACACACTCGGTTCATGAGATCCATGAATATTGTCGGTGCGTTTGTCAACCCAAAAGGCATAACTCTAAATTCGAAATGACCATAACAAGTTCTGAAAGCTGTCTTAGGGATATCTTCTTCCCGGACTCTCAATTGATGGTATCCAGACCTCAGATAAATCTTAGAATACATACTTGATCCCTGGAGTTGATCAAATAAGTCGTCGATACGAGGTAATGGATATCGATTCTTTCTCGTTAGTTTATTCAATTCTCGGTAATCGATGCACATACGAAAAGAGCCGTCTTTCTTCTTGACAAACAGAACAGGGGCTCCCCATGGAGAAGAGCTAGGCCTAATGAATCCTTTTTCTGATAGTTCCTTAAGTTGTTTGGCTGGTTCCTTCAATTCTGATGGTGCTAGCCGGTAAGGAGCCTTAGCTACAGGTGCAGCCCTAGAAATCAAATCAATTTGGATTACTATCTGTCGTAAAGGGGGCATACCTGGCAGTTCCTTAGGAAATACCTCGAAAAAATCTCGGACAATTGGCACATCCTCAATTCGTGTCTCTTCGGGTTTGTCTTCTTCCTCGATTTTGGAGATGTGTGCTAGGAAGATAGGGCATCCTTTGGTCAAGTATCTTTGTGCTTTGGTGCAAGAAATGACACTAAGTCTAGTGTTGATTATATCCGGGTTACCATCCCCTCGTATAATCAAGTTTTCATCTCCCCAAGGTATACGGACCAGTTTTTGATCACATAAAATGACAGCATGGTACTTTGACAGCCAATCCATGCCAATGATCACATCAAAGCTACCAAGACTTACTGGGATCAAATCGATGTTGAACGGGTGGTTAGAGAGGTTTAAAGTACAGCCTCGAATGATGGTGTCAATTGTCACAATTTTTCCGTCAGCTAGTTCTACCGTATAGTAGGAGTCTAAGGCTGATGGAGTAATTTCCAATACCCTACTAAATTCTGTTGATATAAAGCTTCGATCTGCCCCGGTGTCAAATAGGACAGATGCATATCGTTGGTTTAGTAGAAATGTACCGGTGAAGATGTTGGAATTTGGATTGGCTTGGGCATCGCCAATCATGTATGCTTGTGATGGGGTTCCTTTGTTGTCCTCCTTCCAGTTGGCTAACTTGGGACAATCAAGTCTCACATGTCAAGGGGTCCCACATTCGTAACATACTACAACTTTCTTTGGCCTATGATTACTTTCACTTGCGGGGTTTTGGTTTCCCTTACATTGTTTTCCAGCATCATGATGGTAGTCGCATTTTGAACACTTAGGTTTGGATCCTAAGTAGTTCTTGTTGCGAGTTGTGGGAGTAGTGTCATTAGTTTGCTCAATGTTTTGTCTTTTAGAAGACTGCCGGTGCTGGGTACGAGTAGTTCTACCCGACTTCCGCTTGTTGTCCGTTTGTCTTTCGGACTGGTTGTGAGATCGCTTGTTGATTAGCTCTGTCGCAAATTCCATTGCACCTTCCACGGTAGTGGGTCGTGAAGCTAGCACACTGTCATGAATGTTGTCAGGGAGTCCGCTGACATACTTTTCAATCTTGTCACTCCTTAGTGGAAACATTCTGGTGCACATCAAGCTTAACTCTTGAAATCTTTGGTTGTACCAAAGGATATCATTGTTCTTACACTTTAGATTCCACAGCTCGACTTCCAATTTCTTCATCTCTCCTCTGGGACAATACTTCTCAGTCATTCTCTCCTTGAGGTTGGCCCAAGTGAGAGTATAGGCAGTGTCATGTCCAAGGGTGGCGACCACAGAGTTCCACCAAGTAAGAATGCTCTCAAGCAGACTGCAAGTAGGAAAGTTAACTCTGTTCTCGTCGGCACAACCGCTGATGCGGAAAACTGTCTCTAGTCTTTCAAACCATTACATCAATTCAACAACTCCTTCTTTTCCTCGGTAATATGAGGGTTTTCATTTCAAGAAGTCAGGGTAAGAACAACCCCGGTTGAAGTTGTTTTGGTGCATGCTGTGCTTCGGTTCATTGCTCACATTAGCTTCTCTGGTTGCCATAGCTACCGTAATGCCTTCACCAATCATCTCTCTGAGTTGAGCAGTGGTAACATTATGAGTAGCTTCAGGAACTTTGGTGCTAGCGGTGTCGGGAGCGATTGCATTATTGGGGTTTGATCGCGTAATCACCATTCGTCTATAATCATACACAAAATGAGACTATTAGTTCAAACGTTAGTGCAGTTTTTATATTATTTGCAAGAGATGATTCCATGCGTAAAATTCATAACAAATTTGGATAACCTGTCAGGATTTCATAATATAATACTTTGCACAAAAGATATAACATAAGAGAATGATTGCATGCAAATTTCCATAAGGAATTAAACATTCATCGAGCATATCAAATCCAGGACAGAGACTTAGCTAGCCTTGTCCTGGGTAGTGGTACACATAGTCTTAAGTACATCCAATCCCAAAAATACATGCCATAAAAGAGAGGTACAACACAAGAATGCATCAACAAAAGCTTGAAAAGAAATAAAAGTATGAAGGTCTCATATCATGATAGCCAGGATACAACCCGTAAGCTTGTCATGATGTACAAGAAGTCCGGTACATCTATACTAGTCTTGCCCAAATGACCCACTAGGTATGGCTGGTGCTGATGGTGCTGATGAAGCTGGTGGAGCTGCAGATGCTCTTCGGGAACCCTATAATGTCCGAACCGTCGCTCGGGTCTCCTTGAGCACATGGAATGCTATCAGCAAATGGGTCCGGAGTCTATTGGTGGCTCCTCGGAGATGAGTCATATCTACAGTAATCCCGTCATGTCGGACGGTGGCAAGATCACAAAAGATACACAACGATTGCTCCTGAGCAGATAGGGCCGTATGGGTCTGATGCTGAGGACCCTCCATGACCTGAATACGTTGGTGAAGACGACGGTTCTCCTCTATGAGCCACTTCAATGCTTTATTAGTCTTGGCCTAGACACCCTTAGTGGCCTGGGCTTCTCTTCTCATGGTGCGGGAGAAAGTGTCAATACGATCATGGATAACGGTGTGTCCTTGTCGGCCGGCTATCATTAGATTGCGGAGGTTCGATATCTGTTTCTCCTGGCGTGCAACCAGTGCAGCAATCTGAGCCTGAACGAAATCGACACGTCTCGCTCCAGAGTCTTCCCTAATCTCATAAGTGGAGACGGGTACGGACCCGGAGGAATAGCCCGATGGTAAGAACGGAGGCACGGAAGATGGTAGGCTAGGAAGAACTTGGTCCTCCTCTATAGAGGTCGGGGCCGGTATAGCTGATGCAGATATAGGAAATGGGTCCTCTGGGAGTACAGCTTCGATAGTTGGGTCATCCTCTAAGTCCGAGGCTAACAACCATCCATACTGCGTCGATTGTGGAGATGAACAAACAACTAGGGTAGGAGCTACTCTGGGTAGGAGAGTCGTGGATGCAGTAGGCGGAGTCATGATGCTCTGAAATAGTATTATTTTAAGTTTGAAGTGAGTATAAGCTTACAAACAAAGAACAATATTATTTAGATTATATGCTTTATGAAATATATCCCTTTTAAACAATTATTATAATGTTTTAAGGTTACAAATATCAATACTTACGTATACATATATATATATATATATATATATATATATATATATATATATATATATATATATATATATATATATATATATATATATATATATATATATATATATATATATATATATATATATATATATATATATATATATATATATATATATATATATATATATATATATATATATATATATATATATATATATATATATATATATATATATATATATATATTATCATGTAAGTAGTTCATTTATCAGTTAGTAAGGGTGAAGTTTGGTTTAATATTACTCATATTCTCATTTCAGTATTTTACTATATGGTGTAAAATTTTCAAGTTTAGCACGTCTAACATTTTTCCGTAGCAATTAATCACCAAGTAGTATTAATAATTAAGTTTAGCAAACATATATATACAATTAGTTCACATAGCATAAAATGCCCTAAGATCTATATGCTTAACTAATACGGTCCCAAAATAAAATCCTAAAAAGATTTTTATAAGTTATAGTCCAGTTTTAAATAAAAGAAAAATCATTTTATTTTTATTTTATTTAAAAATTTATCTGGTTCTCTATAACTAATGCTCTGATACCATTCTCTGTGGCACTTCAGGTAGGGTCAAAATATGCGGAAATATCCACGGAGATGTCACAAGGGTGGATCGATAGCATATACTCCATAGAGCATAAGATAAAGAGTTATTTAAATCAGATTACTTGTTTATTAACAAATAAAATAAAATTTGTCTTAAACATGACAGAAGGTGATTGCTTATATTTCCCAAATAGAACCCCTGAAGAGTCCTATGATGTAGATTACTAAGATGCTGGAGACCATGCACACACCACGTACTAACTTCATATTCCTATGCAAAACATACTAACGGGGGTCAACATAAAGTTGGTGAATTTACATATTTTAACAATTCATTAGTTTGGACATACAATAATCATAGAAGTAATAATGCAAAAAGCATTCTTACTAAAATGTAAATAGCATTTGTTTATTATTAGAAACTGAAGCTTAACCTCCATAGTCCTCAACAGATGAGGACGTAGTGTCTTACAAAAAGACACCCATTCCAGTTCCAACATGGTATACGTCTGTTGTCCCGGCCAAGGCACAGTGAGCATGACTCACCCAGACGGGGATGGTCAATCCCTAATAGATCTATTTATAACATTCGGGCGATTTACAACAATTTAACAGTTTCAATAATAATCAATCATAATCAAGTTTATACAATCCAGTTGTGTCCATTATATGTTTGCATATTTTCTTTCCCAAAAGGGAAAGGTTTATCAAAAGTTTATAAGGGGTTGTAAACTCACCTGGGAGTAGGCAATTGCTTGTTTAACACGGATATCCAATTAATGCTCACCCAAAAGTTATGCCTAATCAGATAGTACAGTCTTAATAGATAGTACAAAGAACATATATGTATGCTTATATAGATTTTAGTCAGTTCATGTTATGCTACGGTATTTATCTAAATAACCGTAGTTTAAGTATCATCAATAATCATTTAACTTATCTACACAAGTTTCATTTCTACGTGAACATAGAATGCCTAACTCTTAATATCAGTTAGCATACAAGTATTTATAATAATCATACAACTTACAATTAAGTTTCTTGGTTAATTAGACATAAAATGTTCTCCTTAAAATATTAGTTTTCAATTTGTTCAACGTTCTTATAGTTTTTATTTTCTAAAAGTATTTGAGTTTATGTATGAGTAGTATATATATCCCTAGTTGTTATACAATTATTTCCTAAAGTAAATATAAATATTTTTATTTTGAAAATAAAATATAATATTTTATTTAACTATAAAGTTTCCATAAATCATTTTAACATTCATAAAATAATTTAACTTAAGAGTTTATACCTTAATTCTTTATGGTATAGGTTTTTAATTATGTTTTATTATAATTAAAAATTAGATTTTAGGGTTAGGGCTTGTTAATGGTTTAGGAACGTGGCAAAACTAGTCCCTCCACATTTTAAACAAGTATAAGTTTCGGATTTTTCGTATATAGTACCTAGGTCTTGTTAATGTTTCGGCCTATGGCAGATTTAGTCCCCCTAGTTTTATCTAGATTTTATAACTTTACTAAAATTACAAAAACAGCCCCTAGGGCTTCTTTAAGTTTCGACAATTTACAAAAATAGTCCTTAGGGTTTTAAAATGACAAAATAACTTTTAGAAACTTCCCAAAATGGCCCCTAGGGTTTAATTCGCCACGGATAGTAATTATTAAACCCTAGACTTTCGGATATTTACATTTTCAGTCCTTGTGCTTACTAGTTTATCAAAACAAGTTTTATAAGTTACGATTTTAGTCCTTAAGTTTTATAAATTGTCATTTTCATCCAAAAAGTTTTTATAAGTTATATTTTTATTATAAAAACTTTTATTTAACATTCAAAATAGTATATGGGCGCATTAAATAGGCTAAACATCTAATGGGCTATTTTAGTGGGCTTAACTATATTTCAAGTCCACTAATTTATTTAAATGGGCCTTTAAATCATTTATTGGGCTTAACTGTATTTTTAGGTCCTTTAATTAGTTAAATGGACCTAAGTGTAATCTTAAGTCCACTAATTTACTAGGATTTATTAAATGGCCTTATTGGGTCCATTAAGTTTTGAATTAACATTTCATAGGCTTAAATAGCCCATTAACACTACTTTACATTTTATGTAAGTTTTAACTTAGGATATTCTCATAAGCTTGTCTTTAGTTTATTCATATTTAGTTTTGAATCTAAAATAGAAGAATAAAACTTATAGTTTGTTTTATGTGATGTACCAGTTTGGATCTAGGTATGTTACAAGGTTTTATACAAGTCATAAGTTCTAATCATGAGCTTAAGACCCACGGATATGATTACCATAACTTATTAAGGTGTGTCAAGTCTTGTTTTAAGATTACATGTACTTGCAAGTGTTTCAATATTAAGATCTAGCTATGTACATAATAAGAAAACAAGTTAAAGTCTATGTACACCATATATAGCTTAAGGTTAGTCATTTAATCTTGGTATTTCCAAGATATGGTTTTTAGCTAATTTCATATTTAACATTTAACCATAAATCTAGGTTCTACATATACATGCATGTACACTAAAAGATCATCTAAGTACACTTATAACATTTTAGTGATTTTCAATAGTCCATTAACATGTAATGATACGTATTCCATCATTTAAACTTAGTACATAAATCATGTATTCATTAATCATGTATGTCGTGACCTTCTAGGTCATGGTTTTCATGTTTCTTGAGTTACACATGTTTATTTTTATGAGATCTATGATTATTTGTTAACCAAAGTCCCATAAAGTAAGATTTGTAACCCTTGCTACATTAAGGTTATAAAATGTTTTTATATGATTTTAAATCAAGATTAAACATATAGTACTAGTCATAGACTTCTTATTAAAAGATTTTTAACTATGATTAATGGTACACAAAAATAGGCCGTGATGTTTAAGATCATGGCTATTACCAAATCTTGATTTTTAACAAGTTATATACATGTGTTTATAGATGGTTGATGATGCATGCAAGTGAAAATAAAGAAACATAAGGAGTATACCTTTCTTGCCTAGATGTTACCAAGGAAGATCTATTTGAACAAGGGGGTTAGAGATTTATTCAAGATGATGAAGGAGACTCTAAATACTAACCAAGCCGTGACCTTTAAGGTTCTAGTAGATTGGATGAACAACCTTGGATCTTTGGTGGCTTATAGCCGAATTGTTTGAGAGAGAAAATGATGAAGAGGGAAGTGAGATTAGCTTGGATGAGAGATTGTGAAGAGAGAGGGAGAGTTTTCGGCTAAAAAGAGGAGAGAGAGAGAAGGCAAGGGAAAAGTGAGATTACTTAGGTAGGAACATTTGTGCCAAGTGTTGACACTTGTGTTTCCAAGGCATGAAACTTGTGTTTCTAAGGCATCTCTTCACCTTCCACATAAGGGGTACGTGTCATTCTTTAGCCAAAAGTGAAATGGGCTCATGTTGTGGGCTTGTGTTGGGCTAGCACCAAAAGGTAAAGGATTTTAGGCTAGTCCAAGGTGTGCATGAATGCCTAAGGTGTACACTTATACATAAATGGCATATATACTTATCACAACATATTTCGATGTTTTGTTAAATGTTGCATCCATAGATTTGCTTCATATATATGAATGGTTCATTATTTGATCTCTCACTCTTATATACTATGTAATCTATCACAAAAACAAATGATTGTAGATGTAAAAGTGCATAATGATAAGTTCACACACACATCTTATAGGATTACAACACATGAGTGGTTGTTCTTAAGATCATTAGATAAAACATCATTACAAAAAATCATTGTAAAATCATGGATTTTACACGTTTCAAAGATTTCTTGAATAAATTGTTGCTTGCATTCAAGCGAAATACAGTGTTGTTGAATCTCATCAAAACTTTTTGAAAGCGAAGTATAAGAATCTTGAAGCTTTAAAAATTCAGCGTCATATTTGTGACAAGTACTATCTACCACATTATTCACAGAGTCAAGAGTATGCACAATAGAATCATTATCAATACTTTTCTTCACACAGACATAAACAATATCATGCGACGTCACTTGCTTCAGAAGCTGATCATTTTGACGTGAAATTCGTTCAATTTCAATTAAACCGTTTTCATAAGCATCATCCATTTCATTGAAAACACGTTTAACTTCATCTATTTACAAAACCAAATCTTGATCAATATTGCTAAAACAAGCTTTAAAATTGTTTACAAACGGAACAATTTCGTCTCGAAACGCAGCTCTAGTGTGCTCAAAATTCCATTCACCTTCCATTATGGCCGAAGTCGTCGTACGTTCCTTAATGACCTTGTCAAAATCGGCAAAGTGTTGGTGCAACGCATTTAAGCTGTCTGACACCTTACTTGTCGGTGGAATTAACTTAGTTAAATCCTTTTTGACAAGTGTAGGAGATGTACTAGGAAGGTTTTCATTTGACAAACTTTGGGGCACAACAACTGATAACTAATCTAATTTGGTTTGTAATCGAATACGTATATTTTTATTAAATTGATCTTTATTGTGTTGAATATTATCAAGCTTATGGAATTCTGAAAGCATTTTAGATTGAGTTTCTTCCGCAAGTGATTATGTCTCCTCAGTACTACGAACATAAGGTGCTTCTTTCGATTTGCCAATTTGGGTCACATCATAGAGACAAGGAATATGTTCCTGAGCTTGTTTTGCATAATCGGGATTAGGTGGTAAATCTTGAAGACGCTTAAGTTCGAGTTCTTTAAATGATTTAGTTAAAAGATGAACCTTTTCTGTGGAAGCGTATTGTTTTAGAAGTTGTTGTTCCTTGAATTTAAGAAGTTTGGTAGCATTAATTTCTCATTCAAACTTTTTAGACTCGAGAGTTTTGAAATCCATTTAAGTTTCTGAAAATCGTTTACAATCGACTCTTTTTCTTTTAATTCATTGGAAAGATTAGCTTTTAATGATTCTATTTCTTTTAAGTGTTCAATCTTGTCAAAATGAAATTGGTCAAATTCAGAATAAGTTATTTTCTCTACTTGAGGGACCATTTCAAAAGTTTTTACCTTTTCCTTATACAGCGCAAGCTCAGCGGTTAGGTTGACATTCATATCTATGGTTTGTTGAACAGCCACATTCATGTTATCAATAATATGTTTAGGCACCATTACAAGATCACGTTGATCATAAGATTCCATACCCATAGTAGCATTTGGTTGAGGTTCACTCAAATGTGTTGGATTGGATACCACATCATTTGAGTTACTAGTTCTCGAATGCTGTTCGAGGTTGTCATTTTCATGCTCAACATGATGTGGATTATCATGAATATTATTAGATGTGGCTGGTACCTCACTGACGACATCAGAACCGTAGTGAGAGAGATTAGCAACGAGAACAGCTTGGGCTGAGTGAATGTCATCACAATCCGAATCATATGCGTCAAGATCATCTGCTTGATATGTTGCATTAGAAGTAGAGACGACTACAATGCCTTCATTATATGTTGCCCCTAGGTCTGCAAGAAATGTTAATTCCTCTGAATCCAAAATCTTTCCTTTAGATTGAGCATCGACCGAATACATCTTCTCACGAAACCACGTTGCATCCCTTCTCCTTTTTGGCTGAGTGTGTGATAATCCGTCAATTTATGGTTTATATTTTATTCTCAATATTTATTTGAAAACACTATTTTAATGTTATAATATGAACTCACTTATTTTTGGGAAGAAATTTGGATTTTACGTCTTGAAGTAGCATCGACTACGTCTAAACCGGAGGATTCTACGTTACGTGCTTACGTTTACATACACCGTTTTTGGTGACAGTCCGACATTTCAGAAAATAAATTTATCCGTGAATATTATTTTGGGATTTTAATTTTGAGTTTGTTCATAAACTCACAAATTTACGAGAAGAGATTAGGACTTACGATTATAATTTAACGTCCTTTACGATTAAACCGAAACCCTTAGGATTACGTATTTACGGTTTTGAACTCCGTTTTTGATGAAACAATTTTTATTAGATTCGTTTTGTGCCGCTGATTCATAATTTATAAAAACGTTTTTCATAAAACAACCCGAGGGCACGCAAATCGAGGAAACTAGAATCGAGGAATACCCGTAATTAAATGGGGATGAGACAAGATAAACTTGCCCCACCCCCACTACATAGGATGACAAGCTTATTAAACACACCTTTGAGGTGTCAAACTTGTAAGCTAACAAGTTACACTTGTTAACTTTACTTAGCTAAACAAGCTACAAACCACAAACCACTCTCATCTAAACCATTTTCCACAATCCTTACATGAAAAACTCACACATTCCACTCCTCTCTCTCTAAATTTCGTCCAAGAACCACAACAACACCACCATTTGATCTTAAATTAACCACAATATCATGTGTTATTCACACATATGTTGAAGAACCTTTGAAGATATGAAGATTGGAGGTGATCTTAACCTATGAAAAGGAGTTTTCATGAGGTTAAAGGGCTGAATTCATGGAGGTGTTCATCTATCCAAAGGACCCAAGAAGTTTCCTTGCTAAAGTTGAAGATTTGATAACAAGAATCAAGTCTTGTTCATCAAAAACCTCAACTTTTCATCACTAATGGTGGTATAAAGATTGTTCTTCCTATCCTCTTGTTATTTTGATTATGTAATCTTGTATTTTCTATATTTATGTATATATATATGATGATGAATGATGATTAAAAATATTATGTGGGGATTTGGTGTTGATAGATTTGATAAACATGGGTAAAAAGATGGAAAACCACATGTAAAATGGTTAAAATCTTGCTAAATATGATGGCTGTATAAAAACAGTAAGTAGCCAAAGGTTAAACTGATAAAATGATAAATTGGAATCCATTTACAGTAAGTGTTAGATTTCATACACATGTGAGAGTTGGCCATGCAATGGAATCATCAAAATGAGTGAGATATGATCAAAACAAGATTAGTGTACCAATCTGAATAGTCTGTTTTGTAGAGACTGTTAAGGATAGTTAAGCATGGAATGAGCAGTATCTAAAACTAACTTATTTGTAGCACATAATATTAAGTTTATGCCATCCAAAAATGAGCTTCTATCTCCTTGTATAACTCAAGATATGGTAAAAATGGTGAAAGTGAAAGTAAAAATCACATTTTGGGAAATTAAAGTATAATAGTATTATATAAGCACTCAAATAAAAATAGTATAAAATGTGAATTAAAACCCACTAACTTATATAATACATTTATATAAATATGTATAAGGATAAATAAATGGACATTTTATAAAAATGGTAGTTGGATAAGTTTTATAAGTTATAAAACTATAAACATGATTTTTACGACTTTTTCGGCTATTACCGTAAAATTATCGTTTTGTTAAATAAAACTTAGACGGTTGGACCCGTCTAATGTGAACTTTTATAAAATCATATACTGATATATAAACATATATAACAAGTAAAAACCGATAAAATCCGAACTATATAACATACGGACATTAACGGACTAAGTTAACGTTATTGGACTAATAATACAACAAAATGGGCTAAAACACTTATAAACTTATTTATTGGGCTTAACCCATTTGGGCCCAACATATAAAGTATAAATACTGATAATAGAAGTATTAAATGGATTAATACAAGTTAATGAACTTATAATAGGCTTATTGGACCTAAAACACGTAAATAGGTAAAACTAGTAAACTAGTATAAAAGCTATCAACACATAACACTAAAATGAGGAAATGAGAATATGTAAACCCACTTGATCATCATATATATGTAATCATCATATGTATACATAATTGTTATTTTTATAAAGTCATTGGACAAGAGTCTAAGACGAGTATTATTTGTCTAGGTTTCCGTGATTGAAGCACGTACCGTACGTCCGAATTGCCGATAACCCGCCTTCCCACATCAACGTGAGTTCATAGCCTCGCACTCTTTTAAATGTTTTTATGAAATGTTTTATAAACCCGCGAGGGAGATAACATGTTAGTTTTTATAAAATAGGACACCATTTGTCCCGATTGTTTGTTTATTGATTTGGACCCGATTGATTGTATGACCCGATTGTATGACCTGATAAATGATTAAATGACCCGATAGATGAAATTAAATGGATTATTAAAGTTAGGTTATGTCACTAAAAGTCCCATTAGCATGAATTGTGAACTACCGGGATTTGGTAGACGCTTATGCATATAATAGTACTATTTGGGGACGATCACCCCAGTTCCCGCCTTGACGGTTGATCCCTGTCGTGCCACATTGATTGGTAAGCGAATTTATGTATGAGAAGATTTACATAGCGTGACCTTTGTGACGACACGCTAATTTAGATGGGAAAATGAGTTTCGGGCTAGCTACCCGTTGTTTGTTGTAGTAAGGTAACAATGTCATGCGGCTTATAATAATCCAATTAACGAAATACTACTATACGCACCGAATTACGATGTATTGCCTGACTAGCAATACGCGGTCATACTATTGATATTATGTTCATGTTTTGTTTTTTCATAACCATATTCTTGGTTTAAAAATGCGTTTTGCGATCCATTGCGCTAAAGGTCCCAAAAGTCATTGCGTTATGCGTGATGCGATTGCGAGCGCAATTTAGACGCATTGTGTTTAGTATAAAAAAGTAATAAAATATTCAAATACCAAATAAATGTTGTAAAGTTATAAAATAAGTTACTAGCATATTAAAATTAGGCCTATAATCCCTTGTAAAACAAATAAATCGACAGTAAAGGTTGACAAAAAACACTTAGCAAAATGCAACAAACGACATTTTCATTATTGTGTTTGTTTTAAATGTTTTTCTAGCAAGTATTATCTTTAAAAAGCCATTAAAAAATATGTAGGTCTCTTTTAAATAGTTAAATTTGACAAAAATGGCCTAAGTACTAGATTGCGACCATTGCTACCGTTGCTAGCAATACACAATTGCGATAAATTGCGGTTTAATGCGAACGCATTTTGGGATGACACTACATTAGGCACCTTGATGCGAAATTTTGAATGCAACGCATTGATGCGTGCAATTTGCGCAATGATGCGCGCATTTTTAAACCAAGACCATATTCATATAACGGTTTTTATTTAACTTTACACAACGTTATAAAACGTATTGTATGATGTTTTTACGACATTGGCTCGTATAATGATTTTTAAGGCAAATGCCTATATTATGATTTTCGATAAGGATTTGTATAAAAATGAATTTGGCTATTTTATGGCCTATTACAATGATTTGTACAAAATGATTTTCGGTAATAATTTTATACCGATGTTATATTGATGGATTTTATTAAACTCTATGAATTCATTCGGCGTTATCGCTGACCTTTTCTTTTAACATGTTTTATCTCAGGTACTTGAAGGTAATTCTCGGGAAGACAACAAGAATACATGGCCCGCACCTAACTAATAATTTCCATTCAAATTCTTTATAAAACTTGTTTGAAATATTATGACTTGGGACCTATGTAAATTTGATATTTATGAATGGAAATGCTTTTGTTATTAAACGACGCGATTTTTATGCGTTGTCTATGATGTGAGTAATGTGCTATCCCGTAACACCAACGAGTCTTCCGCTGTATTGAGTTGTATAAATTTGGGGGTGTTACAGTTTGGTACCAGAGCTCTCGTTATAGAGAACGAAAGATTTTTAAAACCAAGGTTTTGAATAAAACATTTCAAAATCTTTTAACTATAAACATTTTTTCTAAAAATGTCTAAAAATCTTTTGACTATAACGGTGCCGAAGAATTCCCGAGTTACCGACAAGGCCAGACTGAGAAGTGTTATTTTAATATATATATACCTTGGATTATATATATATATATATATATATATATATATATATATATATATATATATATATATATATATATATATATATATATATATATATATATATATATATATATATATATATATATATATATATATATATATATATATATACATATGATGTAATTTGATTACATGATTGTTTGATGATTATTTTGTTATTTATACGAGGTATTTATACGACGTAGATTGTCACAAGAAACCCTAAATCCCCTAGTAAATCAATCGAAGCTATTCCCGTAGAAATTCTAGCTATCCTAGATTTAAACCAAGTTGTGGATATTTATAATCCCAACAAATGGTTGATATTCATAGAAATGTAGATATTAGTTGACTGTGATATTGAAGAAGAATTGGAGAGATTAAATCTAATATCGATGTCATGACGATCTTTCCTTATAGAGTGGAGTTTGACAAAACGTTACCACCTAGAAAGATGTCATCTGATTCGTTGTCACCTAATTCTTAAATTGAAATCGAAAGGGGTGAATGTTGCACTTAAGGTTGTCGTTGGAACCATTACCCAAAAGCCTCCTGCCACTAGTACCTTTCCGAGAAGTCTGATTGAATGTGTGAGTCATTCCATACTAGTGACTCATTTGATAACTATTGTTGTAAGAGCTAATAGGATTGGAAATTAAGTGTTGATTCATATCGAGCTTTTATTACCCTTTTAAGGTTTATAAATAAGGTTGAAAGTATTGGAAAATGAGGTAGGATATCGCATTGAGTATAAGTTAATTGAAACTTGAATGAAGTAAAATTTAATTCGTATGGAATATGAAATTGTTAAGAGGAAGTCGTTAAGTTCTGTGATTGAATTATAAGGTTTTAAATGATTGTTTGTTTGTGTTAAGGGTTGTTCCTAAGCCATTGTCCACTAACAAGGATGCCTAGTGTCCAATACATAAATCGAAGAAATCTTCTTCTGAATTGAGACCGATGGATCTTTCGGGACATGTGGAACACCTAATGACTCTTGTAGATTAGTATTCATTGTGGTATCTTTTAAAAATCCCTAACTTAACTGAGATATCAGTTGGTAGGATGAGTTCTGAGAATTGTATGACATAGTGACACGTAATGTGTTACGGTACAATATTGACTTGTTTGTGATTAATGAAAAAGACTACCTTTGATTGCTAAATCTTACATGTATCGATGATATCTATCTTTTCTTGCTTCTTCCAAATGCTCGCATTAGTGATGCAACCATTGAACAAGTACTCATCTCGAATTGAGTTACGTTGTGGATTATTCTTTTTGAGTGCCATCGAGGTCATGAACCTCATGATTAAGTGGCTAAGCTCATTTCCTATTATATTGTAGTTTGTTCTTGGTGAACAAGCTTTCATCACTCTTTTGCAGATCACTCATTTTTTTTACAAAGTTAAAACCGTATCCTTTGAGAAAATTGATTTTTCATCACTATAAGGATTATTCAAAGTAAGATTTATAAGTGATTGTTATCAAAATGAGGTTATTTATAAAGTACCTTGGAAAACTTAACTGTTTTCATAACAAAGAAAATCTTTGTAAATTTATTCTTGATTCTTATTTAAGAATTAAGCATGAAAGTGTTTTTATTATAAACATGATGATAAAATTTTGACGAACTGAGTATTGCATTGTTAATCTTGAAATTGTATATAGTTGCGCGCCTACATACAATTTAGAATGGACCATGCAAGACTGATTAGTAGTCACCATAAAACTAATTAATAAACACTACATTTTCTTTGAAGATTGTGAAAGATTAAATTTTATGAGATCTGCAAGAAGTGAAAAATAGGGACATAGTGTTAGGGACACCTACATATGTGCCTGTAGCATCTATTCTTCTGAGTTGAATTTACTCATCTGTGGAATTTGTCTTATTTGACAATTGATATTCCCTTCTTGTCCAATTCTCCCGCGGTGAGATTCTTTGGAAAAGTATCTGATTACCGAGTGTTGATACCCGACTAGATGTATCGACGTTCCTATCATTTCTTTTGATTTGGTTTCATTTGAATGACCTGGGTAACGATCCGAGGAGCTTTCGAATGCGTACTCAAATTATGAAAACATAGGATATACTCATATTCGTAAACGTTTTCGTCTGTATCTGATTTGAAATTCTCTCGCGTAGATTATGCGTTGACCTTACTCTTTTAAGGTTAGTTATGTCTCCAGATATCCATGAACTTGTGAAGGATTATGAGTTATTATTAGTCTTTTGAGAAGTTCACATCTTATCGACGGCAATAAAACTGGAAAGTTTGATAGTGCCAGTAGAATGGATTGATTGATTATGACATGACGACATTGTCTTAATTGATGGGAACTCGAATACAATTCCCCTAAATAATAAGATGTTGATCATCAAAAGTGATGATGACCATATCCTGCATTTATACTTGAAATTATACCATGAATGGTTGTGAACTAGTTATAGATATTGTAATCTAGAAGAACCTAATATGAATTTATTAAAAGATGTTTCTGTTATCTGAAACTTTAGGAGGTATTTATTGGTGAATTACCTAGACTTTTGCCATTAAGGCAGATTGAAATTGGTGTTGATTATATTCCCGGTGTTGCACCTGTGGCGTGTGCATTGTACGTCAGCACCATCTGAATTAAAAGGAATTACCGTACAACTGAGAGAGTTTTCGGAGAAAGATTTTATTCTACCAAGCTCGTCATCATGAAGAGCTATGGTGTTATTATTTCTTATATTTATAGATTACTGTGAACTGAGTAAATTGACAATCGAAAACGATATCCATGACTCGAAATGGAAGATTTGTTCGATCATTTACAAGGTTCTAGCGTATGTTTTAAAGATTTGATCCATGGCATGGTTATCATCAACTTCGCGTCCGCGAAAAAGATTATTTATTCCAATCATTACATCCAGAACTTGTAATGAACATTATGATTTTCACATGATGTCGTTTGGATTGACTAATACACACGTAGCATTCATAAATTTGGTGAATCACGTGTGAAGGCTGTAATTTGATAAATTCATGCTTGCGATCATTAAGGACCATCTGTTTGTTTATAAGAATAAGAAGGAGTTAATAATTATTTATAGACTGCCCTAAATTGACCGAACAATGAAAACATGTACCTTGAGTATTTAACATGAAATTAAAGACTTAACCCTTTACATTATTTGAGCCATTTGAGATTTTGGGTTTTAACAAAAAGAAAGTGCAAATGTGTTTTGATAAATGTTTTGTCAAAAATAACTTTTGAGGGATTACTCCCTTATAACCAAAACATTTAACTAAACTCCTGTTTAGGGGTAAATGTTTTTGCATACCTTAAGACAACCTAAGCGAAATTGAGGGAACTGTTAAACCATGACTTGAAATTTGAAACGATAATTTACGCTTTTCAACTAAGAAAATTTTGACCAAAAATATAAACAAAGATTTTTTCGAACATTTACGAATCCTATTAATTATTTTCGATAAATCAACAAAAGTCTTGTTAATTAAATTCAAATTTATTTTGAACATTTTTATAATTGGTCGAACTAAGAAAAATTAAAATTTTTACGTTATGTTTCATAAAAATTAAATATTTATTATTTAAATAGTTGTAATAATTATCGACGCTTTAAACGTCGGATTGAGCAAAACTGATAAAAATGATAGTTAAGAAGAAACTAAAACATAGAAAATATGAAGGAATAATTTCTGAATAAATACGGTCATGATATTTATTTCATCAAGGAAAGTGAATGTAGATAGTGACATATTATATAGAAAGGATAAAGAATAAATTAGGACATGTTCCTTAGTAATGGTAGTACAAATAAATTGCCGAACAATTTAAAAATAGATGATGTTTGTAAGAAGGATAATATAAATAATAAAAGGGGTTCGCGGCTAATGTGAACCATTAGAATTGAGAAGCCGATAGCGTTAAATGTATAAAAGGCCACTTGTGATTATCTAAATATGGAGGATTGTGAGATATAGTTATATTGGAATCTTGTAAGTATAAGTATTCTATTTATGTCATTTCTGACTAAAAGTATCTTTGTCTGAAGAAGTTGTACTAATGGCAAATTATGAAGGCAGACATCGCCTCATACATTAGTAAACGTCTAACTATTGCAAAGGTCATCATCTGAATTTGATTTAGTTTGGGTCATCGTCGACAGACTGACCAAATCTGCTAATATCATTCTCGTTAATGATAGATTCTTGATAAAGAAATTGACTCTTTTGTATTTAAATGAGTTGTGTAAACATGGTGTGCCTGTATCAATCATCTCTATCAAGATCCTCGCTTCGCATCGAATTTCTAGAGATTTGCTCAGAAGTCATTGAGAACGAATCTTGATGAGAGTACTGTGTACCACCCCAATCGAAGGGACGAGGTAAAGTAGCAATATAAAGTAATATACGTGTTGTTTTATGTTTGAATGAATGACCTTTGGTAATAAACTATAAAATCGTTTTCCTTTGGAGAGATTATCATTGATAATCATCGTATTAGGATCAAGATCGAACCTTGTTAAGATTTTTATATTAGAGCATCTGTAAGCAGGCGTTGGGATGAAGACACCCGACATACACCCATTGTGAGTTGGACATGTCTTTTAGGTTTAAGGTTCCCTATGATGGCGAACCTAACCTTACAAAATACTCGACCCGCGAGACCTGAAATGATTGTTGAAATTAGGATCTGATTATTGACTGCCGATAGTGGGTAGGAGGTTATGTGAATATGAAATGTAGATCTTGAAGTGCAAGATGGGTAGCGAAGTTATGCCAAAAATTTTAACCATGGAAAATGAATTGATGATCTGGAAGATCATGGGATATAAGTCCTCATTGTATGGGACCATTGAGATGATGTAAAAAGGCATATAAGCTAGATCTACAATAGGACTTCAAGAGCTGCGTGAATTATGTTTCGTATATCGAACTTGATAAATATCTATCAAGTGAAAATCTGAATTCTTTTTGATAAAGTTTAGATCGGCGAAAAGTTGCATTCATCAAAAACCCGTGAACATCATGGATAGAGAAAGTAAGTCAACATTAAGCGTGATCGTATTCCTGTAGTTATGTTTGATGAAACTCGCGTTTTGTATTGAATTACACTTGTGAGAAAAGACCGAACGTGGAGGAAATACCCACATGGCTTTAACTCTATAAGAAGCGAGTAGTAAGATGATCTTTGAGGACAAAGATCCTGTTTAGGGGTAAATGCTGTGACAATCCGTCAATTTATGGTTTATATTTTATTCTCAATATTTATTTGAAAACACTATTTTAATGTTATAATATGAACTCACTTATTTTTGGGAAGAAATTTGGATTTTACGTCTTGAAGTAGCATCGACTATGTCTAAACAGGAGGATTCTACGTTACGTGCTTACGTTTACATACACCGTTTTTGGTGACAGTCCGACATTTCAGAAAATAAATTTATCCGTGAATATTATTTTGGGATTTTAGTTTTGAGTTGGTTCATAAACTCACAAATTTACGAGAAGAGATTAGGACTTACGATTATAATTTAACGTCCTTTACGATTAAACCGGAACCCTTAGGATTACGTATTTACGTTTTTGAACTCCGTTTTTGATGAAACAATTTTTATTAGATTCATTTTGTGCCGCTAATTCATAATTTATAAAAACGTTTTTCGTAAAACGACCCGAGGGCACGCAAATCGAGGAAACTAGAATCGAGGAATACCCGTAATTAAATGGGGACGAGACAAGATAAACTTTCCCCACCCCCACTACATGGGATGACAAGCTTATTAAACACACCTTTGAGGTGTCAAACTTGTAAGCTAACAAGTTACACTTGTTAACTTTACTTAGCTAAACAAGCTACAAACCACAAACCACTCTCATCTAAACCATTTCCCACAATCCTTACATGAAAAACTCACACACTCCACTCCTCTCTCTCTAAATTTCGTCCAAGAACCACCACAACACCACCATTTGATCTTAAATTAACCACAATATCATGTATTATTCACACATATGTTGAAGAACCTTTGAAGATATGAAGATTGGAGGTGATCTTAACCTATAAAAAGGAGTTTTCATGAGGTTAAAGGGCTGAATTCATGGAGGTGTTCATCTATCCAAAGGACCCAAGAAGTTTCCTTGCTAAAGTTGAAGATTTGATAACAAGAACCAAGTCTTGTTCATCAAAAACCTCATCTTTTCATCACTAATGGTGGTATAAAGATTGTTCTTCCTATCCTCTTGTCATTTTGATTATGTAATCTTGTATTTTCTATATTTATGTATATGTATATGATGATGAATGATGATTAAAAATATTATGTGGGGATTTGGTGTTGATAGATTTGATAAACATGGGTAAAAAGATGGAAAACCACATGTAAAATGGTTAAAATCTTGCTAAATATGATGGCTGTATAAAAACAGTAAGTAGCCAAAGGTTAAACTGATAAAAATGATAAATTGGAATCCATTTACAGTAAGTGTTAGATGTCATACACATGTGAGAGTTGGCCATGCAATGGAATCATCAAAATGAGTGAGATATGATCAAAACAAGATTAGTGTACCAATCTGAATAGTCTATTTTGTAGGGACTGTTAAGGATAGTTAAACATAGAATGATCAGTAGCTATAACTAACTTATTTGTATCACATAATATGAAGTTTATTCCATCCAAAAATGAGCTTCTATCTCCTTGTAGAACTCAAGATATGGTAAAAATGGTGAAAGTGAAAGTAAAAATCACATTTTGGGAAATTAAAGTATAATAGTATTATATAAGCACTCAAATAAAAATAGTATAAAATGTGAATTAAAACCCACTAACTTATATAATACATTTATATAAATATGTATAAGGATAAATAAATGGACATTTTATAAAAATGGTAGTTTGATAAGTTTTATAAGTTATAAAACTATAAACATGATTTTTACGACTTTTTCGGCTATTACCGTAAAATTATCGTTTTTGTTAAATAAAACTTAGACGGTTGGACCCGTCTAATGTAAAATTTTATAAACTCATATACTGATATATAAACATATATAACAAGTAAAAACCGATAAAATCCGAACTATATAACATACGGACATTAACGGACTAAGTTAACGTTATTGGACTAATAATACTACAAAATGGGCTAAAACACTTATAAACTTATTTATTGGGCTTAACCCATTTGGGCCCAACATATAAAGTATAAATACTGATAATAAAAGTATGAAATGGATTAATTCAAGTTAATGAACTTATAATAGGCTTATTGGACCTAAAACATGTAAATAGGTAAAACTAGTAAACTAGTATAAAAGCTATCAACACATAACACTAAAATGAGGAAATGAGAATATGTAAACCCACTTGATCATCATATATATATAATCATCATATGTATACATAATTGTTATTTTTATAAATTCATTGGACAAGAGTCTAAGACGAGTATTATTTGTCTAGGTTTCCGTGATTGAAGCACATACCGTACGTCCGAATTACCGATAACCCGCCTTCCCACATCAACGTGAGTTCATAGCCTCGCACTCTTTTAAATGTTTTTATGAAATGTTTTATAAACCCGCGAGGGAGATAACATGTTAGTTTTTATAAAATAGGACACCATTTGTCCCGATTGTTTGTTTATTGATTTGGACCCGAATGATTGTATGACCCGATTGTATGACCTGATAAATGATTAAATGACCCGATAGATGAAAATAAATGGATTATTAAAGTTAGGTTATGTCACTAAAAGTCCCATTAGCATGAATTGTGAACTACCGGGATTTGGTAGACGCTTATGCATATAATAGTACTATTTGGGGACGATCACCCCAGTTCGCGCCTTGACGGTTGATCCATGTCGTGCCACATTGATTGGTAAGCGAATTTATCTATGAGAAGATTTACATAGCGTGACCTTTGTGACGACACGCTAATTTAGATGGGAAAATGAGTTTCGGGCTAGCTACCCGTTGTTTGTTGTAGTAAGGTAACAATGTCATGCGGATTATAATAATCCAATTAACGAAATACTACTATACACACCGAATTACGATGTATTGCCTGACTAGCAATACGGGGTCATACTATTGATATTATGTTCGTGTTTTGGTTTTTCATAACCATATTCATATAACAGTTTTTATTTAACTTTACACAACGTTATAAAACGTATTGTATGATGTTTTTACGACATTGGCTCGTATAATGATTTTTAAGGCAAATGCCTATATTATGATTTTCGATAAGGATTTGTATAAAAATGACTTTGGCTATTTTATGGCCTATTACAATGATTTGTACAAAATGAATTTCGGTAATAATTTTATACCGATGTTATATTGATGGATTTTATTAAACTCTATGAATTCACTCGGCGTTATCGCTGACCTTTTCTTTTAACTTGTTTTATCTCATGTACTTGAAGGTAATTCTCGGGAAGACAACAAGAATTCATGGCCCGCACCTAAATAATAATTTCCATTCAAATTCTTTGTAAAACTTGTTTGAAATATTATGACTTGGGACCTATGTAAATTTGATATTTATGAATGGAAATGCTTTTATTATTAAACGACGCGATTTTTATGCGTTGTCTATGATGTGAGTAATGTGCTATCCGTAACACCAACGAGTCTTTCGCTGTATTGAGTTGTATAAATTTGGGGGTGTTACAGAGTGCATTCCCTCGCCATATGACCTTGTCCTCTACAATTGTAGCAAGTCACAACCTTTTGTGGACCAATAGAGCTTCCATTTTCATTAGCTTGAGAAGTCACAGCTTGAGCGTTCACGTTCCTTGTAAGAGGTCCATATGAATTTTGCCTTCCCTAAATGGTTTGCACCGTCACTTGACCATCTTGAATAGTGGCTTGTTGTCGAGGATTTGAAGAAGTGCGGAGCTGATTGTTCATTGGTGGATAACCTCTAGTTGCAACAAGTTTTGACAAGTAGGCAGTGAGATGGTTTAAGACATCAGTAGGTGTATCATTTGGAGTAAAGACCGGTGCTTGAATTGGTGGAAGTTCATTGGAGTAGAAGGCTTGTGCTGGTGGTGCTTCAATTAGAAAATATCCTTGCTGATGAGTATAGCCCATTGGTGAAGTGATGGCTTGTGATGGGGATGCCTGATGTGTTGGTTGCTGATAACGCCTCATTTATACATGTTTGTAATGATGCATTTGTCTTTGTTTGCTATGTAAATAAATAAATTATGTGTTGAATTGATACTAATAAAAGGTATTGTTTGTATTGTAGCCAAGAAAAAAACCATAAAGGAAAAGAATGAAGAAATAAAGAATAAAGGGGCTAAACAGGAAATTATGCTGAAAAGGAGCAGAAGGGCGGCGCACATTTAGTAAAGTGCGGCGTACTTTCAAAGTAACCGAATGTAGAGAATAAAAAGAAGTGCGGCACACAAACTCGCAAGTGCGGCACACATTTATACCTGATGAAGTGCGGCGCACAAATGAACAAGTGCGGCGCACATTTCACTACAGTTACACAATTAAGTGCAATTATGCATGGCTATTATAGGGAACCTTTGATATACTTTCAGGGTTTCTAACCTACGAATTTTCAAGTATAAATAGGACCCTTGGCTAGGCATAATCATATCTCATTCCTCACTTTTCTCCATTTTTAGGAGAAACAATAATCAAGGATTTCTCCAAATCCTTGATCATAGTCACTAGAGTTAGTAAACCTTAGTTGGTTTATGGTATTGGTGCTGGAACAAGAAACTCAGAAGTATTGCTAGCCATTTGTAATAATTTCAAGACTTATAAATCCTTTCGAAGCAATTATTCAAATAATCTTGTGGTATAATTCTTATTTCAATTATGTTAATCTTTTACTTTGATTTACATATGTTTGAAATGATCTTGTTTACTGTTATTATGGAGTAGTGTGATGTGAAATTGGTTAAGGTTTAATAGCCTTATGATTAGATGTGAATATTAGCTTTGTTGGGGCAAAGTGTGGCGCACAATTAGTTTTGTGAGGCGCACTTTTTCTCTGGGTTCTTGAATATAAGTGTGGTTTGGATACTCATGTATTATGTGTACTATGTAAGACCATTGTTATATGTCGGATTCATCCATGATCATCGACTAGTACTCATGTGAATGGATGATTTTCATGTCATCTAGTAAATGAATCTTGTTAATCAATTTTGTAACGATTAGTGGATTAAAACATATACCAACTCTTGCATAATCTCATGTACTACCTTAGTTATCGAAATCAAGCATAAACTTATCTTAATGCTGTTGGTATGACAAAGTCTTTAGCCGGATTCTTGTCATATCAATTAGATGTTGTATGCACGACTAATAATCAATATGTTGGCTTACATTGTTTATGTGCTTATATTTCATCTTTTCTACCTATCTATCATATGGTTATAACCTTACCCAAACGCACGCTTTAATACCAATTGTTAAGTATATCTTTAGAACTTGTGACACTCTACAGGTAATTGTTTTAATATTGTGATAATAACAATTCCGTGGAACGAACTGGACTTTACCATTAAGCTATGCTATACATGAAAGGGTATACTTACCCGTGTTTATGTTTCTAGTCAATTGTATGGTAATATCTTGAATAAAAATTAAGACATGCAAACGAACATCAAGTTTTTGGTGCCGCTGTCGGGGATTGATTAGTTATTTATTTTGAAACATTCTAAAATACTTGGTAAAACTAAAATTATAAATCGCAGTACAGATTTCTGACAATCTGAAAAAAAATTAACGAAAAAGTTAGAAAGTGCGCCGCACATCTCCAAAAGTGTGCCGCACATTTGATACGAATTTGCAAAATGTTGGTAGAAACAATCCCAAAACACCACCAAAACCTTTTACTCTCAACACTTACTGCTGAAAACATGAGAATTGCTTTATGTGTGCTTATGCTTTTTGAGCTTATGTGTTTGTTAATATTGCATTTCAAGAAAAACCAAAAATATTTTCTTTTAAAATTTTATTTTCTCCTTAATTTACTCTTTGGTAGAATATTTTGCTTTGTTATGTCTTATTTGATATTTATCATGATTTGTGGTAATTTTTCTGGAATTTTTAACTACTTTAATATACAAGGAAATGAGAAAACAAGCGGAAATGAAAAAATAGATATTTCTTACAAAATATTTGAGAACATCTTACAAAATTTGGTCACTATTTCTTATTTTGACTACTTGTTAAGGATGTATTATGAAAAAAGTCTTATAACATTGTTTGATTGGTATATAGATTATACAGTTATGAACAAAAAATTTCTTGCAGAAAGTGCGCCACACATTTCAGAAAGTGCGTCGGCTTTTCTATATCGGGCAAAAGTGCGCCGCACATCTCAAAAGTGCGCCGCACAACTGGAAAAATAGTACGCATAATTCGCTTATAACACAATTAAAAAGAGATTTTCATCAAAACTAATGAGTTGCCCTAAGACTACAGGATATGAAATGTCAATTGGATTTTATGGCACTAACATACTAATGTTACTCTTGATGTGTTGTTGTTTTAAGATGGATCCAAACACTAGCTTGGGTAGGCTATGCTTAGGAGTGGATGAGCATATTAGCCTAAATGATAAGATTGAATCGGATGGAGACTGGACTGGATCTGAATATAGGGACAGAGCCGATAGTGGGATTCAAACGGTCCTAACTTTCTATCGTTTGGAAGCTTTGACACCTAGCGAAAAGTACTCAATGCCTTGTCATGTGGAAGGTAAATTTTCCTATGATGGGCAAGTTGACTTGGAAATGGAGAAGAGTTTTGTTAGCAATGAACTTGTAGTGGAGCTTGGCTTAACTTCAAAATGCATCGTAATGGGGACAAAGAAATAGATAAGAAGCTCATTGTTATGATCAAGGACGAATTGTTTATCGTCGAATTCTTCGTCAATCCGGAAGAAGATGACTGTAAACCGTGTGCAATATTTGGGAGATCTTTCCTAAAGCAAGCCAATGCACAAATTGACATCACTTGTGGCATACTCACCTTATGGCCAAAAGGGCATGAAAGCTTGGACTTAGAAGAAATTGACGAGATACTTGATAATCTCGACTTTGATGAATTAGCACCTATTGGAAACGAGGGATTTGATACTCCTAGGTTTTTTGTAATATGGGGAAAGGCAAAAGAAACAAAGGAAAACAGTCCGATCATGCTTACAAATTGAACTATAATGGTGAAGGACCTTCTCTTACCATTAATAAATCCTTAACTAGAGAAGAACTAACAATGGAAGAATTAAGGGAAGACGTTGAAGAAAGAGTAATGTTGTTAAACATGAATCGACCAATCATTGAAACATTAAAATACAGTGATAAGTATAAAATGATTGTCGATGGTGTCTTACTTGATAAGTTGAATATTGAAGATGGATTAACCTTGGAATATGAGGATGTAGCAATCCAAATGCTCCGTGAAAAAAAAAGGAATGAAAGAAAAAGAAGATCCGAGTTATTTTGTCCTACCTATAAGGTTGGAAGGTAAAACTACATACAATGCTTTGGTAGACACCGGTTCGAATGTTAATATCATGCCACTTGGAATCTTCAAAATGTTAGATTTTGGAAGAGTCAAACCAAGGTTTGATCGAATAAAAATGCTTGATCACTCCTACGCGGAGGGATTTTGGCGTTTGCTTGGAGTTTTATGTCAAACAGGGACAACCACAATACTAGCCGATTTTATGCTTCTCGATATTCCTATTGATCGAGATATTCAACTAGTGGTTGGAAGAAAGTTTTTTCACACTGTTGGTGCAAAGGTAGATGTTGGAAAAGCTATCATGACTAGCTTTGATGGGTTTGTCCATCAAACATATAATGTGCTAAAAGCAAAGGAACATGATGATAGTGATGATGAAGATGATAAGTACTACACCACAAAAAGAGATGAAAATGGTATGCCGATTTATGGTCCACATTTGCAACCATGGACGGAACCGGAAGAACTATTTGATGCTTCACTAAGTGAAAGGAGCTACCATAACCCTTTCTTTGATATTTGTGTGTACAAGAAGATTGTGGGGATGCTTGGAGTACTTCCCGTATCATTGAAATACAAAGATTGGCAAGTGGGTAACAAGCGAGAATTTGAAAATATTGCTAAAGATGGATATAGTGAATGGCATGTTGCCATAGTCATTGTTGATCCATGTGGAAAAAGGTACGAAAAAGTGTACGAGACAAAGGACACCAATAGAGAGGTCTCGGGACGTTACATGGAGAGTGATATCATGTCACCTCTGAATTTCTGCTACAACTAAGAGGAAAAGAAGAAAAGAGGAGTGCATCATTGGCTCCTAGTTACTTTTATGCATTTTTATCCTTTTGTATGTAGATAATCAAATAAAACGAAATGATATCTAAGAGTCCTAGAAGTTTTAGGATGGTCTTAGAAGTAGGGAATGTTCACCCTAAGTTTTTATTTTCTATCGAATGAAATTGGAGGTTTTCTTATAAAATTTTGTCTATGATCCAATTTTGCATTCGAGATCATGTCTAGGGTAAGTTTTTATATTTAATTTATGTTTGTTTCAATTAATTAGTTTTTAATTTTTTTTTAATTTTCAATTAGGCTTCTTAGTAAATGGAAAACACATTACAATTCAATTAGGAATTAGTAATGTAGGATTAGATTAAGAAATGATTTAGATTATAGTAAGATAAAATTGAAAAAAAGAGGGATTTTGAAAAACCTTTGAGATGAGACAATGTCGTGGATTAGAACGAATTGGGAATGGGTTAGTGTTCGATTCTAGCCATTGTTATTAGTCTGTGACCAATTAGTTTGTGGATTTAGTTAGCTACTAATATTACCCCGACATTTGCTGAAAAACCGAGAATGTGCATCGCACTTTGCAAATTGTGCGCCGCACTTTTAATGAAATTTTCCCAGGAAGTACGCCGCACATTCCAAATTGTGCGCCACACTTTTCGTCTAGAAAACAAACAGAATGATCAGAACACGATCATAGGATCACCATTGACCCCTAACACTTATCTAATGTTTATACATGTTTGTATGTGATGAAAATTTTGTAGAATCCAGGTTCTGGAAATTACGAAACCGGCTCGTCTAGTCGAGGAAAGAAGCGAAGGCCTACCGAATCGGCAAGTGCCGCACTCATGGGAACACCAAATCACCAATTTTTGAACTAACCTGGATGTACGAATGATACCAAAACCATCTACAACAATGCTCTCAGTCTTTTAATGCCAAAACAAATTTTTGCACCTAGCATTGTGGATTTTAGAGTTTTGAACGAGCTTGGTTGTGAAGCTCAAATAAGGGAGATGCTAAGGATAGTAGTGATAGAGGCTGGAGGTAATGAAGTCCTGTTTGAATCCGATGCTTGGATTCGTGCTTTTACTTGTAGGGAGAAAATCTATGTGGAGCTTGTTCTCGAGTTTTTCTCTACTTTTAATTTTGATGAAGATGCCGAAGGAGATGAGTTGTTGATTAAGAAGATTTTGACTTTTAGACTTTGTGGAAAGGGACATTCTTTGACTTTGAAAGAATTTGCTAAGTACTTGGAGTTGTATAATAGAGAGGAGCGAGAAGCTGAAGGATTTGAGGTATATTTCCAAGGAGGGGAACGTGATCATGGAAGCTTTCATGCTAATAAATTTTGGGCATCGATTTTCCTGGATGAGGATCCATTGAGCTTATCTAGTAGCTCGGCCACTAGAATTTATAGTCCACTTTTAAGAGTGCTTCAAAAGATGATTGCTTATGCCGTTTGCCAAAGAACCACGGGATATGATAAAATACAAAATAATGATTTATGGTTATTGAGCATGTTTAGGGACAAGAACCGTGAGCAAAACACTAATGTGGCTTGGGTGATAGCAAAATGGATGAAAAGGAAAGGTCCTGATAGTCGAGCGGGTAGTATGATTGTGTGTGGACAATTTGTGACTAGGTTAGATCGAAGAATGGGGCTTTTATGTTGATTGTGGTAAAATACACCTCTTAGGAAAAAGGCGTAAAAGCGGTAAGTATTGAGTGTACGTTTAGGAAAACGTAAACACTAATGACCCTTGATGGTGTGAAAGTTCGTTTCCCAAGGAGGTATATGTGTGTGAGAAATTTGTTAAATGTTTGTGATTAATGATTGGTTTAGAAGGGGATGAGAAAAGAAAATGACGAAGACGTAAAAATAAAAATTAACAAAAAATCACTATTAGAAAGTTAAAACGTAGAACCTTAAAAATCACCAAAATAAAAATAAATTCTAAAAATTACCAAAAATTCACCAAAAATAAAAAATAATAAACTAAGAGTTTACCAATGATCAAAACTTTTTCAAACCTTTTAAATAATTAAATATTCAATTTTTAAATGCTAATTAAATCCCTAAAAATCAAATAAATTATCAAAAAGCCCAAATAAAGATTTTTCAATTGATAAAACTCAAAAATGACCTAAAATGATTAAAAACTATTAAAAGAAATTTTAAAACTAATAAAAACTATTTAAAATGATTTAAAAACTATTAAAACTTAAAATAATTATAAAAATTAATCTAAAAGTGATAAAATTATTCTAAAAGTTGCTAAATTCCTATTTTAATGTACTTAACCTAAGAAAAATGTAAAAAGTTGGAAAAAGTGAAATTTTTAAAAATAATAATAAAATAATAATAAAATAATAATAAAAATCCAAAAATTATAAAAAAATTCTAAAAACTTGCAAACTAGTTTATTTTAACCTAAATAATCAGAAAATCAAAGTGAAATTACCAAAATACCCCTAATGGGCCCTCAAATGGGCCAAATCCAAAAACAGTCAACCTAAATGGGCTTTTGGGCCCAAAAAGTCAAACTTGGCCCAATTGACTTGGAAAATCCCTATCTGACTTAAAATTCAATTCTAAGAACAAAACTCTAAAGGCCGAAAAGCTAAAAATGTGCTTATCACAGCTTATTGAACACAAAGCTTATTCTTATTGGGCTTTTCAGCCCATTAAGCCATAAGCTAATGCCATAAGCTCTAATTTGACACACAACCCTCTTTTAGGATGCTTAAGAGATCTGTCAAAAGAAATTTACAATAAGCTCACTCAATAAGCCAGAAAATAGAAAAGCAAAAATCCACAAAACGACAAAATAGTCGTTTTTGAGAAATAATGCACCTCAGAAGCTGATTCAACTTGCAAAAGCTTTCAAATGGACTCAATAAGCAATATCAATCAACAAAAATCCAATAAGCACAAGCAATAAGCTAGAATAAGCACAAAAGAGCTTATGTAAAAGTCAAAGGAGTTGGTTTTCTAGTCAAACCTAAAAGTCAACCACCCAAATGCTCCAGGATGAACAAATGGGTCAAAATATGAGCACCTATCACAAAAACAAAGTTGTTGCTGGTTAAAATAAGCTATTATAGCTTATTGATAAGCTGACACCAAAATTGCACTAGCAGTGGTAACTAGCAGGGGAAAGGAGTTCCCACTACTTTGACTAATTGACCAAGCTTTTATGAGAGTTCTGGTTTGATTCAATTGGAAACCAAGGCACCCTTGTGATCAGTGAACCATAAGGAGACAATAGCAACAATAAAATCACAAAATGATCCACACAATAAGCCACAATAAGCCAAACAGTCCACATATATGCTCCAGATATGCAAATAAGCAGTTAAGCACTTAATAAGCAGATTTAAGCAAAATAAGCCAACCAAACTTAACCAGATGCACACAAAAGCTATATAAACTAACAATAAACACAAAGCAACAAGAACCAAACACTGAATCAAAGTAAATAGCAAGATCAAAGCACTAGAAGTTACTGATGAACAATGAACAATATGCAGAAACAGTTTGCTGATATACTTGACACTTGATCCAATTTCAAGCCTCAAATCCTTCTACCCTGGTGTGATTAACTATGATTTAGCACTTGTTAGCCCTAGCCTACGC